>CM045453.1:6217469-6817469 GCA_024666655.1 Dascyllus trimaculatus
CAGCTTATGCTCTGGGTTTGGATATTTTCATCTATATGGAAGGAGATTGGCAAAAGTATTGTTGCACGTGTGGCATGTTGACAAAACAAGCACTTTATTTAAAACGTGACAACAATACTTTTGAGACGGTTGTTTGTGTGCATCGTGGCAATAAGCAGATTTGCTTTAAATTGTGTGGGGTAGGTACTTCATCTGACTTTGACTACATGTGTACAAGAAAACAGAAGGACGTGTCAACAGGACAGTCAGAGAGAACTCTACATAGTAATAAGTATTTGAAGTATTTAAAAAAGAAAAAGAAAATTCATTGGCAGAGGTCATATCGGGAAAATGTGTTGTTTAGGGAGAAACAGAGGGAAAGGTTGAAAAGGACGTATTTCGAAAAAGATTTGTATCGGGAGAACATTAAGGAAAGTAGTGTTAAAAACTATTTCCTTAATCAGGTGCATAGGCACCGAGTAAAACTTATGAGTATTAGGAAGTATAATTGGGATCAGGTGCATAGGCACGGAGTAAAAGTTATGAGTATTAGGAAGTATAATTGGGATCAGGTGCACCGGCAGAAAATTAAAGCTATGAGTATTAGTAAATATAATCGGGATCAGGTGCACCGGCAGAAAATTAAAGCTATGAGTATTAGGAAATATAATCGGGATCAGGTGCACCGGCAGAAAGTTAAAGCTATGAGTATTAGGAAATATAATCGGGATCAGGTGCACCGGCAGAAAGTTAAAGCTATGAGTATTAGGAAATATAATCGGGATCAGGTGCACCGGCAGAAAGTTAAAGCTATGAGTATTAGGAAATATAATCGGGATCAGGTGCACCGGCAGAAAGTTAAAGCTATGAGTATTAGGAAATATAATCGGGATCAGGTGCACCGGCAGAAACTAAAAGCAATGAGTAGGATGAAGTATAATTGGAATGCGTTGCACAGGCAGAAAAAGAAAGCTATGAGTAGGAGAAAGTATCTTGAAAATCCAGAGCATAAGGAGCGTGTCATAGCAGGTGTGAGATTGAGGAGGAAAGAAATTAAGGAGAAGTCACAGCAGTTTGATGTTGTTATGGACCATTTTTTAGATAAGGTAAAAGATGGTCCAGATTTTGTGTGTTGTGTTTGCCTTCGGCTGCTGTTTAGACCTCAAGTTTTACAGTGCCATAGGCATAGTTATCAGAGCAGACAAGCCATCGCTTCAATTGCAGAGGTATGTATTAGTGAGAAATACCTCCACCAATGTAATGACGATTGTGTAGTGCCATGTCAGTTGCGGGACACAGCTCGAGGTCAGCTGTGGATCTGTCATACATGTCACTACAAGGTCATTAAAGGTGAAATGCCTGCTGAGTGTGCAGTCAACAAATTGGGACTTGATCCGGTTCCTCCCGAATTGGCATGTTTGAATAGTTTGGAACAACATTTGATTGCATTGCATATTCCATTTATGAAAATGCTTGCATTACCAAAAGGTGGGCAAAATGGAGTTCACGGCCCAGTCACCTGCTGTCCAGCAAATATTGTGCAGACCAATAATTTGCTGCCCAGGTCTAATATGGAAGGCTCATTGCTGCCAGTCAAATTAAAACGTAAATTAACGTACAAAGGTCATTATGAATACCAGTTTGTTGACACTATGCACGTTAGGCAGGCATTGCAGTATTTGAAAAATGTTAACAAGTATTATAAAGAAGTGGAATTTAATGAAGCATGGCTTAATGCGTTTTGTTTGGAAGAGGACAGCGAGGCAGTTGCTCGTGAAAGTGACAATGTTGAAGTTGGTCAAGCATCAGCAGCAACATCTGCTGCTGCTTCTGCTGCTGATAATGTAGAAGGTGGTGAAGAATCAGCAGATGTTGAGGATGAGCTGTTGCATGATCGACAGCAACATTGTATGTTTCAGGATACGTGTCTCATGCCTGTTGACATCGGTCAGGAAACACTGGATCAATATTTTGATGATATATTGAATCTGGCACCAGCAGAAGGGAATAATCCCGTCAAATTACTTTCTGATCAGACCAATGAAGCCAAATGCTTCCCAGTGTTGTTTCCACAGGGCTGCAACACGTATCATGAAAGTAGGCGTCAGCGTTTAACATTGTCGCGTTATTTCAATAACCGCATTTTAAACGCTGATGGTAGGTTCGCTCAGAATGTCGAGTATATCTTTTTTGCTCAGTACATGTCTGAAGTCGAACAGGTTGTGTCCAATGTCTCTATTGCCTTGCGGAAAGGAAGAGGCGGTTGTAAGTCCCACAGAATAGGCCAAGATCAGGTGACGAATCCAGAGTCCCTGAAGAAATTATTGGAATTTGATGAGGGGTACCGGTTCCTAAAACCTATTAGAGGTACCCCTGCATTTTGGCAGGCAGTCCAGCGTGACCTGTTGGCGTGTGTGCGTCAGCTTGGTGTCCCCACGTGGTTCTGTTCGTTTTCCTCTGCAGATATGCGTTGGAAAAACCTTCTGAACAGTATTTTGAAACAGGAAGGTAGAACAGAGACTGCCGAAGGCTTAGAGTGGGCAGACAGATGCGAGTTGTTGCGGCGCAATCCGGTCACTGCGGCGAGGATGTTTGATTATCGTTGGCATGTTTTCTTGAGAGAGGTGCTCATGTCTGCATCCCACCCAATTGGGAAAATCAAGGACTATTTTTACCGGGTGGAATTTCAGCAGCGTGGCTCCCCTCATGTGCATTGTCTCTTTTGGATCGAGAACGCTCCAGTAATCGACAAAAACACCGACGCAGAGGTCATTAATTTTATTGACAAGTATGTCACATGTGAGTTACCGTCACATGATGACGAGTTGCTGGACATTGTTACCTCTGTCCAGCAACATTCAAAAAGACATTCCAAAACGTGTAAAAAAAACCAAACTGTCTGTCGTTTCAATTTTCCGAGGCCAGCGTCGGGTAGTACTTTTATTTGTCGTGCTGAAGATGCAAAAAAGACATGCACAAAGTGTGTGGATAAAGACGGTTTTGGGAAACGGTGTTCATGCATAATGCGGAAAGACAGAGCATCACAGATTCTGACTGCAGTCAAAAAAGCACTGTCAGATGAGAACTGTGAATTTGATCATTTTGAAAATTTGTTGAGCAGTTTAGGAATTAATCAGAGTAAATTTGCAGAGGCATATAGACGCTGTAGTGGCAAAACGGAAATTGTTTTAAAAAGGGAAATTAATGCGGTTTGGGTCAATCACTACAGCAAACTGCTCTTAAAATGCTGGAATGCCAATATGGACATTCAATTTGTTGTTGACGCATATGCATGCATCGTGTACATTATTTCGTACATTTCAAAGGCCGAAAGGGAAATTGGATTGTTGTTGGGGAACGCACAAAGGGAGGCAGCCAACGATAACGTGAGTGCAAAAGATGCATTGAAAAACCTAGGCAGTGTTTATTTACATAACCGCGATGTGTGTGCTCAAGAGGCTGTCTATAGGTTGATCAATGGTTTGCACTTGCGGGAATGTTCTCGTAAAGTTGTGTTTGTACCAACAGGCGACAATATAGTCCGAATGAGTTTGCCTTTAAATGTGTTAAAACAAAAGGCATCATCGGACAATTTGACGACCGAACACATGTGGATGACCAACATTGTGGATCGGTACAAGAATAGGCCAGATGACGTCAACTTTAATGACATGTGTATGGCACAATTTGCATCAGAATATCGCATTCTGAGCAAAAACGAAGAATCCCAGCGGCCAATTGAATTACAGAATAAAATTGGATTTGTCACGAAAAGAACGCGTAGCAAACCCGCGGTTGTGCGTTACGTGCGCTTTTCTGACACAAAGAACCCCGAATCTTTTTATCAAAGCATTCTCCAATTGTTTCTGCCATACCGTGTCGACCAAGAGCTCAAGCCTCCGAACTGTGAAACTTTTCGACAGTTTTACAGCAACGGACGTGTGAGGTTTGGTGATGGATCCACACATTCAGTCCAGTCTGTTGTGGATTTCAACAGGGCTAAATTCGAAATTGAAGCCGATCAGTTGGATCGCATCCAGGAGGAAATTGACGTTAATGGGGTACATGAAGATGCCTGGGCCAGGTTGTGCCCAGAGCAAGAGGTACAGCGCTTAGAATGTGAAGAAGAGCGCGTACCCGAAGACCAGACAGTGGAAGAGGACGTGGAAACGCCTATTCCCGACTTGGCAGTAATTGGCAAAGAAATTGCACATTTGGAAAAGCGCCAAAATGTCATGTGCAGAAGTGAGGGCATAGCACTGATTAGATCTCTGAATGAGATACAACTGTCAATTTTTTATCAGATCCGGCAATGGTGTTTGGAAAAGATAGCTGGCAAAAGGCCAGAGCCATTGCACGTTTTTATTACAGGTGGTGCAGGCACAGGTAAAAGCCATTTAATTAAGGCCATCCAGTATGAGGCCACGAGGTTGTTGTCAACGGTGTGTCACCAGCCTGACAACATTTGTGTTTTGTTGACTGCTCCTACAGGGATTGCTGCATATAATTTGCATGCAGCAACTATCCACAACACCCTTTCTATTGGCAAAGATGTACGCTTACCGTACACACCTTTGGGTGAGGAAAAGCTTAACACCTTGCGTGCAAAATTTAGTGATCTGCAGCTATTGATAATTGATGAAATCTCCATGGTCGATCATAAATTATTGGCCTACATCCATGGAAGATTAAGGCAGATCAAACAAAGTGGTGACTATTCCCCTTTTGGGAATGTGAGTGTTGTGGCTGTAGGGGACTTTTACCAGTTGCCGCCCGTTAAAGGGAAACCCCTGTACGTTGACCAAACAGGTGTCAACTTGTGGTCTCCGCTTTTTAGAATAGCGGAATTGACCACCATAGTCAGGCAAAAAGATGGAGTGTTTGCCGAGTTGTTGAACCGGCTTAGAACTCACTCCAAAGGGGCCGCCATGTTAGACAGTGATGTGGCTCTATTAAAAAGTTGTGAAACCGGCGAAGTGAGCTCAGCTTTGCACATATTTGCGACCAATAAACAGGTAAATGAGCATAATTTGACACAGTTATTTGAGACTTGTCCTGACTACACAGTGATTGATGCCCTCGATTTTGCAAATGACAAGAAGACTGGCAAGCTTGTGTTGGTGGACGGGCATCATGGCAAGGCATCTAACACATGCTTGGCAGAAAGTCTATATTTGGGTAAAGGCGCGAGGGTCATGCTGTGCAAAAATATTGACGTCATGGATGGTCTAGTCAATGGGGTGTGTGGTACAGTAACCCACATAGAGAAATCTGACCCCAAAAAGCTTCCTCTTAAAGTCTATGTCAAGTTTGACGACGAGTGCATTGGTGCACAGAGGAGGAAGCAATCTGGAAGTGTGTCATCAGACTTGGTGGGTTCAACAGCCATTGAACCAGAGGAAGAAAGGGCTACCAGTAAGGGTGGAATGCGCCGGCAGTTTCCACTGAAACTTGCCTGGGCTTGCACAGTACATAAGGTGCAAGGCATTACGGTTGACAGTGCTGTGGTAAGTCTGCAAAAAATCTTTTCAGCAGGCCAGGCCTATGTGGCATTGAGCCGGGTTCGAAGTTTGTCTGGTTTGACCATTCAAGACTTCGAACCGAAAAGAATATATTGCAGGGATGATGTTAAGGATGCCATCCAGAGGATGCCGCCATTTTTGAATCCGGCCAGAATTGATGAAATTAGTGAGTGCTCGTTTTCTGTCTTTTTAATGAATGTTCAAAATTTAAGTGCACATGTGAAAGATTTGGCTTTGTGCACGCAGCATTTACAGCTTAACTGTATTGCTGTAACAGAAACATGGCTGGCTTCTGGCTCAACGTTGGATACAGTAAACATCGATGGTTATAGTTTCCATAACAAGCCTCGATGTTTATCGTATGGTAGCGACCACCCTGCACTCATTGCATTGCAGGGCCAACAACATGGTGGAGTAGGCATGTATTGTGCCGACCATGTGGCACATAACATCATCCAGGTACCACACATCAGTTTGGAATGTTTGGTTTCAAACGATGTCAATCGTAACATCCTGGTAGCGGTCATTTATCGACCATCTTCCTATCCCATGACTTTGTTTAAGGAGCAATTGGGTAAGTTACTTGATTGGCTAGATCCACTAAGTAACACCATTGCCATCATGGGAGATTTCAATGATGACATTTTGAAGTCATCAACAATCTGTTCCTTTGTGACAGATAGAGGGTATGTGCAAGTTGTGACACAACCCACGACAGAAAGAGGCACACTTATTGACCACGTGTATGTGAAAACAACACGGTATGAAGTGGAGTCAATAGTGTGGCCTACATATTTTAGTGATCACGAGGGGATTGTTTGTCTATTTAAATTAGCAGAAAATATGTAATTGGACTTTTGATTGGCTAGTGATCACGAGGGGATTGTTTCTCGAAATGAGCAAGAAATTTGTAATTTCTGATTGGATAGTGATTGGGTAGTTAGGCAACTTTAATTGGCAGACATTGTTGCGTACGTGTTAGTAGTGTAAGAGTTTAGATTGTAAATAGGGCTGTGACAACGAATAGATAAAATTTAATTTCATTATGGATTCGTTGTGTCGTGCGATTATGTGTCTCCATGTCGTAGAGCGATTTACTTCCCCTGCAGAGCTTAGGCTCGGATGAGCAAACGTCCTGTTTTCCCAGAACATGTCCTGTTTTCACGTCCTGTCCTGTCTATCCTGGCTGTTCTTTTTATAAAATCATGAAAATGTCCTGATTTTCCTGATTTTCCAACTGTGTGTAACCCCATTGGGCGCCGTTGGCGGTGGGGGAGAGCACAGTTGAAAAATCATGAACATCAGGACATTTTTATGATTTTATAAAAAGAACACGCAGGACTTTTAGGACAGGACATGTTGTGGGAAAACAGGACGTTTGGTCACCCTAGGCAAAGCTGTGCAGGGAAGTAAACCGCTCTGCGACATGGAGAGCGACGCATAAATTGTGCGACCCAACAAATCCATGATGAAATTCGATGCCAGCGCTTTTAATAATTGATTTTATCGATTTGTTGTTGCATCTCTACTTACAATCTAAACTCTTAAACTACTAACGCTTTCACAACAATCTCTGCCAATGAAAGTTGGGGAGTTGAGGCGAGGCTCCCCTGCGTGGACCTAGGAACTCTGATGACACGCTTCACTCTGTCCCTGTTGGTACAAAATGCAGAAGATTAAATGTACACAAATGTGTACACATTTGTGTACATTTAATTTTTTGGGCTGGTGATATTGGACTTGTGTTTTTTGAAGTTTGGCAGGCAAAGAGACATTGGACTTGTGGATACTGTTGTGTTAGCCATGTTGTATTTTCATAGACTGTAGTGTAAACGTTAGTAGTTCAAGAGTTTATATTGTTATTGTGATCATGAGGGGATTTTTGGCAGGTTTCAATGAGCAAGTAACTTTAGAGTTTTTAATACTGTCGTATTACACAATATGTGTTCAGTTTTTTTCTCTAAGCATAAAAAAACAAAAAAAACAACATAAAAAAACCACAAAAAAACAAAAAACAAACAAAAAAAAAATTTTTTTAATAGGGTAGAGGTTTCTTTTCCTGTATTACAACAGCATTTTGAAGTAAAGAAAAAGATTATAGAAGCCCCCATAAAATTGATGTTTATGATTTTTAATATATATCTATAGAGATACACATGGCATGTAATAAAGAAATGTAATTACATCCATGTGAGTAATGTGTTGCTTAATGTAACACTTTTAAATAGGCAGCAATCTAAATTGAAGGCAGTCATATGCTGTTGTGATGCAGGTTTTGCTTTACCTTCCATGTAGTGTCAAAAAGCAAAAGGCACTGGTAATGGTACTCCTGGTTTACTGGGATGGGGTTCGATTCCCTGCGGTGTCTTGTTGATGTTTTTGGCAAAAACATGAAAGCTGCTATAATTACTTATCAGCTACTTAGCTCTAATACATCTTAATAACTTCCATAAGAGTAACACAACATCCAAATGAAGAGGTTGCTAAGAGGAGTATGTCACTATATAAAACATGTCATGTCCTCTTGCCAGTGAGTGACGTGATGAGCATAACTGAATATGAGCTTGTAGTGTGTTTGGTCCACAAGTCTTGTGAAACAACAAATTTGTGGCGAGTGAGGATGGACGAGGTTAGATCAGGGGTGGACAGTGATTACACATGTGAAGTTTGAGGCCGATGGAAGCACATACAGGTTAGTAAGACATCACTTCCTGTTTCATTGCATGATTGTGAACGTCAGAATGGGCCTGCAACTCGGCTATGCTTATATGGTCATGTGGCTTTTATGAGGGCCGGACTTAAGCCAAATTTCAGGCCATTTGGAGTACATACAGAGAAATTACACAGCCCTTTGTGTTTGTTTCCATTCTGAAATGACAGTAAATTCAAAATGGCGGACTGTAGCATTGGGGTATGGGTTCTTGAGGCTTTTTTGTCCATCTTGTCATGATATATATGTGTGACGAATTTGGGAGCTCTAAGTGAAACGTACTTCGGGGACAGAATTTTTAAATGCCTCTAGGGGGCATTATTGAGCCAAAATGGCAAAACGATGGCGCTGCCGCGCACACGCCGGCATGCTTTTGCGGAACGTTTTGATAACTTTTTGTCACCACCACCTGTAGCATATGTGGGGCAAATGTGAGTGCTGTAGGAGTTATCCCCGCGGAGAAGTTAGATCTTGAAAACGTGAAATTTAAAAAAAAATGTCGCAAAAATCTGATTTTCAATTCAAAATGGCGGACTTCCTGTTGCATTGTGGGTATGGGTTCTTGGGTCATTTTTGTGTGTGTTGTCATGACACATATGTGTACCAAATTTCGGAGCTGTAAGTGAAACATAGTTCAGGGGCTGAATTTTTAAATGCCTCTAGGGGGCATTATTGAGCCAAAATGGCAAAACGTTGCGCGCTGCCGCGCACACGCCGGCATGCTTTTGCGGAACGTTTTGATAACTTTTTGTCACCACCACCTGTAGCATATGTGGGGCAAATGTGAGTGCTGTAGGACTTATCCCCGCGGAGAAGTTAGATCTTGAAAACGTGAAATTAAAAAAAAAATGTCGCAAAAATCAGAATTTCAATTCAAAATGGCGGACTTCCTGTTACATTGTGGGTATGGGTTCTTGAGTCATTTTTGTGCGTGTTGTCATGACACATATGTGTACCAAATTTCGGAGCTGTAAGTGAAACATAGTTCAGGGTCTGAATTTTTAAATGCCTCTAGGGGGCAATATTGTGGCAAAATGGCCAAATGGCAAAACGCTGCGCGCTGCCGCGCGCACACCGTCATCCTTTTGCGGAGCGTTTTGATAACTTTTTGTCACCACCACCTGTAGTATATGTGGACCAAATTCTAGATCTGTAGGAGTTATCCTCTAGTAGGAGTTAGGTCTTGAAAACGTGAAATTTTTGAAAAAATGGCCAAAAAGTGGCAAAATGGGCACTCAGCAAAACGCAGCGCGCTTCCGCGCGCACACCGTTGTTCTTTTGCGGAGCGTTTTGATAAATTTTTTTCACCACCACCTGTAGTATATGTGGACCGAATTTGAGATCTTTAGGCATTATCCCCGAGGAGGAGTTAGGTCTTGAAAACGTGAAATTTTTGAAAAAATGGCCAAACAGTGGCAAAATGTCCACTCAGCAAAACGCTGCGCGCTACCGCGTGCACACCGTTGTACTTTTGTGGAGCGTTTTGATAATTTTTGTTCACCACCACCTGTAGTATATGTGGACTGACTTTGAGATCTTTAGGCATTATCCCCGAGGAGGAGTTAGGTCTTGAAAACGTGAAATTTTTGAAAAAGTGGGCAAACAGTGGCAAAATGGCCAAACGGCAAAACGCCGCGGGCTGCCACGGGCACGCCATCATACTTTTGCGGAGCGTTTTGATAACTTTTTGTCACCACCCCCTGTAGTATATGCGATATAAATTTGAGCTATGTAGGAGTTTTCCCCTAGGAGGAGTTCGCGCTTAAAAATGTGAAATTTCTGAAAAACAAATGTGGACAGTAAATCCAAAATGGCGGATTTCCTGTTGCATTGTGGGTATGGGTTCTTGAGGCTTTTTTGTGCATCTATTCGTGACACATATGTGTACCGAATTTGGGACCTCTAAGTGAAACGTAGTTCAGGGGCTGAATTTTTGAATGCCTGTAGGGGGCAGTTTTGAGCCAAAAATTGAGCCAAAATGGCGGAATGTCAACATTCCGTGGGCCGCCGCGCGCACGCCGTCATACTTTTGCGGAGCGTTTTGATAACTTAAGCTCCCCAATGCGTTTTCTACCTGCTGGCCAAATTTGAGATTTATCGGAGTTATCACCTCGGAGGAGTTAGCTCTAGAAAATGTGTAATTTTTTGGCCAAAATTTGGCCAAAATGGCCAAATTTTGACACTAAATTAAAAATGGCGGCTTTCCCGTTGCATTGTGGGTTTCGCTGCAAGAGGATTTTTTTTGCGTCTTGGCATGATACATATGTGTACCGAATTTCAGAGCTGTAGGTCAAGTTCCCTCCAAATGCAAGGGTGGGTGCCCTTTTTTTTTCTAAAGGGGGCGCTATTGAGCCATTTTTCCATTGACATGTGTAATTCCCCAATATGTGCATGGGGGACACCGAGTCAATGTGTGTGGCGATTTTTATGCGTTTTCGAGTAGTGCAAGGGCCTCAAAAGTGGCCGCAACGAGACGGTAAAATAATAATAATAATAATAAGAATAAACGCAGCAATTCCAATAGGGTTCTACGCACCGTTGGTGCTCGAACCCTAATTAAAGCTGCAAGCAGCGTTGGACGGGTTCTCGCTTCTCCTGCCGGGCGACTGAGACATATGGCTAACATCCGGCCGGGATTTAGATCACACCTGTCAAGTTTCAGGTCATTTGGAGCAACTGCAGGCCAGTTACACAGCAAAAATCTGAATTTCAATTCAAAATGGCGGACTTCCTGTTGCATTGTGGGTATGGGTTCTTGAGGCTTTTCGGTGCGTGTTGTCATGACACATATGTGTACTGAATTTCGGAGCTGTAGGTGAAACATAGTTCAGGGGCTGAATGTTTAAATGCCTCTAGGGGGCAATATTGAGCCAAAATGGCCACTCAGCAAAACGCTGCGCGCTACCGCGCGCACACCGTCGTGCTTTTGCGGAGCATTTTGATAAGTTTTTTTCACCACCACCTGTAGTATATGTGGACCGAATTTGAGATCTTTAGGCATTATCCCCGAGGAGGAGTTAGGTGTTGAAAACGTGAAATTTTTGAAAAAGTTGCCAAACAGTGGCAAAATGGCCAAACGGCAAAACGCCGCGGGCCGCCACGGGCACGCCGTCATACTTTTGCGGAGCGTTTTGATAACTTTTTGTCACCACCCCCTGTAGTATATGTGATATAAATTTGAGCTGTGTAGGAGTTTTCCCCTAGGAGGAGTTCGCGCTTGAAAATGTGAAATTTCTGAAAAACAAATGTGGACAGTAAATCCAAAATGGCGGATTTCCTGTTGCATTGTGGGTATGGGTTCTTGAGGCTTTTTTGTGCATCTATTCGTGACACATATGTGTACCGAATTTGGGACCTCTAAGTGAAACGTAGTTCAGGGGCTGAATTTTTGAATGCCTGTAGGGGGCAGTTTTGAGCCAAAAATTGAGCCAAAATGGCGGAATGTCAACATTCCGTGGGCCGCCGCGCGCACGCCGTCATACTTTTGCGGAGCGTTTTGATAACTTAAGCTCCCCAATGCGTTTTCTACCTGCTGGCCAAATTTGAGATTTATCGGAGTTATCACCTCGGAGGAGTTAGCTCTAGAAAATGTGTAATTTTTTGGCCAAAATTTGGCCAAAATGGCCAAATTTTGACACTAAATTAAAAATGGCGGCTTTCCCGTTGCATTGTGGGTTTCGCTGCAAGAGGATTTTTTTTGCGTCTTGGCATGATACATATGTGTACCGAATTTCAGAGCTGTAGGTCAAGTTCCCTCCAAATGCAAGGGTGGGTGCCCTTTTTTTTTCTAAAGGGGGCGCTATTGAGCCATTTTTCCATTGACATGTGTAATTCCCCAATATGTGCATGGGGGACACCGAGTCAATGTGTGTGGCGATTTTTATGCGTTTTCGAGTAGTGCAAGGGCCTCAAAAGTGGCCGCAACGAGACGGTAAAATAATAATAATAATAATAATAATAATAAGAATAAACGCAGCAATTCCAATAGGGTTCTACGCACCGTTGGTGCTCGAACCCTAATAATAATAAGAATAAACGCAGCAATTCCAATAGGGTTCTACGCACCGTTGGTGCTCGAACCCTAATTAAAGCTGCAAGCAGCGTTGGACGGGTTCTCGCTTCTCCTGCCGGGCGACTGAGACATATGGCTAACATCCGGCCGGGATTTAGATCACACCTGTCAAGTTTCAGGTCATTTGGAGCAACTGCAGGCCAGTTACACAGCAAAAATCTGAATTTCAATTCAAAATGGCGGACTTCCTGTTGCATTGTGGGTATGGGTTCTTGAGGCTTTTCGGTGCGTGTTGTCATGACACATATGTGTACCGAATTTCGGAGCTGTAGGTGAAACATAGTTCAGGGGCTGAATGTTTAAATGCCTCTAGGGGGCAATATTGAGCCAAAATGGCCACTCAGCAAAACGCTGCGCGCTGCCGCGCGCACACCGTCGTGCTTTTGCGGAGCATTTTGATAAGTTTTTTTCACCACCACCTGTAGTATATGTGGACCGAATTTGAGATCTTTAGGCATTATCCCCGAGGAGGAGTTAGGTGTTGAAAACGTGAAATTTTTGAAAAAGTTGCCAAACAGTGGCAAAATGGCCAAACGGCAAAACGCCGCGGGCCGCCACGGGCACGCCGTCATACTTTTGCGGAGCGTTTTGATAACTTTTTGTCACCACCCCCTGTAGTATATGTGATATAAATTTGAGCTGTGTAGGAGTTTTCCCCTAGGAGGAGTTCGCGCTTGAAAATGTGAAATTTCTGAAAAACAAATGTGGACAGTAAATCCAAAATGGCGGATTTCCTGTTGCATTGTGGGTATGGGTTCATGAGGCTTTTTTGTGCGTCTATTCGTGACACATATGTGTAGCGAATTTCAGAGCTCTAAGTGAAACGTAGTTCAGGGGCCGAATTTGTGAATGTTTCTAGGGGGCAGTTTTGAGGCAAAAATTGAGGCAAAATGGCGGAATGTCAACATTCCGTGGGCCGCCGCGCGCACGCCGTCATACTTTTGCGGAGCGTTTTGATAACTTAAGCTCCCCAATGCGTTTTCTACCTGCTGGCTAAATTTGAGATTTATCGGAGTTATCACCTCGGAGGAGTTAGCTCTAGAAAATGTGTAGTTTTTTGGCCAAAATTTGGGCAAAATGGCCAAATTTTGACACTCAATTCAAAATGGCGGCTTTCCCGTTGCATTGTGGGTTTCGCTGCAAGAGAATTTTTTTTGCGTCTTGGCATGATACATGTGTGTACCGAATTTCAGAGCTGTAGGTCAAGTTCCCTCCAAATGCAAGGGTGGGTGCCCTTTTTTTTTCTAAAGGGGGCGCTATTGAGCCATTTTTCCATTGACATGTGTAATTCCCCAATATGTGCATGGGGGACACCGAGTCAATGTGTGTGGCGATTTATATGCGTTTTCGAGTAGTGCAAGGGCCTCAAAAGTGGCCCCAACGAGACGGTAGTATAATAATAATTAAAGCTGCAAGCAGCGTTGGACGGGTTCTCGCTTCTCCTGCCGGGCGACTGAGACATATGGCTAACATCCGGCCGGGACTTAGATCACACCTGTCAAGTTTCAGGTCATTTGGAGCAACCACAGGCCAGTTACAAATCTGAATTTCAATTCAAAATGGCGGACTTCCTGTTGCATTGTGGGTATGGGTTCTTGAGGCTTTTTTGTGCGTGTTGTCATGACACATATGTGTACCGAATTTCGGAGCTCTAGGTGAAACATAGTTCAGGGGCTGAATTTTTAAATGTCTGTAGGGGGCAAGATTGAGGCAAAATGGCCAAATGGCAAAACGCTGCGCGCTACCGCGCGCACACCGTCATACTTTTGCGGAGCGTTCTGATAAGTTTTTTTCACCACCACCTGTTGTATATGTGGCCCGAATTTGAGATCTTTAGGCATTATCCCCGAGGAGGAGTTTGGTCTTGAAAACGTTAAATTTTTGAAAAAGTGGCCAAACAGTGGCAAAATGGCCACTCGGCAAAACGCTGCGCGCTACCGCGCGCACACCGTTGTGCTTTCACGGAGCTTTTTGATAAGTGTTTTTCACCACCACCTGTAGTATATGTGGAGCGAATTTGAGATCTGTATGCATTATCCCCGAGGAGGAGTTAGGTCTTGAAAATGTGAAATTTTTGAGAAAGTGGCCAAACAGTGGCAAAATGGCCAAACGGCAAAACGCCGCGGGCCGCCACGGGCACGCCGTCATACTTTTGCGGAGCGTTTTGATAACTTTTTTTCACCACCCCCTGTAGTATATGTGATATAAATTTGAGCTATGTAGGAGTTTTCCCCTAGGAGGAGTTCGCGCTTGAAAATGTGAAATTTCTGAAAAACCAATCTGGACAGTAAATCCAAAATGGCGGATTTCCTGTTGCATTGTGGGTATGGGTTCTTGAGGGTTTTTTGTGCGTCTATTCGTGACACATATGTGTACCGAATTTCGGAGCTGTAAGTGAAACGTAGTTCAGGGTTGGAATTTGTGAATGTTTCTAGGGGGCAGTTTTGAGGCAAAAATTGAGGCAAAATGGCGGAATGTCAACATTCCGTGGGCCGCCGCGCGCACGCCGTCATACTTTTGCGGAGCGTTTTGATAACTTAAGCTCCCCAATGCGTTTTGTACCTGCTGGCTAAATTTGAGATTTATCGGAGTTATCACCTGGGAGGAGTTAGCTCTAGAAAATGTGTAATTTTTTGGCCAAAATTTGGCCAAATTTGGCACTAAATTCAAAATGGCGGCTTTCCCGTTGCATTGTGGGTTTCGCTTCAAGAGGATTTTTTTTGCGTCTTGGCATGATACATATGTGTACCGAATTTCAGAGCTGTAGGTCAAGTTCCCTCCAAATGCCAGGGTGGGTGCCCTTTTGCCTTCTAAAGGGGGCGCTATTGAGCCATTTTTCCATTGACATGTGTAATTCCCCAATATGTGCATGGGGGACGCTGAGTCAATGTGTGTGGCGATTTGTATGCGTTTTCGAGTAGTGCAAGGGCCTCAAAAGTGGCCCCAACGAAACGGTAAAATAATAATAAGAAGAAACGCAGCAAGATCAATAGGGTTCTACACCGTTGGTGCTCGAACCCTAATAATAAGAAGAAGAAACGCAGCAATTCCAATAGGGTTCTACACCGTTGGTGCTCGAACCCTAATAAGAAGAAGAAACGCAGCAATTCCAATAGGGTTCTACGCACCGTTGGTGCTCGAACCCTAATTAAAGCTGCAAGCAGCGTTGGACGGGTTCTCGCTTCTCTTGCCGGGCGACTGAGACATATGGCTAACATCCGGCCGGGACTTGGATCACACCTGTCAAGTTTCAGGTCATTTGGATCAACTGCAGGCCATTTACACAGTGAAGTCAAAATGGCGGACTTCCTGTTGCATTGTGGGTATGGGTTCTTGAGGCTTTTTTGTGCGTGTTGTCATGACACATATGTGTACCGAATTTCGGAGCTGTAGCTGAAACATAGTTCAGGGTCTGAATTTTTAAATGGCTGTAGGGGGCAATATTGAGCCAAAATGGCCACTCGGCAAAACGCTGCGCGCTGCCGCGCGCACACCGTTATGCTTTTACGGACCGTTTTGATAAGTTTTTTTCACCACCACCTGTAGTATATGTGGAGCGAATTTGAGATCTTTAGGCATTATCCCCGAGGAGGAGTTAGGTCTCGAAAACGTGAAATTTTTGAGAAAGTGGCCAAACAGTGGCAAAATGGCCAAACGGCAAAACGCCGCGGGCCGCCACGGGCACGCCGTCATACTTTTGCGGAGCGTTTTGATAACTTTTTGTCACCACCCCCTGTAGTATATGCGATATAAATTTGAGCTATGTAGGAGTTTTCCCCTAGGAGGAGTTCGCGCTTGAAAATGTGAAATTTCTGAAAAACAAATGTGGACAGTAAATCCAAAATGGCGGATTTCCTGTTGCATTGTGGGTATGGGTTCTTGAGGCTTTTTTGTGCGTCTATGCGTGACACATATGTCTACTGAATTTCGGAGCTGTAAGTGAAACGTAGTTCAGGGGCTGAATTTTCTAATGCCTCTAGGGGGCAGTTTTGAGCCAAAAATTGAGGCAAAATGGCGGAATGTCAACATTCCGTGGGCCGCCGCGCGCACACCGTCATACTTTTGCGGAGCGTTTTGATAACTTAAGCTCCCCAATGCGTTTTGTACCTGCTGGCTAAATTTGAGATTTATCGGAGTTATCACCTCGGAGGAGTTAGCTCTAGAAAATATGTGAATTTTTGGCCAAAATTTGGCCAAATTGGCCAAATTTTGACCTTTAATTCAAAATGGCGGCTTTCCTGTTGCATTGTGGGTTTCGCTGCAAGTCATTTTTTTTTGCGTCTTGGCATGATACATATGTGTACCGAATTTCAGAGCTCTAGGTCAAGTTCCCTCGAAATGCAAGGGTTGGTGCCCTTTTTTTTTGTAAAGGGGGCGCTATTGAGCCATTTTTCCATTGACATGTGTAATTCCCCAATATGTGCATGGGGGACACCGAGTCAACGTGTGTGGCGATTTATATGCGTTTTCGAGTAGTGCAAGGGCCTCAAAAGTGGCCCCAACGAAACGGTAAAATAATAATAAGAAGAAGAAACGCAGCAAGATCAATAGGGTTCTACACCGTTGGTGCTCGAACCCTAATAAGAAGAAGAAACGCAGCAATTCCAATAGGGTTCTACGCACCGTTGGTGCTCGAACCCTAAATAAAAGTATTCATTCTGTAGACAAATGTCCCTAATGATTGTTTGGTCTTTGAAGTGAAAGTAAATACCGTCAGCGTTCTTTGCATTACTTTTTGTTTCATGTAAGTAAGTAGGTTTAATTTATTTTGCACTTTTCAAGGCCAAACATCACAAAGTGCTTCACAATAATGAAACTATAAAGCAATTAAGAGACGGAGTGGCATTAAATGCAGACAACCACATAAAAACATGAGGCAAGACAAAAGCAAATCTAAACAAATTAAACAAAAGCAAATCTAAACAAATGGGCCAGGAGCTGCGTTTTAAGAGTCCGCAAATCTTAACTGCAACGAGAGAGAGTTACAAAGTTTTGGAGTTTCAACCTGAAAAGCACAGTCCCCATTGGTCTTGAGCCTGGAGCGAGAAACAACCAATGAATCCTGATCAGAGGCTCTTAGATTCCTACTGGAATTATGTGGCTGCAGAACTTCTATAATATAGGCAGGTGCTTGACCATGAAAGGCTGCAATCTTAAAATCTTAAAAGAATCTTGAACAGGATTCTGAGTTAGATCGGAGACCAGAGTAAAGAAATTAAGAGCTGGAGATACATGAGACTTTCTGGTCGACTTGATTAGAAGCTTGACAGCGACATGTTGGACCGCTCGTAAGCAGTTCAGGGATGTATTGCCAAGACAGGTGAAAAGGGAAATCCAATAGACATGAACTTTAACATTGGAAAAGAAATCTAAGAGTCATTGTGGCAGTTGCAAAAGTTTGACACCCTGCCAAGTGAGTAATTAGTAAACTGCCGTAAGCCAGTAGCAAATGCTTTTTGTATCCAGCTAAGAGTCTTTATGTTCTTGAAAACGGAATACAATCAGTCATTACTGCTGATCACTTCAGGTTCTGAGATATTTGTGGGTGGTCTTGCACACAAACCATGTTTAGGATCTACCCACAGACTTTTGGTGATGTTGCAGTCCAGGAACTGGGGATCAATGAAAGAGCCTGTCTGTGGAGATTCTCTGTAGTTCAGGTTACCGAGTTCCAGATACTAAGTGTGGAACAGACATCTCTACGCAGAGGAGAGAGCCGACAGCATCACTTGTATTTACAACACAGTCCTGAGATCCCTCCCCAGGTGTTTTGCAAACACCTCATATCCACAGTATGTGAGTTGAGCCCCTTGATGTCTGAATTTAATTACAATTATATAAAAAATATTATTTGTGTTTTTGACTTCAAGTTGATGTTAAATTAAGTGGAGATTGTTAATTTGTCCATAGCACATATAATAGACATAAAGGTGTAATGCAACAGGCATTAATGGTAATTTTTTTTTACTGATGCCAAAAATGCCCTTCAAACTGGTCCTAAGAGAAACCAGTGCTTGCAAAAGGTTCCTAGGTATGTATTGAATATGCATGAACCAGCATTGGGGGAATGCATACGCTATCTCGACTGCAGTGGTACGTTACAAATTTGTGACAACTGGTGTTAAGGGGTTAACAAGCAATGAGAAATGGGATTTGAGAGTGAGGATAAATACCTGGGAATCCCCATCAGTCAGTTAGACCTAAGGAAGCGTCTTGGGTGAGAGTTGATACATCTTCAAGAACCAAAAAAAAAAGAAAGAGAGAGGTCCAGTAGCCTTTTACTGAAACACAGAAAAAGAAAGGTGATGGATTGTGACGTCTGCTTTGGCTCATTGCCCTGCTGTAGAAGTCTCTTTTCTTGTTGACTTTCTTGACTTGACTCCTAGACTGCTTGACATTCACATCAAGAATTTGATCACATCTAGAGGAATCCAGTCTTCCATCTATCAGCACATTTTTTCCTGTGCAACTGGTTGCTTAATGAAGCAGAACATTTCCACCCTCATGCTTAATGCTTAGGTCCATCAAATACTGCTCATTTGTTTGTCCAAACAGCTCAGTTTTAACACTCTGGCTCATCCAGATGTTGTTTGGCAGACTTCAGACGCTGACTTTTGTGACAAGATTTCAGTTTCCTTGTGATGACTCTTCCGTGTACACCTGTTTGTATATCAATGCTGCACAATAAAAAGGTGCACCACCACTCATGTGTGAGCTATGCCTTTCTGGAGGATCCTTTATTATAGTCACATGGGGGTGTAGCTTTTCCTGCCCAGCAAATGTGCAGTTTTATCTTTAAGTTTGCTTGGAGCTGTTAATCTTGTCTTCACAGCCATGGATTGCCTTAACCGCCATATCTCAATGAGATTTCAGGTGGAAAGAAGCTTGCACTTTGATATCTGTCTATATTGTACGCATCAATGGCATCGTCTTCAGATCCTCCTGTCATAAAGCTAAGAGGAGTCCAAAATTGCTGTCATTACAAGGTTTTAAGAGTGCAAGAGTTTAGCAGCAGCATCAACTGATAATTTGCCGAACAAGGCCTATCATGTTCATACATTTCTGAGTTTTTACCATGGTGCCCACTCTATTGCACAACTGCATTTCATTGTTGTAACAGAAGCTCAGATTAGAGGATCTTAACACAAAAAACACTGTGTAAAAATAGAAGCAAGTTCATTCGGATTGAAAGAGTTTTTGTACATGGTCCAGGTTTTCAGGCGGGGTAAAAAAAAAACAAAGAGGGAGACACTGAAAACCAATGGCAAAATTGCAAAGACAAAGATAATCTAACAACATGTAACTGGTGAACCAGGGTGGCAGATGAGTGGTCTTTTTGCTTAGGAAGGGTAGAAAAACCAGGAAATATCCAAGTGGCTGCCATGATAAGAGCTGGTCAAATTCTCTGCATGCTTTACTTTAATGCTGTACTTGTCATCTCCTTTAGCATAGAATACACGGGGTCCATTCTTTACACACAAGCACCACTCACAGCAGGCCTACGTCAACAACATCCAGTCATATGTTCAGTTTAAGTGCAGTCAGACTCTTTTATCACTGTGGTTGTCTTTTCCTTTGTCCTCATGAATTCTCTTTTACCTCTTTCATTGACCTTTTCCATCAAGGTTAAGGAAAAGTGTTTAGGAAAAGACATAAACTAAGACTGTTTGACTGGATGATAGTAGACACTGAGTTAGTTCATTCATCCCTGAATCTGTCATCAACAATAGAACTCTGATAGTACAAGTCACCGTGGCAACAGACAAAAAAAAAAAGTCATCCTACCTCACTTGTTATTGAGTAGGATTTTATTTTATTTTAGGTGGAATCCAACGGACACAAATCACACTTGGAAGCAGCAGCAGGACATAATACATAAAAAGAAGATTAAAATAGGTAAGGCGTGCTTTGCTTCAGCCTCTAGGCTCATGTATCTCACTTTGGTTTATGATTATATTTGACACCTTAAGCTCAGTAAACAGCATTCACCGCTAATTTAACTGGTAGTAGCTTTAACCATTACCAGAGTGCTGTTGTAGCACACATATAGAAACACACTTTGTCTTTTGCCTAATATCATGCTAAGTAAATGGTAAATCATCTCCACTTATACAGCGCCTTTCTCTACCTTAGTGGTGTCCAAAGCGCTTTACAATGTGTTTCTAATTCACCCATTCACACACCAGTAGTGAAAAGAGCTGCCATGCAAGGCCCTAGCCTGCCATTGGGAGCAGCTTGGGGTTCAGTGTATTGGCCAAGGACACTTCGGCACGTGGAGGGGCCGGGGATTGAACCGCCAACCTTGCTATCAGTGGACAACCTGCTCTACCACCTGAGTCACAGCCGCCCTAAGTCGATTAAGATTGAAGTTTTTTCAGTTAACAGAGAAACGGCAGAAGTCCAAAACAAATTCCATCCTGCTGTGTCTTTGTTTTGCACAAGAAAAAACTTTAAATATGTATACATAAACAGACACACACAAAATAGCGGTGAACCTTCATCTATGCCAAACATAAAACACGTGATTAGACATATCAAACTGGTATTTTTTTAGGGAAGCTATAACTACCATTTGCTCAGGCTTATTGCAAAGGTTATGACTGTCCATCATCACTGGCTGTTGCTCTGCTACCACAGGATGTTTAAACTTTAGCACCTTTAGCAGAGGACCAGCTGCACCCACAGAGTTTAATCTACTGCAGCAGATCAAGTGCGGCACTATACTGGACAGGATGCGTCACAGACGGGTCTCTCAACATTTGGTCTTTGTTATTGTAGGACAGTTGTAGTGGTGCACATTAATGCAGTGGAAACAGACTTCCTATTCATTGCCTGAAGGAGCAGTGAGGGTGATATGTGTGCCATTGATGCAGTCTATCACAGAGGAAACCCCTGCAAAATAAAAACTAATTAATGAGCCCAGTCTAAGATCGTAGCGGAATGTCATTAACAGATTATAATTTAAAATATCATTAACTTCAGCTGAATGATTTCCACTTCCTGTAGACAGAACACTTTTCTTGCTGTCATATTGCTGTTATTCTGTTCCCTCTTTCTTGGTCCCAGTCTAACCTACAGCTTCTTTTTGCTTCAGTTTTGAGTCTCTGGTTGTCTCCTTGATCCCAATACCAAGCTCAAACCTGCAACTCTACATTTCACCTTTCACCTCTGCCTTCTTTTAACAATCAGTCAGCCACCCACCAACCCACACGCCTCGCTCATGAATCATCACGCAGTCCAAGATTCCAACGCCATCCACTGACCTGCAGCAACCCCCTCATCATCAGATTCCCTCCCCTGGTCTTCCTCTCCACTCCAAAGACTGTTAGCAATACACCTTTGTAAACTGTGCAACTTAGTCTGTGCTCTGCATCAGGGTGGAGAAAAAAACATGTTTCTATGTTTCTAATTCACCAAAGCAGCACAACAAATTGCCCCTGCCTTGAGAGCACGTCCATAGTGTGAAATATTAGAGATATGAAGCTGGAGAATGCTGTTGAGCTCAACGATAACGTGACAAAAAAAATGGTGACACTTGGGTAGGCTGTCATCAGTGACTGTCAGCTTATCTAATAGGGGTTTTAAACCCATGTAAGGCTATGCAAATGAATTTGGCCTCAACAATGATCAGCGACATCCCATGTCCGACAGCTTCTTCAGGCTCAGTAGGAGGGAGGAGATACGGAGAAACTAAAGGCTTGTTAAAGAAAATCTGCTTTGTTGGCGTCACAGAATCAGTTACCGTGGTAACTGACCCAGAGTTTGAGTTATCAATCTTTCTGTAATGGAAAACCCAGAGTTTCCCTCATTTCAGGCTTAGCAGAGTGATGGAGTCAGAGTTTGCACCTGTTTTCTGTAATAGACCCCAGGGCAGAATGAAAGACAGCAGCTAGGTTATACATTTAGGTGTTTTAGTGCTTGTTTTCTCCATGGATGTCTCGTAATCTGCAGCTACACGTCTCTGATCTGCAATTACTGGCCTCACCACCTGCTGTCCTGCTATCACCACTCCCCTCATCCCCACTCCCAACCTAACCAGTCGAGGCAGATGGCCACCCTCCCTGAGCCTGGGTCTGTTGGAGGTTTTATTCCCCCTTCCTATCCTAGGGGTTTTTTGGTTCCTTCCCACTGTCATTGACTGCTTGCTCATAGGGAATCCAAAAGCAGCTTTGGATTGTTGGGGTTTCTGTTTTCTGTTCTTCCTGCTACGCAATTCATTAAATTGAATTAGTCCAGGGTCACAACATAAATTTGGGGGTTGTAAGATGATTAATGACAGGAAAGAAACTGCCTTCTGCATCATTATTTTTTGTAGAATATTGCTTCATTTTACCCTTTTAAAGCATCAAACTATTATTTTCAGTGAACTAGGGCTTCACAATTTATTGTTTCAGCATTGAAACTGTGATGTGAAGTAAAGCAAACTTACTCAAACACATCATGCTACAACTTTTTTGCAGCTCGATACATACAGAAAACTCACACAACAGTCACTGTCCATGATAGATAAACAAGACGGCTGTCTGATAGGTCGTCATTAACTCCAATGTAAGTTTTTAAAACTTTATTCACAAGACACAGAGTTTGTTGACAGGATGACTCCACATGTGCACGGAAAGACGAGCAAGGAACAGGAGGGAAAAAGCACAACATCAGTTGTATGGAAATATTTCAGCTACAGAAAAAACAAAAACATGTGCTCTGTCAACGGTGTCCTGCAACTGTTGCCGTCACAGGAGACAACACAAGTTATTTGTTTGACCGTTTAAATCAGCACACAAAGCTCTGCATGATGAGCGCAAAGGCAGATCTGAATGCTCTCCAAAGCAAAAAAGAACTGTTTTATGAAGTCTCTGCCAGTGTTGCACCACATGATAAAGGTTCCACACAGCTTTTTTCACTCTCTTTAAAAGTCATTTTATTTATTTTTTTATTTTTCATGCAAGTGTACTCCCCAACAAAATCCCCTAAATCACTCTAGAAGTATTAATTTATTCCAAAGAGAAGTCACTTGGTGAAAATTCCCGTATTGTAATATTGAAATATGTATAGCAAATATCAAATAGGCAGCTTTTTCCAATAATGTGCAGCCCTAAACTGACCTGAATGAAGTTTTCACAGGGCAAGTGTCGCTTTGATGGCACTAATAATGCAGAGACGTCTGAAATGTGACGAAGATTGGAGGCTTTTTTGAACGTGGTGACGTACCAAATGGATAGGAACAAACTCGCTTAATGTTATTGTAATTTGAGATTTTCATGTTATTATGTACAATCTTTATTTATAAAAGTAGCTGGTATAGCTGCCAAATATATGGACAATATTGTAGGGAAGATATATCTGCTCAAATGGGGTTTGAATGCTGATGCAGAATTATAACTTACCCTGTTGATCTTCAACCAAGTCTCTGCTTTCCTCTCTAACAACAACCTGTATAACCCAAATTGTGGACAGAAGTGGGGCTGCACAGTGGCTCGGTGGTTATCAGCGTCGCCACACAGTTAGAAGATCCCTGGTTCGCGTCCCGCTTAAGACGCCTGGGATCTGTGTGGAGTTTGCATGTTCTCCCTGTGCAGCGTGGGTTTTCTCCAGGTATTCTGGCTTCCTCCCACAGTCCAAAAACGTGCAATTTATTTTAAATTGTCCGTAGGTGTGAGTGACAGTGTGCTTGGTTGTCTGTTTCTATATGTAGCCCTGCAATATGCCAGCTACCTGTCCAGGGTGTCCCCTGCCTTCGCCCTAGTTGGTTGGGATAGACTCCAGCCCTGCCACGACCCTACAGAGGATTAAGTGGTGTATAGATGACGGATGGATGGATGAACAGAAGTGAGCCTCTGAGTCAGTCTTGAAGAACTTAGGAAGGACTGAGGTCGGACACTTAGGAAGAAGGAATTTGGAATTGTGCTTATTCTCTCCATCTCTGAGTCTACCACTGGCCTCACCACCCGCTATCCTGCCATTCCCACCCAATCCCCTCCTCCCTCATCCCACCCCAACCGGTCGAGGCAGATGGCCGCCTTTCCTGAGCCTCTTTCTGTCTGAGGTTTTTTTCCCCTCCCTATCCTAGGGGTTTTTTTTGGTTCCTTCCACCGTCACTGACTGCCTGCTCATAGGGAATCCAAAAGCAGCTTGGGATAGTTGGGTATTCTGCTTTCTGTTTTGTGTATAATTCGTAATGTCTTTATCTTACTATTTTAAATGTGTGAGATGACATATGTTGTAAATTTGCGCCATATAAACAAAACTGAATTGAATTGAATTGGAAGGAGGAATCTTACAAGAACTCTTGGGAAAGAGGACTCTGAGGAAAAATGACTGGTAGAAAGGAGAAGTGGTTCTTTCAGGGATTCCATTGTCAGTGGGAGTGAAATCCTTTTGATGCTGTTATTAGGACTCTGACCCCAGCTTCCTACAGGGTCATAACTCGATCAGTGTTTCTGGCAGCCATTTAGTCCCTTGTTTGCCTGAGAGTGACTGGTGGTTTGAGCTGCTAATGACAGTGACTGGTGGTTTGAGCCAGTCACTTGGCTAAGCTAGGCCCAATATGCATGCTGCTGTCTGGAGGTGTGTTGTGAATCCTCTGCAGGTCTGCTTTCTCGTGGCCTCCTCCTGATAACACAAACTTCACCCCATCCTGACAGATCTGGAGGGTTTCTTGGTTTAATGTTAAACATCTGATGGGGTGCCTTGGTGTCTCTGCTCCACTGATCACAGCCACCCTGTCTCCAGTCTGTGCTCTTTCTCTGTCTTTAAGTTGATTATGGCTGGTTGATACTTGAGCAGACGTACTGCTGTTGAAGTTGAACTGAACCCACCTTTTAAATCGGTTACATAACTTTGGGTTTTTCTCATTTTTACAAAGCAGTCCATGGACGCCTGCAGCATATAATTGTGTTAGTTGGGATGCTGTTTTTTGTCCTTTGCAAGTGATGTCTGTAAATAGTTCAGCACTTATGAAATCACCGTTGCAGATTCAGGCAAAATTAGAACTATTTTTTAAGAGGACTTGGGGGCACTGCGTATTTGCAAATATGTGTTGTGGCTTCTTGCTTAGACACCCTAATGATATAGCAACCAAGCAGGGTTTTCAAGGTCCAAGACTTTACTGTCCCTGAGAGGAAACTGTCCTGCAGCAGAGAACATAAAAATATACAATACAATAAAAGAAAAAGGAAAAAAAAGACATAAAGCACATGATGCAGTTGATCGGATATATAGCATATTTGGTTTATAGTCAGATGCAGGTGATAAACATGAAATAAGTTTAATATCGTATGAGAGCATCTTTTAAAATGAGAATGATCTTTTCTGTCGCTTGGCTCCACACAGGCAGACCTGGCTTTCTATTTATCATGGCATTTATTTGAAACGTTGGAGGTGGTGTGGGGTCCCAAACCTGTACAGTCCACTCATCCTTTCCTTGTGTTCTGGAAATTAATGTTGGTGTCACTATTCTGTAAGCCTTCCAAATAGTGGAGGAGGGAAAAGAAACTTCCCGAAGTCTCCTCTGGCAGAGAATGCACAGATGTGTCCTTCCCAGACGTCTTTACAGTTTTGGCAGCCTTACTTTACTGTGGCCACGGCCAGAAAATGACATCATCTTCAAGACCTGAGGTAATATAGCAGGTTATGTCTTTACTTCAGGTGCAGCTGCTAATGAATTAGCTCTTGTCCACATGTATGCAGGAGTTATGTCAAACATAGATTTTTCTGTGTTATAGCCTGTCATCCACCATCAAACACACACTGAAAACAAATCTTCTGTAAAACTTCTAGGTTGAAGATTTTCAGAAACTTGGGTCTCATCAGTCACCTTCCTGATTGTCACACCCCGACCACACGGCTCTGTATCTAGGCAACTAACCATCTGCTTCCTGTTTGTTTCCTTTTGAATGGAGATTATATCTGAAATGATTGTTCACAGACTGTATATAAAAGATGGAGTTAGCCACCCTGGTGCGTGCCAAAGAATTTGTGGCTTTTAGAATGAGGACTAACCAGTCGTAACGTTAACAAGCTTGGTGTTGGTTTCTTGCGTGCAAATTTTCCCAGATCTCATAAAGAGCAGGACAGAGCTGCTAACATTAGCATTAACTCTGATATAGAATAATTCAGAATGTTGTATGGTTTAAGAACAATCCCCAAATGATTTAAATACATATATATATTCCACATCTTAATGCATTTTGGATTTCAAAAAGATGTATGTTATATTGTTGTACCAGTTGCTACTGGTTTGTGATGGTGGCGGATCAAAGACAGAGACACTGCAGCACTGGAAAACCCTGCCAGCGGCATCAACATTGACCTCGGGGAGAAAGACCTGCTTCACAGCAGCGAAACTGATCAGCAACAATATGTAACAATACAAAACAGCTCTATTGAAGGTGTCAAGCTCTTAGAGTTCAGTGTCAATGTTAACATGTCCTTGTATCTCAATATGCTTGTACTTCGTGTGGTTAAAAAAGTGAAATCCTTGAATTCCAACACAGCAGGAAACCTTTCCTTTAATCATTCCTTCAGAAACCTGCCAGGGATCAGGCACAGTCAGTCACTGTCCCTCAGGCTGCCATGAAATTATTATTTTATCCATAAAAAGCCAGACTGAAGACAAACTACTTCTATGCTCAGAGAGGGGTGCTAAAACGTGGGGACCTCAAGGCATACACAGACAACCTGCATGACTCAGGAGAGGCATCACATACTGTATTCTGCTTTAGCACTGGTAGCACTCACTGCCCAGTATGCAGTAACTGTAGTTATGCATGTAAAGCACAGATCTATAGACAATACACAAAAGATGGAAATAGCCAGCAGTTCTGAAAAGTGAAGCATAAGCAGAAATTACTTAAACCTGAATTGAAACAGCCAGCAGGGGGTGACTCCTCTGGTTGCAAAAACAACTCTGTTTGAATTGAAGTCTATGAAAAACACTACTTATCTCTTGTTTTGTTGCCTGAGTTTGATGGTCGCAGAGCTAGTTTCCAATCTCCTTCAACACAGTATGATTCTTATTTAGTAAATTATGGTGTCATTTGGAGAAAAATAGACCTAAATCAGGGTCTGTTTTAGGGTGGGGCAACGTTGTAATTGACAGGTTGCTGTCGTATCAGCACGCATAGTGTCCTTAGCTTCTCCAGTCAGATCCACTGGTTGCTCATCACATCCAGCTTCAAAGGACCAAGAAGGCGAGGACCAAATGCTACATTTGAGGCTTAAAAACAGTAGTCCACAAACTAGAGGTTGACATCATAGTAGCTTTGTCCATCTTTTATATACAGGCTATGAGCAGATCAGATAAATCAATGTCCAAGAAAAGGTGCCAGGCAGCTCAAGAGAAATACTAAATACTGATCGATCTTTGCCCATCTGTACACTGGTAGCTGAATGAATCCTCTCAGGAAGCAGTCTTTGTGTCTTTGCTGTACCACTCCTGGCTGAGGATTGAAAGACTTGTTTTCTTTTCCTGTCAGGACAAACCACAGCTTAAACCACAGAAATATCTGTGAGATCATAAATGGCCTTTTGTTGTACAAGAACTGAAGTGCTGAACATTCCCAAACAAGGCCTCAAGCAACAAAGAAGGCAAAGTGCACTGCTGGGTATTTTGTACAGGCAGTCACCTATAGAAACAGGTACACAAAATGTTTTGAGCTCAGACTGAAGTCTAAACAAATTGGACATCATTACCGGTATCTATCATGTAACCCAAGCAAACTGACCAACACTTTAGACTGCCTTCTACCAGGCTCCACTCTAATTGCAAAGTTATAATGATGATTGTGTTTCCTCCTGCAGGAGGTTTACAGCAGAGCCTGCCTCTGTTAGACACATGCTGCCAGGCATATGTCCTGGACATTAACTTCAGAAAAGTAAGAAAACACTTAAGAATAATAATATTCCAAAGGTTCAGATGTCATGAGAAGAAGTCGAGCTTCAACTTTCTGACCCACCAACACGGGATATAAACTGAAGTAAGTTTTTAGATCTGTCAAAATTCAGAAAGCTGCAGGTCCTGATGGAATTCCACTTTGAATCTTAAGGGCCTGCTCAAGTCACAGAATTTTAATCAGTGACACTTTGCTGAGTTTCACTGTGCTTTTAAAGAACCAGTTGCACTCGTATCAGAGACAATACCTGTAACACATCTAAATTATCATTTGTTGATTGCTTTGATATTCTTAAATATAAATACTGTGGGAGACAATTAACATATCTGATAATGTACCAACTTTCTTGTATCTTTTACAGTTTGGCAGCCAAACAGGATGCAGCCTGTTGTGCACTTTAAGAATTTATCTCAGACATTTGTTTGGTGTGTTTAGCTGTGCCTTCACTATTATTGTGATTTTCTATCTGGGAGACCGTAAACTGAGGTTGGGAGAAACCATCTCTTCCACTCTTAAGTGTGAACACAGGTGAACCGCAGGGATACTGTCTCAGTCCTCTGTGGTTTGTTTACCTATGACTGTGCCTCTAAATGCTGTGACTAACAAACTGTCAAATTTGCAGATGATTCTTCAGTGATTCACTCCATCCATGACAATAAAAATAGCTTCTTTGAAAACAAAGAAGAAAAAATGATTGTTGTTGTTGGTGTGCACCACACACTCTTAATCATTGAACAGTTGGTAAAATTGTTGGGTACACTGTCAGACATGGTCTAAAAACTTTGTTAGACTTTATTTTCACACCTTACAACATTTGGTATGTCCTCACATACCATGGGGAATTTTCAGTGCTGCGCAATACAAAGTATTCATCAGGCAAAGTATGGTTTGGTAAAATGTCAAAACCATTAGAGGCAACTGGTTGTTAAGCAGGCCTCCAGGATTACAGGCAGAAAGCAAGGACACCTGGACAAAATGTGTCCAGATGCAGCTGCAGGAAGAAGGTGTAGGAGCTCAGGAGTTTCTGCTGCATCAAAAGAGTCACAGCTCAACTCAGGTTAAGTTTTTATCTACAGGCACTAAGAAGCCTTTGCAGCTGCCTCTGGAAATATACATACAGTATGCATTATCAGTATCAAGACCAATACGTCAAATCATTCAAGACTGTATCACTTTACAGTAACTGCATTACGTCTGAGTCGAGCAGTAAGGCTTTTGCTCTCATGCCAAATTAAAAAGTAATAGTTTAGATCTACTATATTAAAAGTTTAAGCCAGACAGTAGCAAGTGCACATTTCATTACTGAAATTCATGTCCTTTAATTTTCCAATACTTGTATGTCCAGCTTTATTTTGGATGACAGAATCTTTTCTCCTCAGCATAAAGGATACCAGTGTTGTAAAAATTTCTGAACAGATGTTCTGCTATGTTAAGGGACATTTTTTTCAGCAGCTCTTTGCTGGAGGGCTTGTGATGCTCTACCTTTTCTCTTTAAAATAGCCAAAATGTGTTCTATTGGATTTCAGTCAGGCCACATACTTGGCCAGGTCATAGCTTTCACTTTTTTCTTCTTTAGAAACTCTTGTGTGAAATTGGCAGCGTGCTTTGGATCTTTATCCTGCTGGACTTTTCCTTCTGCCAAGATTCTGCAGACTGGGATTCATCTTGTCAGACAGTATTTTGGTATATCCAAAGGGACTCGTGGTGCCATTTATAAATGTCATTGCACCAACGCTTGTGGCACTAATGCAGCCCCACTATCATCACACTCCCACCTCCATGCTTCACTGTCAGGACTATGCATTCACTGTGGTAGTCCTGGCCAAGTTCACATACAAACATTCTGGACCCCATCTGAGCCATTTGACTCAGAGAATAAATTTGTATTCCTCAAGACATTTTTCATGTCCTTTAGGAAAGTTTCATCTTGTAATTTTGTGTCAAACAGTCACTGAGTTTTTTCCTTGGATACTGTCCATAAACATTATACACTGTCTACACAGACTGAGCTGTGACAGAAATTCCAATTTCCATTCATAACCCGTGTGTCAAGTCTGAAGCACATGCCTGTATGTTTTTCATCGGTAGCAGCACACTGTTAATGGTGTCATACTAGGACAGTCACTGCAGCTCTGATTAGTGGTGCTACATATACTGACAACTGCTCGCTGACCTTCCTGTATTCTTTCCATCTGTGTGAAGTTTCACAATCAGATTTTTAGTTCCCCCGGTGATTATTCTCCATGTGGAGCCATGGTGCAGACATGCAGATAGACACATTGGCCCAAAATGGAGCAAATTCTGGTGTTCACAGGTCATTTTATAACAATCCACCCATTATCTGTACACCACTTCATCCTCTGTGGGGTCACAGGGGGACTGGAGCCTATCCCAGTTGACTTAAGGCAGGGTACTTTCTGGTCTATCACTGGGCCACACAGAGAGACAGGCAACCAAGCACACTCACAACTTAGAATCACCAATTAACCTCAGCCTGTCTTTGGACTGTGGGAGGAAGCCAGAGCACACGGTTAGAACCCACACTGCACAGGGAGAACATGCAAACTCCACCCAGAGACCCCAGGCCCAGATTCAAACTCAGGACCTTCTAGCTATAAGGCAACAGTGCTAACCACATCACCGCCATACCGACTCCATTTTATAGCCATATTCCTGCAATTAGGCTGAATGGAAATCCCAGGACTGCTCAGTTTTGTTTCAGTTATCACAGGTTTTCTAACTCTTGTATCAGTGCTTACAGGTGTGTTTACTTTTGTTACATTGAGGGTCTGTGTTTTCAATACATTGTTTGTTTTGATCGTTCATAAGAGCAATATGTTATGTCTTTGCCTCATGTGACAGTAAGCTGAATACTGCATGTGTTGTTTGGCCGTAACCATTGTTTAGATAAAACAACAAATCAATTAACAAAATAGCAACAAATGAAGTCAGATTGAAAAAAAAACCCATTAATAACAAAAAATCACAATCATAATATGAGTACCTGAAAGATTAGTTATTCATTGGTTTTCTTGTTTCCCATATTTATTGCCCAATAATTAGTTTGCTTTACATATCTTTTTTTTTTTGCTCTTGCAGCCTACTCATGCTATTGCAATATAATTCATAAAATAAGGCAAATTAAAGTTTGGATTTTGGAGACACAAAGACAAAGACAGTCAGTGAGGAAGTGTGAAAGTGACTGAGTGAAAATGAATGACGGCCCTCTGGCCAGTGTTAAGGTTTCTCTCTGACACATATTGATTGTGAGGCTGAACAGCAGCCCTGGCAGAGAGCTGGCATAATGTATGTGTGGGTGCATGTGAGTGAGAGAGGTTTTATGTATGCTTCAATAATTACATCCAAACAAAGACCAAATGACTTCCAAAAGAGCAGAAGAGGAGATCCTGAAAGGTTACCGCGCATTAAATTAGACTTTCGGTAGTTCAGGTTAGTGTTGTAGTGATGAAGGTTCGATGAACAGTTCATTCAGAAACAAAACTCAAAACCAGTAGACACAGGAGATGGTTAAATGTCAGCCTTCTCAGAGGCAAACGGGCCTCAGGTTGGACAGCAGTAGTGTTATAATCAGTGCAAACAGTTGTTGACACACAGCAGCTGTGTAGGCAGACGCTGGAGCTGTGATGCTAATTAAAAAATAATGACCTGTTTGTGATGTCTGTGTTCCTGCCATGTAATCTACATAACTACATAGCAATATATCACTTGGACAAAGTTTCAGGTCAACACAGCGACCTACGCACATGTAGCTTCTACACAGTAAACCAGAGAAACTTTAGTGTCAGTATCATCTTAAAAATAAGAAAGCATCTCTGTGACGCTTTAGCAATACAATTCTATACTTGAATTATATTTGCTTGTGTCTAACACACAATAAGTAAGTGTAAATCCATTATAATTACAAATACCTCCAGATTGAGACCCCAGCAGCATTAGTAGAAGTGGTGGTTACAGCCACTAAAATCTGTGTTTACTTTCAGTCGGAAACTAATACTGAAAGTGATTCATGTGATTGTAACTTTTTTTGGAAAGCTGCAGGGAGTTTGTTCAGGTTGTCCTAATATACACTGTTTGCACATTGTTTTGCACAACGCCTTGTTCCTCGAATGTCAGCAACAGAGGTGAAGAGTGCAAAGTTAGCATGACCTATGGAGCCACAGTTCTGCATCACTTCAGTTATATCAACAGCTAGCCTGGTTGTTTCCAGCTACAGTAAAAACATGATGGTTTTTAAATATTTTTTTCAACATATAAACAAGGATTTTCTGTGCACCAAACAACATACCTGATTCTCCTAAATGTGCCCCATTATTTCTGGTGAAGGAATTAGCCTGTTATCATCATATAGTAAGTCAACCATTAATGCTTCCTCTGTTTACAGTGTCAGCTATCGGAATAGCTTCATTACTCTGACATTATGTTTTGGCCTGTTAATGAACACCATGGCTATTATTAGCTTGATGCTGAAGGTTGTTGCCTGAACTGAAAATGTTCCAAGGTCTGATAGGAAGAATTGAATGCGGGGTTATTAATGCAAAATTAATGCTGATCAGTTAACAGGAACCTGCAAGTCTGGTAATTACTGTGTGTGTTAATTAGTAAGTTGTGGGAGGTCATTGTCTGATTGTGGCTCCTGCAAATATGCACACACACTTTAAAAGCAGCGCTGCCACACCCATGTGTTGTTATTTAAACGGAGCACTGTTTTCCATTAGACCTGATTGGAAGTGTTGATTGATTCTATCCATGTGTTGTCAGATTGGTGCAGCCACTCTACTTTATTGGGAGACGGTGGCAGACGGAGGGCTGAAAAGAGCTGATCCATCACATAACAGAGTGGAACAGACTGTAGAGAAGTTGAGGACTTTATTGCATATTCACAGAACCTTTGATTTAGTTTCTATTCTTATACTGAACATCCTCACTCTGCTCTCACCATCTGCCTCTTACTGTAATGTGCATTATCTCTGCCTGCATTCTTTCAGCTTCACTCTGGGAATGAGGCTGGGGGTTGGGCAGCTTTGCTTAACAGGTAGGGTCAGTTTGGCAAGTCTTTGTATTGCCCCGCAGAATTTTAGGTTCCAGTTTTTAGGTTCAAGTCTGGTCAGCAGCGTTGCCTCACAGCTAGAAGATTCCTAGTTCGCGTCATGGTTAGGATGTTGGGATCTTTCTGTGTGGAGTTTGCATGTTCTCCCTGTGCAGCGTGGGTTTTCACCAGGTACTCTGGCTTCCTTCCACAGTCCAAAAACATGCTGAGGTTAATTGATTATTCTAAATTGTCTGTAGATGTAAATGAGAGTGTGCTTGATTGTCTGTCTCTATATGTAGCACTGGGATAGACTGGTGACCTGTCCAGGGTGTCCCCTGCCTTCGCCCGAGTCGGCTGGGATAGGTTCCAGTCCCCCCACGACCCTACAGAGGATTAAGTGGTGTATAGATGATGGATGGATGGATACTGAAGTCTGAATTACAATCAGAAGCAACATGGTATTTTCAAAATAAATGACACGCCACATTCATAAATTGCATTGAAAGAAGCAAGGTGGCAGTTGAGGTGGATGGTGGGCGAACAAAACGCTCACACCAGAGACTGAGGCTCACATCCTGATTAAACGCTTTGGTTGAGGGAAATGTGAGGGAAATGGTTTGTAGTTTTAGTTATATACAGATAAACAATACCACATAATGTGAGCTACAGCATCTGTATAAGTAGTCGACTCATCTAATGGTAGGTTAGCGTTTAATGTTACATTAGCTAATGCTACTTGCAGCTACTTCATTAGGATGAAATGATAAAATGTATGAAGATGCATGACTAAATCCTTCAATCACCTCGTCTGTGAACATGATTTATGCCTGAATCAAGTCAGATAAATAGTCCTTAGCAACTCCCATGATCCCACCTTACTTCATAGCCTCATCAAACTACGCCTTTTGTTGCTGTTTTGACTGACGGATCCCAACCAGTAGAAACTACATCCTGTGCCTGAAAGAGACAGAAAATAACTGCACTTGGAAACATGCATTGAGACTGTAACATTATCACTTGAAATAAACAGAAATGCCATATTTCCATCATGTTTTCTACATTATACTCAGTAATTTGAGTTATTTTAATTATGCAGTCTTTATGTGTGTTAACAAGTAAACCCTCTCCCATAGAAGTAGTCCTGTGATTTACAGCAAACAATTGGATATCTGCTTTATCAGAAAGATTACATCATCAGCTTGCTTGAAGGATGGCAATGAGGATCTAACGAAAGCTGCTGATGAGTCACATTTCGGGAAAAGGTTTTTGTGTTTATAAAGCTTGAGTCATGGACACTGAAAGTCAGGCTCTCTCTGCTTCTGTGTTATCAGTTTTCATCGTGACTTTTGAACACTGTGTCTCCTCTGACTTTATGAAAGTGCAATTCTAGACCACTAGTGTACCTTTTCAAGATGTGCAAAGATTGTATTTGTTGCAGAGCAGTTGGATTGCATTAGTTTGGACAGGTCTTCATGTTGCTGTGTTCGCCCCATGATGCTGTGTGTCACTGTGTGTTTGTCTAACCACATGTCCTCTTGTATCTGTGTATGTTCTGTCCTGAATGTCAAACTGACAAACCGAATTAGAGTTACTGCAGAACAATCAGGATCAAATAAGTATGACTGGGCTGCTGCCGTCATCCTTTCCCTCCTTTTCTTTAAGCCAGCCTGTTTTTCCGATCTCATAACAGGAAATCAACATATCAGCAAGAGCTGATAGCGCTGATGATCAATACGACTCTCTCAGTGACTGTTTGGCCACGGCCTGAGATTTCTGGCTTAAAGGCTCATTGGCTCAGAGTCTGTTGTCTGTTTGGAACCAAGACCACACAGTGGAGTCTCAGAGCAACTGTCTGTCCTCGCTCTCACACACAAAGACAACTGTTCAGTGACGGAGGACAGTGCTTTGAGCAATTCATTAAACATTTCATCTACTGGGGCTGAGAGAGTTCTAATATTATTATAGCATTTAGTATCGTGATACATTTTTAAAATATTTGTCTAGGATGTGTGAAGTGTGGCTGGAACATTTTTTAAAACTATGTAATAATTCTTAGTGACCACAGAAAGAAGGACAAATGTACAAAATATTGAACCAGTGGAGGCTGGTTAATGTGGGCACCCCTTTCAATCATCTGGAGAAGAAAAGCCTACTTAATTGCATGTTGTAAAACCATTCTAAAATACAAATTGTCTAATTGTACTATATATGCCTGGCTGGCATCAGTCCATCCATTACTTCTGCTTATCCAGCATTGAATCTTGGTGGTAGGAGGTTAAGCAGATCATTCGAGACGTTCCTCTCCCAGCAGTGTTTTCCAGCTCCTCCTGGGGAATCCTTAGACATTTCCAGGTCAGATGACTTATGTCGTCCCTCCTGTGAGTTCTGGGTCTACCTGGAAGTCTCCTCCTAGTTGGACATGTCCAGAAAACCTCCAAAAGAAGTCGCCCAGGACGCATCCTGATCAGATGTCCGAACTACCTCAGGTGGCTTGTTTTCAACACCAAGGAGCTCTTCCCCGTATCCCTAAGGCCAAGCCCAGTCACCCTACAGAGAAGATTCGTTTCCACTGCAGTCTCATTCTTTCAGTCACTACCCAGACTTGAGGGATGGAACGTAGATCGACTGATAAATGCTGGACAAAGCTGTGTCGTCCAGCTCAGCTCCCTCTTCACCACGATAATTTCAATGCCCACAGTACCGCTAACACTGCACCGATCCTTCTGTCCATCTCATGCTGCATTTTCCCATCAATCATGCACAAGATCCCAAGAGAACCCTTTCACTTGTGGTAGCAACTCACCCCTGACCCAGAGGGAGCAGAGAGCCATGGCTTGAGACTTGGAGGTGCTGACCGTCTCATGCTGACCGGCATGTCACTATTCATTAAAATAGTTTTCAAACTGCATGTGATTAATTTCTATGTAACTACATATTCTTCCTGTCTAAGGGGCACCAGCCAAACATGGAACCCTCCTGTAAAACACATTAGTGCTGTTTTTGATGCTTCTTTTACATCAGATTTGCAGATCAAACAATAGTCAAACCAACTTTTTTCATCTTTGAATTTTAGTTTAAGGCAAACTTTTCCTCAACTTTAAAGACTTTGAGAAAGTCTCTGTTTTTGCTGCTAAGTACAGTAATGTCAGCCTCTGTAGTTTATCATACAATGATCCGGTTTACTTTTGCTGTAAGAGTTTGGTTTTTTGTGATTTTAATTGACAAAATTAGTTTTAAATTGTTTTAACGGTTCTATTTGTCTGGTGTTGTGCAGTGCTTGTCACCAGCCATCATTAACTTCACTGTTCCTGCACTGCTGCTGGTGCAAGTGCCAGTTTATTTCCTTGCTGTTTGGTGGAAACCACTTAAAGTGAATTACCCACATCAAAGGGATTTAAACGGTTTGAATGACCAAAAGGATGCCTACCACTCCAAAGACTCTGGAACTGACTGCACCAGCTGGTTTAATGTTTCAGATGAATCTAGTCACAACAAATATTGTACTAAGTGAAGATTTCTGCAATATTTAATCTGGACAGGAGGCACCCTAAAAACTTGTTTTTATGTAGAAATAAGTCGTTGCTACATAAATATTTACACCCACTAACCACCAGGTTCAACTCTTGTATAGCTACATAAACCAAATGACAAACCTCCATCAATGGAGGCTAGATGTGACCCAGCTAGGAGTGAAATAAAATGCTGTCATGAAATATGGTCAACAACACAAAGGTTTGTTTAGCAACCCCAGCCTCTCTTTATGGTAAGGTATCATTTATAGAGGTTTTATAAGCTACAGTTAACAACCGTATTAATATTAGATAAGTAATTTACTAAAGCTTTGTGGACAGGTTATAAGCACTCAGTAAGAACAGCTTTTCAGGTTCCAAGGTTAAGAAAAACCTCCTCCAGCATGAAGTTTTGCATTTCTTTTTAGAGCTAGACTTTTTAGGGAGACCCCTGCAGTGGACCCTTTGATCCAAACCTTCTAGAAAATGGCTGCAGATCATCTAGACCAAGATCCATCAATACATTTACAACTGAGAACTTGTTGCTGACTGAAGATAAGTGGTTGAACATGGGGCTGGGTGGTAGAGTAGCTGCTGGTCTTTTAATATAGACCAGCTGCAGAAAGGATTATATGTTTAATCTATCCAACTTACTTTGAATTTGAACCCTACTCGGAATGATAGGTCAGCATTTCTCATCATTATCTCACATTACACTGGGGGACGCTGTGTGGATGTTTATAGAGCACTGGTTCCTATGGACTGCAGCTTCCACCAGAGGACGTAACAAGAGACCCAGACCACTGTAGACTAGCACTCCTCAGGAAACCTCTGTAGAAGCAACAGTGGGAGCGATCGAAGGTGAAGAGGCTTCATTACCAAGAAATATAATAGGCTGTTGTGAGCCTGGGAGGAAGCACGTTTGGGATTTTTCATGCAACCTTAATATGTGTTTTCATTTTGTGCTTTTATGGTGGTTTGCATCTTATGCAATTAAGTGAAACAAATGAACATTCAACTGGACAAGTTTCTTTTTGCTATTGATTAACAGTCTATCGCCAGGACACATAGGTATCATTCTATCTCCCAGGTCGTGTTGAAGAGGCCTCCCAAATACATTAAAGAGCTAAAAAGGAAAAGTCATGCTGGTAGAGAATGTTCCACAATCTGGCAGCCCTGAAGCTGTTCTTATTAGTAACCTATTATTGATTTATAAAGCATTATTAAATGGTTAGTTAACTGTTGAAGCTGTAAATTACAGCTTATGAAACCCTCACAAATGCTGCCTTGTCAGACAGTAGGACTGCAGTGATTCACTGCCTGATAGGTAATGAGATTTGAAATAACATTAAACTTGAAGCTAATGTGCCCCAAAACCCTCAGCTGTAATGATACTACACAGCCTATACTCAGGTAAGACGTAAAGGGATGTGGTTGTATATGAAGTGAAGGGAAAAATAAGATTGGATACAATAAGCTATATTCTGCTGCAGGAACTTGGGGGATGTTTTAGACTGGCTCAAACCTTTGTTCTGACTACAAGCACCACTCCTCTTTCAGGGCTGTTTTCAGGGGAGAAAAAAGTGCCTTGTCCAGAATAGGTTCCTCTGAGCAACCTGAAAAAACTGCTGGGCTTGATGCTGATTGATTAAACATATAAAAGACATTTTTTGTGACCCCCTTCTTTCCACCAGTCACCATCAACTATGTAAAATTCAGCTCCTAGGCTAACACGACTACCCTGAGTTCTTCTATTTCCTACATGCTTATAGTACTGTAGTTATGTCAACTACTGTAACTAGTATCCGTCAATGTTTTGGTGCACTTAGAGTTGGCATCACAGTTGAAACTGTCAAGTCCTACACAATGGAAACAAAAAGGCTGAGAGCATTCCATTATGTGGCCTCCTGTTGACAAAACAACATAAAAAATTGCTTCCACTTCTGTCTAAACACACACACATACTGTACATTGTATTCATGTGCACATATTTAAATAAAAAACAAATCATGCCTACATTTGCAAACACTAGGAGTTCAATTTAAGACATTCTGAACTGCTCTTTGTGCACTTTGAGTGGCTTTTGATTATGGTGATGGCAACGTGTTTTGTTACTACAGTTTTTACAAGTCAAGTATTTAAGTTTTACTGCTGTAACCCAAACAAGTTTGAGGTAGCCATTAGTTCAGGACTGAAGAACGTGTCACTCAGTTCATGAAACTATAGATTTTCTCTCTGTTTCTCTTTGTTGTTGCTTTCTCTTCATTATTTCTCATTATTTCCTTCAAAGTAGCATTGTATCACAAGGCTTAACTCCAGAGCTGTAATCATGAGCCACTTTACTCCCACTTACCTATTCAGCCCCTACAATTACAGAGAAAGTGATTAATTGCACACTGATGCACCCGTTGCAAAACACTGTGGACCGACTGACAGCACGATAGGAAATAAAGAACACGTAGCACCTTTTTCCTCCGTCTTATCCCTGTCGGATGTACCGGCGCTGCTTCTTTCTCACTGTCACTCACCTGGCTCGATTTTCCCTCCGCTTTGACTAGAAGCGAGAGAAATCTAATTTGCCTTGAGACACAGGTCCCTTTAGTTTTTTCTAGCGCACAGTGAAACAAACAAGGAGCAACAACCAGACAAAGCAGTTGGTTTACTAAACCTGAAGGTGTGCTGAAGCCCTCCTATCTAAAGATTTCAAAGCAGATTTCGTGGGACAAAATGCAGGAGCGACAGACTGAACGTGCCCAGTGAATTCAAACTGTTGTCCCAGTACCGTGCAGCAGAAAGCACCCAATATCAATGCTGGATGCTAATTCCACCCTTGCTAATGATGCAATCGCTGCCAGAGCTAATCAGCAGAAAATATGTTGTTGGAACCTGTAATTTAATTCTCTCATTTAAACCACTTAGGATCATTTTGCAACGCTCCAAAAATCTGATCTGCAAATAAGGTGCTCTGGGAAAAACCGCCAGTTAAATGACCAAACTGCAGGTCGCTGACTCTGTGTATTGTGAGAAGAGAGAAGCCCTGAGAGCCGGTGCACAAATGCAGAGCACAGTGGAAATATGCATCACGTCTGAAGTGATTGTGTGTTGGACCTGCTTATTTGGTGAAATTATGCAAACAAACACAACATGATGAGACAAACAAAGGAAACACCTTGCTGTTTACCACCTAAACTTGCAGTGGTGTGAGGGTGGTGGGAGAGGCAGCACTTCTCACTGGGAGAGGTCATTTTGTTGTTTGTGCTGCGGAAATATATTGAATTTGCAAACACAAAAGTTGAAAAATGAAATTTCAAAGCTTGTGTGTATTTCACGTGGAGTCGCATGCAGGTGTTGTGTACCTGCACACTCATGGTGACGGTGTGTGCTGCTGGGTATCTCTACCTCCACACACTCTGCTGCCTTTGTTGTGGCTGTGAAAAGACATCTTTCATGAGCATGTGATGTTACTGACATTTATCATTTTGTCATTATAGTCTTTATGATGGCCAGAGTCAGACAGTCTAGCAGTGCCTTATTTTTAGAAAAATAATAAGCTATTTCACAGCAGGTTAACGTCAACACAAGTGGCAGACACATGAGGCAACAAGGACACAATGCTTCTGTTCCCCCTGGTGTAGGGCTGCCACTAATGGATATATTTCTATCAATTATTCTAGCCACTGTTTTACCAATTAGCTGATTCATCTTAACAAATAATTTTCCTCCAAAGAGACTGTGGAAGCCTTTAGTCTTTTACACTGAACCGAGTTAGACTTTGCTGCAGCTAACATTGTCTGTAAGTGTTGACTGGAGCCAAGAATGACCAGTGTCATGATGCACCAATTACAGAGTGATACAGAAGAAAATCCATCCATCCATCCATTATCTATACACCGCTTAATCCCCTATAGGGTTGTAGGGGGGCTGGAGCCTATCAGAGCTGACTCGGGCAAAGGCAGAGGACACCCTGGACAGGTCACCAGCCTATCATAGGGCTACATATAGAGACAGACAAACAAGCACACTCTCATTCACACCTACGAACAATTTAGAATAATCAATTAACCTCAGCATGTTTTTGGACTGTGGGAGGAAGCTGGAGTACCCAGTGAAAACCCACGCTGCACAGGGAGAACATGCAAACTCCACACAGAAAGATCCCAGGTGTCCTAACTGGGACGTGAACCAGGGATCTTCTCGCTGTGAAGCAACGCTGCTAACCATCGAGCCACTGTGCAGCCCCAGAAGAAATTCATTTGTTTTATTAAAAAGAAGTATTTTAAAACAAATTCAAAACCATGCATTAGTTTAAAGTACTGGTGGTGATACATTTTCAGCATTGAGGTCATTGATTATGCTGACTAAATGTGTAAGTCTTGCACTGGTGGAAGGTAGCTAAGTAGATTTAGTCTAGTAAAATTCTGACTTACTTTCCCTGAGTATTTGCATGTTTTCCCCCTATACATTTTTACTCCAGTACTCCACCACATCACTGTATTTACAGTAAATTACAGGAGAAATTTGCTAAAAAAAAGAGAGGTTTTGTCCAATCCTGCTTAAACAGAGTTTTCGTGAATGGAAAAGTCCCTCTGTGGCTGTTGATTTAACCCCAGAAACTCATCTCTGTGTATGTAAGTTACACATTTAGAAGTTTCTGCATGAAAAGAAAATCCCCTTAAAAACTGCTCAAGTGTTGTGCTTAAGTACACCAGCTCACCTGAGACTCTGCTCAAACACAGTCTACACTATCAAAAATTCAGTCATGCATGTTTGAACTAGGGCTGCACGGTGGCTCAGTGGTTAGCAGCGCCGCCTCACAGCTAGAAGATCCCCGGTTCACGTCAAGGTTAGGACGCCTGGGATCTTTCTGTGTAGAGTTTGCATGTTCTCCCTGTGCAGCGTGGGTTTTCATCAGGTTCTCCGGCTTCCTCCCACAGTCCAAAAACATGTTGAGGTTAACTGATGATTCTAAATTGTCCGTAGGTGTGAATGAGGGTGTGCTTGGTTGTCTGTCTCTATGTGTAGCCCTGTGATAGACTAGTGACCTGTGTCCCCTGCCTTCGCCCAAGTCGACTGGGATAGACTCCAACCCCTCCACCCCCAGGACCCCACAGAAGATTAAGCGGTGTATAGATAATGGATGGGTGGATTTTTGAACCAGAAACTCATTATGAAGAAGAAAAATGGTCCTGAAAGTCCCACCCAGCACGTTGACAGGATTGTTTTTTTGGGCTTGTTACGTATAAAATGGAAGTCTCAATCTGCGTTTTTCAAACTGTCATCTTTACACTGTAGTTTCAAGGTGGAAATCGTGAGCCATGTTGTTGCCTGCTTATTTAATTCATGATGTGTCCTCCAAATGTAAAAACCTCCATATTGACATGGTAATGAGGTAAAAAAAAAAAAAAACAACAACAACTTGATTTTCACTGTAAGGGGGTCTTTAAATTGCTTTACGTCCCACCTACTCATAACTTCCCAAATCACACTCATATCTATGGCTGGCCTTTTAGTTTCCAGTTCTGGTCTGAGAGTAATAAACAACATCAACAACTGCAGCTCATCTGTCCCTGCTGATGCTGTGATTCAGTTCGTGCAGTGCTGTTCAGGTCAGGCAATGCTGTGGTGTGTGTGTCTACGTGTGTGCGTGTGTGTGAGGCTTTCACAGACCACTCCACCTGGCTGTGTTACGAAGGCCCTAACTTTAATTTGGAGCCCATTTTCAGTCTATTATGCCAGACCACTGGGGAGGCCGCAGCAAATTAGAACTATCTCTACTCCACTGACTTCATCATTAAAATTAAAATGGCACTGGCTGCTCCCCACCTGTCACGCACACACCCAAACATACTGACCAGATAGAACACACAAACACAGACTCATGAACACGTGTACGACAGCTCACAGCCTCAAACCCTGACACATATCACACACATACATTTTGACAAACTGACAACCAGGCAAGCCTCCACACACACACACACACACACACTGGGGGTTGCTGAGGGGATGTTCTGTAACACCCAGTCACTTCCAGTATCCCTCGCCCAGTGGGACCACGTATTAACGGCCACTTGGAACACGGCTGCTTGTGTGTGCGTCCAGATGTGTGTGTGTGTGTCGGCCCCATTTACACAGTGAGGGGCTGTCTTTGATACCATGGCTAATGTAAGAAGTAAGAATGGCTGGTCGTTTAGTTGATATAGCTTCACAGCCTGCCTCTGTCCACACTATGGCCCAAACAAGATCGATAGAGGAGAATAGAGGAGACCACACAGCGAGAAACGAAGGGAGGAAGGGAATAGATGTACTAATATTGCAGCCCCAAGACCATGCCTGTGGTAATCATGGCCGTAAAACTCGATAATTACACTGGTTTCTCTGTAAACAGGACTGACTGAGGGGAGAAACCAGGTGTGTGTGACTGTGTGTGATGGCTGGCTGGAGTTGGTGTGAATATGTTTTAGTATACATTTTATATGCTTTCTCTCCACACAATGTGAGCGTGAATTCATTTAAAAGAACAAATTGTGCACTTATTCAAATGAGACTGAATGATTTCAGTTCAAATGAGTCTGAATAAATGCAGCGAACCGTACGTCTCCGTGTGTGTGCGCTCAGGTTTGCATGCCTGTGTGTAGAAATCTATTTGTGCAAGTTTGTGTGTGTGTGTGTCTGTGCAACACGTTGCGTCCAGTGAAAAGCAGCGGCTTCCCGCTAATGCTCTGAAAAAGGCGGCAAGGCTGGCAGGAGGGGTGTCGGCGTGAAACGAGGAAGCGAGTGTTTTCCTCATGGTTCACAGAAGAGTCAAAAAGAGAGGGAGGTGTGGAAATGAGATGAATTGAAGTGGGAGGAAGGGAGGCGGGTGGGATGGGGAAGCGAAAACACACACATAGCGTTCAGCTGTGCGCGCCGCTGGAGCGGGAATCAACTCGATGGCGACGGGCATTGGAGCTGGAGGAGTATCCTTCTGCTCCCGTACACTTAAAGACAATGATCAGAAGCATTCATGACTGCGAACAGATTAGAGCGAGAAAAAGCAGTCTGATGTGAGAGACACTTCAGTCTAGTAACTGATCTGAGTTTGTCAAGATCAGCAAATGATATCTAAAGTAAGAGTGCTGGTGTTGGAAAAGACCAGAAAAGCTGCATTTTAAGAAGATGTGGATGATCAATGTTGATTTCCAAGTGAGCATCTGACCTCTGAAAGTGGAGGCAATTGACTTAAATCCTTTGGAGCAACACAACAGAGCAGAGTTACACATTCTGTAGTCTGACTTGATGGATATAAGATACAGGTGTAAGAGTGCCACTGGCCGCTCATTTCAGATGACTCTGTCAATCTGTATTGCTATCTGTGTGTTACGGTTTCTTTGCTTCGGGAAACAACAGCAAAACCCGAGCAGCAGCCTACTGAGGATTTGGATCCTGCTATTTTTGTCAGGTGGTTATCCATTTAAAGACAGTGCTCGTCTTCCTGCATACAAATGGTTCCACCACAATATCCAGTCACAATTTTGAGGGAACACCACAAGCCAGCTCCTTCGCTTTAGCCCATGTGATTGTTTTAAAGAAATGCAAACAACCCAAAGTGTTTTCCCCCCACAACAGAATGGTAATGTGGTGCAGCCAGACAATTAGGTTATACAGAAGTTTGCAGATGACACAGCCATCGTTGGGTGTATAAGGGGAAACGAAGAGGAGGAGTACCGGAACCTGGTGAGGGACTTTGCTGTGTGGTGCCGCACAAACCATCTGCGGCTAAACACAGCAAAAACAAAGGAGCTGGTAATTGACTTTGGCAAGTCTGGACAAAGCTTTCGACCAGTACAGCTTGAGGGAGTTGACGTGGAGGCGGTGGACTCTTACAAGTACCTCGGGCTGTGGCTGGACAAAAGACTAGACTGGATGACCAACACCAACCAGCTGTACAAGAAGGGCCAAAGCCGACTTTACTTCCTGAGGAGGCTGCGGTCCTTCAACATCTGCAGGAAACTCCTGTGGATGTTTTATCACTCTGTGGTTGCCAGCACCCTTTTCTACGCTGTGGTGTGCTGGGGGGGCAGCATCTCAAAGAGGGACACATCAAGACTTGAGAAGCTGATCAGGCGGGCTGGCTCTGTGGTCGGCATGGAGCTGGACTCGCTGGTGACAGTTGCAGAGAAGAGAACATTGAACAAACTGCTTGGCATCATGGATGATGCCAGCCACCCTCTGCACACTGTCATCAGCAAACAAAGGAGCCGGTTCAGTGGAAGACTGCTCCTCCCCACATGTAAAACTAATAGACTCAGAGACTCCTTTGTCCCCCGTGCATTTAAACTGTATAACTCCTTACTGGGGGGAAGGGGGGACAGCAGAAGGACAGAGCGTGGGGAGGAATAACTTACACAGCCTGAATCAACCTCAAGTCTATACTTTATACATTAATACTCTTAATAATTTATCATTATTGTTTTTTTAATACTTTGGTGATGTGGCGTGTTTTCTTTAAATTTTCTTTATATTTTTTATATTTCTTATTTAATATTCTGTCTTTCATCTCTTTTTTAATGTTGTACTGTACTGTGTGCTTCTAAAATCTAAATTTCCTGGAAGGCACTGCCTGAAAGGACCAATAAAGTTCTTTCTTTCTATCTATCTATCTATCTATCTGTCTGTCTGTCTGTCTGTCTGTCTGTCTGTCTGTCTGTCTGTCTGTCTGTCTGTCTGTCTGTCTGTCCGTCCGTCCGTCCGTCCGTCCGTCCGTCCGTCCGTCCGTCCGTCCGTCCGTCCGTCCGTCCGTCCGTCCGTCCATCTGTCTATCTGTCTATCTATCTATCGATCGAATGGGCAGGCAAAGCAAGACCACGCATTCTGTCACCTGGTAAACACAAACTGTGTCGCATAAGACAAACACACTCTCCAATTTACATTGTAGACCAATAATCAACATAAAAATGCAATTTAAAACAGCCAACGGACAGAATTGCCTTGTTGACGACAGGAGAATGTCAGTTCCATACATACAATAATCAGCCACAACATGAAAAACCACCAACAGGCGAAGTGAAAAACACTGATTATCTTGTTCAAGTGGCACCTGTCAAAGGGTGAAACATATTAGAAGGCAGTGACCGGTCAGATTTTGTGTTGCTGAGAATCTGAGCAACACTGACAAGATTATAATGGCTGGATGAGTGGGTCAGCGCATCTCCAAAACAACAGGTCTTGTCCTGGTAAACAGCAGTTACCTACTAAAAGTGGCCCAAAGAACGACAACTAGTGAATCATTACATCTTGTGCTAGCTGTGATAGAAAGGTGTCCAAACACACAGTGTGTTGCAGCTTGCTGGTGCATGTGGAGGAGAGATGGCAACAGGACGCACAATGAGAAGAAGGCAGGACCCCATACACCCCTCCATGGCGAGGGTATTTCGTCCTTTGTGTCTTAAAGAGCTTATCATACCATATCATCCCAACAGAGCTCTTCATTCTAAGAGTGCAGGCTGACCTGTGGTTATTAGACTTTCCAAAAGCAGAACAGGAGACAGAGCCTTCAGCTGTTTGCTCCTCTCCTGTGGAATCAGCTCTCAGTTTGGGTTCAGGAGGCCAACACCCTCTCTGCTTTTAAGATTGGGTTAATTTTTTTTTTCTTTTTGATAAAACTAATAGTTCAGGCTGGCACAGGTCATACTGAAACATCCCTTAGTTGTGCTGCTGTAGGTCTAGCCTGCTGGGTTACCTCCCATGATGCACTGAGCACCAGCTCCTGCTTTCTCCATGTATTTACAGCACAGTCACAAATTGTATGTCGTGTGTCTCTCCTGTGATCTGCAGTCAATAACAATAAATAGAACTGAGTTGAATTGATGGCAGTGGCCTCTTTCATCAGGGTGATCCTCCCTGCCACACTGCAAACATTGTTCATGAATGTATTGAGAAATGTAGCAGAGAGTATAAGTTGTTGGCATGGCCTCCAAAGTCCCTAGGTCACAGATCAGCCATCTTTGGGGGATTCTGGAAAAACAAGTTCCATGGACTTTCTGATTCTGCTGCCTAATGTCTTGTTGCCTGATACCACAGAACGCTTACAGAGGTCTGTGGAGTCCAAGCCTTGATGGGTCAGAGCTGTATTGGAGGTACGAGGGTGACATACATAGTATTAGAGATTGGTTTATTTGTTTTTAATATTGTGGCTGATTGGTATATAAAGTGTCAGCCAATAAATGAAAGAAAAGACAAAGTTATGATAGAAAAGTGTAAAAAACCGCTATCTTGTGATAAAGACGCCTCATATTTTCACAGCTTTCACTCTTCATAATGTCTGCAGGTCTCTTTCCAACATCTGCACTACAGTCGAAAGTTGTAAACTACTGGAACGATGTGGTAACTGTATTTTCACCTCATTGTGTGAAAAGAAAAGCTTTTATGAAAACCCATTTTGTGTTATTGGTGTGATTTACATGCTCTTTAAACATCGTAGATGTATAAAAGAAATGGTACAGAGAAATAAAGAGAATTGCATGAAATTAGGGATGCACGATAATGCCAATTTCAACCGATTCCGATAATCGATAATTTTATACTTCTTGCACCAGAGTGTGACACCAGAGTTGTCAGGTCTGCTACTACAACCACCGTGGTGTTTTAGAGCCTCAGTGGCGTCGACACTCCAACGTGCCCGGAGCGTCGGAGCCCGGAACACCGGTGTCACACTCCGGTGCCATCACCGGAGTGTGACACCACCGGTGATGGCAAGTCTGCTACTACAACCACTGCAGCGTTCGAAAGCCTCAGCGGCATACTAGAGCCTCGGTGACGCTGGGCTGCGCCCGGGGGCGTACTACAGCCTCAGCTACACTCGGTGGCGTTCAGCGGCATGCATGACTTTTTGAGGATCAAAATTATTATCCGAATACCACCACTATGAACAAATATTCGGATATTCCAATATTTGGGACCAGCCCTAATTAAACGACTTCTTCAGACAAGGTAAAGAAAGTCCACACTGGTCAGTGCCGCCATGCTGCTTGTTTTTCTCTGCCCATGCAGTGTTATGACATCACACACATGCGACAGTACCATCGGGGAGGGGAGGGGTTGAGGAGTCAAGCATGAGCACAAACCACAACACACAGAGCAACGGCAAAAACCAAGATTCCAAGTCTTTATTATTATCGATGCATTTTATCGACTGGTTTTTTAATTACCAGAATGACATCATATTTGCGGAAATTAACCGATAATTATCGGACGCCGATATTAACGTGAACCCTACGTGAAACTGACTTTCTGTTTGCTTTTTAGTGGCTGAAGCTTCTTTGTTCATTTTGTGGAATTATATCTGGGGAGAAAGTAAGTGCAGGCTTGGTTGCTAAAGAAGTAGTGGTGTGATGTTGTTAAATCTGGCCAGACACTGTACAATTAAGCCTTAATTTAGAGAATGGGTTGGTGGCCCTTGAGTAATTTTAGAATGAATCACACACACAAGACTGCTTTCCTCCAGTTCTTGCTGCAGAGCAGACATACTGTGTTGTCTGCAACCTTCCAGTCAACCGCACATCCAGATTCTTCTTACGTTTCTCCTTGCTGTTCTGACTCAAACTTAATTAGAATTGTCACAGGATTAAAATGCCCAGGAGTTCTGTGTTTACAGGAAAGCATAGTGGAAGAGACGCACAAGCAGAGCAGAGTCATTTTTAACGTCAGCCATCTGCTCATATCAGACCCAGTAGGACTGTAGCAGCTAAACCCTCACAGTATTGAACAGGGTCAGAGTGCATGCTGTTGTTAATTAATTCACCTTTTTGTTTGTGAATGGGAAAATGTGGTATTTTTTCTTTTAAAATTATATTACTGTTACCGTTTTCACAGTCCCCTTGCTGAACACAACACAATCTCTGAGCAATAAAATGCAACACTGAAGATTTCAAGTTTGCTGAAGGTTTGGGTCGAGCAATTAAGCAGCCCCACTAGTTTTTTCAGTGAATTATCCATTTTAAAGACAGTGTCTGCCTCCATGCATGCAAATGTTCCACTAAAACAACTACTTTAAGTGCACTTTGAGTGCATCCTGTTTCTTGCCCTGCCTAAGACGACTGTGATTGATTTAAAGAAATAAAAACAAATCAGAGTTTTCTTTTCACCCTATCACAGAATGACGATGAGATCCAGTCAGACCATTCTACACAGAGCTGCGTCAGTGCTTGGGAATGGTCTGGCTATGTGACAGAGTGGTACATCTTACCCCTGCAAAGGAACCTTCACTGCTCAGACAAAATTACACACCAAGGGCTTCCATTAGTGCACAGTCATATTTTCTCTTTGGGAACGCCACTGTAGAGTAATTTAGATCACCAGCCACTCGTTGAGTCAGTCAGTAAACCAAGTGTCGGCTGCTCTGACTAAAAACTCAGTTGCTCAGCCCTGGATATACGTAATGAAAAAACATTCGTCAGAGCGGTTCAGTGTTACAGTAACTCCTGACTACAGGTCTGGACTGATTAAACCCTCTTCATCCGTGTGTGTGTTTGTACCCTGATCCTTTGTGAATTTCCTGATGTAATTGAAAGACAGAAAAGCACAATGAGTGTGTGTGTGTTTGTGTGTGTGTGTGGTCAGAGGTCGATCATTATAGAAGAGAGTGAGTACACACTCAACCACAAAGCAGCTGAATAAGTCATAAAGACACACACACACACGCGCACTCACACACGCACACGCACACTCACACTCACACTCACACTCACACACACACACACACACACACACACACACACACACACACACACGGATGTACAGATGTTGACAGATGTTCCAGCACAGTCTTGCATATTTGCACAAACACAACAACAATACGTTTGGATTTTCACAGTGAAACACTAAAAGTTGTATTTTTAAAAAATGATTTGCACTTTTGTACCATAAAAAGTGTGTCTGAACTGGAGTTGGATTAAGATAGGACAGGCGATGAACCAAGACAAACTAAATCTGATCATAATGAGTTATATAATTAGTTCAAAAAATCCCCCAAAACCATTTACACTAGAAAAAAGACACAAAAATAGGCAAACAGACAAAATTTGATCAAACAAGAGACAAAAACCCTGAAAAAGGTGCAAAATATGACCAAATGAGATGATGGACTACCTGAAAGAGCCACAGTATGACCATAAAGTGGCAAAAAGAACAAAAAAGAGGCAAAATAGAGCCAAAATTAGACTAAGACACAGAAAAATGGGTAACATATGACCAGAAGAGTCAAAAATATAACCTTCAATAGGCCAAATTAGCCTAAAAGAGATTAAATATGACCAAAAAAACCCAGATATGACCAAAACAAAAAAATACATAAAAGATAGGCAGAATATGACCAAAAAAAGAGACAAAAACACTGAAAAAAGGGCAGAATACAACCAAAGAGAGACTAAATATGACAAAAACGAGATGAAACCAACTTAAAAAAGGCAAATTATAACCAAAAAGAGAAAAACAAATGCAAAAGTGGCAGAACATGACCCAAAAGAGACAAAAACACTGAAAAAATGTGAAAAATATGACCAAATGAGATGACAAATTGCCTAAAAGAGACCAGATATGACTACAAAGAGACAAAGAACACAAAAAGAAGCAAAAAAATTACCATAAAGAGAAAAAAAATAACAAAAAAGAGCAAAAACTATGTGCATAAAGTGAAAAAACAGGCAAAATCAAACTAAAAGAGACTAAATTTGGCCAAAAGAGACAAAATATGACCACATAGCAGCTAAATATGACCATAAAGAAGATATGGTCCATAAAGAGACAAAGTTAGACTAAATATTACCAAAAATACAAAATATGATGATAAACAGACACAATCTGACCAAACATACACAAATACAGCCTAAAAGGGATTAAATGTGACCAAAAAGACGCAAAATGTTACTATAAAGACACAAAAACAGCAAAGAGGAAAAAATAACCAAAAATAGAAAAATCCATGACAAAGGGACAAAATATGACCATATAAGACTATATGTTATCTAAAAGAGACCAAAAACAAACAAAACAGCAAAAATAGGCAAAATGTGACCATAAAGAGAAAAAAAACTATGAGAAAAGGCATAATATGACCAAAAACAGACATAATATGGTCATAAGGAGGCAAAATCTGACAAGAAAGTGACAAAATAAAACCAAAAACACACAAAAACACAAAAAAGGGGGCAGAATACGTCATCAATTCGTCAATCTGACGTCAGTTTCTGCCGCTACGCCACTTGTTATTCTCCAGTCCGTATGTTACCTAGGACAGATGAAAAGGCAGCAAAATGTTCTCACATTTTTAGGTAAAAATACAACAAAGAAAGTTATTTGAAGACTTTGTTTACTTCATTTATTACTATTAATGCCAGAAACAGTCAGTGTTGTGCTCATTTCGATTAGTGGAGTGCTTTACAGTCATCTCACAGGTTCTTCCTGTTTTCAGATGCAGATAATGGCAAGTGTGTGTGTGTGACATCATCACATGACATCACAATGATGATGATGATGATGATGTGTGTGTGACATCACACACACTTGCCTTTGATGGCACTTCATTACACAAGCAATGCAACAGCTAGCCTTTGTGATGTCATCAGTGATGTCATAAGGAGAGCCGAAAGTTATTAAATAGCCGTTGTCCAGATCTGGATTACACCCGCGATACCCTTCGTGACAACTTGCCGAACTTCAACAGCGAAGTGCAACCGAAGCATCCTAGCGACAGAAGAACAAGACCTATTTACATTAGTAGCAATGGACGGCACTATTTGTGAGGACCTGTGTGCAGTGGAGCAGCCTGAGCTGCCAACCAACAACACTATCCGCTTTACCAGAAAGGAGCTAATGCCTATTATGCGCAAGTCATTTCAAAGATTTGGTGACTTGCAGTGGAGTATGTTGGCAGCCGAGGCCCCAGACGCTTGCACTCTGGCTGCACTGAGTGATGTGGTGACCGACATCATTCAGGCTCTCTCAGCAGAGACCCTCAGGGTCGTTCTGCAAATCCTGAATCAGGTCAAAGCTGTACTTCCGGCTGGCAGGGGGAACTTCACTATTTGTTTGGGAGATTCCTTCTCTGGGAGCATCGCCTGGGCTCTCAGCATGCCAGAGGAAAAGTGTCCACATGTGGAGGCACTGAGAGAGATGGTGGAGACGGAGGTCTCTGAGAAGGTTAACTCGGCTGTCTTTCTGGCTATGAACAGCCCAGTTTTGCCTCCAGAGCCCGTCATCTATGTCAGTGGCTCAAAGTCCAGAATCGGGAATCTCCGACATATGGTGTGTCAGGCTGCTGCATGTCTGAAAAGATATGCAGCAAAGCTGTGCTCTGGACAGCTGGACGACTCCAGTGACTTGGAAGAAAGCACTGGAAGTCTACAATCCGCCATCTCCTCTGTTGCAGCAGCTGACTCTGTGAGGTGTGAGTCCCAGGAGGCCACATATGAGATTGTCGATAGCATAGGGAGCGACAAATCACAGAGACCTCAGTCTTTAAAAGATGCTGATGCTGCCAGCCAGAAAGGTAAGGAGCGCCACCACTTTTTCAAGGTTGCCAGAAGGCAGTTTGAAAACATGGTTACAGACCTCAAGAGCTCCTTCAGGAAAAAAGACTCAGAGTTCCTCGTGGATCTCAAACAGGAGTCTCGTCAGTCTCCCCGAAGCACTGAAGCGGCCGACTCTGATGAGTTCTGTTTACCTGGAAGTGTTCCAGAGTCTCCCAGGCCGGCGTCCAGGTCTACACCTACACCGAGTGGCCTGGTCAGCTCCATACAACGTCAGACTCAAGTCGACTTTATGACCATTAAATCTGACCTTAACGAGCTGTTTAAGGGGTCAGATGAAGCTGGAAAAGTAGTCGGTAAAACGCTGGAAAACATCATGACCAGTGGTGAAATCCAGAAGTTCTCAAGGGAACTGACGAATAAAATGTACGACCATCTGATGGTTGGTCGTACATATGAGATTCCTGTTGCCCCACTGGGGAGATGTCTTTCTGACTCAATCCTCTCCAAGACCAGGAGGGAGGTGGGTCAAAGTCATCTCCAGTTTTCCCCCGAAGTCCTTTATGCAATGACGGAGGACGCAGTGGGAAAATTCTTACAGAGCCTGCTGCTTTCTAAATCCATCAGTAGTGAAGATATTAGTTTTGAACAGGATGTAGCCTTCATACATGAAGTTGCGACTTCACCTGTGGAAAGAAGCATCAGGAAGGAGGTTGCTGCTGCACCCAGCAAGAAACCAACTCCAAAACTGGCCTTTGTGAGTCATTCATGTCCCATTGATGCAGTTTCCGTTGAGGAAATGACTGTTGAGCCGCGTGCAGCCTCCGCACCAGCTCAACTCCTCATGACGTCACAGTTTGCCAAGAGCATAGCATCAACTACTGAAAAGTCTGAGCCAAGAAAGAGCTCCGACCTCATCGCTTCTTCAAAGCCTGAAGCTGAAAGGTCAGACGTTCAGCCGGAGATGTCCCGAGATGTGACCGACGCCATCAGTGCTCTGCTTCTGAAGGTGATGACCAAATCCCTTGATAAATGCAAGAAGCAGGTCACAATTGAAGACTTCAAGGTGGTCCTAACCCGTCTGTCAGAACTGCCGCTGGATGACACCAGCGTCTCTTCTGACAGGATTACCAAAAAGTCCGAAAAAATATCCAAGGCCATGGTGAGGGATCTTCACAAGGCATTTGGCTCCGCAGAAAAACTGATGGAGGCAGCGATGTCGTCGGAAGACTCATCTTTTGAGGACACTCTCAGGATGATCTTAAAATATTACCTGAAAGTGATCTCTTCTCCAAAACCAAAGTGTTGCATTGTCAGAGCATTCTCAGCACTGGGAAGAGCATTCAAGAAAACTTTCGGACTCGGCGACTAAACCACCGCCTCTCTCTCTCTCTTTTTTTTTTTTACCATCATTCGTCTTGAAGGAAAGATTTAGAAGGTTAAGAGGGCATCACACCTTCCATCTCACCTGGCCACATGAGGTGGAACAACATAGAAAACTTCTTTCCTTCAAGATGAGTGAATAACTAAATTAACAGTAACAGCTAGAAACTTTTCGACAAATCAAAGTCGAAACTTAACTTTAAAAGAATAACCCAAATTTAAATCATACAACTGGAAACTTAAATGTAAACCAGTTAACTTAAAACCTAAATCAAAGTCTAAGCTTAACTTTAAAAGAATAGCCTAAATTTAAATCAAACAACTGGAAACTTAAATTTAAACCAGTTAACTTAAAACCTAAATCAAAGTCTAAGCTTAACTTTAAAAGAATAGCCTGAACTTAAATCAAACAATTGGAAACTTAAATTTAAATTTAAATCAGTCAACTTAAAACTTAAAAGATAATTGACTGTAGTAATGCTAACACTAATTAACTAAATTTAAGAATAAAAATTAAAGTAAACAGAAAATACTAAAATAAACAAACAAAAGACTCAACATCATGATTTCAGTTCATTTCCTTCCTATGTCCAAAACTGTTGCATGTTTGCATAAAGTCTTGTTTCTCTGTTCGATCCACCACCTCGAGCTTCACCACACCATTTCACATATTTTGCTTCAGATTAATTGACGTTAACAGACGTTGCTCCATCCGACAGACGTGTTCTGTTGAGTGGAGGGAACATCTAAATCTGCTGCAGCTTCACTGTTGCTGTGTTTAAACTCATTACATCAGTGAAGTTAAAAAAAAGACTAAGAAACATCAAGTAACTGTCGCAGAGATTATATCTTGACATTATTTTCCACGTTCACTGAGTAAATGTATGAGCTAACAAGTATAGTATAATATAGCTTAGCATAGCATAGTATATTATATCATTGTGTAACACAGCATGCATAGCATAACATACTATAGTACAATATAGTACTGTATATTATAGTATAGTACAGTATAGTATAGTAGGGTTAGGGTTAACTTAGCATAGCATAACATGGCATAGCATAATATAGTACAGTACAGTAGAGTATATTATAGTATAGTGTGTTGATTAAACACCCAAATAAACATTGTCCCAGAACAAGCACACTCCAGACTTCGTAGAGCCCATTCTAATCAAGCATCAACACATCTAGTGAGAGGCTGTCTATGTACGTCGCTTTGGATAAAAGCGTCTGTAACATGATATTTCACTTCACCGTGAAATATTTATTTAGTCTGTTGGAAGTAATCAGGTACACTGTCGGAACTTCCTCCGATCTCTGGAGTAAATGTTCTCATCTGGGCCTAAAACATCTCTAAACTGCTGCAGATCTTCCAGGACAGACAGTAGATATCAAGGGAAGAAGTGTGAAGAGTTCAGATCTGGTGTTTACAGACAGACAGGGTTTCACACGGAATATAGAATCTTCCCTTTAATCTATGACATCACACAGTGTAGCCTGTGATGACGTCGCCTAGCAACAGCCAAAGCAGAAGAGAAGCACGGAAAGAAAACAAACATGGCCGCTGTTCAGCCGATCTACTTTCAACTCAGCAATGCATTGTTCATAACGAAACTTGAAATTCTTGTGTTTTGTTACAGAGAGGTACCACAGGAAAAAAACTACATTTTATATATTAACATTTTCCACTTTCACTGAGTAAATGTAAGAACTAACCTGATCATAACACCAGATTTGTTTTTTAGGAGTTTATCCCTTGAGATGTCAGTTTGATTGCATGACGACATCTTTATTAAATTTAAAAAAAAAGGATTTTTTTCCTCATAATAAATTCTAAAGGGAACTTTTATTTTGTCATTTAATTCCTTTGGTTTGTCAGCGATCAGCAACGCATTTATTCAGATGCATGATGTAAAAGAGAAGTAAGGGTCATGTTCGTGTGTGTGTGTGTGTGTGTGTGTACGTGTGTGTCTTTATGACTTATTCAGCTGCTTTGTGGTTGAGTGTGTACTCACTCTCTTCTATACTGATCGACCTCTGACCACACACACACACACACACACACACACACATACACTCATTGTGCTTTTCTGTCTTTCAATTACATCAGGAAATTCACAAAGGATCAGGGTACAAACACACACACGGATGAAGAGGGTTTAATCAGTCCAGACCTGTAGTCAGGAGTTACTGTAACACTGAACCGCTCTGACGAATGTTTTTTCATTACGTATATCCAGGGCTGAGCAACTGAGTTTTTAGTCGGAGCAGCCGACACTTGGTTTACTGACTGACTCAACGAGTGGCTGGTGATCTAAATTACTCTACAGTGGCGTTCCCAAAGAGAAAATATGACTGTGCACTAATGGAAGCCCTTGGTGTGTAATTTTGTCTGAGCAGTGAAGGTTCCTTTGCAGGGGTAAGATGTACCACTCTGTCACATAGCCAGACCATTCCCAAGCACTGACGCAGCTCAGACAGGAGACAGGTCTGTTTCACACTGGCAAAGAAAATGTGCTCAAAAGCTACAACAACCTAAAAAAAAGCCCAGCAAAAGGGAGAAGCCTTCCTTTGCTGAAGTTGGCTAGAAATCAATAAATGAGACTGTCGTAAACAGGGATAGGCAACATAAAGTTTGACGATGATGAACACAGCCAACTGCATGCTGGAAGACACAAAGTGCCACAAGCTAACACACTGCCTCAAGCATCCCCATTCAGTACAGCATGCTGGGGGCTACTGCAAAGTCTCCAACACCAGCGATTAGAGTAAGGCTGTCATGAACTCATCCACAGTATTTTACACTGTGGGACAGAAGATTAACATGTCTAAAGATGAGTAGTTTCTTTGTTTGTAGGTTTAGTTTTCAATTCTTTATTACTAAGGAATTCTGAGCTTAAGGGTGTCAGAAATACTGATTAAGTATACAGTCCCTGACAAAAGTCTTGTCGCTTATCCAAGTTGTAGGAACAACAAATAACTACATGACTTGTAGTTGATCAACTTGAATCAGAAATGGCTTGTATGAAAGGCAAAGCCCTCTAGATTGTGTTTATTACACCAAAAAAAGGTTTTGTATCATTCATTGAGTTTTGTCTTTTAATTAGGACAGAAAGGTCAGATTTTGCTTGGACAAAAGTCTTGTCGCATACAAAAAAATGTATAAATTATACATATAATTTATTTTGAATACACAAACATGCTACAATAACATCAGAACATAAAGTCATGGTGCTTTGCAAAAAAAAATTAATATCACGTATGACTCCCATGAGCTTGGAGGACTGCATCCATACGTCTCCGCAATGACTCAAATAACTTTGCCATTCCATCATTGATGAAGATGGAATGGCAAAGAAAGCAGTCTTGCAGGACTCCCAGAGTTCATCAGGATTCTTTGGTTTCATCTTCCAAGCCTCCTCCTTCATCTTACCCCAGACATGCTCTATAATGTTCATGTCTGGTGACTGGGCTGACCAATCCTGGAGTACCTTGACCTTCTTTGCTTTCAGGAACTTTGATGTGGAGGCTGAAGTATGGGAAGGAGCACAATCCTGCTGCAGAATTTGCTCTCTGTTGTGGTTTGGAATGTAATGGGCAGCAAGAATTTCTTGATTCATCAGCCTGTTGATGTTGTCATCCACTCTGCAGATCTCTCGCACATCCCCATACTGGATGTAACCCCAAACCATGATTTTTCCTCCACCAAACTTGACTGGTTTCTGGGTGAATCTTGGGTCCATGTGGGTTCCAACAGGTCTTCTGCAGCATTTACATTGACTGGGATGTAGTTCAATGGATGATTCATCAGAAAAATCAACCTTCTGCCTCTTTTCCACCGTCCATTCTTTCTGCAAGCTGTGGGCCTTGGCAAATGCAACATGATTTTTTTGTTGTCTTCTGTTTAATGCTGGTTTCTGAGCACTAATTTGGCCATGGAGACCGAGCCTGAGAGAATTCGACAAACTGTCCTTGTAGATACAGGGGTTTCTGGCGACCAGTTCACATGTAGCTTCACTGCAGTTGAAAATGGGCTGGCCCTGGACTGTCGAAGCAACAAGCGGTCCTCTCGAACAGTTGTCTTACGGGGTCTGTCTGACCTGGGCTTGTCATGAAAGTCACCAGTTTCTTCACATCTTTTTCTTATCCTCTCCACTTGACGTTTGGATACATTAAAGATGTCTGCCACCTCAGCAACAGACATGGTCTTCAGGTTCTTGATGATCAGCACTTTTGTCTGTGGTTGAACCTTTGGCATGTTGTCAGAGGTCAGGTTGCACTTCACATGAAGGTCTGGTGTGTTGGGGTTCTTTTTATACACATCTGGGAAAGTGTTAATTACAGTATCTGCCACAGGTGAAGCTTTAATTTATCATTGGTTGGATCATTTAAAGACAGGACAAGACTTTTGTCTTTGCAAAAACAGATGTTATGAGCTTTACCCAGCTGTGAACATCAGGACACTTTTTGATGGTTTCATTTTGCAGCCAGTTATTAACATGGAAGCCCTTGACATTAAAATGAACTATTTATTGTCACAATTAATTGATTAGAAATAAAGTCATATGCCATTTTAAGTAACTATGTCCGTATGCGACAAGACTTTTGTCAGGGACTGTAGATTATATAGTAATATGTGATATGAAATATGTACAGCATATTGTCATATACAGAAAAGGTTGATTATGACCCCATTCATACTCCCACTTGACACGACGATTTGCAGGGTAAGTGCCTCCGGTTCTGATCCCTCTGCTGTACTAGTCCATGGCAGCACAACTTCCTCACTTTCCTTGGTTTCCTTCCTCTTTCTAGTTCTCCCTTCCTCCCTCCTTTACCCCTGCTCCATTTCATCATTTCCTTCTTTCCACGCTGTTTCCATCTTCCCCATCATACCTTCCCCTGCTCAGCCAGACACTGCTCTGCATTGTAAAAAGATTTATACACATGTTGTGCCAGAGGTGAACACACAGCCTGCACACACACAAAACACACACACGAACATGATTTTTAGTCTCTTTTACATCATGCATCTGATCACTGATAAACCGAAGGAATTAAATGACAAAATAAAAGTTCCCTTTAGAATTTATTATGAGGAAAAATATCCTTTTTTTTGATTTAATAAAGATGTCGTCATGCAACCAAACTGGCATCTCAAAGGATAAAATCCTAAAAAACAAATCTGGTGTTATGATCAGGTTAGTTCTTACATTTACTCAGTGAAAGTGGAAAATGTTAATATATAAAATATAGTTTTTTCCTGTGGTACCTCTCTGTAACTAAAACACAAGAATTTCAAGTTTCGTCATGAACAATGCATTGCTGAGTTGAAAGTAGATCGGCTGAACAGCGGCCATGTTTGTTTTCTTTCCGTGCTTCTCTTCTGCTTTGGCTGTTGCTAGGCGACGTCATCACAGGCTACACTGTGTGATGTCATAGATTAAAGGGAAGATTCTAGATTTCGTGTGAAACCCTGTCTGTCTGTAAACACCAGATCTGAACTCTTCACACTTCTTCCCTTGATATCTACTGTCTGTCCTGGAAGATCTGCAGCAGTTTAGAGATGTTTTAGGCCCAGATGAGAACATTTACTCCAGAGATCGGAGGAAGTTCCGACAGTGTACCTGATTACTTCCAACAGACTAAATAAATATTTCATGGTGAAGTGAAATATCATGTTACAGACGCTTTTATCCAAAGCGACGTACATAGACAGCCTCTCACTAAATCTGTTGATGCTTGATTAGAATGGGCTCTAGGAAGTCTGGAGTGTGCTTGTTCTGGGACAATGTTTATTTGGGTGTTTAATCAACATGGATGTTAAAATCTAAGGTTTTCCAGCAGAACACCACATAGAACCAATATGATCAATGTTATTCACTTCACCTGTCAGCGGTCATGATGTTGTGGCTGATCGGTGGACTAAACTATACTAGGCCATGCTATTATATATTATGCTATGCCAAGCTATGCTATAATACACTATACTGTACTGTATTATACTATACTATGCTATGCTATAATATACTATGCTACGCTTTGCTATGCTGAGCTATACTATAATATACTCTACTGTACTGTACTATATTATGCTATGCCATGTTATGCTATGCTAAGTTAACCCTAACCCTACTATACTATACTGTACTATACTATAATATACAGTACTATATTGTACTATAGTATGTTATGCTATGCATGCTGTGTTACACAATGCTATAATATACTATGCTATGCTAAGCTATATTATACTATACTTGTTAGCTCATACATTTACTCAGTGAACGTGGAAAATAATGTCAAGATATAATCTCTGCGACAGTTACTTGATGTTTCTTAGTCTTTTTTTTAACTTCACTGATGTAATGAGTTTAAACAGAGCAACAGTGAAGCTGCAGCAGATTTAGATGTTCCCTCCACTCAACAGAACACGTCTGTCGGATGGAGCAACGTCTGTTAACGTCAATTAATCTGAAGCAAAATATGTGAAATGGTGTGGTGAAGCTCGAGGTGGTGGATCGAACAGAGAAACAAGACTTTATGCAAACATGCAACAGTTTTGGACATAGGAAGGAAATGAACTGAAATCATGATGTTGAGTCTTTTGTTTGTTTATTTTAGTATTTTCTGTTTACTTTAATTTTTATTCTTAAATTTAGTTAATTAGTGTTAGCATTACTACAGTCAATTATCTTTTAAGTTTTAAGTTGACTGATTTAAATTTAAATTTAAGTTTCCAATTGTTTGATTTAAATTCAGGCTATTCTTTTAAAGTTAAGCTTAGACTTTGACTTAGGTTTTAAGTTGACTGGTTTAAATTTAAGTTTCCAGTTGTTTGATTTAAATTTGGGTTATTCTTTTAAAGTTAAGCTTAGACTTTGATTTAGGTTTTAAGTTAACTGGTTTACATTTAAGTTTCCAGTTGTATGATTTAAATTTGGGTTATTCTTTTAAAGTTAAGTTTCGACTTTGATTTGTCGAAAAGTTTCTAGCTGTTACTGTTAATTTAGTTATTCACTCATCTTGAAGGAAAGAAGTTTTCTATGTTGTTCCACCTCATGTGGCCAGGTGAGATGGAAGGTGTGATGCCCTCTTAACCTTCTAAATCTTTCCTTCAAGACGAATGATGGTTAAAAAAAAAAAGAGAGAGAGAGGCGGTGGTTTAGTCGCCGAGTCCGAAAGTTTTCTTGAATGCTCTTCCCAGTGCTGAGAATGCTCTGACGATGCAACACTTTGGTTTTGGAGAAGAGATCACTTTCAGGTAATATTTTAAGATCATCCTGAGAGTGTCCTCAAAAGATGAGTCTTCCGACGACATCGCTGCCTCCATCAGTTTTTCTGCGGAGCCAAATGCCTTGTGAAGATCCCTCACCATGGCCTTGGATATTTTTTCGGACTTTTTGGTAATCCTGTCAGAAGAGACGCTGGTGTCATCCAGCGGCAGTTCTGACAGACGGGTTAGGACCACCTTGAAGTCTTCAATTGTGACCTGCTTCTTGCATTTATCAAGGGATTTGGTCATCACCTTCAGAAGCAGAGCACTGATGGCGTCGGTCACATCTCGGGACATCTCCGGCTGAACGTCTGACCTTTCAGCTTCAGGCTTTGAAGAAGCGATGAGGTCGGAGCTCTTTCTTGGCTCAGACTTTTCAGTAGTTGATGCTACGCTCTTGGCAAACTGTGACGTCATGAGGAGTTGAGCTGGTGCGGAGGCTGCACGCGGCTCAACAGTCATTTCCTCAACGGAAACTGCATCAATGGGACATGAATGACTCACAAAGGCCAGTTTTGGAGTTGGTTTCTTGCTGGGTGCAGCAGCAACCTCCTTCCTGATGATTCTTTCCACAGGTGAAGTCGCAACTTCATGTATGAAGGCTACATCCTGTTCAAAACTAATATCTTCACTACTGATGGATTTAGAAAGCAGCAGGCTCTGTAAGAATTTTCCCACTGCGTCCTCCGTCATTGCATAAAGGACTTCGGGGGAAAACTGGAGATGACTTTGACCCACCTCCCTCCTGGTCTTGGAGAGGATTGAGTCAGAAAGACATCTCCCCAGTGGGGCAACAGGAATCTCATATGTACGACCAACCATCAGATGGTCGTACATTTTATTCGTCAGTTCCCTTGAGAACTTCTGGATTTCACCACTGGTCATGATGTTTTCCAGCGTTTTACCGGCTACTTTTCCAGCTTCATCTGACCCCTTAAACAGCTCGTTAAGGTCAGATTTAATGGTCATAAAGTCGACTTGAGTCTGACGTTGTATGGAGCTGACCAGGCCACTCGGTGTAGGTGTAGACCTGGACGCCGGCCTGGGAGACTCTGGAACACTTCCAGGTAAACAGAACTCATCAGAGTCGGCCGCTTCAGTGCTTCGGGGAGACTGACGAGACTCCTGTTTGAGATCCACGAGGAACTCTGAGTCTTTTTTCCTGAAGGAGCTCTTGAGGTCTGTAACCATGTTTTCAAACTGCCTTCTGGCAACCTTGAAAAAGTGGTGGCGCTCCTTACCTTTCTGGCTGGCAGCATCAGCATCTTTTAAAGACTGAGGTCTCTGTGATTTGTCGCTCCCTATGCTATCGACAATCTCATATGTGGCCTCCTGGGACTCACACCTCACAGAGTCAGCTGCTGCAACAGAGGAGATGGCGGATTGTAGACTTCCAGTGCTTTCTTCCAAGTCACTGGAGTCGTCCAGCTGTCCAGAGCACAGCTTTGCTGCATATCTTTTCAGACATGCAGCAGCCTGACACACCATATGTCGGAGATTCCCGATTCTGGACTTTGAGCCACTGACATAGATGACGGGCTCTGGAGGCAAAACTGGGCTGTTCATAGCCAGAAAGACAGCCGAGTTAACCTTCTCAGAGACCTCCGTCTCCACCATCTCTCTCAGTGCCTCCACATGTGGACACTTTTCCTCTGGCATGCTGAGAGCCCAGGCGATGCTCCCAGAGAAGGAATCTCCCAAACAAATAGTGAAGTTCCCCCTGCCAGCCGGAAGTACAGCTTTGACCTGATTCAGGATTTGCAGAACAACCCTGAGGGTCTCTGCTGAGAGAGCCTGAATGATGTCGGTCACCACATCACTCAGTGCAGCCAGAGTGCAAACGTCTGGGGCCTCGGCTGCCAACATACTCCACTGCAAGTCACCAAATCTTTGAAATGACTTGCGCATAATAGGCATTAGCTCCTTTCTGGTAAAGCTGATAGTGTTGTTGGTTGGCAGCTCAGGCTGCTCCACTGCACACAGGTCCTCACAAATAGTGCCGTCCATTGCTACTAATGTAAATAGGTCTTGTTCTTCTGTCGCTAGGATGCTTCGGTTGCACTTCGCTGTTGAAGTTCAGCAAGTTGTCACGAAGGGTATCGCGGGTGTAATCCAGATCTGGACAACGGCTATTTAATAACTTTCGGCTCTCCTTATGACATCACTGATGACATCACAAAGGCTAGCTGTTGCATTGCTTGTGTAATGAAGTGCCATCAAAGGCAAGTGTGTGTGATGTCACACACACATCATCATCATCATCATCATTGTGATGTCATGTGATGATGTCACACACACACTTGCCATTATCTGCATCTGAAAACAGGAAGAACCTGTGAGATGACTGTAAAGCACTCCACTAATCGAAATGAGCACAACACTGACTGTTTCTGGCATTAATAGTAATAAATGAAGTAAACAAAGTCTTCAAATAACTTTCTTTGTTGTATTTTTACCTAAAAATGTGAGAACATTTTGCTGCCTTTTCATCTGTCCTAGGTAACATACGGACTGGAGAATAACAAGTGGCGTAGCGGCAGAAACTGACGTCAGATTGACGAATTGATGACGTATTCTGCCCCCTTTTTTGTGTTTTTGTGTGTTTTTGGTTTTATTTTGTCACTTTCTTGTCAGATTTTGCCTCCTTATGACCATATTATGTCTGTTTTTGGTCATATTATGCCTTTTCTCATAGTTTTTTTTCTCTTTATGGTCACATTTTGCCTATTTTTGCTGTTTTGTTTGTTTTTGGTCTCTTTTAGATAACATATAGTCTTATATGGTCATATTTTGTCCCTTTGTCATGGATTTTTCTCTCTTTGGTTATTTTTTCCTCTTTGTTGTTTTTGTGTCTTTATAGTAACATTTTGCGTCTTTTTGGTCACATTTAATCCCTTTTAGGCTGTATTTGTGTATGTTTGGTCAGATTGTGTCTGTTTATCATCATATTTTGTATTTTTGGTAATATTTAGTCTAACTTTGTCTCTTTATGGACCATATCTTCTTTATGGTCATATTTAGCTGCTCTGTGGTCATATTTTGTCTCTTTTGGCCAAATTTAGTCTCTTTTAGTTTGATTTTGCCTGTTTTTTTCACTTTATGCACATATTTTTCGCTCTTTTTTGTTATTTTTTCTCTTTATGGTAATTTTTTTTGCTTTTTTTTGTGTTCTTTGTCTCTTTGTAGTCATATCTGGTTTCTTTTAGGCAATTTGTCATCTCATTTGGTCATATTTTGCACATTTTTTCAGTGTTTTTGTCTCTTTTTGGTCATGTTCTGCCACTTTTGCATTTGTTTTTCTCTTTTTGGTTATAATTTGCCTTTTTTAAGTTGGTTTCATCTCGTTTGGGTCATATTTAGTCTCTCTTTGGTCGTATTCTGCCCTTTTTTCAGTGTTTTTGTCTCTTTTTTGGTCATATTCTACCTATCTTTTATGTATTTTTTTGTTTTAGTCATATCTGGGTTTTTTTGGTCATATTTAATCTCTTTTAGGCTAATTTGGCCTATTGAAGGTTATATTTTTGACTCTTCTGGTCATATGTTACCCATTTTTCTGTGTCTTAGTCTAATTTTGGCTCTATTTTGCCTCTTTTTTGTTCTTTTTGCCACTTTATGGTCATACTGTGGCTCTTTCAGGTAGTCCATCATCTCATTTGGTCATATTTTGCACCTTTTTCAGGGTTTTTGTCTCTTGTTTGATCAAATTTTGTCTGTTTGCCTATTTTTGTGTCTTTTTTCTAGTGTAAATGGTTTTGGGGGATTTTTTGAACTAATTATATAACTCATTATGATCAGATTTAGTTTGTCTTGGTTCATCGCCTGTCCTATCTTAATCCAACTCCAGTTCAGACACACTTTTTATGGTACAAAAGTGCAAATCATTTTTCTAAAAATACAACTTTTAGTGTTTCACTGTGAAAATCCAAACGTATTGTTGTTGTGTTTGTGCAAATATGCAAGACTGTGCTGGAACATCTGTCAACATCCAAAGCACAATGAGTGTGTGTGTGTGTGTGTGTGTGTGTGTGTGTGTGTGTGTGTGTGTGTGTCAGTTCCTGGACATAAAGAATCAGAACTGCATTAATCCTTCAAGCTAGTGCCATGACAACAGATTGACTGGCAGCCTGAATAGAAAACTGTACAATACACACACAGAAACACACCCAGCAGGTAGAGATTTGTGTGTGTGTGTGTGTGTTTGTGTTTGTGTGCGTGTGTTTGTGTGTGCGTGCAGGCTGTGTGTTCACCTCTGGCAGAACATGTGTATAAATCTTTTTACAATGCAGAGCAGTGTCTGGCTGAGCAGGGGAAGGTATGATGGGGAAGATGGAAACAGCGTGGAAAGAAGGAAATGATGAAATGAAGTTGTGCTGCCATGGACTAGTACAGCAGAGGGATCAGAACCGGAGGCATTTACCCTGCAAATCGTCGTGTCAAGTGGGAGTATGAATGGGGTCATAATCAACCTTTTCTGTATATGAAAATATGCTGTACATATTTCATATCACATATTGCTATATAATCTATACTTAATCAGTATTTCTGACACCCTTAAGCTCAGAATTCCTTAGTAATAAAGAATTGAAAACTAAACCTACAAACAAAGAAACTACTCATCTTTAGACATGTTAATCTTCTGTCCCACAGTGTAAAATACTGTGGATGAGTTCATGACAGCCTTGCTCTAATCGCTGGTGTTGGACACTTTGCAGTAGCCCCCAGCATGCTGTATTGAATGGGGATGCTTGAGGCAGTGTGTTAGCTTGTGGCACTTTGTGTCTTCCAGCATGCAGTTGGCTGTGTTCATCATCGTCAAACTTTATGTTGCCTATCCCTGTTTACGACAGTCTCATTTATTGATTTCTAGCCAACTTCAGCAAAGGAAGGCTTCTCCCTTTTGCTGGGCTTTTTTTTTAGGTTGTTGTAGCCTTTGAGCACATTTTCTTTGCCAGTGTGAAACAGACCTGTCTCCTGTCTGACTGTTCAAATAGCGTCAGCATCAGTTGTGTTGTTGTATGACGCAAGATCATCCTGTGACTGGTTGAAGAAGTTAGTCCTCATCGACTGGGTCTTTTGTCATGTGAAGCTGAAAAAACAGTCAGTTCCAGGTAGTTAAATACTGTCACGCACTGGTGGGTGTTTTCTTGCTCTGCCGCTAAAAGGGACAGTTTGGTAAAACAGACAGCCTTTAAAAATGTTCTTAGATAACCAAAGGAAAGACAAATTTATACTTCACAGATTGTTTTTCAAGAACTTAAAGGATATAAGATTAACTAGTTGGTTTAGCAAATGCACTGTCCTATCCCTCTTCAAGACCAGCTCACAGATGCTCATCTGAGATTTTAGATGGGAAGAGTCCAAGACGGTCTCCCAGGATATGCTGATGCTTCCACTAAAGTCCCAGAACTTTTAGTTCTAGGCACAGATGTCTGGGAACTTGCCAAGGAACTAAAAGTTCCTTCAGCCCTTTGTTTGTTGTTTTTCTGTTTAAAGCCTCGTGAAGATTGGCTTATTATACAATTACGGCTGATGGCTGTAAACACTGACAGCCTTAACAAAGTTTTAAGGTAGACTTTCTCATTACAGATTGCCATGTCAATTAAAACCTGGTTCCACAGATGGAAATGCAGACAGAAGAAAATAATCCCTCAAACAGGGCTAACCCCGTCCTAAGATCTTTATAATAAGGATTGTAATTTTGCTACTCCCCATCTCAGGTTGATTTATAGAAGATTTTTATTTCTTTGGTTTGTTTATTTATCTATCTTTTAGCCTCTTTCTGCAAATATCTCTCAGAATATCCTGGAAAACCCCAAAAAAGACTTGGTGATCAACGATGGGTGTGACACTCGTAGATGAACCAAAAAAAATAAAGATCAGCAGAAAAAAAATCATACTTCAACAACAGAGAAGGTAAACAGTGTCTGCACACACTCATTAACTTGTTAAACTGATGTGATGGAAAACCTCACAGGTAACATCAAAGATGGAACCAGTGTTTGTGCATGTGTGTTGGTCACTCACTGTCCCTGAAATCTCTTCTTTTTAAATGTCACTTCCTTCCATGATACACATCATTATCTTGTAGCCACTAACACTGAAAAATCTTCATCTCAGCAACTCTTTTCTTTACTTCTCCATTTCTCTTGAGCTCTCATTATTTGTTAGTGAGGAATAATTTCCCCCCTCCGCCCTAATAAACCTCACGTCTTCCCTCTCTTTTATCACTCTCCTCTCCCTCGTCTTCCACCTCTCCACCCGACAACAAATTCGCTCGTCACCTGTTATCTCTTCTCTTCTGTTCAGCCAGTAGCTGTCTTCGTTTCTACACCTGCGCCTCCATTTTCTCCCCTTTTGTTTTTCTCATTTTCTTTTCAAGTTTTTACATCGCCTCTCTTTCCAGCCGAGTGGCAGCAGTACATTGAACAGAAGGTGAAAGTCTGGATAAGTCTCTCTCCCGCCGCCTGTCTCTGCTTCTCATCCTCAACACACCCCCGTTCTGTCATCCCTGCTTCTGCCTCCCGATATCTGTCTTTCTCGATGTATCCCCCCATTTGTTTATCTCCTCACCTCTATTCACCTGTTCTCTCTCTGTTTTCTTCCTCTTGCCACCTCGCTCTCTTTCTGTCCATCGCTTTTATTGCTCTCTACAGCTCATAAAATACAAATGAAGGAGGGGGAAACTAAATAAAGAGACAGACATATCTGAAAGGGGATAACTTAATAAAGGAAGGGTGTTTGGCGACTGTTAATAATGAAGCTGTGCCGGCCAGCCAGTGTCCCACGTGTGATTAAGCAAACTGCCAATGGCTGAGAAGGCGGTAAGCACTCAATTTCCTGTTTGTTTTCCAGCTTTCTTCCAGTAATTGAATGCTTCTTTTTTTTGCAAGAAGTCAAGGGACTGGGCTTTGTGTCAGTGTTGTGCTGTGAGACTTGGTTAGCACCAGTGAGAGCAGCAGATGGCCTGATGTTCAGCAGGGGGCACATTCTCTTTAACTTATTAAAAACTATACACCAAACTGTCACAGGAATGAGGCCTTGGAGGTGTGCACATATGCTTCAACAAACCCTTTACACTGGACTTTCGGAAAATGTGTGTTCATATATGCAGTTTTATAGAGAGGACAACAATAACGTTCTTTCCTTATGCCTGAAGCATTCTGTATTCCTTTGCATTTTATATTGTAGTTAACTTTATTAAATCATCTTAATAACAGTATTTTGTGTAAACATTGTCCTAAATAACAAGAAACATACCAAATTTGACCACATTGAGAGAAGTAGTTGCTGTTGTTAAGCTTGTGACAGAAGGATCTTATTTCCACTGTCAGCTTATAGACAGTTTTGTTAGATGTTGCTGAAGAAAATAACACAGCAACCAAAATACTTTATGAATAAAAAAAACTTTCATATATAGGACACACAAAGATGTTTGTTTTGACTATATAGCACATGTTCCATCCATACTGTATATTTGGAACACTTCCTGAAAGTCTACTCCTAAATGGGTAGAACTGGACTGACACTGGACTCAAACGTGTCTACAGCTGTGACACAGAGACCAAGCAACAGTTTTTAAAGTCAACAGTCTGGAAGACTGAAGGAGTTGTGTCAGGTCAGCAGTACAACCAAGAACATGCTTGTCTTTTACTTCGTCATCGATGGGGGCTGTGTGTGCCAAGTTTAGCTATAACGTCCTGCGGTATCTGAAGAAGAATGTTTGGCATAAATGACCAGAATGCCGTTGTGCAAATGCTTAAATCAATCAGTCAATCTTTATTTCAGACTCTTAGGTCCATATAAAAAGATCTACTCACAGCATGTTAAAAGACAATCGGTGGTCTCCACCCACCCAGCTTGTTGGATCTTGTTCCCTGTGATAGATCCCTTTTCCCCAAAATGAAATTAAAATCTAAGGGTTGATTGAGGACATTCAGTGCTTCCCCAGGGGAGGCTGGATGCACTTCGAGAACAGAACTTTAGGGAGTGGTTTAAGGACAGTATCACTGCACTGTGAGACTACTTTGAACTTCTTTATTAGACCTTGTAGTTTTAGGGACTGAAGTCAGATATTTTAGTTTCCTTCCCAGTAAAGGGGAGGTTGTTTGGTTCCTTCCCACTGTCACAAAGTGCTTGCTCAGAGGGAATCCAAAGGGAACTTCAGGTTGATGTTTTCTCTGTTTAAAATTTGTAAGGTCTTCACCTTACTATATGAGATGACATATGTTGTGAATTCACTCTATGTTAATAAAATGTAATTGAATTAAATATATGTCTGGACACTTTCCAAGGACCTAAAGATTCCATTAGTCCATTGTTGTCTACGTTTCAGGTCTAAAGCCCCATGGAGGATCTGAGTTGTGTCCTGTTCTGTGCAAGCCTCCCTCAAACACATCCTGCCAGGGTTTAAGGTCAGCCTCACCCAAGGACTTGGTGTCATAGCCAAGTCCTACACAGTCTTGTCTCAGCACTCTAGCCTCCAAATTGTATCCTTATCGTGGAGGGACAGAAAGCAGCCAGGAAGGTCTCCTCACCACCAGAACCAGACATCCAACTGGAAGATGTTAGTGGACACTGACGACTGGCTCACCAGAGACCACAGTCACTACTCTCAGGACTGACCTAGTTCTCTGGTCTACGTCACTTCAAGTAGTTTGCATCATACAACTCACCATATCTTGGGAAGACTCAGCTGTGCTCTACTACATTATGCAGACTTGGCTGATGAAGCACAACTTCATGGTCGGAGCACAGCAGGTGTGAAAGTGAGATGCAGAGTAAGATTTCAAAAACTCCAGCCAGACTTGACATTTTTACTTCCACTTAATCAAAACTGTAACTTAGAGACTAAAGAACTGCCTTATAACAGTGAATCAAAAGACAAATAAAGCACAACAAACGCTACATCCATTAAAGCCAGTATTACTGAGCAGCCTCCTCAGTGAATGTGCCATGCATGGCAAATTGGTTGTGTTTTTACAATTGGTCCCAGTTGAGGGATCTCCAGCGTCGAAGGGGTTAAAGTCTCATGTTTACCAGAGCAGGACAGCAGCTTGTAGCTCGAGTGTCTCTTGTTTTTGTTATTATCTACTCACATGTTCTCCCAAAACCTACAAGAGGGTTGTGCCATTGCTCTGTAGATTTTTGAGGGCTGAAAATGATGCTTTAGGCCATATTTAGTGTTGTGTTCAAAAAGCCTCTGAAATAGCACCTCTACAGTCAAGAGATACTTACACTCTGCGCTGAAACCTGGGTCAGCTGTGATACGTGCACACATGTGGGATAAATGGCTGCACAAAGACAATTTTGAACATTTTATTTAAGAAACATGTAGGAAATCAAATGTCATCTCAAACAGCTAAAGAAAGTCAGCTGATCATTCACATGTCTTTGGGTCAGCCTTATCCACTAACACACACACACACACACACACACACACCCAGCTGAGTGTTTAAGGGGGCTAGACACAGCTGGATTGGCACCTCTTCACCCGCGGGCAGAGGACTGAGGTGAAGTAAAGCTGGCGTACCAGCAGGGTGAGGTGAAGTGGCTCTAATCTGCTCTCCTGGCATGAGGTGGCACAGGGCCGGCCTGCTGTGCCAAGAGTTATACTGGCAATAGGCGAAGTTGGCATCCCGCTGCTTCCAGCTCAGTGCATCAGCCTCCTGCTGAGCAACAGAGAGGTGGGAAATGGAGACGGTGTGAGGCCAAGTCAGGGGAGGTGGAGACTGAAAGACACAGAGAGACAAACAATTTGATACAGATGTAGAAATATCTGTCTAGGGAAATGTATACTGCTATACAAAATATCATAATGAAGCTGCTATATTTAATATGACAGTCAACTGACAAGTTTTAAATGGCTGGTCTTTGTGATAAATAACAAGATTCTGGTCATAATTTTCAGCTGCAGGAACTTGCAGCCTATTTTAGGGCACTTAGAACATTTGAGCGTGTTCCCACTACAGGAACTGCTTCTGTAGAACCTCTTTAGAGTCATTTTAGAAGGAGGATAAAGGTACCTACTGTGTCCTGGTACTTCTGTCTAACACAGGGGTGGGCAATCCTGGTCCTCGAGGGCCGCTATCCTGCATGTTTTAGAAGTTTCCCTCTTCCAACACACCTGATTCCAATGATCAGCTCATCATCAAGCTCTGCAGAAGCCTGATAATCATCCTGATCATTTGAATCAGGTGTGTTGGAAGAGGGAAGCATCTAAAACATGCAGGATAGTGGTCCTCGAGGACCAGGATTGCCCGCTCCTGGTCTAACATCACCATCATCAACGTAAAATTAGCTATATAATACTAACATAATAAACCTCCATTTCCTATGTGCTCATTGAACTGGAAGTCGGTCCAGTAACTACCATTTGTCATTTGTTATAAAAGGTGTTGGATTCTACACCACAATGGAAACACAAAGCCTGAATGGGCTGATTACAGGGCTGTCATGAGCTCAGAAATGTCCATGCCACCTTCCCCTAGTTCCTGCAGTGGAAAGCCACATATAGACCATGTATAAAATAATGGATGCTGCCTTTGGGTGTGAAAAGTGAAGTCAATTTGGAGGTGCCTTAAACCTGCATGTTTCCTAACAGCCAGTAGGGGGCGACTCTTCTGTTTGCAAAAAGAAGCCAAATTATACAGGAGTGTATAAGAAAATGACTGTCCTTCACACTTGATCTGTTACCTCAGTCAACATTTTTCCTCATGAATTTATGGACTCAATCCGTAGTTTCGATTCTTTAATACAGCATGATGTTCATTTCAAAGATGATGGGCCCAATTTGAGTAACATAGATACTTATGCAGGGAATGTATTAGGGCACGGCGACATTTAGTTTAACCGGTGAAATTCAGTGGCTACATCCATCTTTTATATACAGTCTATGATTTCATACAACTTTTTAACAAAGAAAGACAAAGAAAGAGCAGGAGTGTGACAGACAAAGAAAGAAAAAAGAAAACGGCACCGATTACTGCTAATACACTCCACTCTACCACTGACAGCTTAACACTCCATTCGTAACTCAAGTAACTCTAAACATAAAGGTCATATTACAGTTTTCATAGCCGCTATGTTTATGTTTTTTTACCTCAGTGTCAGAGAGATCCATTCATGTTCATAAATTGGTTTCGTGAGTCACCCAAGGGAATACTGGGTGCTGTCAAATCTTCCATCCACCAGATTTGCACAGTGATAGCAAAACAATGAACCAGAAAAACCTTCTGTCAGCAAGCTGCAAGCAAGTAAAAATACTGCTTGTTTCAAAATTTGTTCATTAAACTGGACTACGGGGATCTGTCAGCTTTCAACACTTTACTTCTTCATGCAGGGAAAAGTATAAACAAAGTTTCATGTGACATTAGCAAACTAGTATGCAGATAACTGTACTCATAAACTTCATTTATGTCTATTGGTGGTCAATGAGTTCAAGGGAACAGTTGGATCCGAGCATCTGGACTTGTAACAGCCTGTTTTTTAGCCTCTTTTACACTGTGACACCATAGCATTGCTACACTTCTTGATCAACGTGTTGCAAACAGTCCAAGTCACAACACTACCGCTGGTGGTTCTGTTCATTTGGCTGATTTATTCTGTCTTTGAACAAGATAGCAAACATTTCGAGGTCTAACATGAGGTCAAATACTGGCGATGCCCAGTTGTACACATTTTCCTTCAAAATAGACCAAGACACCTTCCTTGTATCACGGCTGAACATCTGATTAATGATGGTAAATGCAAATATAAATATTATTAGACATCATAAGGCAATATAAAAGACTAAAATCACCTCAATAAATTAGCATTGCCAGAACATAATTTGCAGTCAACACAAAATAAAAGGCTCTAACAGGACCTGTTCGCTTGGAAGAAGACTAAGCCCACATTCTCCCGTGGTCTGCTTCTGTTGTTTGGTCCATATCTGGAAAAGTAACATTTGCATCTGCTCAAACTATATAAATAGAGGAGGAAACACTCCAACGTTTAAATTTAGAGATCTAGAAAGGATGCGTATGCACAACTCCATAATCCTTCTTTTCACAGTCCCTTATACAGCACTTTCAGCAAGGTAATTATGTAAATACAGCCCATCAGTTCTAGGAATTCCATCTATGTCGGGTGATTTTACACCTTTCAAATTTATACCCAGTGATAACACAGCAAATAGTAGGCTCACTACCTGGCAGTGTGGAAAGTGACAGTGCTGATGTTGTAGTGTATATCAGTATATTGGAGTTTTCAGTCCAGTCACAGCTCTCTGTCACTATTTTGCATTTTTATCAACCAGAACTGAGATCTATTAATGGCCTTAACCAACTGTTAAAGCTGAATCACTCCAGTTCTACTTCACCTGTAGTCTGACAAACCCAGAATGTCTGTATGTACATCGTGTAAAAATGAAACAATGTTAAATATAAAAAAAACATTGTGACTGAATTTAATCTGGAGTATCTTGAATGGACTATCTTTGACATTTGTGTCTGACAATAGCTGTTTCAGTCAACCCTGTTTCCAGAAGTAAAACTCCCAACCATTTCCCACAGAAATGATACATACATGCAACAAATTCAAAGAAAAGAAACAAAGATTCAGCAACCTCTGTACTCTAATGGAGCCATGTACACCATTCTTCTTCTTCCATCGTGTTTTGATGATGGTGAAGAAGAGCACTGTCAAACACGTCGGTCCAAAATGTCCCATAAATGTTCAACCGAATTGAGATATGCTGACTGTGAAGGTCTCAGCATGTGGTCCACATCATTTTCATTCAACCAGTCATTGACATCTTGTGCCCGATGGATGGAGGCATTATCATCCTGGAACAGACCACTCCTATCAGGACAAAAATGTTTAAGAGGACAAGTGGACAAAAACCATGCCACAATAATACCCTCCACTGCAAAACAGAGCCACCACATCCCCTCAATGTCAAGCATTCAGATCTGTGTCATTAACTTAAAGTATGAAACACATGCACACCCCAACTTGTTGAGAATATGGTGAAGGATGACTCAGGGTTCAGGTTTGTTCCTTTTACTTGTCACCTCTCTGTATGTAGCTCAGGTGCAGCACTTCTTTGGCTTAGATTTGTATAGACCTCTCTCTTGGTTCAATCATCAATCCAAATATGTTTGAATGAATGAATGTTTAAGGCCTTATGAACTGCTCTTTATCCCAGCCCCTCTAGAGTAGGATCACCAGGATGAGGAGCATAAAGAGCACTACAGTTAACATTTAGTCCCTGTCCATATCTGCACATCGATGCTCGGATGTCAGTTTGGTGAAAAACCACCCAAAATAGCTGTCGATGCAGCTCTTGCTGTTACCTGTACGTGTGCACACAGCAAACACTGCTGCTTTCCAGATAGGAATAAACAGCCAGCAGGGCAGAAAAGCCTTTCTCGTCCCACAATTCATTCTGACCTAAATAGACAAATACAATACATGCCCTATTTTCTCACATCGAACACCCCTCTCTCATGACCTGTCATGCACAGTTAGTCCTCGACTGATTCAGGCCAGGATCCTGCTGGATGGAGATATACTGGAGCTAACTACTGTGTCCCGCTCAACCCAGAGCTACAATTCAACTGGCATCATAGATTCTGATCTAAAAGAGCAGTTATGGAGCCTTTCAGAAAGCAACACATACAACTAACACAGTCATGCACACACACAAATACACACAGACACAAAGTGGATGAAAACCAAGAACATGAGAGTAGTACAATCGAATCCTCACCGACTCAACAGCCATGCATACTTTCTGTTGTTCCAGTATTTTGTCAAGCTGCCTGAATGTCTGTTTCGCACAGAGGAATGGGTTTGAAGACATTGGGTTTACTGTCTGACCCGACTCTGTGACCCTGCACTTGTCCTGGCTTTTACACACCTCTGAAAGAAAAGACAGGTCACAGGAGGACAGATGTGCATGGCCAAACACACGATCACCTGCACTGCCTGTGATGCTGACTCTACATTACAATAACATTGTTTGACCCTGGTTAGCAGGGATGTGCATGCTTACAGCAGCAGACCTGGATCTCATCTGAGTGACAAACGACCACAGATTAAACCCAACATGCTGAGTGGATACATTCTAGGTTCGAGGTTGGTACTGCCCTGAATTTGTAATTTCAATTCAAGAGAAAGGTGCCCTGTGCTTTAATGTCCACACACAGTAACAATATAATCTGATTATTATTATGGCACAAAGATGCAAGCTGTGGAGGATGAATTCTGGTCCACTGAGACTGCTGTTAGTGAAATGACTGTCTCAGCTTCAGCTCTGATGGATCCTTTATGACTGTATGACAGCTGCAGTAAGCAGGCCTTCCTCATTAGGGGAACTGACTCCGAAATCACTAAAGTTAAACATTTTTCATTCAAAATCAATTAGCTGCACTGGAAATATCAGTTACTATTAGCCAGTGTAACAGCTTTCCAATATGCAGCTGACAAAAAAATGGACACTGAAATGCGCAATGTATCATCAAAAGTATTTTAGGATCCTTTTAAGTTTATTTTAAGGTGTAGAGTTCCGTAAAAGCCCTGTGATAGACTGGCGACCTGTTTAGGGTGTCCCCTGCCTTCGCCCTGAGTTGACTGGGATAGGCTCCAGCCCCCCTGCGACCCTACAGAGGATTAAGCGGTGTACAGATAATGTACAGAAAATGGATGGATGGAGTTCTGTAAACTCAAGTAACTCAAAGTTCATGTCATGTTATCTTGGTGTCCACACATGCATTCAGCTGCTTGTAGAGAGTATGGTGCAGGATGACACATCTGAGTCACTTTTATCCACATCTCTGTAGAGCAGTGCCTCTGATTTTTGCACCACTGAACTCCCTAATAAGCATTCATCTTTATAATGAGGGGTTTATGCACTGCAACCCTACTATAATATCTAGGGATGCATGATAATATCGGCGTCCGATAATTATCGGTTAACTATGACGTCATTCCGATAATTAAAAAATCAGCCGATAACATGACCCGATAATGATAAAGACTTCTAATCTTGGTTTTTGTCGTTGGTTTGTGTGTTGTGGTTTGTGCTCATGCTTGACTCCTCAACCCTTCCCCTCCCTGATGTACTGTCACATGTGTGTGATGTCATAACACTGCATGGGCAGAGAAAAACAAGCAGCATGGCGTGGCACTGACCAGTGTGGACTTTCTTTACCGTGTCTGAAGAAGTCGTTTCACTAGGGCTGGTCCCAAATATTGGAATATCCGAATATTTGTTCGTTGTGGTGGTATTCGGATAATAATTTTGATACTCAAAAAGTCATGTGCGCCACCAAACACCACTGAGTGTAGCCGAGGCTGTAGTACGCCCCCAGGCGCAGCCAATCGTCGCCAAGGCTCTAGCACACTGCTGAGGCTCTAGAACACCGCGGTGGCTGTAGTAGCGGACCTGACAACTCCGGTGTCACATTCCGGCGCGCAATCGGTTGACATTATCGGTTATCGGCTGCAAGAAGTATAAAATTATCGATTATCGGAATCGGTTGAAATTGGCATTATCGTGCATCCCTAATAATATCCCTGTCTATGACTGCCCTTGCTGACACAGTCTGGTCATGTCCTGCACAGATGTTCTCAGTCACCCACAGAGGAACTGCTCTTCTTTTGGTTTTGTTTTTTAAACATTTTTTTATATACCGTGTCACACTAATGCACCATGGAGCAGCCTCTGTGACTGAACCTCCTGCCATCCGTTCCCCAACAATAAAACCTTTTTCAAAGTCCCTTAGATCCTGTCCTCTTGTTATCCTGATACAAAATCAGAACCAACTGGGCTTCTCATCATTTTCATACATGCCACAGAGCATGATTGGATGTTAATTGCTTAATTGTACGATGCGATGCACCTGCAGGGAAACATCTGCATTCTCCACTCTTTATTCAGGGCTTTGTTTTGTTTGTTTGATTGATTAATTTGTACCTAGTTACTGTGGATGCAAATTGTAACAGCTACAGCGTTGCTCTCTGCTGTGTGACACCCAGCTCCTGGCCTCTGTTAACCCTGCAGCTAAACTGAAACATCTCTGATGATTTTTTACGGTGCAGCTAAGCATGTATTTTGCAAACTGTGCAGTCATGATCGGTAGGTGTAAATGTGGTATTGAGGTCCTGTCTCCAGGCCAGCATAAATGTGAGCATCCATCGCTTCAACTTCATGTAGTCCAGATGCTGCAACCTTGACTTTCCTGAACTGTTGTGGATGTTCGCTGTACGCTACTGTGAAACACCGAGCTGGACAAAGCTACATATCTGCTACTTTCTCCCCAGTTTTGGTTGTGCTCTTAGTTAGCTGGGAATAAAATTAGCCTTAACTTACTAATTTAGTTTTTCTTCAAGGCACAGATGTAATCAGCTGATGAAAAAGGTTCCTTGGGCAGTTATATGCTTCAGTCTTACAGCAGTGACTTTTACAAATTGTGCAGCCTTCTTGGTTGTCAGCAAGAACACCTGCAACACCAACTCAACAAATCAACACTGTACAACACCTGTTTTCTGCATTAATGGTAATGCACCTGTAATATTTTAACTACTAGTGGAAATCCATCAGTAATCGGTCCTCTCTGATCATTGACTGAACCCCTAAAAGCCCTAATAATTCATCTCTGTGTTACATTTAGTTTAGAAGATTTATCCAAAAAAGCCTTAAAATAGTTTTTGGTGTAACTCTACAGTCACTTCCTCCAGAGTACCTGTGTTCTACAGTTTCAAGTTGTGATACTGAAGTTCTTTAGCCATACACGTTCAAACTGGAAAACAAACTTGAAGAATAATGATACAGAAAGCCCTATCCTCACCTGACAGGACTGGTTCCTTGGGTTTGTTACAAATGGAACCCTGGAAGTCTGGATTTGTGTTTTTTAACCTTCATCCTTGCTTTCAAGGCGGAAATGCTCAGGTTTAGTGTTGACTGATTATTTTGCTCATGATGTGCCTTATTATTAGCCCCTTGACGAATTTATTTACAATTATATAAAAAAAAATTGTGTTTTTGATTCAAGTTGATGTTAAGTTAAGTGGAGATTGTTAATTTGTCTATAGCACATATAATAGATATAAAGGTGTAATGCAACAGGCATTAATGGTAAATTTTTTTTATTGATGCCACAAATGCCATTCAAACCAGTCCTAAGAGAAACCAGTGCTTGCAAAAGGTTCCTAGGTATGTACTGAATATGCACGAACCAGCATTGGGGGAATGCATACGCTATCTCGACTGCAGTGGTACGTTGCAAATTTGCGACAACTGCCCTTAAGGGGTTAAAAACACCATCTGGACAGTGCAATTCAATTTTATTTGTGTAGCGCATATTTACAACATATTTACAACACGTCATCACATAGTGCTTTACATGGCAGAAAGAACAGGAAACCCAATAATCCAAAGTTGTATTTAGATTCCCTATGAACAAGCAGTCAGCAACAGTGGAAAGGAACTACCATTGAACATGCTCCACATTCTAATAGCACACAGAAAGTAAGAATCATAAATACAATCCAAGCATGGGTAGAGGGTTATGAATAGGTTATAAATGCTCAAAGCCAGGCATGAACCAAAACTGCTTTAAAAAAAAAAAAAACACATAAAAATAAAAAAAATTTGAGATTGCAATGAAGAAATTCCCCTAAAACACAACTTAGGTGTAAAACATTGAACAGAGCAAAGAGGAAAGTAAACATCAATTACAAACCATTGCAATAGTAATTTCCTCAAAACCCCTAAAATATGTAAATGTATATAAATACAGTCAGCATCCAAGCCTCCAGAATCCATGCAGCATTAACACTCTGGGTTCTCTGTACCAAACCATTCTCCTTACGAGGGGCTTTAAGCACTGAAATGTTGCTAATAGGTGTCTTTTTGGAAGTTGGGAAGTGTGCAGGAGTCTGTACGAAACTTTTGCATACTTGTCTCTCTCCTACTCACCTGCCTCATGAAATAGATGAGTGAAAAGCCCCTTTGCATTAAATAGACATACTGCTAACAAGTTCCCCCAGTCTGGTGAGATTAAAAATGATAATTCAGGTAAAAGCAAAACAGGTTTTCATTGTGAATTAGGGATGCCCTGTGCCCTGAGACCAAGACAAACAATGTAAACTCTGCATTGATGACATTTTTTTTGTATTTGAGAGTCAAGCATCCCGTAGATTTAGTTTTCATGAGTGAGATGGAGGCAGCAACACAAAGCAGATGAGCAAAATATGCGAGGAGAAACAATTGACAGAGGTAAAAAAAAAAGTGAGGAAGTGACTCTCCCCTCCCTGCTATGAGTGTGCGGCTCGGTAAGAGGTGCTTGGAAACATAAATGGTTTATACCTGCATGCAGCCTACAGTAACTGACTCCAATCTGAAGAAGGCAAAGAGCACACGGGCCCCGGCCTCCAAATCTCATTTGGCTCCGAGACCTGAGGCCTGACTCGCTGATAGGAAAAAAAAAGTGAATAACACCAGAGAGGAAGGGGGAGACGAGACGGTGGAGGTAAAGACGGAACCGAAAACGAGGGTAAAGGAGTGTCAGGGATACGGTGGAGCTCAGCTCGACGAGGGGGAGAGAACGAATGGGAGGAAATGGCAGGAAATTGCAGAAAAAGTCCAAAAAGGAGGAAGGGAGGAGGGAGGAGAGAGGAAGATGTGAAGGTAGGAGAGACGGAGTGAGGAAGTAAGGGAGCGATAACAAGGAGGGGATCGTCGGGGATATGTCTTCAGGCCAGGATGGATTGAAAGAGTAAATAGAGGTTAAGGAGGGATAAACTGAGAGATTGCAGCTTGTTCTGGCGACAGAAAGAAAGTGGCACATTGTAAGGTGAATGAAAGAGCGGAAAAGATTGGAGAGAATAGTGTGAAGAAAGAATGGAAAGAATGGGAAAGAACAAAGTGTTTGAGAAGAGAGAGGAAGACTGAAGAGAAACTCTGGCTGTTTGTGCGTGCGAGGGAGAGGGATGGAGGGAAATTTGTGCGAGAGCGGGGGAAGCGAGTGTGACTGATTCGGCCGAGGCAGCAGTAAAAGGTTCCTCTAATACAGCGGGTGGTGAGGAGATCGGCGCGGAGAAGCCTGAAGGATGCACTCTGTTAGAGGGCAGGAAGGAAGGAGGGTGGCAGAGCTGAAAAAGTGATAGAGGGAAGGAGAGATAGTTTCCCTCCTACTCCTGTCGGATTTGAAACACACCAAATCTTCCCTTTCTACTGTTCTTTTCTCTTCTTTCTCCCTTTTTTGCACCTTCCCTTCTTCGTGCCCTCAAATCATCCTCCTTTTCTTCTCCCCTTTCTCCCTAATTTTGGCATTTTGCTTTTTCAGCTGCGCTCTGCACATTCATTGAAATGGGAACCTTGAAAGCGAGATGTCTTTTCAATAAAGCAGGATGATCAAAGAGAGCAGAAAGAGACACTCCGGTCTAGACATTTTAACTGTAAACCATGTTGCATCAATTCATAACCACAAGGGACCGCATGCCAGTGGAGCACTTAAAGGAGCCTCCACTCCTCCTCCCACCACTTATCATATCACACCACCCCAACCGTCACTAGCACTGACTCTTAACAGGCATCATCTGCTGAAGATCTGAGCGGTAGCTGCCTCCCAGCTACCTGTTGCAGAAACAAAGCACAAGCATCAAAATCAACTCCTAGGGCGGGGGACCTCTTGTGCTGCTCAATTCTTCTCCATCCCTTTATCCTTCTTTTCCTCCTGTCTTTCCTCCTCATCCTGTCCAGACTGGCCTTGGCCCAGTGCCCAGGAACCAGTGCCGGCCGGCTCTGCTGGCGAGACGGGAGCTGGAAGACAAACTACCCAATACAGGCTGGGAGCAGATAGAGACGGAGAGGGTGGGGGGGACGCGTGGCTGGAGGGGGAGAAAAGGGAGAGCGAGGGGTGGTTTCAGAGATGGAGGGATAGTTCCAAAGGGAGTTGAGGTAAAGCGTGCCGGGGCATTGATTTGCAATTCCAATGAAGCCTGCTTACAGTGAATTACACAGCGACGCACTTGGGCTTAAGTATGCATAAATAATCACGGCCAGCTCTGCCCTGTAATGGATGGTCCTGCCGCAACAAAGTTAGGGAGGCTGTCTGCCGCGCAACAACATAAACATTAAAGCCATTATGAGAAGTGCCGGGGTGGATTAAGATTGCATGAGGGGGGCTCCTGACATGTTGAGCTTTTGGCATGGAGAAGACTGCAGGATTCCTGTTTCTGTCTTGATACTGAAGTCTTATACTTGTAGTTATTTGCTCTTCAATAATTAATCTCGGGGCAAGTGCATCAGTTTGATAACTCTAAGATAAAATCCCTGCGTCATCATCTAAGCGTCGAGATCACTAGTACATCACCAGTTATCATGTTGTGCAGTGGTTTACTCCTCTACTCCACAGCAAGTGAATGTCCCGGAGCCTTGTGGGGGCCTTCTCATGTGAATTTAGCATGCTTCCTCTGTGTCTGCATGAGTTTCCTCTGGGTTTAATGGTTTCATCCCACAGTCCAAAGACATGCAAGTAATCCAAATTCCATCTGTCCATTAGCTATACCCAGTTTGCCCTGTGGAGCTCTGTGGGGGGGCCAGAATCCATCCCAGCTGAAAGTCAGTGAGAGGTGCAGGACACCCTGGACAGGTAAGTAATCGAAATTAAAGGACCGAATCTTGCCCATGCTGTATAAAATGACACATTTTGTAGTATGACCACTGTGCACCACTTTTGGAAAACAGACTAGTTTTATAATGTTCTAACTGTGATGTTAATGTTTTGTTGGGTTTAGATAGGAAACAGATTTGGACTAATGTTGGGGTTAAAATTGCTGCTTTGGGGAAACCCTATCGCTGTGTGGTTGGTGTGAGTTTCACATGAGTTAAAAAGCCCATAGCAACTCCCGTGTTTGACTCCCATCCAGCTGGACCTTTGCAGACTGTCATTCCTCTGCTCTCTTTCCCAACATGCCCGTCTCTCTCGACTGCACTAAACCATTAGGTAGAAGGCTTACATAGGAAAGAAGCTAAACATAATCTAGCAGCGACAAGAAATCATCCTTAAAATGATCTTATCTGCATGATCACCCAGATCTGCACCAACAAGCAGTTCCACCACAAGGCTCATCATTTCAGATTTTTATTGATTCTACTTGAAAAAGAAAAACTCTTTTAAGGGAGCCGATCAATTTAAACAGATTTCCATCTCAGTGTTACGTCCAAAACGTTTCATCCATTGGCTGTTGTGTTTCCTGCTGACAGAGGACATTCCATCACAACTTCTAATAAAATAGATCTGTGTTTTGACAAATACAAAGTGAACACAAAGCAGAGAGAAAGGGAACTGCTGATTATGCTCGGGAGACCATTTTCTACCAAAGACGGCTTCTTGGCCACTGACGTATACCAAAATACTCCTCATTTCTAGCTCTTTCTTATCATCATCGTTATATTTATGACTCAACTTTCCACCATCTCTGAGGTATCTTGGTACTTGGTACTGAAAAATAGAGGTGATTACCAAACATCCTTACTCCATTCAGTATCTCTCCTCACATTAAAGCTATGAAGGAAATGTTCGGCATTTTTAACACACATTTTTAAAAAACACATTTTTCACGCCCTCTCACCTTCAGCAAGCAGTTTTGTGGACAAAGCATTTATGAAAACTGTAGCTGTGGGATAGAAACTGGCTGTGTTGGCTAAGTGCTGAAAGCCAGCCAACCAGCCAGCCAGTGTCTTAGCTCGCAGTGTAAATGTGAGTGTAATCTCCTCTATTCACAGTGGTGTTACATGGAAGCAGGCATGTGTTGTTAATGGGCCCCTATGGAGTGCCAGCCAAAGATTAGCGTGGTGAAGGCCTGTTGTACACAAAGACAGCAGTGCAGCCAGACAGCAGACTGAGTGGCTTCCTACACGTCTATGAGAAGCCAAGCCAAGAGCGAACAGAGAGAAGGAGAGCGAGCGATCCACTGTGGGACCAGAGGAGAGAACATGAGAATGGAGATGGGAATAATAGAGGCAGGGAGAGTGGGGGAGGCTGGGGGTGGCAGGTGAGAATAAATATTTATGTTGGTACTATTGCACTGGCAAAGGTGCCACTGCCACTCGCATTTCCTCCTCTCCTTTGTGGAAGACAGAAAGCAGAGGATGGAGGAGAAGAATGAAGGGAGTGTAAGAACAGATGGAGAGAGCGGTGACGGATGGCTGCTGGATGGATGGACAGCACTGAGCGATCCCATCAGTCAGTGAATTAACGGCCTGTGATGAGCCTGCGTGTTAACACAGGACTTTGTTTGCAGCCGCTGCCAAGAATCAACTCAGCCATGTTTGTTTGTGTCAAGGAGTGGACACTGATGAGAGGACAGGGAGAGGGAGGAGAGAGCAAAATAACAGAGCAGAGGGGTAAACTGCAGGACGGGCAGCGTGACTTGAAGATTGAAGAGTGCTGTGGATTGATGTGTGCTGCCAAAGTATTATGACCACTTACAGATGAAGTGAATAATCATTGTCTTCTAACAACAGCACATGTCAAGGACTGGGATCTATTAGAGGGTAAGTTCAGTGGGTCAGTATGTTGGATGTTGAAGAACGGGGCGGGTGTAAAGGCCTGATGACTTTGACATAGGTCCGATTATTTGGCTACATGAGCAATGGAAAGACTGATGGGGTGCTTCTGATCCAGCAGTGGCCTCAGGAGGGACAAATTGTGTACAATCAAGAAAGTTCTGGGGGAATGTACAGAAATATATCTGAGCTGCATTGGGTCTAATCTGCATCTTACAGGATTGCTGTGAATGTCTTGATACCAGATACTACAGTGCACCTCCAGAGGGTCTGATACAAGCTGCTTGGGCTCCTGTCTGAGCTTCTGTATGAACTGACATGCATGACTGCATAATAACAGTAATAAGAAGCTCAGATAGGAGCCAAAGCAGCTCTTAACGGACCCTCTGGAGGTGCACCACACAATCTGCTCATGGCTGTAGCGGACCAGCTGACCTTCTACTATACATATTCTGACGATTTTTTCATAATCCATATGATTTTGTGAAAATGTCATTAAACTATAAAGATTTTCTCTCAGTTTAAATTGCTTATGTACATAAAATCATATGGATGATGAAAAAATCAACATATATATAGTAACAGTTCAGTTCATGAGCAGATTGTGTCGTGCTATAAAGCTGCAAAGCACAACTTCAGCCCTGATTTGTGGAGTCATCGAATTTGGGCCAAACAAACATTGTCTGTAGCTGATTCTCCCTCTGAGTCGTATTCCTTCGGTGCAGTTTCCATTTAAAATGTTCCTCCGTACATCCTGGATGTCAACATCTTAATGTCTCACACACATACTGTGCAGTGTGCGTATTCTTCATTTTTTCCTGGTATGATGACGCCAGTAAACATCACTTCTTGATGATTTTTCTATAAGGTTTTGTTACAGCCCAAGAGCTTTGGTCTTGGTGCACCTCTCTTGCAGGTCTCTGGCTGGACAGAGCTTCCCATCATCTAACCTGGTACACCTGGCCATTGTCCCTGCTTATATGAGCCAGCCTGCTGAGCCAGATCTCTCTCTCTCTCACACCCAGCCAACCATGCCCATGTTCTTTGTGTTAGTTTGTTTTCCACTGACAACATGCACCACACACTGACCACTGCCACCACACGCCCTCACACACTGACTACCACACCTCATTGTTATTGCTTTTTTCTAATAAATTGCCTGTGGTTTCAGTGAAACCTTCCTGTGCTTCTCCCTCCTTTGCTGGGTCCTAACAGTTAATATCCAGTTCATTTTGCATTCATTTATAGATCCTATGAGTTTTCTGTGGATCTTTTTGGATTCTGTGGAATTTTCCATTGAATGATGAAGGGAGATATTTGAAGGCATTGACATGTACAAGCGGTGATTGATATGCTTTGAGCCTGACTAAGAAAAAGTCAGAATAAATTTCAACAATGCTTTATTTCTCAACATAAGCTTCTTGCAAGTCCACACATTTCTTCCAGTGTCTCTGTAGAGCCTTGATACCAGTCTCATAGAAGGTTTTATCACTGCTCCTGCAGGAAGTCGTTCACTGCAGATATGATGTCATCATTAGTGGCATAATGGGTCCCAGCAAGGTGCTGTTTCCTGTTTAGGAATAGATGAAAGTTGGACGGAGCTTTCCATGGCGCTTTTCTTTGATTTTTTCCCGGTGTTGCCGTACCAGGGAAGCATCATATTGCCCTTTTGGGACAGGTACTCTATCCCAGCATGGTCACCAACTGGGTTCATTTTACTTGAATGACCTACCCTACCCTACTTGACTCAGGTATTGTACATGCATTAATGCATACAATGAGTCCAAACTGAACTCAGACTATTGTGACATGCTACTCTCTCAGGGTACTAAACATTTTAATTAACAAGTCTTGTTTTCTTGGTTAGGCTCTAAACTTACCAATCACCCCTCGTATGTGTATGTTTTGGTTCATTAGTGTTTTCCTTCTCTTTGTTCAGATTCCAGTTAAAACTGGTGGAACACCTCATGAGTTGAAAACATTAAAGTTTTTGTATTTTATAAGGAGTAGCTGCTATATGGAGGGTGTGGCCATGACTATCATGATAATCCCGCTTTTATCATTCACTTATTATTTAGTTGACATTCCTTTTTCTATGCAGTCACCTTACTTTCCTAGCTGCAGACACCTTTCATTATATTTAGTTTTTCCTCCCATCTGTCCAGTCTACTTAAAGGCACCCGGTAGAATTTTGAACCACAAATAAAGCTGTAGCTGTACCATACTCAGGAAAACACAACTCATATTCCTGCCACGCTCTTCTCCTGACCGACAGTTGGTGGCAGTAAGACTGCAAGTAGTGTAGTGATGCAGCAGCACAATGGATGAAGAAGAAAACTACAAGCATGCAAACATGAATATTAGCAATGCATAATTTAAAATGTGTAGGAGTCAGACATACATAATGCATGTTGTGTTTTGGTGAGTACCAATGAGTGTAAACATCAGTTTTATTTGTCGATGCAATGATGACTTCATGAGTAATTTAAACGGGAGTAATGGAAGGTGGACGCACAGCTGCATGTCGATTACAGTGATGGTAACATCTGAATGTAAATTTAAAATGATTTTACTCACCAGCATTTCATCACACAGTCAAATAAAAAGCATCGTTGGAAAGGTCAAGTTGTGCACTTTCATTTACTATGCTGCAGTGAATACTTTGTCTGCCATTCAACCAAACGAATGGGATTTCAGTTTGGACGGAAATTGCGGCTGTCAGGCTCATTGGGTTAATTCAAGGAAGACACATTCTCCCGAAGAAGCTCATCTTTCTTAACAGGAACACAGAGTTACATTTGTGGAAACTTTCTCTCCCGTCATTTACAGAGGGTCTGTGTAAAGCTATTCACTGTACTCACCAGTGAATATTTCATTGATGAAAAGTACTTCACATTGTTCAAGTGTGCTAATTTGGCCTCAGTTGGCCTCCTATAGAAAACCCTTTAGGCCCCTCACACATCAACATGGCCAAGATAAGAAATAATCATCTGAATCTAAAAACAGAGGCAGCTCCACTGGATGACCAACATGCTGAAACTGTGGAAAACTTCAGATATGTTGTCATAGTTCTCCTTTCCCAGGTGAGCATCTCTCACAATACATTTTTTAAGACTTTGTGGCCCTAGTGTCAACAGATCTTAGAATGGCATAGTATTATTACAGAGACAGTTTTGACCTTTCACCATCCTGCCTACTACAATCACCATGTGTAGCTCTAAGAATAAACTTTTTAAGATAGTGTCAATGACAACCAAAATACCCCCAAAGTCCCTGACCTAACTTGTTATAGAGAAGACAAGGAATAGGATGAGGGGTATCCAAATAACTCCATCCTCTTTTTAGCCAGTTTAAGCCTTTGAAGTCTGGGAAACACTGTAGAGTCTCTGGCAATAAGAAATTTATTTAAGAAGTTCTTCATCCCAGCAGCCTTCAATATTCTTAACTCTGCAACCTAACTTATGGGATTTTAAGCCACAAACATGGGCATAAACTCTTCTCATTGTGTAATGTAATACTGATCAATTTGTTCTCTTATTTGCTTGTCTTTTTTTCTGTTGTTGCTGTTGTAAAAAAAAAAATACTGGAGAACGTAGCACTTAATTGTTGGGTTAGACTCTTAAACTGTTTTTGCGTTCAAGATTTTTTGAGTGAGTTAGAAATCATGGCTGTACAATGCACTGGAGCTAATTTGCAGAACAGCTGAGATGTGATAAAGAAGAGATGGACCAATCAGCTGTGGTTCAAGTGGTAAAAACTGCTTGTATTATGGGGTTCAACCAACTATCTTCCTCCCTTGCCTTCATCCTGCCATCCCAAAGACATCTGGTGCCGTCAGCAGCAGTACATGCCTGTTGTATTTAGCTCAAAGGTAAATAAACAAAGATCATTTTAATTAGACTTAAACATAGAGTGTAGAACAAAACTTTGCTAGTTGGCAAAACTGTACAACAAGTGACTGGGGATCTAGATGAAACCGGTTTGCCAAAAAACAATCGGACAAGATAACAACCCCAAAGGAAATCCAAAAAGGTAATAAAAGACTAGAAGAAATACGAATACTGGCAACAAGACAAAGACACAAGGGGGCTCACTGGGATGCAGGAAGGTTAACAGGGTCTTGGACTGGGAGGTAAATCACCCAAAATTCCAGGCAGGTAACAGGAGCTAAGCTGACGAAATGACGAACAACAGAGAGAGACAAGACTATATACTCTGATCGGGCATAACATTGTGACCATCTATCTAATATTGTGTTGGTCCCCCTTATGTAGTCCAAAATGCTCTGAACCATTGGACATGGACAAGAGGACCTCTCAGGGTGTCCTATGGGGTCTGGAACCAGGACGTTGGCACTGGATCCTTTGGGTACTCTGGCTTGTGCAGTGGAGCCTCTGTCAGTCAAACTTGTTCCATTGCATCCTGTTGATGCTTGATCAGAATGGGCTGTAGGAAGTTTGGAGGTCAAATCAATATGTTGGGTCATTGTCATGTTCCTCAACATGTTCCTGATTGGTTGATGGTTTTTCCATGTGGTGGGGTGCATTTTCCTGTGGGGGTAGGCCAGTGACATTTGGGATTTCCATTTATATGAGGGAGTGTGCTTGTTGTGGGACAATGTTTATTTGGGTGTCTAAGTCTGATCAACATGGATATTAAAATCCAAGGTATTCCATCAGAACACCACATAGTACCAATATGATCAATGTTATTCACTTCACCTGTCACCTTTCAAATCACAATAACTAAAATGAAACCCAAAATCATACCATATGACCAACAATGGGCGCATGTTGCCTTGTGGGAAATTTGGCCAGGTGAGGAATGGTGCAGTGTTCTGGTGGTGTGACGGACTCACCGCACATATTTTACCTGGTTTACACAGGCTATAACTGAATTCAGTCTTTGGTCCATTTTCATTACCTATTTTTGTCTTGAGCAAACAATCAAAAGTAGGAAAAACAAGCTGCTATCTGATTTTGCTTTCTCAGTGGAATAGAAAATGGTACCCAGATTCAGCTGTTTTGAATCCTCTTTCTTCAGTAGGGAGTAGATACACACACACACACACACACACACACACACACACTCTACAGTAAGGTGAGTGGATTGAACTTTTAAAAATGAAAACAGATGTTTTGTTGTTTTTTTTTAATACCATATTTCAAATTCTTTGAGCACCACAAAAGAAGTCTCTTTCAGTATTGGCAGAAGAGGAAAGGAGTGTAAAACTCAAGAACTAAACAAGATTAACTTAATGTAAAAGATGCTACAAGTGTATAAGTGAGAGAACACATTCTCTCTTTTAAATTAACATCAATAGCAGCACCTCTATAAGAGCAGGCAGTAAAGGGCTGATGCCCCTGCTGAGCCTCAGCTTACACCACTATACTATAGAAACTTGTTATTTTTGGAGATAGCTTTTCTACGCCACAAACCAAAAGGAGAAATGAGTGTTAAGTTTCCTGCTGTTTCTGATTCATTCTCATTTCGCTTTGTAATTTAAGAGAATCCAATGTGATAGATATGTTTTATTCACACAGACGGCAGGTTACTTAAGGATAGTATTTTTCTTTTGTGACCCTCCGTAAATCGCTCTGATTCTCTCTCCCCTTCCTCTGCCTCTGATTGAGCCATTAAGCCAGCCAAGCCAGCTGATTAATATACTGCGTGTGTCAGGCTAAATTGATTCATTGAAGTAAATGATTTGATGAGGGGTCAGTCCACAAATCTCCCAAGACTAATGTGAAGCTAATGGCAAATGACAACAGGACCAAGCTAAACGCTAAGACAGCCTGCATCTTCAAGGTCAGAGAAGTGAGTCAGTGAGCAGTTTGGGGAAAGATAAAAAGGGACTGCATGGAAGTTCTATAGTTAGGGCAGTGGTTCAGCACCGACTGGAAATGACACCTGACGAAAAACAAGATCCAGAACAACTGCAACCGCTAGAAAAATGCTATTTGAAAAAGTGAACCTGGTTATTGAGGCTAATTCATAGATGTCACTATCAATAAACATTTAATTTGTTGATGAATTATTTGGTCTATATGGCAAAAGTCATAAAATGTCTGCGTGACAAATTTGCAGGAGCTCAAGGTGACATTTTCAGGTTGGAGCCCGACATTGCATTTGAGATAAACCAATCAAAACATTATAAAAAGCAACACCAAAAGGCCCCAGAAGACAACTAAAGTAGGTGATCACATAACCCCCTTTACAACATCTAGATAAGTCGAGAACACTCTTCATGTCTACAATCAAGAGACACCTTCATGAATGCAAATACAGAAGGTTTACCTCAAGAACAACCAAGAACACAGTGGCCAAAGGGTTAGACTTTGTTAGGAAACATCTAAAACAGCCTGGACAGGTCTCCTACAAGATTATTTAGACAGATGAAACAAAGAAGAACTTGACACAAAGCGAGTATAGGGAATAAAGGAAGGGCTCATGACTGAAAATATACAACATCATCTGTCAACATGGTGGAGGCAATACTATGAGATAGGCATGTATAGCTGCCAGTGGAGATGATTGATGACGTGACTGCTGATAGAAGTAGCAGGATGAATTCAGCAATATATTGAACTCTACTTTCTGCTCTAAACCAGTCAAATGCCAAAAAAACTGATGTATGCTTCACAGTACAGATGGATAATAAGCCAAAACATACTGTGAAGGCAACTCAAGAACTTCTTAAGACATGAAAAGTTCCTAAATCCCTAAGCCAGTCACCTGACCTCCGCCCAACTGAGCTGCTTTTACTGAAGACAAAACTGAGGGAAAAGAAACTCACAAATATGCAGCTGAAGGTGGTTTAAGTAAAGGTCTGGCAAACAATCTCCAGGGAGAGAACTTTGTGTGCCGAGTTCTGCTTATGCATATAAATACAAACCATAGCTGACCTCACTAACGCAGTCAACAGATGTGATAAGCAAGAGAGATGTGATGATTGTCAGGGAACGCGTAGTTGTACAGTTATACTGAGAAGAGAATAATGTTTTTATAGCTTATAAACTTGCACTAATGGAAACTATTAAGCAACTTGCCACGGGGGCTGCACGTTGGCTTGTGGTTAGTAGAGCTGGGTATTGATTCAGATTTCCCAAATCGATTCGATTCGATTCGATTCGCGATTCAATTCGATTTTCAATTTGGTTAAGCATATTTCAGTCACAGTACCAATTTGGAAGAGATTCTCAGAGAACCAATGCTGTAAATAGTAGAAACTAACTTTAACTTGGTGCACTATTTAAGATATTAATGTTTACTTTAAGAATTGAGCCCAAAGCAGTTCAATTAATTGTGTAATTTCTATTAGACATGACCTGACTAAAACAAAAATGTAATGATTTAAATCCAATCAAATCACAAGGCAGTGTAAATAAGGAGGCTACAAACACACTGAGGACGTTCACTTTGCTGCCTGTGACTCTCACACAGCTTTTGTTTTAGTGCAGTATGTTGCAGTAAACTGTCCAGCATCTCCACTGTGCTGTTCCACCATGTATCACCACGTCAATCACCAGCTTATGTCCAGACAGGCCCAGTAACCTTTGCTTCTCTTTAGTTTGTGGCTTGCCGTGATGCTACGATTTAAAAAATGATGCGATGCGCCTCATTCTGCCGAGCAGGCGAGCAACAGCTGGGACTCTGAGAGCTGCTTGCGAAGCTAAACTGAGTATGTGTGTGAAACAGCCGACATGCAACAGGTCCGTCATTTCCACAGCATGGACAATATTCACAGCTTTGTCCGTTACGAAGGCTGGATCTTTGTCTGTCAACTCCCATTCTGCTATCGCTTCGAACAACAGTTCACATAAATTACTCGTGTGTCTGTTTTTAACTGCGCGTTGGATGTCCGACTGTCTCAGGTTAAAGCGACTCTCTCTGCTGACTTAAGCGATGCTGCGATGCTGTGTTTCACGTCTACATACATGTTTGAGACTGTCACTTCACTCAGCTGTTTGCGTGTCGGTATAACGTAGTGTGGCTCCAGAGTCTTCATAAGGCCGCGGAAACCATCATTTTCAACAACGCTGTATGGTCGCATGTCCCTGCATATGAGAGCTGCGACCGTCTGGTTTAGTTTCTGGGCTCGTGGAGAGTTTGCTGGTAACTTACATACAAATGCTCTGGCTGTCCACGCAAGACTAGTCGACTTTAAACTGCATTACACACGGTAGAAAATACATATTAAATAATCGATTTTAAGAATTATGAATCGATATCGGGCCATTCAAAGGAAAATCGATTAAAATCGATTAATCGATTATTTTAACCCAGCCCTAGTGGTTAGCAGCGTCACCTCACAGCTAGAAGATCCCCGGTTCGCATCCCGGTTAGGACGACTGGGATCTTTCTGTGTGGAGTTTGCATGTTCTCCCTGTGCAGCGTGGGTTTTCTCCAGGTACTCCGGCTTCCTCCCACAGTCCAAAAACATGCTGAGGTTAACTGATTATTCTAAATTGTTCGTAGGTGTGAATGAGAGTGTGCTTGGTTGTCTGTCTATATGTGTAACCCTGTGATAGGCTGGCGACCTGTCTAGGGTGTCCCCTGCCTTCGCCCGAGTTGACTGGGATAGACTCCAGCCCCCTCACGACCCTACAGAGGATTAAGCGGTGTATAGATGATGGATGGATGGATGGAACTTACCATGAAGACAGTGCTTGACTCCGCTCCTCCATTGTGCTCAGCTGAGATACATACTCTGCTACATGTGCTGCAGACAGTGCTGAGAGTATTATATATTATGGATTGGAAGCTACTCTGCTGGATGTGATGACACCTGTTCTTTTTCTGCATCGTGTTCTGTAGACAAACACATCATGCATGCAGATGTCAACATATCTGTGTTAAGCTGATCAGCTGATAAAATCATGACTGGTATATCAGTCAGCCTCTATTTCAGCTTGTGTTGACCAGTGGTCCAAAAACAAAAATATTCAGCTCACTATTATATAAGACCATAAAAACTAGGAAATCTTACCATTTGAGAAGCTGTGACATAGAGAGGCAGATGTACATTTTAGCAAACGTTACCCACTCAGGAGGACATGGTGCATTTGTTGGGGACAATTTTCAGCTGAGGATTGATACACATTAATTGGTCTAGTAAGTATTTAGGGAAACAGGAAGTTGTCTATCAAAATCAAGTACACTGTGTTTTCTAATGAGCAAACAATAAGCGCTGTAGCTGTGTGGCTCACTGATGTATTTTAAATAGTTTTTGGACAACAATGGAGCTCTATGGCACAGAGGAATAACTCATATCAAGCTTTGGGTGTATACACAGTACTTGTTAGTAGGTAGTCACTGCTAGTTTTGGTCTTTACAAGGGATTTGTTGAAAATATAGAATATCACATCACCTATTAATGATTCTTATTCAGAGTACTGAATACTTTTATGGCTAGTTCAGTAAAAAATGTTGTCCAAGTCACTCTCTGCCACTATGGATTTATGTTATAGCTGTAATCTTGGTGAGCAAGGATTAAAAAGCTTTTAGTCACAACTGGATTCTGGGCAGAGTGGGATTTTCAGACTTTCAATTCACTACTGGCGCACACTCGTTCTCTAGTAATACGAATGCGAGGACCCAGAAAATGGGAGACAAAAATGAAAAATGTATGAAGAAGAGAAAATGTGACAACCTCTGAATTGGAGCGATTTGGGGACTAGTGTATAAAGACACATCTAAACCTGCTAAAGCCATCCATTTTTCCAGTCTGCAGCCCCATGTCGCTCTATCACTCTCCCACAGAAGCCAAACTTTCATGTTTTCGAGTGTGACTCTGCAGCTCTGCATGGGAGGTCTGAGTGTACGGCCCAAACCCTCACAGGGGGAAACAACATCAACCAAATGACTGAATAATTGAATGACCAAATGAAACAGCCTGTGCTGCCGAGCGGATCAATAGACTCCTCCACTCTCCATTAGGTATTCGCTGCTACCCCTCTCTCTCTCTCTCTCTCTCATTCCATCTCCCAATTTCTCTCATTCATTCTTTCGTTCTTTTCATTCCCCCACTCCTTCTTTCCATCTCTCTCCCACCCTACACTTTCACTATGTGTCGTCTTTTTTCTCCTGTCTGTCCTCATGTCCTGCTGTCTCCCTCTTTACCCATTTTCTGACTATCATTCCCACACTTTGTCTCCGTCCTTCTTCTTTCCATTCTGATCTTTCTCCTCTTATTTTCCCTCTCTTTCTCTATAAACCATCTAGACTCTCCTGCCTACGTCTGCTGAGGGCTGAGTCTCTCTTATTCCTTCTCTCTTTTCATATTTCATCACCAACATAGAGAGGCAGTTGTTTTCAATATTTATTTTGCCTCCATCGAGGGTATGACAAACCAATATATCAAGTCAATATTAGACTTTTATTAAAAAAACAGGCTTTGTGAAGTCAGTGTGGTCGACCTCATGATGGAGCTGATGCAGTTTGACTGATGATTCATATCTTGTGGAGCTGGTGAAAGAGCTTGTTGTGTATGTAGAGCCCTGAAATTGGACTGACTCTGTTAGACTCTGTTAGAAAAAGACGTGGAGAAAAGTCTGGGGAAAACAATAAACTAGTCTTATACTGGCAGCACCAGAAATCAACTGTTGGAGCAAAGCAACTTTAATACAAAGGTACCCGTATCAGCCTTTGTGGACTTAAAATCTCTGTGAGACTTGTTTCAGTATTTATTCTTTCTGACTTCTCCCTCTGTGTGAAACTGCATTCTGTCGCTCCCCCCTTCCTTCCCGTCACAATCCAGCCCTGTAAATATGAGCCGGCCCGCATCAGAGATCCCATCTCGGGAGACGGCGGCGTAGCCAGCGAGGCAGAAAGACACTGCTGGATTTCACAAAAGAGGTTAACAGGTGAACGCAGAGGAGGGAAAGGAGATGGGAAATGGATGAGCGGTGGTGTTTTTCTGTGCTGCTGCTTCAAGTGTGAGACCTCAGTCGATCTTCATGAACACCTTCTTGTATCTACCTGATCAGATGAACAGTGGCCACTGAAGCAGAGGATCTCTCTGCCTTCTGAAGTACAGTATGTTGGATTGTGTCTGCACATCCTGGATTAAATATGTTTGTAAGAACACAAAGTGGAAAGTTTTTGATTGTCACCTGTTGAAATGCAGAATTAAGGCTTATAGTCAGGTTTAAACTAAGCAATACATTTGTTGTTTGTTGAGGTAAGTGTTGAGGGTACCACAGTTTGTGTAACTTGTAGTGTTTTTTGGAATTACTGTATATTTCTCAACAAAAGAAGGCCTCCTAAATACTTTACTCAAAATTAACTCCTGTTTTGTTCCTAAAATCCGTCATCTTACCAATTTGATCAAATGAGGTGACACGTAATATAAAATGCAGTGACATAACTGCCAGTCTTCTCAGTAGCTGTTTTGTTTGTTTATTGTAATTATACCCTTGTTTCAAAATTAATGCGGTAGAGAGTTATTATTTCTGCCAGCTAACGTTGGGTGGTTGTGATGCTTTCATTCTGTCTGCTCTCTGTCTGTGTTGGAGGGTATCTCAAACACATGAATGAATTTGCATGAAATTTTGTTTAATGACTGGTCATGGAAGACTTCACACTGATAAAAACATATACTGAAACATAGTGACAAGGAGAAACAAGTACACCATTTAACACTGATAAACCTTCTGTGACAATCAACAGATGCTGTCCTAGTCAAACAACACTCAGCTACTGGAGGGCTGATTTCTGGTGCTGAAATTTTTGGGGAATAGAATAGAATAGAATAGAATAGAATAGAAATACTTTAATAATCCCAGGTCTGGGAAATTATTTTGTCACAGCAAGACACATAGCACTAAACAGAGGACATAAAATAGCAATAGAAATATAAAGTGAACAGAATATAAAATATACAAGTACAAGAATAAAAGTGAACAGAGTGGACTGTGCAAAATATAGGTTGTTGCAAAATATAGGTTGTTGGGAACCATATCGAGCCAAAAGAAACCTTTTGAATCTCATCTCTTGGAATTACAATCCACTTCTCCTGTTGACGTTGTATATTATAGTATGTCTAAACCTAGTTTTTACAGGCGTGTCTCCCAAAAATGCTCTTAATATATAACTAAACAGCATCTTCAACTAGAATGCACTCAAGTGAGATTCAGACCCACGCCGGATGCTTTCCTAAATGTGGCAGGTAGCCCTTGATCTTTGACCTTTCAACCCCAAAATTAATGGGTGACCAGGGTAGATCAAGATCAACATCTGTGCTGAGTTTGATTGTCCTATCTGTCTTTGTTATTGAGTTATGGTGCGGACGCACACACACATACACACATATACATACAGGCAGACAACAGTAAGTTCAGGGTCAAAGGTCAAGTTCAAGGCCAAGAGGTGCAATGTGGTAGTCCTGCCCTTAGATATACCAGAGTTCATTATTGCAAGCTTATATAGTAGATAATTAGGGGATTTTGCACTAAGTAGCCCTGTGACCTTGACCTTTTACCCTTTGACCCCAAAATTAATGAGTGACCAGGGTAGGTCAAGATCAACATCTGTGCTGAGTTTGATTATTTTATCTCTATTTGTTGTCAAGTTATGATGCAGACATAGCCATCCACACATATACAGACAGACAGACAGACGGGCATGACCGCCCTATCCACGGACAACTCCGTCGGTGTAAGTAATGAACTGAAAGATACGAAATGTATCCTCAGATCTAGACCTTCAAAGTCAGGTGACTTGTCTGTATGTCATTGTATTTATCACTATAAACAAGCCTTTTCACATTATGCATTATAATTGTTCTTTTGTTAATATGTAAATATTGACTGGTCCAGATTTAAAGGATAGTTCCAGTTTAAACTTTGCACTCACTACTTCCAACATGGACAAACATAGGCTAAACAGTGTATATGATTTTTTTCCCATGAGGATAACTCCATAATACCTTAAAATGGCTTACATGTAATTCTACACTGTTGCTTCCTCTGTAATGCGTGGATCTGCCTCAGTATCTCACAGTATTTTGAGCACACCAGCTCACCTACAACTTCGCTCTAACACCTCAAAACTACTCCACAATAAACAATGGTAAGCTGCAGGACTAGAGTAACTCCGCCATACATGTTCGAGCAGTAAACAATTCTGAAAAAGATTAATGATACAGAAAGTCTCACCCTGCAAGTTGATGGGACTAGTTCTTAGGTTTGTTTCAGATAAAACGCTAGAAGTCTGAATCTGTGTTTTTGAGACTGTCTTTGGTACACTGTAACTTCAGGAAATGCTCAGCCATGGCACTGACTGCTTATTGAGATTATGAAGTGTCTTCTAGCATATAAAAAACACCATCTGGACACAATAACAAGGTAAAAAAACTGGATTTTCACCAGACGGGGTCTGTAAGGAAAACTTGCAAGCCTGAAGCTGATCAAATACACATGGTTTCCACATAAGTCTTTTGAAATGCTTGTCCCTGAAGCTGGCAGAACGTCAACACAAAGAATGTCCATTGTGACTCAATGTGGATCATGTTGTGTTGAAATAAACTAAATATAGGTGAAAGTATACAGAGTATTACCTGTATATTAAGGCTGGAATGGATGAAATGTTTTAACTTCTACATGACAACCACTGACCTATAACCAGCAGTTAGTTTCAGCCAAACTTGAATAATATTTTTGAGAAGACCTGGCCAACAGGTCATGCATCTAAACAAACCACTGACTCCTCCTGCTGCTGGTGAGTGCCCTCACCAGCCACTCTGTTATGCTGAGTACAGGCACTTTCCTATGATTTTACCATTCTTTTTTTTTATCAGAACAGAGAGATGTCAAGAAAAACTGAAAGAAAGATAGCTTTAGGCACACATATGCACTCAACTACTTGAGTCCTGAACATATGCAGCTTTTTTATTCAAATCGATCTCAGCAGCAGCAGATTTCAAGTTTGATTGCTTATGCCATATTCACTTCATATGAAAGGGAAGGGAATTACTATGACAACTGCCTGTCTTAATATTTGCTTTCTTTTGCCAGCCCTTCAGTACTTTTTAATGGAAAGTCAGATATATCATAAAAAACTGACTTTCCCGGTTGTAAGTACAATTTGACTGTTGACATGACATTAGAAATCATGGTAATTCTGCTTTGACAAGAGTACAGTATAATTCATGGCATGATGAGAAGTGTTATAATTAACATCATGTAGTGCCTGAAGTGTGGTAATTAGTGAAATCACCTGGTGTATGACGACAGCAACATGCAGAGTCAGAAATAATTCCTCCATTTAATACTTTCTGTATAATAGGCACCCAGTAGTTTACTCCCTGGTGAGCAGCAAATTGAGATTCTGCACAGTCGCACGGCGATCCTCTGTTCTAATCTACAGTAAGCAGTGTGCTGAACTGTAAGATTGCTAGCATAGCATGGACACAAATTGTGAAACTATATGGTATATAGGCAGTGACCTCAGACACAGCCTTATATTCGGGTTTGCAAGTGGCAGAGGAGAACATGTGGTCTCTGCAGCAGGGAAGAAGGGGGCAAAAATCTGCCATGAAGGAGGACAGCATCCAGCAGCCTTACCAGTTTATTTACAACCCGTAAAATCTGACCTTGAATTAACAAAAAATGTGTTCCAGTCGTGTTCTTCTGTATACTATACTGTATACTATAAAGCTTGTAGTCTGTCTCTGATCGTCATGACATGACACTCATACAATCCATAAGAAACTTGATCTGATTTTGACCATCAGGACTTGCACAGATGTTTCTTCAAGAATCCTCACATCCCAGCTCTTACCAGATATTCTGCACCACTTGATGATGTTTTGAGAATAAAATAAGTAATATTCATACTGTACACCTAACTATCTATGTGACTACTTGATCTGTATGATTATGTGTAATATTTATAGGCTCCTTACTGTAGTTCATCATCAGCCACACCACTTAGAAGGTTTACAAACCTTAAAAGTGCATAATCTGATTTAATCTGACATAATCCAAAGAGTTTCTATAAATGTAACGCGGTTAATCCAACATCCAAACCAATCACCTCTGAGATCAGGATAGAGACAGCTATTTCCCATCATGCCCTGCTGTTTAGCAGTCAGCTGAGAGCAACTGCAGCTTCTGGCCCCACAACATGCAGATCTTTTGAGACTGTTGATGCTCATGTGTGCATTACATCAAATCGGGATCAAGCCGCAGAGAAACTGATGGAGCCTGATCACTCACTCATAGTTGCACATACACTGCACATAAACCTTCCACTCTGCATCATAACCCCAAATCCCCTCTTAACTCTTTCCACCCTGACAGTCCTAATACCACAGACAGGTCATATCTATTGTTGGTGTAACCCAGGTAACCCTGCTATTGCTACATTACCACCATTAGCTAGATTGCAGCATTATACATGCTACATAAATATGCAACCCCAACTGAAACTGTCTCTCTAAATCTTGTCTTTTACTATTTTCACTAAAATGGATGTAGTATTATTGTCTTTCATTTCTGCTGCATCAAATTTGCAGTAGAGAAATTCAAGCCCTCTCTGGCCTGTTGATGGGAATAATGAGACTTGAAGTTAAGAATTCTCCAAAGTGCCTCCTATCTATAGAGCCAGTGTTGTTCATTTTCAGTTTACCTAGATACAATCAGTAACAGCTCCACAGCCTAGGTTTCAGACATTGTAGAGTTTCATTAACTGCAGCTCCAGGTGTTCTTTCTATGGAAACATGCATCGATTGAGGGGAAATTCTGTATGCATTAAAAAGTACAGAATCTTTGTCTTTACTGTATTTGTTTGGCTGAAACCATTTAAAATGATACATGATGCCGTTTTTAATTACCTTGCGAGCCACATGAAAACCTCTACGGTTACACTGATCAGCCGCAATTTAGGCTTGACATTGTGTAGGTCCCGTTTGCTCTGCCAAAGCAACTCTGAATCATTGGTGCATGGATGTGTGTCCTCTAGGGGTGTTCTGTGGTGTCTAGAACCAGGCAGTTGGCAGTGGATCTTTCTAATCCTGTGAGTTGTGAGGTGGAGCCTCCATGGATTTGTTATGGCACATCCCGTGGATGCTGATAAGTTGGCATCTGGGGAGTTTGGAGGTCGGGTCAATGCCTTGGGCTGTCTGTCATGTTCCTCAAGACGTTCCTGAGCAGTTTTGGGGCATGTGGGGTTCATTGTCCTGCTGGAGCAGACTGCTTCCATTGGTATGTGTGGTGGTCTGCAACAATGTTTAGGTGAATGGTACATGTCTAAGTAGCATCCATAAGAAGACCAAGATTCAGTGTTTCCCAGTTGAACATTGCATTGTAACCAGATGATCAGTGTTATTCAGTTTATCTGTCTTTAATGTAGCAACTGATCAGTGAATATCACAAAAAAAGGGGTGTACTTTTAAATTCACATCATCCACTGAGCAGTCCACACGACATAAACAAACGATAAGGATTTTATTTGAAAAACAGTAAGCAAAATGCTGAAAAATATTACTGCCTAGGGAACTGTGAGAAGTTTCTGAGTCCCTCTGGAAGTCACTTTCTCTCACTAGGACACTGACATATTCATTAATCTTGATCGTCTTGGGAGGTCTATCAGCTGTTGCTACCTCGGCTCTACATCCTAGTCAGGTAAATCACTCAGAGTCCCTGCATTTGCATAGCAGCAGAGCTGGATGCCTCAGTCACCCAGACAAAACTAAAATGCTCTCACTTCCTGCAAGTGATAAGCATCGTTCACATGCGAAGGTTTTTCTGTTATTATGCCCACAACTTCTGAAAAATCTTGACCTACACATCTAATCTGCTGAACTGAATGATAGTCTTGTGATGGTTGTCATTGGTGATGCCACTGATTACATTGCTCAAGAAATTGCAATAAAAAAACCCAGAATTTTAAAGATCTGAGAATAAAGACACTGAAAACTAATTAGGAATAGATACAGCTCAGTGTGCAGCTGTCATTCAGAATGAGGATACTTCATGAACAATGTCTGTTTTTCTGTCTTATGTCTAATCCAGGCACACACACTCTTACCAAACATGTTTTCCACCCACAGATTCTCCATCCCGATGTTTGTCCTCCCTCTGTATGCAGATTCAATGACAAGAATGAAACCTGTCTGTTATCAGGTAGGCCAGTTTACAACATCATTCCTAAAACACAACATAGGTTTCTTCTGAAGTATTACATGAAATCCATTCATCCATCTATCTGTCCTTTAGCTATACTTACTTTATTATTAGATGGTTGCTTGTGGCTGGAGCCTATCCATGCTGGCATCAAGCAAGAGGCTCTGAACACCCCGGACAGGTCACCTGTCTGAAATAACCGAGTTTGCAAATCAATCAAAATAGGCAGAGGTGTCCAATCCTGGTCCTTGAGGGCCACTATCCTGCATGTTTTAGATGTCTCCCTCTTCCAACATGCCTGATTCAAATGATCAGCTCCTCATCAAGCTCTACAGAAGCTTGATAATGATCCTGATCATTTGAATCAGGTGTGCTGGAAGAGGGAGACATCTAAAACATGCAGGATAGTGGCCCTCAAGGACCAGGATTGGACACCCCTGAAATAGGGAATAATGCTTCTCTCTTTCATATCCACCTAAATAGTCTAAATGACAGAACTGAAAACGTTGGATGATACTCCCAAAAATCTTAGCCACAATGCTAAATATCGAAGCTACTTAGACTTGTGCCACACCAAGACAAGATGTAACCTTACCAGAGAGGTTGAGTATCCCAGGCAAGCCCCCATTTTTCACAAACTGGCTCAAAGAAAGTGACAAGGAGGATGTACACACAAGACGTTTACTTAAACCCAATGAAATGTATCTGTAAGTAAACTAACAGGAAACATTAGTAGAGTGAGGAAGACAGAAATATCAGCAATGTGAGCAGTGAGTGGATGATGGTTTGAAGGTGCCCACACTAAAGAGGGTTGATGCCAGGTGAATGAAACACACAGAGTGAGCACATACCAGCGTCTTTAGCCTGGAAGGCCAAGTTAAGCTGCAGTAGCTCATGACTCTAGTAGGCCAAGATGCCTTTAAGAGAATGGGAGGAGTGTCACAATAACTACACTGCATTATCCATTCACTCATCCATTAGCTAAACCTGCTTTTTCCTGTAGATGGTCTCAGGGGCTGGAGTTTATCCCACCACACATTGGGTGCAAGGCTCGATACACCCTGTACAGGCCAGCAGGCCATCACAATGCCTACATTGTACTGTACATTACAGTGCAGCCAGGCATTGAGGTGATTGTGGCCATCAATGTGATTTGTATTGTGATAACATTACAAGCACTAATAAACAATACATGTGATAGTCATGCATGAGAATACTTTTAATACAAATAATGGCAATTCAACTTAGCACACATCAGAATGCATAGAGTGGTACTGAGATTTGTATGATGGCGGCAGATTGACAGGTTATAGAGACTGATTCACAGTTCATTGTAGAGCAGGAATATGAGCTCAAACATCCAGCCAGGGCCATGAAGATCTATCTTTACCCTAAAGAAAAACAAGGGGTCCTGCAACACAAGGTCTGACCCCCACAGTGACCTGATTTCTACTTCATGAAGTCACATCATCTAAAGTTTCACTGATACTTCTTTTGTGCTGTAAGAACAGGGAGCCACATTAATGTTGTACCTATTAATAGACACTGGATACAGCCCAGCAGTCTGATGAATTATTTTATTGTTTATTATTAGTTTATTTGCAATCAGAAATATAGTGTGCTCACTTGCATTTGCAATAATATTGTCTTCATGGAGCTTCTCGCTAGTTCATAAGGCACTAAGTCAGGCTCGTCACAAGGTCTGTGCTGTCCAATCGTGCTCGTAGTCAGTCCACTCCTCTCTATTAGCGTGTCTTATAACTGAGGCAGCGTCCATTCATTTGGCCTTCTCTGTGCTCGCCACCTCACTGCTGCATCAGCCTCCACGATTATCAGTTTTCTCGTCCTCCTCCTTATAAGAAAGATCTGGGCACGTATAGATCTGCTGCTTATTCAGACTGTTCCATTCTGTATTCTTTTAAACACTGTTAAGATCAGGCTCTGCCGGGGGGTTTGTGATCTCAAGGACTGTCTGTGTTATGCTTGTACAGATCGTTCTAGAGCATCACTCGAGCAGAGTCCCCACCAAACATAACATGCATGTCAGTCTTAAATAAATCTGATGAAGTGTCTGCTCTGAAGTAGGTTCATTTATGGTTCAAATGAGTAAAGCTCATACAGACACTTTAGGCAGCTTTTGGTCCTGTAGGTAAAACGTAGGGGGCAGATGTGTCATTCATTAGAGCCTGACAGCCTGTCTATGCTAATGTGTGTTTCTGTGTTTTGAGATGAGCAAAAGAGGTGAAAAGATGTATAGAAGTGTATCATTTCTAAGAGTAGAAAGCCATTGTTCATGCAAATGTTACTGGAGTGCAACCACGTTGAAAATGTGCACAATGTTTACAGTATGAGTGTGTTTGGAGGGTTGCAGAGCGAGCAGACACCCCATGTTTCATGCAAGTTCAAAGTGAAGCCTGAGTGTTGCTAGCACAAGTCCTTCAATATACCCTGACAGGTGCAGTAGGCTGCCACGTTATGCTAATGTGGCTGTGTTTCTGTATTTTCAGGTAGAAATAAAAGCAGACACAGTTATTCACATTATCCAAGATTACAGTCTTTGTAGCAAGCAAGATTATTTATTCAGCGCCTTATCATACACAGACATCATTCAAAGTGCTGCAGGCAAGGTAGAAGATTAAAATGTGAAGGATAAAATACAACTAACATCAGAGTAAAACTTAATAAATTACACAAAATAAGTTGAAAAAACGGTAAAGACGAGTTTAATAAAGTGCAGACAATTGGTATAGAAACATGAAAACCAACTGACTAAAACAGCAGAAAAGACAAAAGATATATTATGTATACAATAAAATGGAAAAATAATGGAAATATACTTTTATTAAAAGTAATGTCAGTTCCGTCCACACTTTATTAAATTAAACTAATTTACTGAAAGTTGCAAAAAAAGGCTTTCACTTGAAAAATGGCTACAAATGAGGAGAATCTAAGTTTGAGGAGGAGCAGGTTCCAGCAGCAGGCAGCATAAGTGTGAGTGTGTCTGGTCTGAACACCACTAGACCCTGCAGATCTCAAAGACCTTCCAGCCTTGTACTCATGTAACCTATTTCTCATATATTTTGGCCCAGATCACAATAACTAGGGTCCTAAATTCAGTTTTATATTTAGTGCTGGGATCTAAGAATCAGAGTAATGGGTTTTCTCTTCTAGGTGTTTGTTGGTATTCTAGCAGCAGCATTTAGATTTATTACAAAATTCACTTCTTCTGTTGTAATGGAGAAACAGGGACTGGGAATTCTTTTTTTTTTAAAGAAATCCAATTGATCTGACTAACTCAGCCTCCTGAAGCCTCATATTAGTTTCAGCTGAACTTAAGAACCCATTTTTTTCCACAGAGAGGCATATATTTACATCATAACCTAAACTGCAAACATGCGGTGATATGGGATCAATACTGTGAACAAAACCTCTGTCACTGTAGCAACAATGTGTATGATTTTTCGAAAGACCTGAAAAACTGTGAAATGTGAAGACTATTTACAGTTTGGCTTTAGGATTAAGTTTAGGTGCAGCCTGAGATTACTGAAAGTTCATCTGTAGAGGTTAGAGAGTCAACACAGCGCTGCCATGACAAGAATCACTCTGAGAGCTACAGGCTGAAAACCCGTGTGAGGACTGCATATGATTAACCTGCAGAGTGTAGCAGGACTTCACAAAGCTGTCCATGGGCATATCTGTATTCCACCTCTGGCTTCTCTCTGTCCGTGTCCGGGCCGGTGGTATCTGAGTCCTAATTGCAGTTTTGGCAGAGAGAGAGAGAGAGAGAAAGAGAGCGAGGAACAGTCAGCCGGTCAGCAGGGGGAGCACTGCTTCCCCGAGACACTGATTTATTGGACAATTTCACAGCAGTGTCCGCAGTAATGGGACAGGATAAATGGCTGACCCCTCAGTGACTGAGCTGACTCCTGGGGAAGAGCAGAACTGGTTTGCACTGTGTGTGCGCGTGAGTGTGTGTGTGTTTGTGTGTGCACAATGTGTCAATCCTCCCTCTTTTGTGAAGCATCTGTATTTTAGGTTTCTTCCCTGTCGCTCTCTCAGGGTGTGTTGTAGTGTGTAGGCTCATTACATTGTGTATTTTTATATCTACATCTCCCTCCTTCTTCTCTACACAGCTTCCTCCAGCTATACCCGCCAACACACACCACTAATTCTATATCTCTTCCCTTCTTCATCCCTCCTCCACTATCCTATTATGACTAATTGACTCTGTGCCTGTGTCATCCTTTAGCTCCATCTCTGTCCTCTTGCCCTCTGAGTTTCTACTCTGTGTGTGTGTGTGTGTGTGTGTGTGTGTGTGTGTGTGTGTGTGTGTGTGTGTGTGTGTGTGTGTGTGTGTGTGTGTGTGTGTGTGTGTGTACACTCTTTTTATTTCCCAGCACACAGTCACTCTGTATGTATCATTACTCCTCTCTCCCATCTTCTCGGTATCTTTTTCATCTTTCCTCTCAGCGTGTTGTTGTTGGCCCACAGTCCTGCCTTAAGGATGTCCACACTGGACATGTGTGGTTCTGGTTTTTATTCCACCAGTGTCCATGCCAGTGTTTGTGTGTGTGTGTGTACATTTCTGTTTACTATTTGAAAGCTGTGGAAAGAGAGAACTGCATTTTGCATCCGCTTCAGCACTGCCTCTAATGCAGAGGCTCCATTGATGAATGTTTTTGAAAGTTGGAGCCAGTGTTGGATTAAAGACACTGATAGACAGTATTTCCTGCCAGCATTCAATATCTTCAAAAGATGTATACCCTGGCTTCTTGGAAAGGTGGAAAAGCCAACAACATTGAGATCATTCTGATATAACTGTAAATCTCCTGTAATGAAACCAGGGGCATTAATATCTCTGCCAAATCTCGCCTTTTTGTCCTCTACGTTTAATGTTTGGAGGGGAAAAGCACTTAAAGACACATTTTGTACCAGTGGTAGTGCCAATGCAGTCACAGTGCAATTTCTCATCGTGTAAGGAGGGACAGTGTATTTTGCTTTGCTTCTGCTTGTTTGGTGTGTATCTGGCTTCACATGGATCTTACAAACTCCTGACTTTCTGAGGTGAGTGTAGTGCAAGTCCTTCAAGACTAACAGTGATGTACTGCAACTGTCCATTTGATGTGGCAATGTGGTAAAAGGTTTGGTTAGGCTTTACGTATTTTTTGTTAAGATAAGTAGTTTGTCATGGTTAGAAGACATTCATCAGTATGTTTTACTTTCAAACTCTTATCTTTGTCTGTGGCGGATGACTAAATGGTTAAATTTAGCCATCCACCACACATGCATGATATATACACGTACACTAGGAGTGTGTTCATGGGAATCTTTGACCATTCTTCCAGAAGTGCATTTGTGAGATCAGGCACTGGTTATGGACCAGAAGGCCTGGCTCTCAGTCTCCGCTCTAATTCATCGTAAACATGTTCTATTGGGTTGAGGTCAGGACTCTGTGCAGGCCAGTCAACTTCCTCCACACCAAACTGACTCATCCATGTCTTTATTGACTTGCTTTGTGAACTGGTGTGCAGTCATGTTGGAACAGGAAGGGGCCATCCCCAAACTGTTCCCACAAAGTTGGGAGCATAGAATTGTCCAAAATGTCTTGGTCTGCTGAAACATGAAGAGTTCCTTTCACTGGAACTAAGGGGCCAAGCCCAACCCCTGAAAACAAGCCCACACCATAACCCCCCCTCCACCAAACTTTACACTTGGCACAAGTGCCAATGCCAGGTTAAACAGATGTGTTTTGAGAAGGGTTTTGAAAGTTGAAAGAGAGTCACAGTTCCTGATGGTTGATGGGAGTGAGTTCCAGAGTTGGGGGGCTGCGGCTGCGAAGGCTCGGTCCCCCAAAGTCCGGTGCTTGGTGCGGATGATGGGCGTCAGGAGGTTTAAGTCTGCGGAGCGAAGGTGACGGGAGGGTCGGTGTCTTTGGAGGAGGTCAGAGAGGTAAGGAGGGGCCAGGTGATGGAGGGACTTGTAGGTGAGGAGAAGGAGTTTGAAATGGATGCGGTATTGAACCGGGAGCCAGTGGAGCTTTTTGAGGACGGGGGTGATGTGCTCCCTGGAGCGGGTGTGAGAGAGAAGGCGAGCAGCAGAATTCTGAATATATTGTAGTTTTTATAATTGGGTGGAGGGAAGACCGAAGAGAAGGCTATTGCAGTAGTCGAGTCTGGAGGTGATGAAGGCGTGGATGAGTATTTCAGCAGTGGCGGAGGAGAGTGAAGGGCGGAGGCGTGCAATGTTGCGGAGGTGAAAGAAAGATGTTTTGGTGACGTGCTTGATGTGTGATTGGAAGGAGAGGGTTGGGTCCATGATGACGCCAAGGTTGCGCACAGAGGGGGAGGGGGTGACATGATGATCGTCAATTATGAGCGTAAAATTCTGAGCTGAGGGGAGAAGAGATTTGGGTCCGATGATCAGAAGTTCTGTTTTGTTGGTGTTAAGTTTTAGAAAGTTTTTGTCCATCCAGGTTTTCATGTCAGATAAGCAGTTGGTTATGGTGGAAAGAATGACAGGGGTGATGGATTTGGAGGAGATGTAAAGTTGGGTATCGTCAGCGTAGCAGTGAAAATTAAGTCCATGGTGGCGGATGATTTGACCGAGAGGGAGCATGTAAATTATGAAGAGGAGGGGTCCAAGCACCGAACCTCTGCAGAAAGTTGGTGATTTCTGCACACTGGAACACCTGAATTCAGTTATTTGGAGGAGTGTCCCAGTACGTTTGGCAATATAGTGTATATGTATATAGAATAGAATAGTCAGGTCTTTCATCATTTCATATTTGCAGATGTTTTAGATTAGCCTTTTAATTAAGGAATAAAAATATTTTGTATCATACAGTAGTCTTCTTGTAGTGGTGGCAAAATGTGACCTGCACATAACTTTTGAATCATTTCAATGAAAAGCAAATCCAGTGTTTTGTGTTTATTTCCTGTTAGAGGTGGCACATAATGTCAGCTCCCATTTTCTGTGTGACACTATGCTTGTTTCAGAGTGCTGCAAATATGTCCTATTGAAAACCTCAAGTCCCAGCTGTTCTTTTAGTTTAAACTTACTTTTCTTTGCAGTTTAATACAAATTTAAAGTGTCATCGGGAATTTTCAGTTTATTTATCAAGGCTTGTTAATTTTCAAGAATATTACTGGCAAGAAGAGGAACTAAAAAATAATTTGCATGTATTAAACATCCAGCATTATATCCGAGGAGATGAGAAGAGCAGTCATATTCTGACACATCAGGGTCAAAAAGTCCTTCGGGAGGCTTTATTTTACAAATTGAATGTTTATTGAAGAGACAAAACTCCCACTGAAGATTTGTCAGATACGTTCCATCTGTGCCACTGTATTATAAATGTAATGATGCAGTGTGATCACTTGGCCACTGAGCAGATCCACTAAATGGAGTATTGCGTTTTAGTGCCTTGTTCAAAGGTACAAAGCAGTGAAAATACCCCCACATAAGTTCATAGTCTCTGTGTGTAGCCGTAGATGGATTCAAATGGGATTTTAGAGGGGAAAATGAGACTTGATTTATATCTACAACTGTCTACCCAGAGGAGGCAACCTTCTGGTTTTTAATTGATTAAGTCAATGAATTTGAAGGAATTACTAATAGATATTACATATATCTTTAAAAACAGATATGAAACTCTTTAAATGTGTATCTTAGCCTTCAGGGATGTGCTTAATGCAAATTCCATCCTCTCTACATAAATTCCCCATTTTATTGACATCATTTTCATCTTCTGAATTTCCCCATTTTTCATTGGCCAGCAGGTATCCATTGGCTTCATGTGATATTTAATGGGATCTGTCTCATTTTTTCCACCTTCCATTTTGTCTCTGATTGACCCACCAGCTCATGTGAGAAATCTGAGGTTTTCACTTCTTAAGTTCAGTGTTGATTTACAGTTTTTTTTCTGAGCGGCTGTTGCAGCTGGTTGTCCACTGATCGCAAGGTTGGCGGTTCGATCCCCGGCCCCTCCACATGCCGAAGTGTCCTTGGGCAAGACACTGAACCCCAAGTTGCTCCCAATAGTAGATTAGCGCCTTGCATGGCAGCTCTGTCACCATTGGTGTGTGAATGTGTGAATGAGACACACATTGTAAAGCGCTTTGGATACCACTAAGGTAGAGAAAAGCGCTATATAAGTGCAGACAATTTACCATTTACCTTTTTTTTCTACAATTCAATATTTAGAAAATGCTAATGATTCAGTCTCATTTGGATTTAGATCAGCAACATTTGATCTACAGAGAGTCAACTTTACTCTCTGTAACCTAACAGTGTTTCTTTTACTCTAACACTGCTGTATCTAAATCTGTGTTTTCCACTCTAAACCTGTCTTACCTCTGCATGTCCTCTAATTTCTGTTTGTCCGCTGATCTACCTTTGTCCCTTTTCAGCTCCATCTCCACTGGACTGGACCACCTCTGCTTTGCTGAAGAGATAATGGAGCAAGCCACTTTTCAAAACCACACTGAGACAGGCAGGACGGCACACACACACACACACACACACACACACACACACACACAAATCATCTCCCTTCATCTTTTGTCCTACCAGCTAATCGTTATGAAATCCAATTCCCTGCGGCTCTGGTGCTACACACTGTGTGTCTTTGGATGTGTGTCGGTGTTGTATGCTGTTAGCGTGTGTGTGTGTGTGTGTGTGTGTGTGTGTGTGTGTGCATGTCGGCATCTTTGCATTTGATGAGGTGAAATGGGGAGAACGGCCCCATTTTTGCTGGGCCGCCATGGGACGTCTTGGCAACAGATTAGCTGTCACCGCATCGCCGTGGCAACACACCTTGTTTGTCCACCAGGGAGCCTCAACATGGAAGCAGATTGAACTTCAGGTTTTGCTATCAACACCGTGTTAAAGCTGAAAACGATTCCTAGCATTTGGGAGTGGCATGACACATTGAATTCTGGGCAGTCAAAAGGGAAATGTGATCCCACCTGATTCTACTAATCCATTATAAACGTCTTAAAGGGGTCATTAATTTATGTTGCTCTGGATTTCCTTCTGTGAAGATGGTATCTGGTAGTCGATTTGGGCAATGCTCCTTTATTGGTCCCATTGCGTCAGGTGAGATAAAATCAATTGCTGGAAATTACATTAGAAGTAGAATCAGATGTAATGATCACAATGCTGTTAAATAGGCTACACTCCATGGTTTGTTTTATGGGATGATTCTGACACAGTAGGTTTTCTGGTAGAGCTCAGACTGTTGACACTGTTTTCAAATGAAGTCCCCAGTTGGCTGACAAAGTTGCCCATCAAGATTCAGTGTCGGTCCATTTACTATTCAACATCTGGGCTGAAAAATGAAGCCAACGCAGAAATGGAACTTCAATGGATCGATATTGATTAATGCACTATGTGTGTCATCCACCTCAGCCTGCCAGTGTTGTTGCACAGTGAAGCATTTAGCTGCGTATGCGAGTAGAAATTAGTTTGTGAATAAGATTTTTTTTTTTTTTTTAACTCATGAGTGAATCATATCCTAACATCCAGTTTGGCAAAATACATGGACTCACTGTTCAGGTAGCAACTACCGTTTCACTTGATCAAACAACACATCTCTCTGTGGCACATCATATCAGTCCCTAAAACATGTAAATTAACGTGGAAGATGGTCCAAAATAAGCTGTCTGGCCATCTAGAAGATCTTTTGTAATGTAAACCACCTCACTCTATATCACTGTTACACAACCCCAACTGGACCGACAGTCTGAAACTCCCAGACCAACTCTCCTTCATTTTATGTTAATTATTTAATATGATCAACTCAGTAGTTTTGATGGAGGACCTTTTGTACTTGAATTAAGTAGATACATAATAATATTCCATGTGCATATCTAATCAGGCCTGCATGTTTTTTTGCCGTTATGCTAATAGACAAGACTAAGAATCAGCAGATACCCAGTTTTAAAGGATAGGATGGAGGCCAAAAACACTTGATTAGGACACATGCAGCTGTCACTGGGAATATATTAGCATGACTTATGCATGTCGTACAGCCTCAAAGAGCTGCTAGCATGGTTGCTAAATTCTTCCCCTGTGTACTTGTATTGAAGAAATGGACCTCAGTGCTCCATGGTGTCACTTATTTTTGGCCAGCAGCTTTCAGGTAAAGCTCAGAAACACAGCTGACCAGATCCATTCACTTATATGGCTATTCCCTGTAGTCTGATGCATGTGTTTGGCACAATATTACACACAAACAAGGCCAGAGCATACAGTCAATGTACGAGAGAGCTGGTAGCCTCCTATCTGTTGTGCTGAATGCGGGGCTCCAGTCGTCTCTCCCCTGGTGAGCAGACAGGATAAACACAGTTCTGGATAAACCTCTCTCTCATGCTTTCTGTCCCTTTCAAACTCATGCAGCAGCTGTTCTATCTCTCTCCTCCCTCTATCTGTCTCACACACACACACACACACACACACACACACTCCGTCTCGCTTGCATTCTGTTTCTCTAACACATCCTCCTCCTCCCTCCTGCCCTCCCTTCACATACACTTCTCTGCTTTTGACCCCATTTATTTCATTTATGTATCACCATCCCTCGTTCATCCCATAACTCGTCTCGTTGCTGCACGCACCCCTCCCTCTCCCCACCTCTTTCCATGTCGCCCTTTCTTTCCTTTTTCCCCTCTCACTTCGTTCCTGTTCTCTCTCACTAGCTCGACTTCCTCGCCTCGCTGCCTCCCTTTCCCGCCCTCCCTTCGCTCATCATCTACCCTGCATCCCTCTTTTCTTCACTCTCTCCTGCCTCCTGTCTTTCATCAAAGTCTCAGACACCCTCAGGTGAAGTCAGGGCCTTAGTTCCTCTGTTACTAAGGGTATTTTCACACCTAGTTGGTTTAGAGCAGTCACAGACCTGGAGCAGTGTCACCCTCAGTTCAGCCTGAGAAACAAGGTTCCACTGATACATTAGTGTGCAGATATAGAGTATCGCTCGAGTGGTAAACTTGTGTCTGTTCTTTTCTGTTCAGCATTTGGCTCCAATAGAAAAAGTAAGTAAAATGCTGCCAGAGAGGTGGACATGGTTATTGCTTTCCACTGGCTTCAGTACTGTGTGAGCGGAAATGCTTTACTCTCTGTGGTTTCACTCTATGATCATTAAAAACACACATGGATGGAGCTCTACCAGGAAGTGCAGTTACATTCGAGTGTGTACCATCATAACTGGACTGAAAAACCTTGTTGAAAGGGCTGTTTGGTACATTTCCAAGCAAAGCAGAGGAGCTGGAAACAGTGAAAATGTGATCGAGCCAGAGAGTCCTGTTTACTACCAGAATGTACGGGTTAATTAGCAAGTCACTGTTGTGTTGCTGTTTCTATGGATGTAATGCTGCTGGAGCTCTGCCACTTTTCAGTCAGGAAATGGAATATTTGCAATTCACATAATCTGGGTTAAATTCATATTCAGAGTTGTCATATTGGCATTTAAGGTGTATATATAGTAATTCACAGTGTCAACTCATGGATTGTGTAACCTAAGAGAAAACTCTCCACCTTAAAAGTTCCTAGAAGCTGGAGTTTGTCTTTCAGCAGCGCAGACAATAGCAGATGTTTTTTTGGACAGTTAAAAGGTAATAATACGTATCTGGAGCCTTTATTCATGCCTGTATACTTCATTTGCCACTATTAATGCTAGAGTCCATCGATGCTGGGGTCTGAAGTCAGATTGCAAATACAGTTGTACCTCGGGTCACAAACTTAATTCGTTCTTTGGCTCCATTCGTGAACCAAAATGTTCGCAAACCGAAACAGTTTTTCCCATTGAAATTAATGTAAATCCATTTAATCCACCCAAGAAACGTACTTTTAAAAGCTTTTTATGAGTTTATGTGTGGCAAAAATATAGAAAGGAGTTACAAATAACCTTCATTATATAAAAATACAGTAATACTCTAATGATAATTTTATAGTGGCTGGTACATTTGGATGGTGGTGGAGGAGGAGGAAGACTACTCCTTTGAAGGAGAGGCGTTTGAGGGAGACTCCCATTCCATAATAACGTCAACTGTGGAGGTGCTTCTGGTGTTTTTTCTCTTGTTTGTATCCTGGGAAGTGGTTCGATGGCTGGTTTGGTTGCTGGTGCTGTACAAGAAAACGATCCAATCTGTGTGTTTGTGCGTTCGTGCACCAAGGCATTGTTCGTGGGTTGAGTCAAAACGTGTTCGGAAATTGTATTCCTGGGCCGATTTGTTCGTGACTAGGGGCGTTCGCGGGTCGAGGTGTCACTGTAGTATTAATTATTCTATTGACTTGCAGTCTGCCATATGATAGTCATTTGACTAAGAGCAAAACATTGAGACAATATGGACATAATCCTTTAGGTGGGATTATTAAGCAACTCTTATTTCTAAATGAGTTGCAACATGTAGACTTTATGAACTGTTCATCAAGTCAGTCTAACATTTGATCATGTGGACAGTTATGGTTGACTAACGCATGTAAACGTACGACCACAGAATCAGTGATTACATAAATATAGAAATGGACCAGATCTTAAAGCTCCCATATGGTGAAATACCTTTTTTATTGTATTTTGTGATTGTTAGAAACTTGGGAATGTAAACTATGAGAAAGATATAAAGACACCCTCAATACACCCAACAACTAGCCTACTAACTTTACAAGCAAATAAGAATTTGACCTCAGTCCTACGTATCACAGCAAACCAGAGGTCATCTTGCTTAAACTTTGTATAACCCCACCCCTTCACTGTTCGCTACATTAAGATGAGCTAATTAGAATGAGCAGCTGCCTCACAGTCCACCAGGTATAACTCTGAAATGTCTCAGTTCTGATAAAAAAGCTCATTAAATGTTCTGCTGTTGGCTGCAAGAGTGAGCACAACTGTCTCCATGCACTCCCAGCATCAGAGGAACTGAACATGCAGTGGATTACTTTCATTTTTGATGGCATTTTTTCCCATTTTAAAAGCAAAATCATTTGTGTTGCTATGTTGTGCAGCTAACGCTACCATTAGCTTTGATCTCGTGCCCACAGGTCAGAGCTCTGTGGACACGCTGAAGTCCGTGTGGGCTTCTGTGTTTTCATGGCAGCTGTTTGAGTTGCTTCAGTGCAATCTCTTCTCAGCTGTGTTTGCATCTGGTAGCTTCTCTCCTGCTCTCTGTGTGAGACTTTCATTAATTTGCTGAAAAGGGGCACAGTATGGGACCTTTAACTGTGCACATGCATCAAAGGTGCACACCTCCCTTTTTCCTGGAGGCGAATTCCCTGAAACATGCTGTATTCGAATCCTGAATTGATTCCCACTGGAATTTTTAACAGAACCTGTCATAACTTATGCTCATGTTTACTTGTGTTCTACACAAAGCAGAAACATTTGTATGTTATTATTTATTTATTTATTGCTTTGCTGATGCCTGCAGTGTCAGAGAGAGAGAGGTAGCATGAATTATAGATTCAGTAAAGGATTCGTTGGCTGCAGAGCTTCACAAATCCAGGTATTTTGCCAACTTGGAGCTAGATCCAAAGTGGAACCATCTATCAGAACCATTCCCCTCCAACCTTTTATCTTGAATTTTCATACACTTTGACCCATTTTTTTGTTGCTGCAATGGTCTCATTTCCAACATTTTTATCTTCTGCCACAGATCGGTGAGCGAGTCAAAGACTTACAGCAAACATCATGATCCCCAACACCAGATGTGCTGCACAAAAGCTCCTGGTGACCATTTTGCCAAATTTCTGGAATCACTGACAAGTAACTGCTTGTCATCTGTCATCTAGATTTAAAAGCCACTGTAAAAGCACTGACCTGCTCTGCTTCCAGCATCCTTAGGCCTCTCTGGCCCAGACACACTCAGCCTGCATCCAAATGATTAACTCCATGACACACAAAGTGGCTACTACAGCTCACATACATCCACACAAACACAGTTTTTCCTACGAATGCTGTCAACAGAGATGAATGCAAACACCTTCAGGGTTTTATGGACTTTACATATGGCCCATAACCTTGGTCTGGGATGTGATAGATTATGTATGTGTGTAATGACTTCTCCAGATGTTGTGCGGTTTCCTCTAGAATGGGCTTTAATGCAGGACAGCAGTGCAGGAGAGCAGCAGCCAGATACACAATACCTCTGATGTTAGCATTACACACACACACATGCTTTTTTCTAATACTCACATTACACTGGTCATACATATTCACACCCACACTTGAGTGCAATAACACATGTGAGCTATTTCACATACTGACTGTATACACACACAACCCAGATTGTGTCCCTTAGGAGCAGATTTGAGTCGGATGGACTGACATTCACAGATAGCTACATACTGATCTGCTTTCATTCGCAACACACAAACCCACACACACACACACACACACACAGAGAGAGACACACACAAACACACACACAGAGAGACACACACAAACACACACACAGAGAGACACACATAAACACACACACACAGAAGCAGAGCAGTGAGAGAAGTCTTTCACAGCAGAATGAGCTCTTCTTGGCTCGCTGTTTGATCTCAGCCCCGCTGATGGGTCTGGAGGAGCAGGTCTAGACCATAACACGCACCATATGTCTCCTGGAAACCACTGAGAACAAAACAAAGTCATCAATGGGCTGCCAGCAGTGAGCAGACCAAACTCATTCACTCCCAAATGACCTCAAATTCATTGTAGCTGCTTCTATATAGACACAAAGAGTCTTAAATGTTTTCAGCTCAGAACTGAAATGAGAAATTTATTCTTGCAATGAAGTCCAGACTCATAGAGGCACATCACTGAGGCCTTTGAGAAGCATACCATCTATTCCTCATTTATGAAACTCCGCAGTTAAATTATCAAAAACTCACTTGGCTCAGTCTAGTCTCAGGTTTGATGAATATGCCGTCGTTTTTTTAGAGTAAATACTCAGAGTTGAATCGATGAGCGTCTCACTACGTCCTGTATGTGGATACCTTATATCTACATGTTTAAAACACATTGATGCTCTGCATGCCAGTCATGCTTAGATCCAGGAGGCTCACACAGACTCATTGTTATTGTCTGATTAGGCAGCAAAAGGAGTCAGAAGTTCACTCTCCTGTTTAAGTGCCAGCTGTTACTTTTATTATCCACTTTGCTGCTGAGTTACAGTTAATAAAGAGAAGGTTAATGTGGATTAGTCAAAGCGTTGTGTTTTCTCCATTGTTTGCTTGTGTGCTGGGGGAAAACTATACCATGGTTCTCGAAGAAGCTCACCTTTTCACATTTGTGTGGCCAGAAATGTCAGATAAAATGTTGAAAAAGCACTTGATTTAATTTTTATCCATCATTATTCCTATTATTAAGAATAGGAAAACAGCTGAATAGCAGCAGCTGCTGAATGCTTTAGCACTACCGAGGATTAGGTTTCTGCTTCTGATTTGTTTTTACAGTGTTTGGTATCAAGACAGTTTATTTCCCCTGAACACTGAGGTAAAGATGGATTATACAGTTTTAATCTAATAAACATTTTGTCAAATTCCATGAATTTTTCTCACTGTCTGCTAGCTGTTCAGTGTGTGTGTGTGCTGAAACAAAGTGGTATTCATGCTGAGCCCTGGCTCTGTAAATGGGAAACAAGGTGGCCTGGACTGAGCCACACAACATTGTTTCAGAGACAGTAAATCTGGCACATCCAGGGGTGAACTGGCAACAAACAGTAGCCTGGGTATTTGCTGTCAGCCAGCTGCAATTTGCTAAATTTAAACAAAGTATTATATAAGGTTGTTGTGATTAGTCAGCAAAATCAGTGACATGGATGCAAAAATGCATCAGCATCAATATTTTAAACTAATCCAGGTTTTTAACATATATTTTTTCTAAAAGGCTTCAATTCGCTGTTACAAATATTTATCGTCGGCATCACTACTTAACTGTTGCGTCATGACATCAGTGATTTTTGGCTCCAGTGATTGGTCAGCTCTAGGCGGCACTACAGTTTAGGATAATGGCCGACTCAGTTCAATATAAAGTTTCTAAAAGACCCAAGACTTCGAAAGCCTGGTAGAACCTCAAATGATCTCAGAACATTAAGGTGTTTGTACACAGCATATGATTTACCACAGCAAGACAGAACAATGCACAGGCATGTGAAGAGAAAACACACAGGTGCTGTTCTGCACAGAAGACCTTTCCATCTGTTAGCTTCTCTCCTGCTCTCTGTGCTCACATATACTGTATTTTAAGACAGCCGAATTCGGAATTTGGATTTTCTCATTTATTGGTTTTTCTGTTTCTGTTGTCAAACAGTGGAACAAGAATAAAATAGTGACTGAAACTAAGTTTTTTTTTCAGGTAGGAGGCATGAACCACAGCATGTAAGTATGGAATAGAGACTGAAATGCAGCCCATTGAGACGACATGTTAACCAGCAGTCACTTCTCTGTTCTGCCAAAATCCTGATTTTATGACCACAGTATTGTCAGACAAAATCCCCATAAACAGAAGTTATATTATAAGTTATATTCAAAGAACTGAAGCTATTACAAAACTCAGAGAACAACTACCCAGTCAGGACAGGAGCTGCTTTGGCTGCTCCGTACTTCTAAAATAGCCACCATGTCCATGTTTCACTTAAATATACAGACTGAACTGTTTTACTTTAATTTCTTTTTAAGTTGCACTACTGACTTAAATAATAAGCTTTTTAAAAATGTATATTTTCATTATGTTGGTGTTTTTCAGTTTAAATTTACAGTTCTGCATTTTCATACTTAGACATTTGTTTCTATTTTATACTGTGCTGCCTTATACATTAGCATACAGTCTGTCAAAATAAAAGAACTTAGATAAAATGCATATTGTCCTTTTTTGAAGAAAAATGTATAATTTAGACTAATCAACTAACTGGTTAAATATTCTAAAGATTTACTGATAGGAACATACTGTAGTCATTAGTGGCAGCCCTGGTATTATATTGTATCAGTACAGTATGATTGTTCTCCAGACCTCCAGAGTTAAGGGGACTTTGGTGCTCTGGGGCAGTGGCCTGGTCTGTTATAGGTTTTCCTGTCTATTCACCAAGACCCTTCAGCACCATCTCCCAGAGTCAGAAAAGATATTTCACCCATGTCATCACAAATCTCATGAACTGTGATCCAGGTTTTATTACCACAGCAAATATTTATCAGATACAGGACCGCATGTAGAAGTGACACAAGTCAGAATTTTAAATCAGAGTGATCTGAGCTGTAATACCCCTCTTAGAGAAACAGCTCTGTGTCACAGATGAGGGATATTAATGAGATCTGGGGCCAGACTCACCTGTTTCATTAACATACAGAAGTTTAGAAGAAGAAACTCACTTTGACCAAACCCGGTTTCAACCCTGACATCTCTCTTGCTCTCGTCTCAGCTGCTGTTCACCCTCTTCTCTCTGAAACCATCGGTGACAGCTCTCATAACCTCCACATTTGTTCCATCCCATGATAACATATAACAAAATCAACCCTTTGACCTGACACATTCATGAGAGGACTGTGTGCTGCCGTCGAACACTCAGCCAACGGGAAGCTCCAGGCACAGCTGATTTCAGCAGCACCCCTGGGAGCTCGCTGCCACCTGTGATGATGGTTAAATCAGCCACCTGACCGGGGAAAGACAGGTGTTCATGCGCTTAGAAAGGAAATGAAACTCTGTGTATGGAGGTAAAAAGGTACATTCAGGTTTTTAGACTCATTCTGACAATGGTTTGATTTTATCTTGAGATACAGATAAAGACAATTTGACCACATATGAGCCATAGAAAAATGTGTAATTGTCAGAACAGGATTCCAAAACACTGAAAACAACCATTTTATTTGTTGCTCTGTGGTGTGGCATCACTCAGTCTGCTGCTATGGGCCAGTGATGATCAGGAAGCCTTGTCAAACATTCAGTTATATAAACACTTCTGGATCAACTATTGGAGTCTTCAAAAGGTTTTCAAGAGAAAGTCTTCATACACCTTTCAAAGTCTGATGTGAATAATGTCTATTCAATATGGAGGCTGTAAGAACAAACATGAGCAAAATCTCAAGATTATAACCGACTCAATCAGGCTTTACAACTTCTTATATACTTTTGAAACTTCTCTCAAACTCTCCTCCTTCTCCTGGGAAACCACAGCCCATTTCATAAAAGACCAATCAAGACATTGTGTTTGAATGTTTTCATATCTAAAAATGTAGATATAAAAAAATATCAAGCCGACATGCTCTTTTCATCCGTCCTCACGACTGCAACTGCATTCCCTGTGACTATTTCTCCTCAGCTAAAAACATTATTGCTAACTTCACAGTGATGCCCTGAGATAAGGCATTTTTACTTTGTATTAAATTTACAGCTAAATTAATTTTCCCTGGTTTCTAAAATATATATAGAGACTACAGTTTGTCATACGATGCTGCCTTTGAATAAATGTCCCCAGTACAAATGTAACATGCTTTATCCTTTATTGTTTTAGGTGGATTTTTTTTAGCGGTATATGCATTTTATAATGTTAAACAGAGTCGGTAGATGTCAGTTCAGATCATAGACATTAGACACATTCTTATTTATGGTATACGCCTATAATTTATTGTTTACATACATTTTAAAAGAAGAAAATTTTTCATTTTACTGACAAGTACAGTTATGGTTATTGTTGATTATTGTGGGAATACAGTTGACTCGTTCCCCGTTTCAGCCCCTGCCTGTCTCCCTCTTTTCTTTTCTTTTCTTACTTTCTTTCTCCTTCTCTTCCTTCCTTCTCTCTCCCTTGCCCTCACTCTCTCTCCCTCATCATCAGCCCAGCCCAGCCCTGCCTGCAGGCTCCCTGATTGCTGGGATTGGAGGCAGCTGCGAGAATAGACTCACTTGTGGCTAATCATCCTCCCTCAATAAAAGCCCCGGTTCGTTCAGTCACTCTCTGCCAGACCATAGAAAATCCAACCATGTTTTCCTGCCAATCCCCACTCTGTCTCCTTCCTGTCTTTTCCCAGGCACTCCACCAGAACTCTCTGCTTCAGTGACACATTCTCTGCCTGGACCCTGCCCACAGCCAGCCTACACCTGTCTCCTGCCTGACTTCCCTCAGCCTGTCTGTCCCTCTACTTTAGTTTTCAGTCTTGTGAGTATCCCCGTTTGGTTTGTCTTGCTTTAGTTTATCCGTACCTGTTTTCGCTTGTTCTTATTCTGTGTGTAGTTTGAGTTATTCCTTAGTTTTTGTAATTTTGTCCATTTTCTGAATTTAGTCTGGTTCTGTTCTGTTGTTCCTCCTCAGTTTTGTTTATCTGTCTGTATTGTTTTTTCCACACAAAGACGAGCCCAGGCCTAAACCCACAAATAGTTCATCAAACCCGTGTGTCATCCACACCAAGCCGGCATTTTGGGGGTCTGAAAACGATCATTTCTGAACCTAGGTCCCAGAGTGCAAAGATCTGAAAACGCCATTTATGCAGCACCGTTGTTACGCCCTATCCGCTTCTTTTTCTGACACGTCATAGCTCCACCTCTCAATAAATGCGCCAAACTCAAAAAATGACGATAACAATGGCGCCGTATAGTGTTGTGTATGTACTACTAATAGTTCCACCTCATCTTCTTTCCAGACTAGAGTCCTACCAGCTCGTCCACTCGTATTTGCCGCCGCCCGTTCTACATTTACATCGTATACAGATTTCTGCACATGCCTAAAGTCCCGCCGCCAGTTTCCGCTTGTTCATGTTACAGCGTCATAGCGCCACCAACAAGCCTGGCATGTGTATCAAGTGAATTTGTGTGGACCACACATTTACTGAAACGGCTCCGTTTTTGAAACTATAAGCATTTTGGCTTCGTGTGGACGGGGCCTCAGTCTGCTCTCTATGTCCTTGTTTTGTTAGCGTTGTTTAATTAAATCATCTGTGGTTTTCTTAGGTTTCCTTTAATTGGCTGTTGTTGCGTTTGTTGTAGGTTTTTGTAGTTTTCTCCCCTTTTGGTTAGTAGTCTGGTTACCCATTCTTTTTTCCCTTCTAGTTAGTCTCCTCTTGGTATATCTACTTTTGTTATAGTCCTTATTAAAGAAACTGTGTTTGCAAACCCCACCTGCCCGTCTGCCTGCTTCTGTGTCTGCACCTGGGTTCCCAGTTCTCCCTGTAACAACAGTATAAATACAGAATATTATTGGAGAGTCTAGTCACAGTATTAAACAGTAAACCTCATGTTCTACTGCGTAGTGCTGCAGCTATATTATTAGTTTTACAGTATAGTAAAGAAATGTTTCAGTAAATTACAGCCAAAATGCTGTAAAATGAAAAAACTGGCGACCACAGGAGCAATTTGTTACAGGGCATATGAATGTATTTACTGGGATGTTTAGGGCTGTGAGTCAACTATTTTCCTCAGCAGCAGGATTTGTCCTGAACCAGTTGGACTTAGGCCTCTGGTCTTTGTTTAAGTCCCTGCTCTGCCTGGGAGGCTCAGTCCAGCGCCTGAATCTCTGTTTCTGTCTGGTGCTCTGGGGAATGATGGCTGGAGAGTGAGTCACAGTAAATAACAAAGGATCATAGTTTCACCTCAGAAACAAGTGTCTGAAAGCACAGATACAGACAAGGACTTGTAATACCTTGTTACTGTCAGGGTTTGGGGGTTTTGTTATAGTTTTGGTTCCTGTTCTTGTTTTGACAGATCACCTCCCGTGTGTTTCTTAGTGCTTTCCTTCTCCCCAGTGCTTCCTCGACTGTGTCTGCCTCTCTTTTATGGTCTGTATCTCTCTATTTAGTTATTTCTTGCTCTGTTCTGAAGTTACTGACCTTGTGGATCTCCTCTGTTTCTAATTTCTCCCTTTCTGTGTCTTTCCCACCATTTTGATTGTCTGCCTTGTCTTTATTAGTCCCACCTGCATCTTGTTTCCCAATTAGATCTCTATTTATAGTCTTGTCTCTCCCTCCTTGAGTTGTCACTTCATCTGTGTTATCTGCCCGAGTTCCTTGTCTCCTGTGTTTGTCATTAGGGTTTGTCACTGTGCCCACTTTAGTTTTTTAGATTATTGACTTTGTTGGACTGAGTCAAACTTTCCTCCTGAGTTTTTTTGTTTGCCTGGACTCCTGGACTCCAGAGGGGTGTACGATGAAGCGTGATTAATGGGTTAGTGAGGTATGTTGAGCCTAAAGCCAGACTTTTCAATTGAGATAACTGCCCTTCTCCTGAAAAGCAGATGAAAGCAGGCAGCAGGAGGTGGAGTTAAAAGTTGGCTGTTGAGATACAGGAGGTTACAGAAGCGTTATATCTACAAACCCGTTGAGCTGTACATTAGTCATCCCGCTGAATGAAGCTGTGCAGTACCAGTAGAGCAGACTGTGTCATGTTGCCACGGGAACCTACATCTATTTGTTAGTGAAGCAGAAAATACAGCAACCTGTTTTTACTCCTGGTCTGGATTTGCTGCCCCAGACCGTTTTCCAGTGTTGGTACTTCAGCTAACAGACAACAGTCTAGTCTAAAAGAATATTCGGTCTGTAAAATGAATTTCCCTTTGATTTGCTCAAACACTGAGGTGATTTCAATGCATCCTTCATTATGGGACTTTGTCAGAATTAAATGGAGTTATTGAGTATCATGTTCAAATGTATGAAGTTTAAAGTTTCAGAGCACCAGTGTGCTGAGTGGTAAAATATGTACTATATTATCTTAGATAATTAAAGGTTCTCTACCAGCATTCTTGTCTTATGCATCACTAGATTAACAGGATGCCCCTTTTCACCAGCTCACTGCCTCACCATATTCTCTCTGAGTGATACAGATTCTCATGCATTATATCTGCAAACCTGTTGAGCCATATATCAGTGGTGCCACTGAAGTGCCTTATTTGCAGGAATGTCAGGATGATCAGGTAATGGACGCAGGCAAGCTGAGGCAAGAAGAACAAAAAACTTTAACCAAAACTTCTTAACAAAGGTTGACAATTGATTGGTGGTTAAGAAAAATCAAAGAAGTCCTTGTGATATCAATATAGCTTAACCTGACTGAAACATACATACAAAAGAAAAAAAATCCAAAAAAGCACAGAAAACAAAACCTATATAATACAAAGGGCACCTGGAGCACACGGTAGAAGTTAGGCAGATACAGGAGATAGATATAATAATAACTAGAATGCACTCAAGCGAGATTCAGACCCACGCCAGATGCCTTCTAAACATGGCAGATAGCCCTGCGACCTTGACCTTTGATCTTTTTACCCACAAATTGATGAGTGACCAGGGTAGGTCAAGATCAACATCTGTGCTGAGTTTGATTGTCCTATCTGTCTTTGTTATCGAAGTGGTAGGTTGGCAGGCAGGCGGACGGGCGGACGGACGGACAGATGGCAGTAAGTTCAAGTTCAAGGCCAAGAGGTGCAATGTGGTAGTCCTACCCTTAGATATACCAAAGTTTATTATTGCAAGCTTATTAGATTATAAGGGGATTTTGCACTAAGTAGCCCTGTGACCTTGACCTTTAATCTTCTGACCCCACAGTTAATGAGTGACCAGGGTAGGTCAAGATCAACATCTGTACCAAGTTTGATTATCGTATCTGTATTTGTTCTCTAGTTATGGTGCGGACATAGCCACCCACACACCCACATACAGACAGACATACAGACTGACAGATCGCCATGACCGCCCAACCCACAGCTGACTCCGTTGGCGTGGGTAGTAATAATAATAATGCATTGGTTTTATATAGCGCTTTTCTAGACACTCAAAGATGCTTTACATTGCATTATTCATTCACTCCATACTCCATGGTGGTAAGCTACCTATGTAGCCACAGCTGCCCTGGGGTAGACTGATGGAGGCCAGGCTGCCAGTCTGCACCATCGGCCCCTCTGACCACCACCAACCACTCACTCTCACACTGCATTCACCCAGACTTCCTGGTGTTCCCTCTCGGTCTCCCATCCAGGTAGGTAGATATAATGACAGACAGCAACTAAGACATGACATGAGGGGACCAAACAATATGAACTGGCCAATAGAGGACCACATATACACAGAAAAGTGATCAGGGAGACAAGGCATGGGGCAATCAAAAGAGAAGGGAAACAGACAAAGGAAGGAAGTAAAACAGGTGGAGACACGCAAGGACAGAGATCTTTTCAAAGTAAAACAGGAAACAAAACTACAATAAATCAAATGACATGACAAGTAATAATGTTTACCTTTTTCTGTAATAAATATATTCAAATTGATTCATGTTATTCTTGACTGTAGTCGCCACAAGATCTATCTGTTTTGTGCAGCAGAAGAGTTAACTGCCCCTCTTAATGGGAACGTGCAACAGAACCTGATGAAGAAGACCTGGGTAAACAATAAAGGTCATAATAACTGTGATACCCATTTTCTCTTATTGAGGGGTCATGCATTTGGGTCTTCCTTTGAATTAAAACATAAAAGTAGCTTCAAATCTTAGCACGTGATCCACTTTGAGTAGAAGGTACATACAGGGCAAATAGCTACATGCTGTAGCGACTAGTGAGCATTCAGTGCTGGAACAAGGAAGAAGGTGATGCAACAAATAAAAAAGGTGAGCACTGTGCACCAGAGTTATAGATCCATGAAATTTCTTCACATTTAAAACTCTAGTGCGCATAATTGTAAACTGACACTGTATAGTCAAAGACTCATAGCAGTAATTCTCAGTTTCTATATCAGAATATAAGGAAGGAAAATTAGAGAAACTACAAAACGGCCACTGGATTGTTCTCTTGTCCAAATTTATGCTCAAAGGACTGAGTGGACAGATGATATCCTTTCTTCCAGTGTAACTTTGATGCTCTTTAATTCTTGTTTTGGAACTGCATTAAGCTGTGAAAATGTAATATTGGTAAAACAAAAGATACATTGAATATGTTTTTTAAAGATGTTATTAGCTTTCTTTATTAACAGATACTTCTTCTGAAACATTGGCTTTCACTAAACAATCCTTTAAATAAGTGCTCCTGTCATAAATAAACACTGATAAATGTTCTAAAGCTCTGTTCAGAGTGAAGAATGTGACAGGATTCATAAATTATTAATTTTATGGCTTGAGAGACTTTGTTGTATGTTATGCACAGAACGTGGTCTGATTAATGTCACCTTTTTAAAATAAACTCTTTTGTTCTTTTTGAAAAATCTGGTCGACAGCTGCCTTAAAACATGCTTTAAAGCCCTGTTGCATAATTTCCCTTTGTTTTGAGAATTATGTCCTGCTGACACCTGTCACAAGTCATAAGATTGTTTATATTAGTCGGCTTTTTACAGATGGGCTGATACTCCCACTGGAGCCTTAACTACAATTGATGACAAATGAAGTTTAACTTGTGCTACTCGTACTGTAGTGATGGAAATCACTGGAATATTTGACAATTTTTTTCCTGAAATTGCATTGAATAATTGGTCTTGCCACTGGAGGTTATATTTCCACATTTAGCAGATCAGATAACAGACCAACATTAGCATAATACAGAGCTGTACTTTCCCAATATTCAGTCCTCTTTAAACTATGTTTTTGCATACAGCAGCCACTGATGGAAAATCTGGATCTGTAATGCTCCACTGTGTTCACCAGCGAGCTTCTAATCAAAACAATGAGCTAAAAGACAATAAAAATGCTCTTCAGAGTACGGTATATGAATTAAGTGAGTTTCTTAACACCACTGACGTATAATTAACTTCACTACCTTCCTGGATCACCAGCAGTATCACTTCTTAGTGCCCCTACTGGGCAATATGTAGCTGGCTTCTGTACTTGATGTATTTTATGTATTTGCAGCATTTTTCTCTAAATGCAGTAGCTGTGTTGTCAAATTAGTGAAGATATTTGCTTGGGTTTTGCCTATTTACTTGTTTTTACAAGCTGCAGTTTGTTGAGCCCCTGGGGCTGCTTTACAGTAAGAGAGATTTAAGATGAGAGTAAGAAAGTGCTCCTGCATAGGCGCCATTGTTTCCAATGAGACAAACAAGTAGCACTTTACATCTGAGCCAAAGTCAAATATTCCCAGATGATTGAAGTGTGTTTGTTTCTTTTGTCAGACCCATAAACTGCTACAACAGCAAATGTGTCACCTGTATGAGGTTGAGATAAATCAAGTGCTCTTCAAGTATTCAAAATGTATTCAACAGTTCTTTGGGACTTGATCGGCCAAGCCATTAAATCCTCGCTGAGTCATTCTGCTGCGTCCTAATTAATGAGGCCACTTTGGAGATTTATTCTTGGGACCAATTACAGCATCTATGACTCTATGGCAAAATCAATCACTGCTGCTATTATGACATCATAAGTGACTAAGCAACTCTGCTGAATGACATTATGGCATCAATGAGTAGAAATGGCTTTGTCAGAGCTACAGAGTGTGAGGCCATGAGCCAGATCCAGATGGATGACGACACTCAGTAATGCCTTTAAAGTCTGTAGGAACTAATAATGTCATCACAGCTGTCAGTTTATACTAAAGGGATGTTTTAGATGAATGAAAAATGCAACAAAACCTAATGATATATTAAAATAGTATAGAGAAATGTTACAACATCAAGCTGTTATTCAAGTAAGTCCAAAACCATTTCAAAGTTGAAGCTGTCAGTGAATGCAACAATATGAAACATTATTGATTAGTAGCTTAAATGTATTCTATTTATTAATATACATTAAATAAATTCATTCATTCAGGTCATTTTAACTGCTGACTTTGGTAATTCCATGATTCTTTCTCTTGTGCTACAGTGAGGTTGATACATTAGCTATTGGATAGATTGCAAAGACATCTGACGCAGATATTTCTGTACAATCTGAAAATGCCTTTGGTGATTCCCAATCTTTCCATCTGGCGCCATCAACAGGTCAAAATCTTAAGCTGTCCTTGATTTTGGTTTATGAACAAACTTGCAAAATTAAGGAAATTTCCTCTAGGTTTAGGTGTATTTAGTGGCACATGCTAATCACAGACTGTGTATGAAGATGAGCGAACCTTCCATGACGTCACCCGTGGGTTTCCTGAAGAGCACTTCTGAAGCTCAGTGTGGGGGCTCCAGTCATCGTCATCTTGGCATCTGACTCCTCCGAACTCCAAGCCAATCCACAAAATATGAAAGAGGTGGAGTGTGAGTGGAGGTGAGGCAGGTCATTCAAACATGTTTGAGTCATGGAATGTCCTGTGATGGCCACACCCTTAACCATGCATAGCTTTAAACTTTATACAATTTAAACAGGTGAGTTAAATAAATATTATCCTCAGTACAGTTGTTTTGAACGGGGGGAATTAGCTACAAAGGCCAATTTTTTTTTCGCACCAGCCTGTAAACATGTTTATTGCTGCTGTAAAGTTTGACATTTTAACATGGGGGTCTATGAAGACTGACTCACTTTCAGAATTAGCCTCAAGTGGACTTTCAAGGAACTGCAGTCTTTGGCATTTCTGTGTAGATTTCTATTTTCAGCACCAAAGGTTGCCCTAATTAGCAATGGTAGCATGCCAATCGAGGGTGGGTAAAATTTTCTTGACACATCTACACATAACAGCTCTGATCCTTAATTTCCAACATTGTGAACATACTCTCACATACCCAAAGAAATGTTTTTGTAAAAATGTTAATTAAAGGAGCTCTTTCACAAAAGCACCTGGATGGTTCCCCTGTAGTTCATCTTCAAAAAAGGCACGTGCCTGAGACTATTTTCAGTTTGATTACTGAAAAATGAGCTTTGCATGATAAAAATGAAGTATTTTGTGAATATGTAGTTCTCCATCCCTAACGGTGCTGCTACTGATTCCAGAGTTGCACCACCTTTTCAATTCCTTCATGTAAAATAGCTGATTTTCAAATGAAAGATGTAACTATTTGAAGGTTACATTATAATGAATGACAGCATCTTGTGCTTTTATTGGTAGTGTTTATATATTTGAACGTGAGATTTGTCTTGTTAGACATCGTTACATATCACCAACTAATTTCCTGCAGTAACAGACTTCATCTTGACAAACTAAACAAACAACTGAACTAAAATGATTTCTTTCAGTTGTTGGTTGATAACAAATGCCATATCAGATGCAGAAATTTATCCTGGAGAAAGTTCTCAAAAATTAGAACTGTATAAAAGCCATATTTGAACCAAAACTGCAGCCTCTCCATTTGGATCAAATCTCTTATCACCTCAGCCACTTCCCTCTCCATACGTATATCCACCCTGCTCTCAAACTCTGACAGCGTTCAGTTAATGAGCTAATTTAAAGTGAGCTCATATCAACCCATAAATTCTGTTCAGATGCAATTCAGGTGTTAATATTTGCTTTTTGCACTTGATTTGAGGTTAAAATGAGGCTACATGAACTCTGTGGAAAGAAAATTACCAATGACCTGGTGTGACTTATGAGAAAGACGAAAATATTTAAGAGTGATGATTTTCCTGACAGTCCTTCGGGCTGTTTGCTGTGTGACTAATCTAAGATGTGTTTTTGAACCAGTTAAGAAGTTTTAATGCAAGAAATACATTTAGATAAAAAGCTGAAAATGACAGTGTAGATAGTGTATGACATATGTGTTTGGCTGTGGCACCATTTGGTCCCACATTACCCTCATTTAGTGATTGACTTATAGTCTAACAGACTCATCATACATTACATGGCCAAAAGTGTTGGACGTCTGCATTTACATGCACATGAACTTTGATGACATCCCATTTCTAATCCGTAGGGTTTAATATGGTAATAGTTTAGGAGTGTGTTTATGGGAATTTTTGAACATTCTTCCAGAAGTGCATTTGTGAGGTCAGACACTGATGTTGGACCAGAAGGCCTGGCTCTCAGTCTCCACTCTAATTCATACCAAAGGTGTTCTTTCTATCGGGTTGAGGTCAGGACTCTGTGCAGGCCAGTCAGGTTCACCAAACTGGCTCATCCATGTCTTTATTGACTTGCTTTGTGCTCTGGTGTGCAGTCATGTTGGAACAGGAAGAAGCCATCCCCAAACTGTTCCCACAAGTTGGGAGCATGAAATTGTCCAAAATGTCTTGGTCTGCTGAAGCATTAAGAGTTCCTTTCACTGGAACTAAGGGACCAAGCCCAACCCCTGAAAAACAAGCCCACACCATAATCCCCCCTCCACCAGACTTTACACTTGGCACAATGCAGTCTGGCAAGTACCCTTCTCTTGGCAACCGCCAAAGCCAGACCCGTTCAACGGATTACCAGACAGAGAAACACGATTGGTCACTCCAGAGACCATGTCTTAACTGCTCTGGAGTCCAGTGGTGCTGTGCTTTATACCACTGCATCCCACACTTTGAATTGTACTTGGTGAAGCAAGTCTTGGTTGCAGCTGCTCGGCCATGGAAACCCATTCCATGAAGCTCTCTATGCACCATTCTTGAGCTAATCTGAAGGCCACACCAAGTCTGGAGGTCTGTAGCTATCGACTCTGCAGAAAGTTGTCGATTTCTGTGCACTGTGTCCCTCAGCATCCTTTGACCTCGCTCTGTGATTTTACATGGCCTACCACATCACGGCTGAGTTGCTGTTGTTCCCAATTGCTTCCACTTTGTTATAATATCACTAACAGCTGACCATGGAATATTTGGTATCGAGGAAATTTCAGCAATGGACTTATTACACAGGTGGCAACCTATCACGGAACCACGCCTGAATCCACTGAGCTCCTGAGAGCGACCCATTCTTTCACAAATGTTTGTAGAAGCAGTCTGCATGCCTAGGTGCTTGATTTTACACACCTGTGGCCATGGAAGTGATTGGAACACCTGAATTCAGTTATTGGAGGGGTGTCCCAATACTTGGCAATATAGTGTATGTGCATATAGTTGCTGTTCAATGCAAGTCTTTCATTTCTACAGTATCATCTCTGTGAGAGCTGCAGTGAGAATAACACATTTTGCTTTTAGCCTGATGACTCTGCAATTTTACACCATTTGATGAGATTGTGAAAAAGCTTCATAAGACCAAGAGGTGGAAAAATTCTTAAGAACAGTTCTTGACCTGAATCTTAAACAAGGAAATCAGCAAATTTCATAGATATTGCATTTATACTGTATTTATGCTGTGGTTCCTGCCTGCTGGAAGGAAGTTTGTGTACATATATGGGAGTGTGTATGCATATATTTTCCCAAACTGCTGCTGTGCCAGTAAATATGTGTGCAACTCTGCCTCAGAGAGGAAGACTATGAATTCAGTGTCTGTTATCACATTTGGTATTTCACCGTAGTCTCCCTGCTGTTTAAGACACATGAAGCCAAGCATGTGCCAAAGATTCAGCAGGGAACATCCATGTTTTCATCCCAATCAGAATAAAACCCTGCTGCAGTCACATACCACTGAGATATAGAATATTTATAATTCAGGCCAGCAAAATCAAGAGAGATGAAAAAAGAGGTGACAGATTCTGGTGTTCTATCAGGAAAAGCAGACAAATAGGTTGATTTCTGCTTTTTAAATGTAATGAGTTGCAGCTTTTCTGTCTTTTACATGATTACAACTGAATCATTTTGTCTGTCAAACAAAAGTAATTTCAAGATGTCACCGTGTGTGCGCGCATGTGTGTGTGTGTGTGTCGGTGGTGGTGTTGGGGGCTTCTAGGTAGTATAAATAATCTACAAATTAATCGACGGTGAAAGTAGTCATTACTTGCTGCGCTGAACCTTTATAATGATTTCGAATGCTCATTGTGTCAGAGTGTCACTGTGCAACACCCTCCTGATATCGTGTCCTGTCATTTAACAGCACCTCTGCTGATCCAACCACCAAATGTGGTCAAATGTCAGCTTTTCCCCCAGAGCTAATATATGCGATTTACATCAAGCATGAATATTTGAATATGTTGTTGGTACACTGCAGGCTGCTGTGCCTTACATGACATAGTAACGAGAGACAAACTTCACTTGGAGTACATTGTGGTCACTTAGGCATTGTGCTGTCAGGATACCAAAGTTATGATTCGATACCTGCCTAAATACATTTATAGCAATACTGACACAATAGCACAGAAAAAAACTTTGAACAGGAAGAGTAATGGAATAATAGATGACAGGACTTATCTAAAAAAGGAATAACAGAAATGATCTTGGCAAGATCATTGCAAGGCAGTGAAGTAAATAAAGCATCAGAAGTGAATTATTGTACAGTGTGTATAGTGTGTTTAAGTGTTTTTATAACCAGCCAGAACTGGAAGAAAACTGCATTAAGATCAGCTACTGTGGTCACATTTATGTCTGTCCACCTTCACATGCACACTGCTGTTTTTAACAGGTTCAGTCCTTGCAGAGATGACTGCAGCAGTACTTTAGTGCACATTTTATTCACCCACTTGAACTCTTTGAACAGGTCTGTCTCCTTTTAAAATACCGTCACTTGGTTCCAACAGCAGAGTACTGCGATACCATTCTAGTATTGGTTTAGTGTACAAAACCTAAAGTTAGCTCACTTTGACATTAACATTTCAAGCAGCAAAAACAAAAGGCTTTACCTCAGGTTCCGTTGTAAGCCGAGTATCTAAGGAGTGACTGAGTGTTCCAAGTCTCTGTGCAGTCTTTTGGCGTCTGATAAACTTTCAAAACCAAACACGACTTCCTGGATTGTATTTCATTGTGCCTGGAGCGACATGTCTTGCACCTCCTTAATCTCCTTCAAAGTGGTGGGCAAACAGGCACATACATCCAGATAAGGTGAGCTTGTGATCTGACAAAGCAGAGTGACCGTCCTCCTCAGAACAAAAAACTCACTGATGCAATAGTTTTTTTTATTCAAAAAGTTTGTAAAAAAAATAACACCATCAGAAGAGAATGTTATTGAAAGAGTACCTGATGAAAAGGGGGGTTAGAAGTTTCCATTGTCAGGTATGACCAGTGTTTGTTTTGATATGTTCAGTGCTGATGATGATCAGCTGATGCAGCATTCATGACTTCCTGCCTACTGTGTGTTTATAGCTGCAGCAGTGTGATGTAGGAGCTGTGGTGCCATTTCAGCCTCGAGTCAGTGGAAGTGGGAGACGATAAAATGGAAACTTGTGTATGTGTCCCCATAAAGCTTGTAGCTTTCTGCTCAGCTGTACACAGAAGCATTGGCAAATCGATCAAAGTGTAGTAATACTCCAGCTGCTTTGCAAGACAAACCAAACAGCCCCCAATAACCCCCCCCCCCCCGTCGCTGTTCTTCTCATCTTTTATTCCCTCTTCTCCTTCCTCCCTACTCTTAAAACACTGGCACTGGGCTCAGCCAAAACTAATCGTTTTTTATTCATGCTTTTAGCAGGCCAGCTGAAAGTATTGGATTCCTTTAAGATGGAGCGAGAGGCACAGTTTAAAAACAGCATTATCCTTCCAACAACCTTCAATCAATTAGATTCCCTATTAAAAAAAAAACACAGCTAATGGGGCCTAAAGAGCTGTGGCACACACACACACACACACACATGCACACATAAATTGTCGCTACTCTCTTTCTCTGCAAGTCCTCCCCAGTTTTTTAGCAACGGGCCAACTACGACCAGCTTCACACTTGGAAACACACACACATACACTTTACACACACACACACACAGACGCACACTTGTTCAAGAGAACATGCAGGCATATAAAGTGTCTGTGATTGTCTGGATAATTAAGAGAATACATTGATTAATTGACATTATGACTTTCTAACTGACAGTTTTAGCCATGATGAGAAGTTCAATAAATTAAATAGTAATTAACAATCGCTGTTGGTCAGTGTGTGCTACGTACCAACCCTTTCACTTCCTCTACAGGTTTCCTGAACAGCAGTTTAGAGGCTCAGTGTGGTGGCTCCAGCCATCACTATCTATGTAGTGGCTCACTCCACCTAAATGCTGGCTAATCCAAAAATAGACAAAGAGGTGGTGGACTGTCCTGCGATGGAAGCCTCATGTCACTGATAGCGAAAATTAGCTGACATGACTGATCAGCTGTTTCCACTTCTCTCATTGTCCTTGCTTCAGGACAGAATGAAACATGGACGATACCAGCTGACATGAAAGAACAGCTAAAACTTTCTCAGTTCAAAACTGAAGACCAGAAGACGCCTCTCTATTTTTCTCTTTCAGATTCCCGTGGTTGTGTTTGCTTTTTCTTCTTCAAGGTTTTTTAGCAAACAGCTGGTTTTGTTTCCAGGTTCTTCTACCTAGTTTAATTATTCCGGAGCAGTTCATGGGAATTTGCATTTTATTTTTTTGTGACATTTCAAAAGTTCTCTTTAACTTTGCTTGCCAATAATATAGTAACATGGCTTGTAAGGAATAATGAGGTGGTGGTCATGTGGTCACACTTTGGCTTCAGGAAACATAAGACAGAGCAGGACAAAGGTATGTGCAAATGGTGCCTATAAAGCTGCTGCAGGTAAACACCACCGATTCTTCTTAACATCTTGATAACAACCAGAGTGCATGACCCACAAAACAATGAACCAGTAGAACACTGCAGGTCTGCTGTGTCTAACCTGAAGACACAGCAGACCTGTTGCAGACTTACAACTGTTTGTTGAAGTAAGCACCTTTGTTAGAAAATGCAAAGGTGGACAGTAATAAGCTCTTTCCAGCCTAGAGGTTCCTGTACTGTGACCAGGCTAGATCAGGTGTTAAAACAAAACCCAAAGGTCACAGATTGAGGTCGATTCAGAGAAGAGGCCACTTCCTACTAGTATGACTCAGGTGGATGTGACATTGTTGTGCTTCATTTTTTGTTTCTAAACATGTGGTAGCAGCAAAGTTTTTCATTTTTAGGAAAGAGGTTTTTATATTTCAGTGGCCTGATAAATGGAAAGACTTGAAAGACTCACTGTGTTTTTTAGTTGTTGTTTTTTTTATTCTCCTGAGTGTCTCTAATCCATTGGGCCCAAGGTTGTTCATGTTGACCTTAGAGCTGTAGAACTGTTAGTGGCTGAATCTGGAAAAGCTTTTTCAGGGGTAAATTTTAAAAAAAAATAACCTTGGACGGAATTTAATTAATGATTTTGTGGCAAGTAATGTGAAAAAAAAATACTTTTTTTCAGCACAAGTTTTAATAGGGTCTGAACCACTAAAAGGGACTTGAACTCTTAGATGCAGGATTTGATCCAGTTAAGACAGAGGGCAACTAGAGTGCACCAGTAAAACATCTTGTTAAAAGCAAAGTGTTATGTAAATGTCCAAAATCATAATTCACTTAATTGAACAGTGAAAATATTAAATAATAAACAGCTGACTTTAAAAGATTTTGTGCATGGATTAATAAAAGTATTTATTTAGTGTAATTTTTTAATGCATTTATAATTGTTGTCAAGGTAACAATTAAATTGGGCACCAGGTGACCTGCTGAGCTTGATGTTAGGGGCTGGGTGCAGTGTGGATCGGGCAGTAGTTGACGGCGGAGGCCTCAGCAACCCGATCGCCGGACACAGCTTCCATGTTGGGACATGGAACGTCACCACACTGGCCACTACTTCTCCACATCGAGAGGAGTCAGCTGAGTGGCTCGGTCATCTATTCCGGATGCCTTCGGGACGCCTCCCTGGGGAGGTGTTCCGGGCATGTCCCACTAGGAGGAGGCCTTGGGGGACACGCTGGAGGGACTATATCTCTCGGTTGGCCTGGGAACGCCTTGAGGTCCCACTGGAAGAGCTGGAAGAGGTGCCTGGAGCAAGGGAAGTCTGGGCATCTCTCCTTAGACTGCTGCCTCGGCGACCCGGCCCCGGATAACCAAGTAATTTTTTCCATTGCAAGGAGTTTGTCTTGGTCTGTTGGTACAAACAGTTTTAAAAAAGTTTTTAAAAAAGCAGATAGCAAAAAATAAAATAATATTAAGAATTAAAAAACAAAAGAAAAAGAATAAGATATTACATACAAATATATATGCGAATATATGTGCAACGGAAGACGATGGATGGATGGATGGATGGATGGATGGATGGATGGATGGATGGATGGATGGATGGATGGATGGATGGATGGATGGATGGATGGATGACACACACAGCAGTGTTTCATCACTTCAGAGGTGGTACACCTACTTTCATTTAATTCTTGGAGACTTACCCAAACCATACCGGCTACTTGACAAACTCAAGCCCTTCCCCTAACTTTAACTTATATCTAAAGATTTATGTCCTCACAACACAAGTAAATCCAGCACACACACACTCTCTCTCTCTCCAGCAGATCTCATCAGACAGCCCGGCCAACACTAAATGGGCAGAGATGATCGGAGAGTCAGTCAAACACTCGTATTGGCTGAACGACCAAAGCAAACTCCCAATTAGAGCAGATAGTTTGAGGCTATGCAGAAAAAGCAGCTGTTACCGTTTCTGACAGCAGAATGGAACTCGCTGAGCGCTATCAGCGAAGTGAGAGGCTCACAACAACTTCACTGAAATGTAACAGCATGAAAACTGCAGGGACACTCTGAGAAGCATGAACAAAGAATTTGCCACCAACAAGATGGCCACAGAAGCCTCTTCTTGCAGAAAAAGGATCACTTTCTTGGGCTGTAGCGCTTTGATGGCATCAGACGGGAATAAAGACGGCTCTTCTACCTGTGTTTTACACTAAAAATATACAGGAGTGTTTATTTGTGCTGACATACGACTAAATATCTCAACTGTCAGTGTGTAAAGATCAGTAACCACGTCCCGCTCTCCAAAAGACCCTCTTCCAGCCATCCCATCACCTCTTTTTCTTCTCACACACTCCCCCTCTCTGTTTTCCTGACAGATGAGATCTCTGTCTCCTCCATAGTTTAGATGAATTGCAAAGTTTCCTGAGCTATAAATCTATTAATATTCACTTTGGAGACCGGAGACGATAAATCGCGCCAATAAAAGCGCCACACCGGGGACAGAACACACACACACACACACACACACACACACACACACACCCAACACACGCAGACAACAGGCATACGGAGTCTCACACACAAAGACACACATAGCCAGGCAGTTCATTAACTGTGTGTGTGAGTGTGTGTTGCCTCTCTATGTGTGTCTGCAACAGTAGCCTCTTCATGTGATGGACTCTGGCTCTGCTCCTATACACTGTATGTGTAGTTATAAGACAGATAAGGGCCAGTAAAGCACACAAATACTCCAATGAGGCTCTTTGTCCAAACATAGATATATCAGCATCTGATTTGCAATAGATTAGTCTTGCATTAAAATTATTATAATGAATTGCAGCAGGGTTTCACTCTTTTTCTTGCTAATCCAATTTTGAAACTGGACTATTAGAATCTGCTCAGGTGGGCTTTCTTTGAAGTCTTGATTCTGTAGTTTCTGTTGACTTCTTGCCTCTGCTCCATGTAATTTCTTCCTTCCTCAATGAACAAGACCCGTCTTGATGGATTGTCTTGTTTGGTGTGTGAATTACTGAGGGATAGTTGAGAATATGATGACATGAGATTGGTTATAAGATTAACTTTTAGAAAACAGACAGTGAGAATCAGCCAGAAGAGCTACAGGTTGGACCAGACAGAGAACCATACGTTTTGATTCACCGTGTCTTCAGCTTCTAGAACTGTGTGAACAGCTTCTTGGACCTGAATTCATTAATTAGAGTTCAGGTCATGGTCAACACTGCCTGATTCTACACTGCAGTAGAAACAGAAAGGCAGCTATGGTGCTGTTCCTGTGAACATTCACATCATCTTGTGTCTGCGTCAAACTTTCTCAGTGGGAAGCTGCCTACTGATATTCATGGTCATGAGTGGCAGCAATAAGTTTCAGCTATCTGCTGCACAGTAGGCTCATGGTTCTTCTCCAGTGGTAACTGAGTAAACCTCATTATGGTATGACAGGTCAAACTGACCACAGTTTATGTTGAAAATGTCCATAGATGATCTTCGATATTGAAGATAATGTGCTTGGGTAAAAATAGCTTGCTCAGAGAACAAACGTGACTTTTAACTGCACAGAGATCATCATTTTTACTGGCTACATTCTTTTTCCTCACCTTCCTTAAAAGTTCCAGTCCACCAATTTTACATATAAGCGATTTTTATTCAGAGGGCAACAACAGTTTCATAATGTCTTCAGAAGGAAGAGTTATTAACAGATATTTGCCCAGAAGGAAGGGTCTAATGAAAAGATACTGTTACTGTACTTTTGGAACTCATCCCAGATTAAAGAATGAACGTCTGTTGCTTTAGTCTGCACCATGCCATTTTAAAATGTGTTTGTAAGCCATCCAGCATGTCTCTGGACTGTAGGAGGAAGCCAGAGAACCCAGAGAAAAGTCACGAAGGCACAGGGAGAACATGCAAACAGCCTGCAGGTTAGAACCTTCACTGTGAGGCAACAGTGCTAACTACGGCTCCACTGGGTTGTTCCTTTTGTGAACCCATCAGTTTTACTGATTAAAGCAATGTTTTAAATGTTCCCATGTACCCACGCTCGGTGCGGCTCAGTTAAATTCAGAAGCAACAAACCCCCTACTTGACATTGCATCCAAAGTCTGAGAACCTTCGGAGGAGGTAGATCGTTTGCAGCGCTGCTGAAGCTAATCGATAGCGCAATCACACACGCTGTTGTTGCAGTGTAATAATTTCTTTATTAGGCTGCAGCAAGTCCAAGGCCCTGTAGTTCTTTCTGGGTGGCATCTGCTCTGAATCAGCTGACCCATCGACATACAAGGGCCAACATTTACCACAACAAGCAAATATACACAAATATAGCTCCAGGTGAAACTCACATACTGCTGTACCAGGCAGATCTCTGTTAGCGGCACTGTGTGTGTGTGTGTGTGTGTGTGTGTGTGTGTGTGTGTGTGTGCGTGTGTGTGTGTGGTGTGTGCTTGTGTGTGTGTGTGTGTGTGTGTGTGTGTGTGTGTGTGTGTGTGTGTGCGACAGAGGAGAGTGAGTGATTTGGGATGTTGTGTTCCTCAGAGAAGAAGTTTGTGCTTATCTGAAACACCACATGGCCTTCCTCTCCCCTCACTCACTGTCAAAGGTACCATGGCCAGGAGGAGGGGTGAGAGGGTGAGAGGGGGGTGAAGAAAAAGGGAGAGAAAAACACACAGTGATGGTGAGTAATGGTGATAATTCTTTGTGTTATTATCATCATTACTGCTCCATTAGTGATATTTACTGCTGGAAGTAGAGTATCATCGGGGAAGATGCTCCTGAAGAACACATACAACATCTTTGAATTATACCTCCACACTGCAAAGGCCGGAGGCATTTTATTTTCATGTTGTCCCTTCGTCCATCCATTCATCATCCATCTGTTCATTCTCATGAACACAATATCTCCTGAACACCTTGGGGGCATTTCATTAAATCTGGCACAAACGTTCACTTGGACTTGAAGATGACCTGATTAGAGTTTGGTTGTCAGATGTTACTGTGAAATCACAAAACACATTTTTGGCCATAACTTAAGAATGAATACTACTTATACAATATAACAACAACAACAATAAATCAATGATGAAATGACATTTCACTTCAAAAAGGTCAAAGGTCAAGTCATATGAACACAAGTATATTTCCCCCCTTAAGGATGTGGTACCAACTAAGTTATTACACACCAAGAAGTGACAAGTGTGTCGAACTGAAAAGTCCTCATCTGAATATAAAACAATGACAGCAACAAAACCCTTCACCTTGTCAATCACTTTCTTTAGGTGATGTTTGGGTCCTCAGACCCAAAAGTCAGCCAAAAGTCATACAGACAAAACTTGTTTCTGCTTAAACAAATTTGCCTGATGAGAATTCATACAGACAGACAAAAGTTTTGTTTCTATGAACTGTGTTAAATTGAATGAAATGTAATGAAATGAAATTTGCCTGATTTGCATGGAGGACTGAGGACCCTAACGTCACTTAACAGGGACAGACTGGAACAAAAAGCATCCGACGAGTATAACCCAATATAACCCAAACCATTATGAGATAATGGGTTCAGTATGAGACTTTGGTTTGGTACACCATGTGATGCAAACAAGAAGAAGCTATTCATGTCTGATGGAACTGAAATTAAAGAGTATGAGCTCTAATCAGAATTTTATGTGCAGTGCACTAGTTGTTGTCCATCAGCTACAGCATGCTTGTAGACCTAAAAGGCAGGATTTTTATTCATCTTGTACTGTGTTAATTCTCACTACATATTTTGACTGGCCTTTGTACACGGCCAAAACCTGCAGCTTCTCTCTTCACACTGTACATACCAATCTACCTGCCACCATATGGAGCACTCACATAGCCAGACCATTCTCTAGCGCTGTGTAGAATGGTCTGGGTGCACCTCACCATCGTTCTGCTATAAGGGGAGAAAAAGTATGGTGTGTTTGTATTCCTGGATGGACTCTGGCTCTGCTCCTATACACTGTATGTGTAGTTATAAGACAGATAAGGGCCAGTAAAGCACACAAACTCTCCAATGGGGCTCTTTGTCCAAACATAGATATATTCTCAGCATCTGATTTGCAATAGATTAGTCTTGCATTAAAATTATTATAATGAATTGCAGCAGGGTTTCACTCTTTTTCTTGCTAATCCAATTCTGGAACTGGACTATTAGAATCTGCTCAGGTGGGCTTTCTTTGAAGTGTTGATTCTGTAGTTTCTGTTGACTTCTTGCCTCTGCTCCATGTAATTTCTTCCTTCCTCAATGAACAAGACCCGTCTTGATGGATTGTCTTGTTTGGTGTGTGAATTACTGAGGGATAGTTGAGAATATGATGACATGAGATTGGTTATAAGATTAACTTTTAGAAAACAGACAGTGAGAATCAGCCAGAAGAGCTACAGGTTGGACCAGACAGAGAACCATACGTTTTGATTCACCGTGTCTTCAGCTTCTAGAACTGTGTGAACAGCTTCTTGGACCTGAATTCATTAATTAGAGTTCAGGTCATGGTCAACACTGCCTGATTCTACACTGCAGTAGAAACAGAAAGGCAGCTATGGTGCTGTTCCTGTGAACATTCACATCATCTTGTGTCTGCGTCAAACTTTCTCAGTGGGAAGCTGCCTACTGATATTCATGGTCATGAGTGGCAGCAATAAGTTTCAGCTATCTGCTGCACAGTAGGCTCATGGTTCTTCTCCAGTGGTAACTGAGTAAACCTCATTATGGTATGACAGGTCAAACTGACCACAGTTTATGTTGAAAATGTCCATAGATGATCTTCGATATTGAAGATAATGTGCTTGGGTAAAAATAGCTTGCTCAGAGAACAAACGTGACTTTTAACTGCACAGAGATCATCATTTTTACTGGCTACATTCTTTTTCCTCACCTTCCTTAAAAGTTCCAGTCCACCAATTTTACATATAAGCGATTTTTATTCAGAGGGCAACAACAGTTTCATAATGTCTTCAGAAGGAAGAGTTATTAACAGATATTTGCCCAGAAGGAAGGGTCTAATGAAAAGATACTGTTACTGTACTTTTGGAACTCATCCCAGATTAAAGAATGAACGTCTGTTGCTTTAGTCTGCACCATGCCATTTTAAAATGTGTTTGTAAGCCATCCAGCATGTCTCTGGACTGTAGGAGGAAGCCAGAGAACCCAGAGAAAAGTCACGAAGGCACAGGGAGAACATGCAAACAGCCTGCAGGTTAGAACCTTCACTGTGAGGCAACAGTGCTAACTACGGCTCCACTGGGTTGTTCCTTTTGTGAACCCATCAGTTTTACTGATTAAAGCAATGTTTTAAATGTTCCCATGTACCCACGCTCGGTGCGGCTCAGTTAAATTCAGAAGCAACAAACCCCCTACTTGACATTGCATCCAAAGTCTGAGAACCTTCGGAGGAGGTAGATCGTTTGCAGCGCTGCTGAAGCTAATCGATAGCGCAATCACACACGCTGTTGTTGCAGTGTAATAATTTCTTTATTAGGCTGCAGCAAGTCCAAGGCCCTGTAGTTCTTTCTGGGTGGCATCTGCTCTGAATCAGCTGACCCATCGACATACAAGGGCCAACATTTACCACAACAAGCAAATATACACAAATATAGCTCCAGGTGAAACTCACATACTGCTGTACCAGGCAGATCTCTGTTAGCGGCACTGTGTGTGTGTGTGTGTGTGTGTGTGTGTGTGTGTGTGTGTGTGCGTGTGTGTGTGTGGTGTGTGCTTGTGTGTGTGTGTGTGTGTGTGTGTGTGTGTGTGTGTGTGTGTGTGTGCGACAGAGGAGAGTGAGTGATTTGGGATGTTGTGTTCCTCAGAGAAGAAGTTTGTGCTTATCTGAAACACCACATGGCCTTCCTCTCCCCTCACTCACTGTCAAAGGTACCATGGCCAGGAGGAGGGGTGAGAGGGTGAGAGGGGGGTGAAGAAAAAGGGAGAGAAAAACACACAGTGATGGTGAGTAATGGTGATAATTCTTTGTGTTATTATCATCATTACTGCTCCATTAGTGATATTTACTGCTGGAAGTAGAGTATCATCGGGGAAGATGCTCCTGAAGAACACATACAACATCTTTGAATTATACCTCCACACTGCAAAGGCCGGAGGCATTTTATTTTCATGTTGTCCCTTCGTCCATCCATTCATCATCCATCTGTTCATTCTCATGAACACAATATCTCCTGAACACCTTGGGGGCATTTCATTAAATCTGGCACAAACGTTCACTTGGACTTGAAGATGACCTGATTAGAGTTTGGTTGTCAGATGTTACTGTGAAATCACAAAACACATTTTTGGCCATAACTTAAGAATGAATACTACTTATACAATATAACAACAACAACAATAAATCAATGATGAAATGACATTTCACTTCAAAAAGGTCAAAGGTCAAGTCATATGAACACAAGTATATTTCCCCCCTTAAGGATGTGGTACCAACTAAGTTATTACACACCAAGAAGTGACAAGTGTGTCGAACTGAAAAGTCCTCATCTGAATATAAAACAATGACAGCAACAAAACCCTTCACCTTGTCAATCACTTTCTTTAGGTGATGTTTGGGTCCTCAGACCCAAAAGTCAGCCAAAAGTCATACAGACAAAACTTGTTTCTGCTTAAACAAATTTGCCTGATGAGAATTCATACAGACAGACAAAAGTTTTGTTTCTATGAACTGTGTTAAATTGAATGAAATGTAATGAAATGAAATTTGCCTGATTTGCATGGAGGACTGAGGACCCTAACGTCACTTAACAGGGACAGACTGGAACAAAAAGCATCCGACGAGTATAACCCAATATAACCCAAACCATTATGAGATAATGGGTTCAGTATGAGACTTTGGTTTGGTACACCATGTGATGCAAACAAGAAGAAGCTATTCATGTCTGATGGAACTGAAATTAAAGAGTATGAGCTCTAATCAGAATTTTATGTGCAGTGCACTAGTTGTTGTCCATCAGCTACAGCATGCTTGTAGACCTAAAAGGCAGGATTTTTATTCATCTTGTACTGTGTTAATTCTCACTACATATTTTGACTGGCCTTTGTGCACGGCCAAAATCTGCAGCTTCTCTCTTCACACTGTACATACCAATCTACCTGCCACCATATGGAGCACTCACATAGCCATACCATTCTCTAGTGCTGTGTAGAATGGTCTGGGTGCACCTCACCATCGTTCTGCTATAAGGGGAGAAAAAGTATGGTGTGTTTGTATTCCTGGATGGACTCTGGCTCTGCTCCTATACACTGTATGTGTAGTTATAAGACAGATAAGGGCCAGTAAAGCACACAAACTCTCCAATGGGGCTCTTTGTCCAAACATAGATATATTCTCAGCATCTGATTTGCAATAGATTAGTCTTGCATTAAAATTATTATAATGAATTGCAGCAGGGTTTCACTCTTTTTCTTGCTAATCCAATTCTGGAACTGGACTATTAGAATCTGCTCAGGTGGGCTTTCTTTGAAGTGTTGATTCTGTAGTTTCTGTTGACTTCTTGTCTCTGCTCCATGTAATTTCTTCACTTCCTCAATGAACAAGACCCGTCTTGATGGATTGTCTTGTTTGGTGTGTGAATTACTGAGGGATAGTTGAGAATATGATGACATGAGGTTGGTTATAAGATTAACTTTTAGAAAACAGACAGTGAGAATCAGCCAGAAGAGCTACAGGTCGGACCAGACAGAGAACCATAGCGCTGTGTAGAATGGTCTGGCTGCACCTCACCATTTTTCTGCTATAAGAGGAGAAAATAGTATGGTGTGTTTGCATTCCTTTAAAGTGATTAAATCATAAAAGAACCCAGCAGAGCTGCTTTACTACATGATCCCAATCCTTGAAAGAACTTGCAGTCCTGAAAATGGTAGCAGATAGATGGCGGAAAAAGAGGAGAAAGCCGTGTAAAATGTGCGACTAATTGCACGCTTGTATTAACAGTCTACATGAAGTGAGTCAGACTACACTGAACATAATCGTTGGGCCTCTCCTTGCGTTTTTCTGCTGGTGGTTCCAATCAAGTTCATGCAAAGTAGAAACATTTTCAACAGAAAAGCTGATATTGCACTGCTGGTTTTGATTAGTTGTCTTAGTGGAAATTTTTATTTTATACTTTATACTTCTGACACACTACTGACGGTGTTTTTTAGATTTATTATGTATTTAGACATATTGACCATATTTGAGCACCTTAACTGTTTACACAAAGTATTATGACCAATAACGGCTGTTAACAAACTTGATATGTCAGTTGTCCTTCCATAACAAACTCACTGAACTTCGAAACTGAATGTAAAATTCACAGAAGCAACAATGAGTCCAAGCAATGTGTCTTTCTTAGCAAAGAAGTGATTACAAAAACACATTCAAGAATCTTTGTTATGTGATGTTATGTCATTGTTCTGTGAAAAGCTTCATCTTGCCTTGTCACATCACTACATTATTGAATAGCAGGCTGAGCAAAACGCGATTTAGAAACAACACAACACAAAAGAAAAATGCAAGTGTAAAACAAAAGAAGACGCCAGTAGAGCAGAGAGAAGTTGTTTAGCAGGTAAAACTGAAAAGGTTTGTCAGCACAAATAGAGCATGAAAGTGCCAAAAAACAAAGGTGATCACATGCTCGCAAAGAAATGAAAAGGTCAGAAGTAAGAAAAGCAATAGAACTCAGGGGGAAAAGGTCAAAATTATACAGACAGCAAAGAAAAGAAAGAAAAGAAGGCAATGGGTAACCAATGAAATCCCTCAGCGTGAATTGATGGTGTGTGTGTGTGTGTGTGTGTGTGTGTGTGTGTGTGTGTGTGTGTGTGTGTGTGTGTGTGTGTGTGTGTGTGTGTGTGTGTGTGTCAGCATGTTTCCTGCCTTAATGAGACTGTGGCTCAGTGGACTGAGGAGGGCACCGAGGCCGACTCCTCCACCAATCCCTCCTTGTTAGAAGGAAAGGAGGAGAGGGGAGACTAAAACAGGAGAAAGGTAAAAGAGGAAGAGGGAGAGGGACAGAGGAGAGGAGGTGAAGGAGTAGGGCAGAGAGGAGGAGAGAGGGCAGAAGGTGAGAGTAAAGGAAAGTAGGGTGGAGATGGAAAAGTTGGGAGGCTGATGGAGAGAGATAGAGGAGAGAAGGAGGAGAAGAGGAAAAAGAGGTGCAGTAGTGACAAAGAGATCTGGTCTTATAGATTTTCTCCTACTGAAGACAGTTTCACTGTCAATGAACATAAAAGTTCTCATTTTGCACTGCTGGGAACTGCCAGGCTGATCAGTTTAAAATATGTACAGTTGGAATATGAATATTTTTGCATATTGCTGGGAAATTTATGTGACATTAAAGCAACAGTAAGGGTTACTGTTTCAGAACTAAGTTAGAGTTCTGTTTAGGACATTTTATTTAAGCAAAATCACAAAAATAAAGCAAAGTACTGGTGAACCAATGTACTCAAAAAATATAGATGAGTTAAAGATCCTCTTTTTTAGTAGGTGAAAGGAGGGGGGAAAGAGAAAGAACAAATGTTACACATGGTGGTGGTTCATTTTTCTTTAACTGTTAAATTAAAGAGTGCTTTGAGGCTCCAAAACAAAACGCACTGAAGTTAGGCCATGAAGACATTTAAAACGCTAAAAGCAAAATCATGAATTCTAACAAGAACAGGGAGCCAATGAAGAGATTGTAAATAAAGGTATGAAGAAGACTTTCAGCGTCATCCTTAAACAGGACAGTATTATTGAGATGGTAAAATACATTTCTAGTGATGCTTTTTTTATACCTGGGATTGAAAGGATAGATCACTATCAAAGGTTCCTTGCTTAATGCTGTTTGTTTGAAGCCAGTTGTGGTGGCACTTTCATTGAAAAAGCTTGGAGTCAAAAAGTTTGCCTTTCAGTAAGTTCATTTCAGCATCTACAGATGGACCCACACAAGCAGTTCAAAACGAGCTGAGTGGAACAAATAAAGACAAAGCGGTTTATACAGTCAAGGTTATTGGGACATCAGATAGTCATTGCCCCCAGCAGACTGTCAACACAACATCCTTGAAGACTGACCAACCTCTGGGGCCTCCATACATATGAGACACTTGCTCTAGCTTGGAGGTGGAGCAAAGTTGACAGCATCACATGTTAAGTCTTAAAGCAGTATAGTGAGGGTTTGGTACAATTCAGTCAAGCAATTGGGCAACTGTCATCAGATGAAAAGAAAACGTATAACTCTGTATTGTTAGCATAGGCAAGAAAATCCATTTTGTGCTCTCTGATGATATTTCCCAGAGGCCACAGGTTCAGATTAAAAAGTATGATTCCCAGAATGGAGCCCTGAGGGGCACCGCATTTGGGTGACCTCGATTTTAGATGACACTGACTCACCCAGAGACGCCACATGGTCTCTGTCTGACAGACAAGATTTGAACCAGTTAAGAGCTGTGTCTGAAATGTTAACACGGGTTTGGAGGTGAGTCAGAGGGTTGCTGTAATCAGTGGTGTCTAATGCAGAACTGAAGTCTGCAAGTACAAGAACTGATACTTTTCAGATGAATTCTAAGATCTTTGCTACTCTTGCCAGTGCTATTTCACTGCTGGGGTGGGAGCAGACTGAAATATCTCAAAGATACTATTTGCATTCAGATAACAATTGAGTTGGCCTGTAATTACTGAGGACCAGACAGTCCTGATCTGTATTCTTTTGAAGGGGTTTAACATTTGCAGTTTTAACAGCTGCAGGGAAAGTACCTGTGAACAAAGGTTGATTTACAGTTTCTAACAACAGTGTCCTCAAGACAGCTAAGAATTGGTTAAAAGAAAAGGCAAGTGGTGATGGAGTCAAGATGAGGTCAAGCTCTCAAGTTGAGCTTTTGAGATTGATATAAGCACTTTCTCTAAGCAGAACTTGTCTATAGCCGAAAATGTACTCCACATGTAAGGAGGAACAGAGAGCGTCTTCTCAGAGTCAGGACATAAAATTAATTTTAGTTCTTTGCTCTGCCTGATGTTTCTTATCTCCAGGAAAGACTGAAAAACCTCACATGTTGAAGTGAGGTTAAGGAGGTGAGGCTTTGGGTGAAGAAGGCGGCTAAGAGTGGGGAAAAGAATGAGTGGGTCGTTTTGTAATCAATAATCAATTTAGAGCAGCAGGTTTGCCAGGCGTTGTGGATTTCTTTTGTTAAGTATCGTTAGTTGTTGTCTTAGAATGGCCTGGTGCACTTCCAGTTTAGATTTTTCCGACAGTTGCTCAAGACTCTTTTTAGCTGAGAGATCTTTGCCATTTTCCAAGTTGGCTTTTACTTTGCCTCTGTCTTATTTTAAATGGCTCTAAAAAGGGCAAAAAGGAATTTACCAGAAAAGATGACTAAACCAGCATGGTGGGTATCCATAAACTAGACGTAGTGAATTTAAGTTGCATTAATCAAATAGTATGGTAAAGGAAGAGTAAAGCATTACCAAGGTAGAAAAATAGATGTATGCTGCTAAGCCACAACATTAAAACATCTAATGTTGTGTAGGTCCCTCTTGTACCACAAAACACCTCTAACCCAGTGGTGCATGTACACAGGACCTCTGAGGGTGTCCTGTGATGTCTGGCATCCAGACACTGGCAGCGGATCTCTTGAGTCTCTTGCGTGGTGGGGCCTCCATGGATCATGCCTGTTCTGGTACAACCTACAGCTTCTTGGTCAGATAATAATCTGTGGAGTTTGGAGGCTTCATCAACACCTTTGAGTCTGTGATGGGTTTCTTTACCAACTGCTGATTACTTTTTGTAATGAAGGGGTGCATTGTCCTGCTTGGAAAGCCTCTGGTGTTGGGGAGTCAGCATTACAGGGTGTGTTTGGTCTGCAACAATTTTTAGGGGGGTGATACATGCCAGAGTAACATGAAAGCCAGGATCAACCGTTTCCCACCAGGACATTGCATTATAACAAAATGATCAGTGTTATACTCTTCACTTGTCAGTTTCAATGTTGAGGTTGGTTGTTGTATAACTAAAATAAACTCCACACTGACTGCAACCCACAAACATACTTCTCCATCCATCCATCCATCCATTATCTATACACCGCTTAATCCTCTGTAGGGTCATGGGGGGCTGGAGCCTATTCCAGCTGACTTAGGGTGAATGCCGGCTTCACCCTGGACAGGTCACCAGTCTATCACAGGGCTACACATAGAGACAGACAACCAAGCACACTCTCACTCACACCTATGGAAAAATTAGAATTACCAGTTAACCTCAGCATGTCTTTGGACTGTGGGAGGAAGCCAGAGCACCCAGTGAAAACCCACACAGGCACAGGGAGAACAAGCAAACTCCACCCAGTCTTTGTACTTTCCAGATAAAGAACTAGCAATGCAGTTGTTGGCAGTTTCTTCTGGACAGTGTCTGAATGTCTTTGGCTCCATGCAGTCCTCCACAGTCTGTTCTATAAGTGATTCTACAAGTAATAACTTCACTGCTTGTTCCTTGTCAGTACAAGACGTAACAGTCCATTCAGCTCTTTGTCCCACAATGCTCCTCAGAGGTGTCAAACACTGAGGTCAAGGTGCCCTCTGCAGTCACAAGAGGGTTTGTAATCTTCTGCCTTCAGCAGTTTAGTACTTAGCTCTACCCAGCAAGCATCTGTTGGTCACACAATATTGTGAGCATGTGTTTTGGTTTCTTCGTTGTGATAATTTATTAATGTAGATGCAACCTTTTTTGTTACCTAAGTTAAAGTGAATCTTAATTCTAACCCTATTATAATATCATCACTTCCTCGGCATGAAGCTTCAGGGTTGTTGGTGTTGGAGCCGAGTTGTCCAGTGTCCAAAACTCACTCTGTGACTACTGAAGCCATGTTTCCATCATGGAATTTTATGCAAATTTTAAAGTATTATGAGAAATAAGTTCATGGAAATAGCTGAATTCACTTGAGGTTAGGGTTAGAGTTAAGGCACATAATGACAGATGGAAATACCTTTTTCAAATGAGTTCTGATGTAGAGAACACTTAACTCTCGTGATCAGCTGTTCCTGTGTCTTTCATTGTCTTCGTCTCCAGACAGCATGAAACATGGCTGATACAAGCTGACATGAAAGAATATTTATAGTTTTCCTGTTTGAAAAATGATTCCTGAAGACTTCTCTCCATTCTTCTATAGTCACCCTTTGTGCATTACATTCTGCAGTACAGAATGGTCTGACTGCCCCACTGTTACATTCTGCTATAGGGGACAAACACGCTGGGGCTTGTTTGCATTTCTTTCACAGTCACTATGGGTGGAGCTTTGTCATTTTCAGTGACGGCAGGAATTGTAGTGGTGGAACATTTGCATGCAGGGAAGCGAGCACTGTGATTAAAGTGGATAATCCACTGAAAACAACTAGCAGGGCTGCCTCACTGCACAATCCAAATCCTCAGCAAAACTTGAAAATTTCAATGTCCGGTTGCTGTCTGGAGGTTGTTGCTGTTGTTTCCCATAGTGGAAGGGATTTTGAAAACATGTAACACATAGATAGCGGAGGCAGTGGAGAAAACCAGCTCACATGAGCGGCCAATAACAAGCCTGGGCCTGCAGTTGGAGTGAATCAGACGAAGAAACAACCAACCAACTTCTGATGACCCTATGTAGCCTAGTTTATTCATCTCAAAGCAATTCATGGAGACAAATCTAAATTTAATTACATTTTTTTGCAACATTACAAAAGTTTGCTTGAAATTTGCTTGACAGTTACATGAGAACCCAGCCTGAGCAGCGTCCAGGTCAGCGTTGCAGGTTTGGGGTACCTCGCATATGATTAGGTGGAGAATACTTCTCTTGTGGAGGTTGTGCTAATTAGGGTCACTTTTTTTATACCATCTGGGCAGTTTCGACGGACAAAAACTTGTTCCAATAATCCTGCCCTTCCTCCCCTCTGATTAGTGTGATTGAGATTGATAGCTCTGAGTCTGGTTTGCTGGCACTCCATGCAGTATCTAAAAAATGATGACTAATAAAGCCAAATGTCGCTCTAACACGAACACGGAGTACACATGCATGCACATATATAATGCAGGAGCCGTGTACGAGTGTGTGAGTGTGGAAAAGAACAATCATCTCAAGATACATAAATAAATAAAGATGTAATGCTTTTATTATGACCATGGTCAAATGTAGAAGACTTATCTACTAATCAGCACACAGCTGCTGCAGCCTCTGAGATCAGCAGCCTGAGGAGTCTGACACTGATAACAGGGTTATGGGGTTTGTTCTGTTATATCTTTCTTATTAATTTCATGATTTTCCATCCAGCTTTGAATACCACAAATCCTTCAATAAGTACACTTTCAAATGAAAAGTCAATTTCCCATACAGTGAATGGCAGAGTGAATACTTTCCGAGCCACGGTCTCATTAATATTCAGTGAAGAACTTTAAAGTACCCTTGACGCCACGTCAAGAAAAGTCCCTGGGACAAACACTGAACTGTTTGATTTTCCAATATTGTATGGGGAAAAAAAACCCTGCATGACATTTGAAATATTGACCATGGTAGCAAAAACATCCTTCCTTTTTATATTTCTGGATATATTTTACCGTATAATTTACCAGACGAGATGGATGAAGATCTAAAAAGAAGACAGGAAGAAGGGAGAGTCTTGGGGGTGTGTGGTGGGGGGAAGCAATAAACTAGAGATCACTTTCATAAAAAAAAACAAGACTTACAACCTCATAAAGATGCGCCACATTAAATCGTGCTCATTCAGTCCCTCCCTGCACTCTGTCAAACAACTTTTCCATGATTATCCTCCTTTCATCCCTCTTTCTTTCTAATGTCCATCTCTCACGCTGTTTGTCATCCAGACGTTGCTGTTGTCTTCCTTTACACCCTCTCCGTGTGTGACAGCAAACTAAAAGGCCTTTCCAGCACTTTCAGCTCATTCCCACTGATTCTTTCAACTCTCCATCTGACCAGTTTCTCTTTCTTTCTTCTTCTCTCCCTCTCTTTCAGCTCTAAATCTGTCATTTTCATCCGTCCCTTCTCTCGTCCACTCTCTTCTCTCGCTGCTGTTTTTTATTAGAGGACAGGATATGAGTCGGGGGTGATTCCTTGATTGCTCCAGCATATGTGAGTGGCCTATAAATCCGTCATCGTGTGTGTCTCTCTGCGCACACAAACACGGCAGTAACCACATACACCCACAGGGAGGGAAAAGGAGAAGGAGAGAAGGATGGGAAAAAGAAAAGGAGAAGTGAATGTAGTGGCAGAGAAGGGCTCTAATGACAGAGGGTGTTTGTTTAACCCTCCAACACACACTCCTCGCTGCTCCTACAGAGGTGGGGGTGTTGGTGAGGAACTTGATCACCAGGTGTGGGACCCAGGTGACATGAGGGGTCCAACATGTAGCCCAAACCACACACACCCAAACTCCACACACACTCACATACGACATTTGGAAGCTGGTAATTTCAACAGGAAGATGAGTTTCATATCCTCCGATGCTTTACTGTGATGTATCTGTTAGGGAGACAATCTGTAAGACACACAGCTGTTCCCACGGAAAATAAACTTGTTTTAAAGTGACAACCCATCCCCGTTTCCACACGTTGTGTTTTTTATACAAAGTCCCAAATACGTAAATCCGTTTGAAATGCTAAAAGATATCCAGTAGCTGTTTTTCTACTGACTGATGTTTGCTTCATAGCCCCCAGCATATAAGGAAAACATGTAGCATTTAGAAAACCTAGTTTGCAGAAAAATCTCGTTTGAAGAAAGTTCTGTGTTGAACAAGCTGGAGAATTGTTTTTTAAGCTATGTAAGTATGTTCCCAGGGCCTGCCTTTTGCTTTCGATGCTAGATTTCACAGACTCTCAGGGTTCCCACCGTCATCCTGCTGTCAAAGCACACAGCCTCTTGTAAGTCTTCTTCTACGAGTTAGGGGGAAAAAAAAACACAGACTGAAAATTATGCAAAGTTATGCAAATTTAAAATCGGTTGTTAGTCGTTGCTTCTTCACTCCTATTAAGTCGGAGACAGGATGGAAACAGCGATCTCCCCCCCGTCAAAGTCAAACTCTTTGTTGATCTCCTCCCTTTGATATTTGGAGGTGCAGTGAAAGAACCAAAATATTCCACACACAGGACTTTCTAGTTCTTTCACAGTCTGAGTTTCTGAGTTGAGTTAATCACATAGCAGCATGAGGTCAGAGTGAAAAAAATTAAGAGGCTGTTTCAAGTTTTTAAACAAACTAAGACACAGTTATCTGCCCGACAGTAATAATGGTCAGAATCTGGCTTTATGCTGTTTTAACTCATCATATCAACATTACTACATCATGAAAACTCAGTAACACAGCATTTATATTACATAAGTAATGCAGCAGTTAAATCTAATCATAATGGAGAAAACAAACAGGTAAATTAGTCTGTGCTAGCCTGGCTTTACAGAGTAACCTGTTACTCTGGTAAAATTTCTGTGATTTTACCTGAATAAACTACCATCAAATGCAATGGGAGATACGCATAGCAGCAAACAACTATCTGCTGGGCAAGGATACAGTGGAGTAATAGCATCCTTGGCATAGAGTGTTGTAACTGTGTTTCTCATAGTCCAAATTTCTCTCTCTGTTTCAGCAGCATGTTGAACTGTGTGCACATTCTTGCAAGTAAGTTCCTCCCTTTGAAACGGTTTGCCCTCCAATTAAAAACAGACCCAGAGTGGCCTCACAAACTGCTTTAGAAAAGAAAGAGTGCAGTACTTCCCAAAAACCCAAGGATTAGTGTGAGATCCACATGGACCATTCACATGCAACTGAAATTTGCGACCACTCTAATCTCCACAGTCCAAGTGCACTGACTGTGCATGTGTCAGGAGAGCAAGTGGTGCTTGGAACAAATGATTGTTTAGAGGAGATTCTTGGCCATCCACACCTTCATAATTCCTTATTAACGAGTTAATATTTGAAATAGTTGCTGCAGGACTCTGGAGGTCCTTTATTATGTACATGCTTTCCATCGACAGATCCCAAACACAGTGGAAAGTTCTGAATTCTCCTGAAATCCTGAGCAATGTCTGCCCACTGTGTTCAGCACACCTCAGGAATATTCACTGTCAAGGTGCCACAGACCACTCTGTAAATAGCTGCTATATCCTGTACCTCATGTTGCTCTGTGTTTGATATAAGGGGCAATGTGGCCATCTGAACAGACCGGTGGGGTCCTGTTGTAGAATGAACAGAACCACGTACGCATCTGCTTTTTTTTTTTTTTTTTTTTTTAAAAAGAAGAACTTGGACACCTCATCTTTTTTCAGAAAGTTTGAAATCTCAGCAGCAACTGAAGAAACAAAAGGGTAACTTGCATTGATCAACAACACTTCACCCTTCAAAACACATTATCTGTGTATTATGCACATATTAAATCTGCTTGTGAGTAATTACCTGCACAGACAAAAACACCTGCACTCTCCTTGCTCATTGCCACTTGTTCTGGGTGACCTGATTGACAACATGTCAACTTCTGTAGGTAAATCTCACCTTTACCTACAAAAAAGAAACATGAGGAAGCAGTGTGGGCATTTATATCTATAACTGTGCACAAAGCGTCAATAGCATATTATTAATGTAAACTTTAAGCCTGAGATAGATGCATAATGATGATAATGCTAATCCAACACACTTTTCAGATTCAGTGAATATCTACGTACAGTCTGCAAGTTGTCTGTTCTTTGTGTGCAGTGAGAAAAAAATCTTTTTGTATCAAGTGGTAACATTTGAGACCAAGAAATAAAGCCGATGCCATGGGGCCAACATCTGCAGTTCTTCAAATGGCCACTTGAAGCTGACTCCAACAGCATGTTAGTGCCCATAAATCCCCATGTTAAAATGCCGACCTTCACAGCAGAAATAAACATGTTTACAGCCTTATATAAAAATCAGCTTTGGTCTCAGCAACTAATTTCACCTTTCATGACAACTTAGAAGACAATTTTTCTATGACTTACTCATTTAAATTGAATTAGGTTTTAAGTTTTGCATAATTGGAAGTATGGCTGCTTTAGGGGCTGCACGGTGGCGCGATGGTTAGCAGCGTCGCCTCACAGCTAGAAGATCCCTGGTTCGCATCCTGGTTAGGACGCCCGGGATCTTTCTGTGTGGAGTTTGCATGTTCTCCCTGTGCATGCGTGGGTTTTCACCGGGTACTCCGGCTTCCTCCCACAGTCCAAAAACATGCTGAGGTTAGTTGATTATTCTAAATTGTCCGTAGGTGTGAATGAGAGTGTGATTGTTTGTCTCTATGTGTAGCCCTGTGATAGGCTGGCGACCTGTTCAGGGTGTCCCCTGCCTTCGCCCGAGTCGGCTGGGATAGGCTCCAGCCCCCCCCGCGACCCTAGTGAGGAATAAGCGGTGTATAGATAATGGATGGATGGATGGCTGCTTTAGGCAACAGGCGTTTGCTTTCACAGGACAGGACATGAGCCAGAGACACTGACATAGCTCTCCTCACCTGTTTGCCAATTTTTGGATTAACCAGGAGTGAGGAGGAGTCCAACCCTGCAAAGATGGAGACGGGCGGAGCCACTGTGCTGAACTTCAAAATGGCTGTTTGTGGAAACCTATTGATGTCATCATGAAGGGTTCATCTGTTTTCTATACAGTCAATGGATTACACTCAGCAGTGGGTCTGTAAAAGAGAAAAAGCAGCTCAGACTTATCCACTCAACAGCATGTTCAGAGCAGTCCACTCCTAGGGCATCAAAACCACCATGTTGTCAAAGCCACTGGCATCTCAGGTGTACGCACAGGATGTACTTGTGCATCAGTGCCACCCACGTCAGTGTTTGATGCCCTTTATGACCCAGCCTCAAGGGGTAGTTGGGTGCAACAAAAATAAAATCATGTGTTATTGGTGAGGTAATTCACAGAACAGGTGATAAACAAAGTAACAGAGTTGGTGCATGTTGCTAAAATCAAAGAACAGAATAAAACCAAATAAAGGCCAAAAGAGTTGCCAGAAATTTACTAAGACTAAATAACAGAACACAACTGAACTCCCTAGCCAAACTAAACACAATAGCAACGTCACACCAAACAGAAATTAACTGGTGCCTCCGAACACACACGTTACAAAAGGGACATGGGACACGAATCACCACACACAGTGGCTACAGAACACACAGTAGCATTAGCGTCATTTACACACAGCAAACACTAATGTCTCACCAAACTATGCAGTGGCTAACAGAGGTCACACAAGAGTCTTCAGTAAGACACCAAAATACCTCTGTACAGGTTAGCACACTGTCAAAGGAACCAGAGTACACAGAAACACAGACATGAGGCACCAGGGCGAACTGGTCAGACTAAATCCCAGCCACCCTGACTGAGGGTTTGTTGAAGGCTTTATCCTCTTCAGGTGTGAGATGGATGCAGTGGATTGACTGAAGGTAAAAGGAACTGAGTGGGGGCCCAATCAGGCAGGTCCAGAGGCGGGGAGAACAGGTGTTACAGAGCAGGTCCTCAGCTCAGCTAATCAGCCCAGATGGTTTTCAGCTGGGGCTCTGGAGCAGGATCCCAAGTCAGCCACAGCTGGGCTCACGCAGACCATCCAGACAAATGCTTCTCAAAAGTCCAACACAAAAGAAATACGGCCAACTGACACCAGTGACTGTAACAATGCCCACAACTGAGTAGGGTTCTTAGTTTTCTTTTGTTGATTAAGTCTCGTTATTACTGGAATCTGATTCAAAAAGATAATGGTTTGGATTAAAATACACTCTTTAACAACATTAACCATATGTTCATGTAACATGTGGCCTTGTTGCCTGTTCTCTTTTCACTTAAATCAGTTTTTTTACAGCCAGTACTGAGACCCTCTCAGTTCTGACTTCATCTGGAGAAAGTTGTAATAGTGGAGTCAAATATGTTGTGTCAGTGTCTTTATACTCAAAGTGAGTGAGCAGCTAAAATCAACATTTCAACAGGTATTTACTTTAAAGTTATTTTCACATCAGTTGTGTTGTCTGTCTCATCAGTAATCCGTACGTCCATGAATGGGACACACTGGGTGAACTCCTTTCAGACACGTATGAAATGGTGCAGCACTCTGATGGGCTTTTCTCTCTACCTGTGTGTGCTGTTGTGACTGCAGAGTCCAGGACGCAGTGTAGCGTAAAGCCACCCGCTTCAAACCGCACTTAATCACACACTGCAGCACCGAGTAAATATCTAATCACACACACTGGGCTGCATGAATGCTGATGCACACACTAATGTGTTTATCATGCGCACACACACGCCCAAACTGCACGCTTATGAGCAAATAAACACAAACACAAACTGACACATGTCTTTCAGATATTGAGGAGAAATTCCATCTTTTTCCACTTTGGCCAGACCAGACAACACACACACACACACACACACAGACACACACACACAGACAGACACACACACACACACAGACACATCACTGTTTCTGATCTATCTCAATGCCACGCCTCAACAGATTCAATCAGAGGGGAGCCTTTGTTTTTTCCCCCTATCTGTTGTTTTATTTTCCTATCCTCTCTCACTCTTACACGCACACTTTTGTGTCTCAGTTGGAGCCAAATAACTTTAGCCTGAATGTTCCCACAGCTCTCACTATGGAACTAAACACGGACATACACCAGGACCACACACACACTCACAGAGAAAGTGAAAGAGAGATGAGTGAGTTACAGATGCTGAGTTATTGCAGATGTGTGGTTGATCAATGCATGTCTCTGCATAAATGGTGCAGACGCGTGTGTGTGTGTGTGTGTGTGTGTGTGTGCGTGTGTGCATGTGTCAGAAAGGGTGAGTTACAACTGCTCATTCTTCGTCCGGCCCTCACGATTTATTACACACTCCGGTTGCACGCTAAACACACACCCACACACTGAGCTTGTATTACTATTTGTGTGAACCTTCCATTTGCTGCTCTTATTCTCACAAACTCTGTGCCTGCTCTGCAAAAAAAAGTGATTCCAGAAAGTCATATCTTATTTGAGGATGATTAAATCTTAGTTTTTCTCATCAAAGATAGTCAGTCTTGTGAAGTGCTAAATGCTCTTGGTTACCAGGCTTGTGTCAAGGCGACTGGTCTTGTCTTTGTACAGTCTTTAATCTATTCCTGTTCTCCAAACCACATACTTTTTTCATCTGCCCTTACAAAGTACCCACAATAACGGCATGCTACTTGTTCATATTATTGCACCCAAAGTTCTTACATTCTTGCTTATATATATCTCTGGCAGTCTATAGTGTGAAATGACCTGTCATCACTGTGGTTTCAGTGGCTCAAGCCTGTTTTTACCTGCGTCAGAGAACGTGACGTATGTGCTGCATCCTCCACTGTGCAGGGGATTGTGGGTCAGATATAGAAGGAAATCATGCTGGTGTGAATACTGCTAAAGTGTAGCCAGACATAGAAGGACATCTTAACCCAGTCTCAGAGTAATTCGTGAAACAGTCCCATAATATTTAACCACCATTCATGTTGTGGCCAACATGATGAACCAAAGGTTGTTTGCACCAACATGGATTTTAATTAGATTGGCCACAACATGAATAATAGATTAACATTACGTGACATGTTGAACAAATTGCTGTGAGACTGAGTAGAAGATCCTGGTATTTTTAACATACTGTATTTGACATGTTATGTACTGGCACGGACTAAATCTTCTGTCATACTACATGGTACCATAGTCTAAAGCCTTTTTAACTTCAGTTTCTGATGATTCACTGTCGATGTAAAGCTACCCAGGATTAAATCTGAGCATTTTAGACAAGTTCAAAGGTTAGATAACTTGTTATACTTGTCAGATTTCTATTAGTTTTAGGAAAAAGACCATATCTGGTGAAAATCAAGTCTCTTTTTGCTTACAAGGGGTGATTGATAAGCTTTGAGCCTGACCAAGAAAAAAGTCAGAGTAAATTTCAACAATGCCTTATTTCTCAACATAAGCTCCTTGCAAGTCCACACATTTCTTCCAGTGTCTCTGTAGAGCCTTGATACCAGTTTCATAGAAGGTTTTATCCTGCAGGAAGTCGCTCACTGCAGATGTGATGTCATTATTAGTGGAATAATAGGTCCCAGCAAGGTGCTGTTTCCTGTTTGGGAATAGATGAAAGTCGGACGGAACCAGATCTGGGGAATAGGGTGGATGCTGCACGAGTTCAAACCCATGTTCGTGGGCCATGGCGACAACTGACTTGTGGACTGGAGCATTGTCCTGGTGGAACAGGACACCACTTCTGAGCTTTTCACAACACTTTTCTTTGATTTTCTCCCACAGTTGAGGTACCAGGGAAGCATCATATTGCCCTTTCGGTACAGGTACTCTATCCCAGCATGGTCACCAACTGGGTTCATTTTACTTGAATGACTCACCCTACTTGACTCAGGTATTGTACATGCATTAATACACACAATGAGTCCAAACTGAACTCAAACTATTGTGACATGTTGCTCTCTCAGGGTACTAAACATTTGATTAACAAGTCTTGATTTCTTGGTCAGTCTCTAAACTTACCAATCACCCCTTGTTCTTACCAAACCCATAAGGTGTTTTTAACATGCTAAAAGACACATCGTGAGTGACATAAGCGGTCAGTAACATGGCTGAGCATTTCTACCATGAAGCTGCAATGTGCTGATGACAGTCTCAAAAGAACAGATTTAGATATTCAGGTTTCATGCACAACAAACCCAAAGAATAAAGTTCGTCAACTTGCAGAATGGCTGTATTACTCCAGTATCAACCATTTCATGCCACTGTGTAAGGCCGAGTAGTTTTACAGTGTTTGGGAATAGTCATAGGTGAGCTGGTGTGCTCGAGCTGCACCTGGTGGGGAGGGGTGAATGGAGAGAAAGGCATGGTCTTCATAGATCTGAACGCTTCAGGGCAAGCGATGGTGTAACTCTACACCAAAAAACACATCAAGAGCTGCAGTGATGGACTGGTTGAGTATCACCTCATGTACTGGGGCTGGAATCCTTTCTGCAGCAGAGAGTTCATGACCATCTGCTTCATGTCGTCGCTGCTCTCCTCTCACCCTTTTCTGTCTCCCTTCAACTGTCACTCTCAATAAAGGCATAAAAACCAAAATTTTATTTAAAAAAGAAAACTTATGAAGCAATTTTTGCTCACCTTTTCGCAGATTAGGTACGTAGATTAGATCGGAACATACAGAATAAGTTCTTAAGTATCCTTTGATCTTTGTACCTTATTTGTTTCTGTTTTCAGGTCTTTGCTTTAAAATGTTAATTCCTAAACTGAGCTGAATTCAAACACAAAAACTCTAGATCTAGTCTTATTTAAAGATGATAAAACTGTATGTTTTAGGAATTACTATCTTATTTAAAAAACTCTGAAGAACTTTCTGTAAATGTTTAAATAATCTGAAGACCATTATTTGAGTTTCTCTTGGATGAAATACCATGTGTTTGTTCCAGACAAACCAGAAACAGCAGATCAGTTCATGTGTGCTGGAGGATTTCTCAAGCTCAAGCATTTGGGTTTGCACAACAAAAAAAGCAAAAGTAAGTATTCTAATGCCTGGAACAAAGTGTATTGTGTAATTGTGGGAGTAAAAGTCAGGCTGGATGTGTGAGCATTTTGGTAACTTTTTTATGTTGTGCAGAGAAACACAAAGACATTTTCTCATCAATTGGGCTGCTTGATTGAAATACATTATATACAGCTGGTGCAGAACTGCTGCAGAATCCAAGCACAAGCAGACCTGCTTCTGCACCCATTAAACTAGTTAGTCATGATTCTGTAATCAGCTGCCCAATTAATGCTTAGTAAATCATGCAGAGGGTGGATTTTCTGGACAAACACGTGACACACAGTGCAATGAGAAATCACAATTTTTAAATTTTCAGCATGAATGAATCCAACCTCACAGGAGCCCTCACCACGCACAGAGAACACAGGCCGGCTGCAGGAGCCATGTGAGCATCTGTGTGATGGCTGGCACTAATTGATGAGTGGAACTTTTAGTTTCTGCGGTTAGGACAGATGCTTCAGCAGCTGAATGCGACCCTCTTGGCTTTTCATACTAATTACCCTCTTGTCTCTTGGAAATTACATTGGCTTACAAGTGCACAGCAGCAGCAAACGTATGGGGGCATTATTGTAGCAAAATTATTTGTCAATTCGAATGGAGAGTTGTCCATCTGTATTTCAATCCGTGTGTCCGAAGAGAGATTTGTCAATGTGTAAAAGAATTTGTCTATGCGAACTGAGATTTGTCTGTCTGTAATTAGGTTTTCAAATGTGTAAAAAAAATGCTAATCTCTATTAAAAGTTGTACATGTAATAAGATTTGTCCATACGTACAAAGAGTTGTCAATGCGTACAAAGATATTCGTAGCTGAAAAGTTTCTATTCGGCTTCACATCTGCAGGAAATACAGACAAATCCCCAGTTACGAGTCGTTCGGCTTCACAATTGGCTCTCATTTTTACACGTGATTTTTGCTACACTTCTGCCGTGAGAGAGATTCGTATCTGAAAAACGTCAGGGTTTCTGCTCCCTGACCTCAGGCTCACAGGCTCACAGGCTCGTTCATGCTGGCTGCGTTCCGCTCTGCTGCCCTGTACCCAGCAGTTCCCGTCGTCTGCAGGCCATCAGGGGGCCACGATCCCCCTGAGTCTGAGAGGCACCTGGCTGCAGACCTCCACTGTGAGGACAGTAAATGCACGGGATGCATTACAAAATAAAATCGCGTAGTAAACAACGTATAATCTACTCGACCACTGGTCTATAGTATATATGGTTTTAATTTATATATTAAACTTGTGATTATTTTCAGAATGAGCCCCATTGTGAGTTTTTATGCCTGCTAACAGAATAATCCTTAAATGTTATTTTTAATGCACAGTTACAGTCATAAGAATAGAACAAAGACGTGCTACAGGTAATGAAGACAACACAATAATTACTAATATAATGACAAAGTCGGCGACCGGGGACATTAAATAACAAAAGTGTAACCGTTAGATTCCCGTAAAAGTACTTATATCCCGTTACAGAACCGTCAGAGCCAGTGGCAGATTTCAGAAAGTCTAGCCGAGCTAAGGCTGCTGTCAGCGGGGAGCTGTGAGCGCTGACCGCCCGGTAGTAGCTGTCTAACGGGGACACTCACATCTCCGACATCGTTGGAGTCAATTTTTAAGCAGAATTTATCTTGATAAATTGACCACAGATTTGATGTTTATACAACCACTTTATTCCCTCAAATAATCTTAAAACTACATTTTGTGTCACAGTCAAGGTAGTACCGTGGACAAGTGCGTATATTGAGAAACAGTCACAAACACTCGCGTTAAATGGCTGCTTCTTCTTTTGATTTAATTAGCGGTTACCAAACCAACTTCACATGCGTCACCGCCACCTACCGGACTGGACGCCTTAAATGTACTTTTCTGTTTTTTACCCGTTACGTCCCGTCCTGACAGTGGAGGTGTCCTCACAGTGGAGGTCTGCAGCCAGGTGCCTCTCAAAACATTAACATGTACTCACCGTCTGCGATCGGGGCTCCATCCTGTCCACACCCTGCCTCACAATGTCACCAACGCTCCAAGACTCAGGGGGATCGCGGCCCCCTGATGGCCTGCAGACGACGGGAACTGCTGGGTACAGGGCAGCAGAGCGGAACGCAGCCAGCATGAACGAGCCTGTGAGCCTGTGAGCCTGAGGTCAGGGAGCAGAAACCCTGACGTTTTTCAGATACGAATCTCTCTCACGGCAGAAGTGTAGCAAAAATCACGTGTAAAAATGAGAGCCAATTGTGAAGCCGAACGACTCGTAACTGGGGATTTGTCTGTATTTCCTGCAGATGTGAAGCCGAATAGAAACTTTTCAGCTACGAATATCTTTGTACGCATTGACAACTCTTTGTACGCATGGACAAATCTTATTACATGTACAACTTTTAATAGAGATTAGCATTTTTTTTACACATTTGAAAACCTAATTACAGACAGACAAATCTCAGTTCGCATAGACAAATTCTTTTACACATTGACAAATCTCTCTTCGGACACACGGATTGAAATACAGATAGACAACTCTCCATTCGAAATGACAAATAGTTTTGCTACAATAATGCCCTCATACAAACGCATTTTAAAGGACGCAATAGCAAATGAGATGATGTTTCCTATCAATGGAATGAGTAAACATTGTGAAATTATGTATTTGGCAGGTCGCAAATACATTGGAAAGAGAAGAAATATGTTCTCTGACATTTTTTCACCAAATGTTCAGTCTTGTGGTTTAATGTCCACTTGTAGCGACTACAGCTGGAAGCAACTTTCTCATTCTTCTGTTTAGACACTCAGCACCATGTTGGTTGTTATCTCACGTCAATAGGGACAAACTTTTTTAAAAAGTTATCAAAGTGTTTTTGTTGCCCAAAGTTAACCAGAGACACGAGTCAGGATGCAAACTCTGGTGTTGTTAGTCCTGGGCTTTGTAGACCCCACCATCCACCCAAACCACCTCCCACCTGATGTAGGTCAAACACTGCATCTAAACGTAATTGGGCAAACTTGTAGGAAACAGAAATGCCACGTCCCACACAAACCTCCTGCTCTCACTACTACTAAATGTAATCACAGCCAAGGTGCTACATGTCAGACCGAGCGGTTGGAAGTGGCGTCAACAGCCACAACTATCCAGCACAGAAACAAACTGTGACAGTTTGGGCTCAGCCGCTGCCGCTTCACTCCTCCTGTTATCTTGCTTTCCTTTCCTGCCATTCTCCTTCCTTTCATGACAGTTAATTGAGAGACACACACAATTCACAGCCTCCAGGCACAAACCATACAGGTGGGACCCTGAAATATGGCAGTGGATTGACTAATTAAAAAAGAAAATCCCATTTACGCATTGACTTTTCATATCCCAAGACCGGTTTGATACGCTTGATTCAATACCAAATTCTAAAATCTCACCTGAGGCAGCGAATATTGCCAAGCGTCTGAGTCTCAAAGTCTAAATCCATCTGTTCGTGTGAGGAGCTGAGCCTGCTGCTTTCTGCCTGAGCTGAGCAGGTTGCACTGTGGAGTTAGGCAGATGCTGAAGCTAAATGAAGATGTCCTATCTCATTTCCTCCTGCTCTTGAGCTCTTTGGCCCAGACCACTGTATCCCGATTCACCGCTTTCCCTTCTCTCCCTCCTCCTCCATGGTTATATTCAGTTCTTTTTTTCCTCTTCCCAGTATAAAGTCTGCTGCGCATGACTGACTTTTATACGGCACTACCATTTTCCACAGGAACTGAAGAACACACTAAGCAGTTAAAGTGTCAGGAGAAATCCGTCTACCTTTGCGTCCAGCTCAACAAACAAGTACTCACAGCTTTTCTGTATTCACACGCTGAACTTTTCAACAAGTGACGACTTCATCCATCAACCAAAGCACTGCAGCGGAGGTTTGATATGTGGTCAGTGTGTGATCATTTCTTTGGAGTGACTTTTGTATTTTTAGTGACCCTGGTGACTTCTCAGTTTAGGAATAAATGAGTCCTGGCATGAATGAAATCTGAATTGAGGTGAGAGATCATCATGCAGTCGATGACAGCCTCACTTTCACTGAATAAGAACCCCAAACTTCTGAATAATGTTCTCAGCGCTTCAAAGCAGCGGTGTTTCTCCTGCACAACAAGCCCAGATAAACATGACATAATCAGCTGGGTTAAAATGTGTCATTTAAGACAGTCTGAGTCAAAGCGTAGTCTTCAGACTGGACCTTAATGATGTTCTAAAATTTACATTAAAACCTGTATTTTTTTGGTTCCCTCTAGAAACAATCAGTGTTATGCAGTTTTGTTATGTGCACTTCATTGTTCCTCCATCTACCTCGTGCATTGTGGTCTTATAGGAATGACAGTTGTATATTTTATACTTTTTATACAAAAGTCAACCTATGGAAAAGGGTTGAAAGTTAGCACTATAAGCTCTCTGTGTAGCTCATCAGTTTCATGCTCCGCACTGAGACTATGTTAAAGTGCATCATCCATATTAAAATAAAATGAATTCAAACTCTGTTTTTAAGGGTTGTCTAGATTAAAAACAGCAAGTCTAAGTGAAATACAAAAAAACAAGTCTAGATCACGGAAAACAAGTTATTAGAGTGTTTTTTTTACCAACAGGAATCCTGGACTATGAGTCAAAAACAAACATCCGTTAAATTAAGCTATTATAGACGATTTTCTTGTGACGTCTCCAACTTTTGGTTACGTTTGATTGAAACTTGTATCACCAGCACTGCCACTAGAAACAACTGACCTAGTGATCATGTAGCCGTGTGTCTTCAGGTTCCAGGTGAACTGAACCGATCAGTTTTCAAATAATGAGCGTGAATGCGAACACCCTCACTCTCACGAGAATGAGCGGCACGGACCGTTCACGTTCACGTTCATGTTCACTTGAAAACTCTCGCGAGAGAAAGCGGTTTTCAGGTTTTACGACAGTTTATGTCAAACACTGGTGACAGTCCAGCATGGCTAGTGCTGCAGCCAGTTTAGCAGAAGACCTAGCGAAGTTTTATGAATGAACAAATGAAGACAGACAGCAAGAACCTCACATTTTTATGCAAACTGTGTCCACCTGGTCTGAATAAACAAGTGCGAGCATCAGACTGACGTTCACACTTTGTTCAATTGAGTAACATAGTGTCTTATCTATTTAAAAAAATGTAACAAACGAACATGAACTAGTTCATTTTTAGGACTGTGAACTTAGGTCAGATTTTTAAAAGTGAACTATGAATGTGAACTAGTTCATTTTCACATGTGTGAACTGAACTTTGAACTAGTTCTTTTTAAGCATTAACTGGCACAACACTGGTTCACACTGTGTCAGCCCAAATACTTAACCCCAACCCTAACCCTTTGCCAAGACCTCACCTTTAAAGACCGTTACCAGTGAAAATCTAAAGTTTTTACCTTTGTTAACATGTCCATATGGTGTTTTAATAAATCCTGGGTGACACATCAGAAAAAAAACAGTCATTTCCATATATGAGCATTTCTTTTTTGAAGCTGCACTGTGCCAATGACAGTCTCAAAAAGACTGATTAAAACCTGTTGGGTTTTAATGTACCAAACCTAAGTGAGGAATCGTGTCACCTTGCAGACTGGAGCTTTGTGTAGTTTCGAAGATGTATGGTTGAATTACTCTAGGGAGAGAAGAGTGGGGAGACAACAGTATAAAGTTTCATCTAAGCCCTCTTAAACCAGGAACCAATTACTTTCATGGAAAAACTTCTTTGATAAACAGAGACGAATTTCTAAGGGTCTAATCAGCAACTGGAGAGCAACTATAAAGCTGCTATAATCTGTGTTTTATATTTGCATGGTATGGGTCAAATGACTACTTCTATGTAAAAGTGGTTGCTGGTAGCGATAAATGCATGGACATTATCACACAGCTCTGGAGTCCTCCTCAGCTCTACGCCTGCACCTTTACTGTTTTAGCTCTGGCTTACTGCTTTTATCAGTGTTTAACACTCATGTTGCTCTGTCTGCTGAACTCTTTGGTAAAACATTTCCTGACCTCTTGGCTTGCTCTATTAGTTCTTATTAGATCTGGCAAAAGTGTTAACTTTTAATGATGATATTGAGGAGTTGGCTCTGATCTGCTCTTCGAAGTTATGCTTTTAATTGGAAAGTACACAGGAAAGTAGCCAAACGCTGCTGCTCATTTTTATTCACTTGGTAAAATTGACTATATAATCAAGTACATCAGCTCCGTATATCACTCCCGTCATCCTATCAACCAGCAGGGCTGGACTACCAGTCAAGAAAAGAGGCACCTGTCCTGCAGGTACACTACTCCAGAGACCTCAGAGGTTATAGGTTCACTTCATATCAGGAGCTGTCCAATGTTTTGTTGTCCCATCCATCTACCCCAGTCTCCTCCCTTTGTTATAGAACAAGGTCTCAATCATTATTACTGTGGCCATTAGAGGGATTTGTGTTGTTCAATCAATCTTCGTATTGCTTGATTGTCATAGTTTCTATTGTGTTCCCATAGCATCCATAAATAAAGTTGTGTCAATCACGTTGCTACGAAAAAAAGAAACCAGAGAAAAGTGCTGATTCCTCTGTCCATGCTATAAACCAAACATTGGAGTAATACAGCGGTCTACAGAGCAGGTATATGTGGAGATAGTCCTTAACAGCCCTTAGAAGCTCAACCATCACATCAGTAAGGTTGCTGAAGCAATGATAACTCATTAGCTCTTCTCCCTCTAATACAACAAGTCGTGTTTTTTAACTTGTTTTTCAGACCTACATTTTGATAATGACTGTTTTTTTTTAAAAGCGTATCTGTATATAAAAGGAATCAGAGGTTAGAAAGACCTTTCTATCCTCGTACATTAAAGAGCCATTAGTGCATCCATTTGTGGCTTCAGTGGCCTCATTGGGAGACCAGTTCCCTGCCCTAACAACCAATTTACGCAACTTCAAGTTGTCTTTCAACTTCGGAAATCCGATTAAACACACAGGCCAGTGATCATTTAAGTAAAACACTTGCAATTATCCTGCGTGACATTTAGTTTCTGCATTTAGTGGATGTACCCACAACTATGTGTGTGTTTGTGTGTGCTAAATGAACCCTGTGGGTGTGCTTCGGCGTAGGTAACACTCCATTACTTGTCCTTTTCCTCTGCATGGCTAGCCGGAGCATTTTACTCACAGCATACGGCACTAATTACAGCTGTAAACACACACAAAGACAAACACTCATAACCATTTACCTTGCTAATTTCACTGAGCCACAGCCCTCCTTCTGCTCTCTGTCTGATTCCATTCAAGTGATCGCTCTTGTCTTGACTGTGTAAGTAGACGTAATTAGTTTGTTCCCTCAACGAAAGAGAATGACCGGATTCAACCAGGCTCAAATAGGAGTGGAGGAGTAGGTGGAGGGAGAGGGCAATTTCATCTTCATCACTGAATAGATATGATTACATCTTTGGGTAGAGTGGAGGGGCGAAGGAGGGGAGAAAGCAGGAGGTGACAGTAGGTGAAATAAGAGGTGGAAAGATAATGACAAGCAGCAAGACTGAAGTAGAACAGAGCAGATGAGGTCTCTCGCTTCTTTTTGTACCTCATTTGGGTCACAGCTCTGATTACCCAAGACAAAATGAGCAGCAGTGTGCTTTTTCTTAACGTTGTTTAAGCAGCTTGATAAGGAACATTAGACACCAATGGTCCTGTAGAGCTCATTAGGTAAAGAGTGATTGGTAACACTTCACAATACGGAACACAAAAATGTGCATATTTGTTAAAGAACAAAAGTACTTCCTGAATATCGTCTAACCTAGGATTATAGAGTAGATGATTATTTACCAAAAAAACACATTTGGTCGAAATTTATGAGTGAATCATTTGATCGGTTTCTTCATGAGTTGTTTCTGATTAACTCTGATCCAGCTGACAACACTGAACAGCACAAACTCAGCAGGTCTTCATTTCTTTAGGATTTCTTCACCATGACCTGCTGTTAGTAGAATACACAATGTTTTTCCCAGTCAAAACTATATTAAAGTTATAGTTAGCTATATAGTTAAATAACTATATAAAACTTATAACCAGTAGAAAATGTATGTCAGGATGTGTATAATTTTTTCTGTACTAAAGCCCTATTCTCACGGGATAAGTATTACCTGGGGACCCCGTGTAATAAATAAATTACTCCCTTACGTCAGCTGTTTATGTGTCCCATTCTCACAGGATAACCAAAGTCAGCTTTTCCCCAAGATTTTACTGACCTCCCATGGATGATGTCAGCGCGTTACGTAGTGTAACATCCGCTCAGCGCTCACTTTGTTTTCACCACGGCTTGATTTGAAATAACCAGTGGTAACAGAAGTACAGCAGTAACTAACAGCAGCAGTTCTACAATCAGCAGTATTGTATTTTACTTTACCTTCAGGTGTTGGGATGCACACTTTATCAATCGAGTCGGGGAATGACGTTCACTGATGCAGCCACTGCTTGAAAATGTTCTTGGTTATTGAGCTAGCTGTGTATTACAGTAGGCTAAAAATAGAAAACATTATTCTTACCACACACTGTCAGGCAGTGATCCACCATTTGGAGGTGAATTTGCTCCTTCTTTTCAGCCTTGTCTTTTTTTCCCGTACGTGACGGTCCGATAAGCTCTTACCGGCCCGGGACCTAAAAGCTCCTCTTAACACTCCAATGCAGCCTCCATCATTCCCAAAAATTAATATAAGTACGTCTAGTAAACAAAAACCGCCAAAATGCCTGTGGGGTCCTAATTTATAATAGGTAATTTGCGAGGGAATTTTTACTTTCCACATTACCGACATGGCCGATTCTCACGGGATTAACATCAGTGACGACCTCAGCAATTATTAAAAATTACAATAAGTCCCCAGGTAATACTGATCCCGTGAGAATAGGGCTCTAGTCACCAAATTTAAAATACCTACAATACATTAAAAGTGTAAGCGGTTGTTTTAAAGCTCCTAACAACCATTGACTTCATAAGACCCTATGTACATTTTTCTTCTTTTTAAAATAAAGTCTACACTCTGGTATTCATCAAACCATTTGTCTTTAACAGTGTTCTGATAGCAAAATGTCAAAAAATATTAAAAATAGGTATTGTTAAGTGACAAAATTCTGCCTTAAAATGCATAGAAGGAATGTAAAGTGTAATTTGTTTTTTCAATAACAGCATGCTATATAAAATGATCAAGGGTCATTTCCAGTTTGACCTCATGTCGGCAGCTTTGACTCCCTTCTTCAAGGCCTAAACCCAAACACAACGATAGCGCAATGAGCCTTTTTGAGTTGCCGTCACAGTAACAGGATGGTGCAGCACCTGGGTTGCAGGTTTAGAGCAGAACTGCATTGTTTGTTCTTTTGTTGTTTCATTAGATTGTTTTGCTTTTTTTAATGCAGGGTTTTGAAAAACAACAGTTTTTGTACATATGGTGATATTTTCTGATTCAATCTGGCCGATTGCTAGTAACAATATGTGCTGTTTTTTTCAAATGTACACGATTGCTGGGAAATTGTTAGTAGAATTGTGCTTATGTACGAATTATACTTGTTCGGTAATCATTGAGTGACTGTCAGGACTTTAAAGTCTACATGTCAGCAACCATGATTGTAAAGATATGAATCACCACAAAACATTCCAAGCTGTATGTACTCACAGTAAAGAACATAGAGAACAGAACTGACCCATTAAGATTGTGTAAGTGACACTTATCTTATGCCGACCCTTGTACTGACGTGTGGGGACGCCCTGTGTTACATGATTGTTTTACCAAATAAAAGAGCCAAGGACAGAAGGACTAGCCAGAGAGCTGGAATGCTGTAGCGATGCATACTGCAGAGCTGTAGTGTCCGTTCTCTCCATGTGCGCAAGTAAAAAGACCTGAGCCTGTGAGTGCTGTCTTTCTTCCTGTGCTGTGTATTTTCAGGTTTTGAACCTAACAGAAATGTAAGAAAACTAATCCAACTTGCATGTAAAGCATGCCTAATTTATTTTCACTTAATATTTTCAAGTAAAACTGTACATTTTTAGCCTGACAGGTGTTATCTGCCTGTCAAATGTTCATCTTTGGCCAATGCTGATATTGATGCTGCTGCTGCTGATTCAATTCAATTCCATTTTTTTAATATAGCGTATAGGCCTATTTACAACATTTGTCAACTCATAGCCCTTAACATAGTAAGGTGCAAATTAACACCCAAAAATCCAGAGTTGCTTTAGGATTCCCTATTAGCAAGTGGTCAGCGATGGTGGGAAGGAACCAAAAAAACAACCCTAGGATAGGGAGGGGGAAAAAACCTCAGACAGACCCAGGCTCAGGGAAGGCAGCCATCTGCCTCGACTGGTTGGGGTGGGAGAGGGGATGAGGGGATGTCATTGTGCATCTCTAGTTCGATTGGGGAATCTCATGCAGTTACTTCAACTGCCTTAACCCTTCCTCTATACACACAGAAGTAGTTTTCCTGGACACATTTCCAACGGAAGATCTCACAAGCAGGCATCCTTTTCTCTCTAAGAAAGGCTGATCAGTGCCCACACCCACAGAAACACAATAGATGTCTCATCTCTCCATCCACGCTCAAACACAAAGCAGTGGGGATGTGCACAATTTGAACAATAAGCATGAGCATGTGACTAGTGACTGCTGTTCTGACTAATTCAGGTTTTGTAGATCACTCTGTGAAAAGCTACAGTGAAATTGAAGGCAGTGCGGAAGAACCTTAAAGTGTAGCACTACTGAGGAACGCTGGCTCTGAAAAATCTCTGGCTCCCATTCAAAAAGAGTCAACCTCAGTCGGTGTGATTGTGGTCAATTTGAAAATAATTTCATAATTAAGTCTGTACATTAGGCTTTAAAGAGAGCTGGTCTGGAGAGACTGACAAGCTGGTTGGATGAGGCAGGCAGAGGCTTATTTTACCATTAACAACAGTAAGAAGAGTGTATGAAGAACGCTGAACGTGTAGCTTTTTCAGTCTTGAATTGTTGTAACTCGTGTGGATTTTTTCTCAGCTCCAACTCTGGATCTTGAAAGTGCTTGAGCCTGGACTCATCACAGACTCCTTTTACAAATAATCCAATTTGTGACTACAGTCCTGATTGGAGCACTTGAAAGCTGATTTTAATTAGAAGCAAATAAGAGCATGCCTGGATGAAAGAATAATTACAGTTAATTACAATTTGGGTCACTTATTATAGTTTTGTCCAGCAATTCTTACTCACTGAAGTAATTTGTGAGATCTGCGACCACAAAGACGTCACTCCAACACAATATGGCAGGGAAAGAAACACAAGCACACAACAATCTACAAATTATAACCAGGTAGTGGCTTGAGTCAAGAAAACTAGTTATACCTAGGGTGGTACAGGGGTTAGCGCTGTCACCTCACAGCTAGGAAGTCCTGGGATCGATCCCCAGCTTGTGGGGTTTCTGTGTGGAGTGTGCATGTTCTCCCTGCGTGGGTTCTCACTGGATGCTCTGGCTTCCTCCCACAGTCCAAAGAGGTTAAGTGGTGACTCTAAAGTGGATGGATTGCTGTTGCCTCCCTGAACACATCAGTGGCATAATGCATGGTTATATGTACTACTGTTTACCCAGTGTATAGATGGCATGAAGAAGGTCATATCAGTATAAGGCACTATTAGCGCGCCTTATAACTGAGGCAGCATTCATTCATTCGGCCCGCTCTGTGCTCGCTGCATCGCTGCTGCATCAGCCTTCACGATCGTCAGCCTCCTCCTTGTTATAAGAAAGATCTGGGCACGTATAGATTTGCTGCCTATTCAGACTGTTCCATTGACAGCATCAGAGTGAAAGGGGGTGGACAGACAGGAGAGAAACATGCAGCAAAGCGTTTTGAGTCGGACTCAAACTCATGGCCACTGCCAAGGGATTGAGCCCAGCGTGGTATGCGCCTTAACTCTGTGCACTAAATTGCAGCCCCCATTCTGTATTCTTTTAAACATTGTTAATATCAGGCTCTGCCGGGAGGGGGGTTGTGATCTCAAGGACTGTCTGTGTCGCGCTTGCGCAGATGTTTCCTGACCAGAGTCACCGCCAAGCATAACATGCATGTCAGTCTGAAATAAATGGTTACAATCTGACAAATTGTTGTGTCTGAAATACTTATATAGCATTTTTCAGGACACTCAAAGACACTTAACAAAGCAGGTAAATAAAATAAATAGAATATAGTGGAGAAAGGAGCATATACAAATGGGGGATTATGAGTTGTAGGCAATATTGAAAAGATGTGTCTTTATGGATTTCTTGAACATGGAGAGTGAGGAGGATTCTTTGATGTGTTCGGGGAGTGACTTACAGAGGGTGGGAGCAGCGATGGAGAAAGCCCTGTCACCCCAGGTCTGGTATTTAGTCCGGATGATGGTAGATAGGAGGCTAGCATGAGCAGAGCGCAGGGTGAGGGTGGGAGTGTGCCAGTGGAGAAGTTCAGTCAGGTAAGGGGGGAGTCAGGTTATAAAGAGCTTTGGAAGCGATCAGGAGGATTTTAAAGTGGACTCGCTGGGAGACGGGGAGCCAGTGGAGGTTCTGAAGGATGGGGGGTAATGTGATCATGGGTGAGAAGGTGGACAGCAGAATCTGGATCTATTGAAATTTCTTGAGTGTTTTGGACGATGTTCCGAAGAGAAGACTGTTGCCGTATGTGATGAATGCGTGGATGAGAGTTTCTGTGACTGAGAAGGGAAGGGATGGATGGAGGAGGGCAGTGATTTAGAGGTGGAAGAAGGCTCTTTTAGTTTTTTGCTTGATGTGTTGGTCGAAGGAGAGGGTTTGTCGAAGGTGACGCTTAGATTTCTGATGTGAGGGGAAGTGAGTACAGTGGAGCTGTCGATGGTGAGAGAGAAGTTGTGGGAGGAATAAAATAAGTAGCTGTAACAGCCATACATCGATGAGACAAACAGATTACAAACCATCAGCTACACATACCAGAGACTCAGAGGAGGGCCATCACCCCTCCCTGCTGTCCATTACTTTATCTAAATGTTAGAACTATCAAAGGGACTGAAAAGTACTGTAATTATCCTTTCCTGTTTTGTGCTGTAGAGCAGTCCAACACACAAATTTATCAAATTTAACCACCAGGAACAGCAAATGTTTTGCCCTATTTTATTTGTGCAGATTTGACCACTGGACCCGTCGTTTGTATTTATTCACGTCAAACAACCAGCACCAACTGTGAAGACCTTAACCTGGATGTTTTAGGAAGTGGATGCCACGTTTGAAGGATGGTATCTAGCTCATTCCTATGCTCACATGACACCCATGTGGGGCCAACAGGACATGCTCATTTAAGTCTTCTCCAGTTGGGCTGGGTGAGAGCACGTACAACTGAGTTTTCTATCAAGCTGGATGACTTTCTGTTGCCCCGCTGCACACATGAATGGCATGAAATGAAATAATCGTATGACTCCTGTACACTTAACAAATGTTTCTCAAGTAAATGCATTACATCTGTGAATATTACGTCCTGCAGCGGCCTGCAGGTGCAGTGTGTTGTGTGCACTGGACTGGCATCTTTCACTGTACATGGGCCATGGGCTGTGTTGGCTTAGAGGTCAACATTCTTGGTTACTGAGCAGAAGTTCAGGGTTCAAACCCCATCACCACCAAGCTTAACTCTATCTGCTCCAGGGTTGTGACTTTGTGCTTTGACCTCTGAGTGGAGCCTAAAATTGTATTTGGTTGTTCTCAGTGCAATGACTATAAAGTTGCGTTTCTTGTTTTCACAGGTAATCCCACGAGTTTCACATGAAAATACTCATAGGTTCCACATGAAACCCCATGGGTCTCTGCCATGTGAAATTATGACTTTTCTGTAAGGTAGTTAGAAAAATGTATTTACTGTTGTACAGCTGCTACTTGTCCGATGATTGTGTGTAAGAAAATAAATGTTTGGACCAGTGTGCAGCACATGATAAACATGGAAGTTCAAATAACCTGCTTTGGTTACCACGCCAAAATTACTACACAGCCTGGGCGTTTGATTACAGACATTAGCTGCAAGCAAACACACTGACTGTGTTCATGGGAGGTGTGTGTTTGTGCTGCACTCAGTGTCTAACTGAACTAAAACTTGCCAGGACTCCAGTTGTTCATCCATGAATTGTGATGACTCCTCTCACTGCCTGCTTTCTTGAATTGCTCTGCTGCTTGTTTTGCAGACAGGGGGAGAAAGCTGTAGGTGGAGATGGGAGGGTCATCTGGGCTGGGCTTCCAAATAGGCAAAACTGCCCTTACAAGGGATAAGAGGTGCTCCTTTGAGGACAGCAATACCACATTCACATTCTGGAGACAAAGCACACATTGTTTAAAAGAGGAGCTGAGGAAGCCATCTATGTCAAACTGGAACAACCATCTTTAAACACCACTTATCAGACACTTACAATGCAGACCTGAGATCCCTCCCCAGGCAGTTTCTCCCCATTCACACCTTGAGGCACCTTGAGGTTGTTCATAACCCTTGATCCCCATGATATAGGGGTGAAAATAAATACCTGGGACATAAATTGTAATTATTATAAATGATCTCTGGCATGGAGACAGGATCGATCAGGATCTGACGATAGATGACACCATACTTTTCGTCATTTCAGACAGTGAACTGTCATATACAGAGATTCACTTTATGAATCATTTGCTCTCACCTTGACTCCTGAGCTCCATCACAGCCGGATATTATTTACTATAAAGTCTGATCCATTTACTGAAGTCATAACATTTTTCTGTCGTAAAAAGTTTTCTGCAGTTTGCAGCAGAGGTACTCGAGACGCGATACAGAATGCATCTTTATGCAATAATCAATGGGAGGCTGAGTAACAGTAAAAACACCTTTTATTGTACCATAACTTTACTGTAGTCAGATAAATTATCATCACATGGACAGAATTTTTAGTGCTGAAAACATAAAGAAATGATAGAAATGGGTGAACTTTTCAACAAATACACCATCGTCTCTTCTCCTGGACTATTTTCAACAATGATGCCTACTATGTTAACTATACCAGTATTAGTTAAACACATCACATAATTAGTAACGTTTACTGCCTTGGTGTGCCAGTCCAGGATTTTCAGTGGCCCTAAAACTGACCAGACCTCCATTTTCATGTTTCCTGTCCATGACTTGGTTTCTACCATCTGATCAGGACCACTTCTGGCACAGACACAACATCACAATCTGACCAACGGCTGCTGGGAAGGGCTGCTCATCGTCTAAATGATGTTCTCATTCGTTTAGTTACTTACACAAGGCACCAAAATCAATGCGGGAGCAATTTATTCATGTCAAAATGCAACATGGAGCGCCTTTTATAAAAGCCAGGAGAGAGAAAGAAGTTCTGCAGAACGAAAGGTGACAACAGAATGATGTAAGAGGAAATGTTGCGATCATTAGGAGGACCTGGGCAGGGTGTAGATGAGAGAATAGGAGCAGGCAGCTTGGTGGATAAATAGAGAGTGGATAGGAGGAAAAAAGTGGGAAAACAGATGTTAGAATGTGAGTGATGAGAGGGACGCTATTGTGGGCTGCCAGCACAGACTCAAACACACTCACTCGCAGTATGTTTACTCAGCCTGATGCAGTTACATAGGATTAATATAGAATCTGCCAAGGCAACAGCAGCCAATCACTCCTAGTACTCAGGGACACACAGCCGTCCACAATAGCCTTGAACAAAATCAACAAGAACACACACACACCTTATCTCCTCAGAAAGTCTTCCAACTGCTGATGTTACACTAAAACAAGGCCATTGGTGAACAGGGGGCCTTTCTGAGCCACTATACCAAAATGAGTGGACAGCCACGCATCCTTATAAACTGTACTTGCCTCTGTGTTGGTTTAATTTAACGCGATTTGTTCATCATGGCTCCTCTCATGCCACACACAACTCCCTCCCACCCGGAAAACACACAAAAAAGCAAATGTTGCTGAGCCTCATGGTGGGAAAACGAATCGAAAACCTAATGAAATTCTGCCTTCTTTATGCCCCTTATCTTGTCCGAGCTGTGTGTGGAAATGACTGAATACCATACTGCAGCGCAGGTCAAACATAAAACAGAATAAGCAATGAGCAATGCTCCTCCACCTGTGGCTCTGCAAGCAACCTCACCATACATATTCAAAAGCACAACACAGAGCGCAGCGTGACTCAGCACACACACCGTAAAACTATGCTAATTTTAGTGTGTGTGTGTGTGTGTGTGTGTGTGTGGCAGCTTCATAGCTGTCCAGACTGACACACATTAAAGATTTGACCATTTATAGCAAACAGTTCTACACTTAGATTCTGCTGTTTGAGCTCACAGTGAAGCCAAGCAGCAACATGGATTCTGTTGAGTGAGTGAGTCCTCTTTAATAAACACATGCAGTAGTTAAATCAAGGTAAAACTCCACATAAAGGACGCATGGGAGTGGAGGAAGCCGCAACAAACTATGAAAAAAACAAGTAGGCCAACAGTTGAGGCTACTTGATGAAGAAAAACATTCATATCTAATCTATGTGAAACACCATCATGCTGTAACTCTCCTGAAACACTTGAATAAAACTGCAACAGTATGCCAACAGTATCCCAATTCAAGGAAAATACTTGATTTAATAAATTCAGTGAAGTTCCTGGCCAATGGTTGTGATTTCTCTTTAATGGAAGCAAATAGATTCTCATCTGATGTATAACTCAGTGTTACTGGTTCGTCTCAGCTGCAGACTGCAAGATACTCACATATAACTACACACTGCCCTTAAAAACTATTTTTTCCAAAGCAAGATTTACTTTCTATATAAAGATAATAAACCTGCTCTTTACCAAGACTCTTCAAAGTTTAGGGACGCTTGTTGAGATCATTTCACAGATGTCTTATGGATCCTGACCTTCATCTCCAACAGAGAGCAGGACCTCATAGCAGTTCTGCCTTCATGAAAGATGATGATTTCATTATGGAGTCTAACATACGCACTAATAAAGTCAGGTCCCAGATCATGACCACTCAGTCCCGACTCAAGACCAACAAGCCACGAGTCAAGACCAACAAGTCCTGACTTAAGACCAGGTCCCAATTTAAGATCAAGAAGTCCTGAGTCAAGACCTACCAGTAAAAGTCAAAAACAACAAGTCCTGACTTAAGACCAACAAGTCCAAAGTCAAGGTGTGCAAGTCCCGAGTCTGAACCAACAAGTGCTGAGTCAAGAACAACTCTAGAGTCAAGAAAAAAAGTCGTAAGTCAAGAAAAACAAGTCCCAATTCAAGACCCACAAGTCCTGAGTCCAAACCAACAAGTCCTGACTTAAGACCAACCATTTCAAAGTTAAGACCAACAAGTCTAGAGTCTAGTCTCTGTCCTAAACTATGATTTGACTCCCAAATATTTAACAGCACACTCATCACCAGCCATTTGAAATGTCTCAATGGAGTAACAAATAGAGTAAACTAGTGTTGTACATAAGTACCAAATGCTTTGTAAATGTAGTATTTATTACTTTCATTTACTATGTACAAAACAGTTAAAAGTTGGTAACTGAAACTTAAAGATTAAACTGTGGTCTTTACTTCTGGTCGTTTGACAAGGTAGAAATACAAAGAGCAAATGAAGATGAATCATCATTCATCGGTTGAGTCCACTCCACGTGACTCAGGTCCTCACCTCTGATCCGTCCCCCCTACAGGACAGCATGTGAACCACTGTGTAGAGCCAGAGAGCACATCACAAGAAGGAAGTCATCTAAAAATTAAGATATACAATTCTGCCTTTTCTTTAAAAAAAGACTTCCAAAGGGCAGATAAACAGAGCAGGTTTGCTTTCTTTCAGCTTCAAAATCAATTCCCTTATTCAAACAAGTGCACGCACGTCCTGGAGAGATGTTTGAGTTTCAACAGTCGTAGTGTACTGAGGAGCAGAACAACAGTTTAAGGCCAGACACTTTCCACACAGAGAACCCAGACACCCTTTCTTTCTTACAGCTGTACATTTTGTGGGAGACCATTTGAGAAGACCCAAAATTTGTATCCAAATGAAGCAACTATTTAGGATGTTTACTGCAGAATGGCCACTCACGAGCCTCTTGGAGACAACAGGACGACTCCGACCTCCACCAGAACCTGATAACAGTCATAAAGTGTTAATTCTGAGGAAAACCACTCCTCTGGAGAAGAGGGGATTTCAATCTTCACTGTGACCTCGTGACCTTTCTCCCAAACATCCACAACTTTCTGTACAAGAATTAACTGTACAGCTTTAAATCCCAAAGTTAAGTTAATTCAACATCACTGGAGTGTTCATCCCAAATCTAGGCTAAATCTATGATACCAGGTTGATCAGGACCAGGACTGAAGAAGAAAGAAATTAAGATTAAAGTCATCAGTCGAGTCCATGTCATATGACTCAGGTCCTCACCTCTGATCCGTCCCCCCTACAGGACAGCATGTGAACCACTGTGTAGAACCAAGGAGCACATCACAAGAATGAAGTCATCTAAAAATTTAGATGTACAATCCTGCCTTTTCTTTTTAAACCTTCCAAAGGGCAGATAAACAGAACAGGTTTGCTTTCTTTCGGCTTCTAAATCAATTCCCTTATTCAAACAAGTGCACGCACGTCCTGGAAAGATGTTTGAGTTTAAACAGCTTATCAAATTTCCTGCTTCGGCACAACACAGCAAGACAGGAGTGTCTGTGAAGTTCCATCTGCATTAGGTTTAGATCAGTGCATTTGGACGACCATCACTAAACATCCATCGTCACCTTTCTGTATTAGGAAGGACAGCTGCCTGTCATTCTCACCGTTTTATGCCTTTTAGATTTCTTACCATCCAGTGTTCGTCTTTTCAAAAACCTTGCAGCAAAAGGAGCTGTATTTTTCTGCAATAAAATGTTAGCTGAGGAACATTTGCTGGCAAAAAATAAAATAAAATAAAAAATAAATAAACCCACAGCAACTGCATTGCATTTATCGTGTATGATTGAGCAGTGCACAATAAAGTGGCCACTAGCTGCAATTTGGTGGATCAGAGGAAAAACGAGCAGCCTCTGCTTTAACCACGACACATGACATTCAGCAGTGCACTTACCTGTGTGGCTAAAACCACTAAGGAGCTCAGACACATGTATGCACACATAAGTAGTACTTAGCACTAAGCATTTACTGGCAGTGAAGTCGAGTATTTCAGTGCTGTGCCACTAAAAATGAACAACAGATGTTCAATTACAGACTGGAGAACACTTTATATGGCTGCACATTCACACTATGACTGCCGTGCTAATGTGAGAGTTGCAGCAGTTTCAACTCTCTAAATTTGCCCATATGAATGTAAACTGGCACTTTCTGCACATTTGAATGCAAACATGATTCACAGGAGAAGCCAGGGGTCTGTTTGGCCTCCGAAAACCTTAACTACTAATTGAATCTGGGTGTCAGTGTGACCAAATCCTACTTAACACCCTCCGCCGTTCCTCTCCTCCCTTCATCTCTCCCTCCGATCCATCTGATGACTCCGGCAATCTGCGTGTCATGTACAATTAAGTGGATCTGAGGATGCAGAGAGGGAGATGAAATTTAAAGTGCTGCAGAAATTAGAAGTGATGAAGTGTGTGTGTGCCGATGGCGTCCCTGGTGGTTAGAGCTCTGACACACCGGAGAAGTGACAGCGCAGTGACAGGTTTCCTCTGATCAGAGCTGCAGACATGACAGAGCAGAGTTGTAGACTCAGCCTGATGCTCTCCACCTCTCTCTCTCACACACACATGTATTTAGGAAAACCCCTGTGGCTCCTCCGCTGCACCATCCCTCCTCCTTCATGTCGCCATCTCTTGTTTTTTGTAGCCAGCAGAATTTTTTTGTTTGGAACAACCTCAACACTTTGAATGCCAAATTGGATTGAGGAGCCTGAAGCGTACGGAGAGCAATTAGTGTCAAATGTGCGTTTCATGAACCATGAATAAAAAGCAGCGTATATGGTAATCGCAGATGTATTTTCCAATTTCACATCTGTAGAAATAAAGACAAATAATCACTTGAATGAATGCCAGTACTGTAGATATGCAGTATATCACTAAGGAAATTAATTATTTGAATAACACTAGTTTTTAAAACATTCCCAGTGCACATAAAGGTCTTAAAATATGTGCGACTTCTTTGCATTTATTTACAGACTGTTTCATGTGAACACAAAGCAGGTGACTTGTGTGGATTGGGTTACATGTGTCTGTTACACCTTCTCATGGTCGCTGACCCACAGTTGTATGTTGTGTTTAGGTGCTGGTGGGAAACCGGGATGTCTTTTCAGTGCAAACCTGCAGGATGTTAGAAGTGTTTTCTAGTGTTTTCAGTTTCTGAGAGTTTTTAATGCGCACGTCTGCATTTGTTTTAATGTTCTGAATTCGTGTTTCTGAATTTCGTTGTTTCACGTTTTTGGAGTTTGTTTGCATTTGAGTAGTTTCTGTTTAGTAGAGAGTTTCTGTATTTGGCAGTTTTACGTTTTTGAGGTGCACTGCTGTATTTCAGGTGGCTCGGTTTTCAGCACCGTCGCCTCAGAGCTAGAAGATCCGCGGTTTGCATCCCTGCCTTCCCAGGATCTTTCTGTGTGGAGTTTGCGTGTTCTCCCTGTGCAGCGTGGGTTTTCACCAGGTTCTCCAGTGTTCTCCCACAGTCCAACACCACGCTGAGGTTAACTGAGAATTCCAGACTGTGAATGAGAGTGTGCTTGGTTGTCTGTCTCTATGTGTAGCTCTGCAATAGACTGGTGACCTGTCCAGGGTGTCTCCTGCCTTCACCTGAGTCAGCTGGGATAGACTCCAGCCCCCTCCGTGACCCTACAGAGGATTAAGCGGTGCATCTGATTGTTTTCCACCTTTGCTGTGCCTTTTTGTATCTGGTGGTTTTCCATGTATAACATCCGCTTGTGTATTTGGCTGTTTTCCATCGTTGAGGTGCGTTTCTGAGGTTGCTTGTTTTGTCAGATTTTGCAGTGTTCTTTCATTAAATGCTGTCAAAGTCTCGTCCTGTTACTGAGCATGATTTCATCATTTGCTCGTGTTTTCTCAATTTGCATGTTCTTAAGTTGCAGAGCATTAAGCTTTCAAGGCCGCCAGCTTTAGTCACATCGAGCATGTAGAGGCGGCGTCCTTTTCTTGACACAGACATCTTTATTGACTGCCTCAGACCCAACGTAATAACAAAGTGAGCATCCATTTAAACCGGCTTTCAGCATTAGGTTGTCCTTGAAAGAACTACTTTTTCATGAGAGCATCAGATAAACCAAACCAGCTATGTGGAGGGAAAATCAAGCAGTTTCATTCACTTTTGTACTGAATTATTTAAACTGGTTTGTGTTTAGTTGTGAATTTGTTTTACATTCATTCCAATTGTTATTTGCTTTCATCTATTTGTGAGACCGATTCTCCACAGTGGTCGTTCCTGCACACACATATCAGAAAACTTAAGCCTTGAACCTGTTTCTCTGTTCGCACACACCTACACACATAAACACACATAGATCAAATCCTCTCAGAGCCGGGGTCTCTCCCTCAGTGATAAATGTCAGCCTCCCTCCTCCTGAACAGATATCGATGGTTATTTGGGCTTATTTCTCCAATCTGTTGTTCACCTCAGAACGGAGATGGAATCCATTTCTGCCTGGTTGGCAGCGAGGGTGACTGTAGGACAAGGTAATTTGGCTGCCTGGCACCCTCTAGTATCTCTCTGTCTGAGCTGCTGAGCTATCTCAGGCCCTATTTCCAAAGTTTACCTCAAACAAACACGAGTGTGCACGCACAAAAAGCCCTTAGCTCTCTGCTCAGAGACGCACAAACTGGTCTTGAGCTGAAATGAAACAAAGTCCAGACACTCTGAGCAGTTGTTAAATTTGATCTGGCTTCTGTAAACAATCTCCTGGGCAAGTAAAAAAAAACAACAAATAATAAAAACATTTTATTTTTTCTGTCATTTCAGTTTACATCTTGTAAAGTTTTTATATATATATCAGATTTCAAAAACAATCCAAACACTGAATGTTTCATTTCTTCACTGAAAGTGTGTTTTGCAGATTTTTTTTTTGTTGTTCTTCCAAAAGTTGGAGAACAGAAATCCAGGACAAAGATTTGAAGAAATGTAGTGTCAGTGGTTTGTTGAGGACTGTAGTGTCCAAATAAAAACCTATCTATGGAAACAGAGCAGATCTAATTGGTCCACCAGTACACATGTATCTCATTCCAAACACAGTCAAAGGCTGTCGAGACAGGTTCAAATCCAAGCACAGCCTCTCTACAAATATGGATCTGGACCCCACATGTGTCAGAGTCGGTGTGAGGAAGATTGTCTGGGTAGAACTACTGAAGTGAGTGAATCTATTTTACTAGCAGTGACTTCAGAGAATCAAAATTTAAGGATCACTACCCCTTAGACTATTGTCACAGAGGAAATAGAGTGCATTATCAGTAAATGGAAATACTATTTGCCTCAGTATGCTGGGTAACACAGTGATAACACAGCTTAAAGTGAGACTACGTACTTTGCTGCACTTTAGCAGTCACAAATACCCTATAAATCCCATTTGTGTCCACACAGTTCAGCAAAAGTTACATAGATTCACTTTAAATGCTACAAGGACTTTGGGGAAAGGCCAACGCTGCAGAGCTGAGCAGCTCTTTAAATTCATTCAGGCACTTCAGTACGAGTCTGGTCAAGCACTGTGGTCACTACCGAGAAAAAATTGAAAGTGATTAGTACCCAAGAGACATAAAAACAAATCAATAAAATATCACAGATAATCACAGTAGTTACTGGTGCTGTAAACACGATAAAGTTGTTTTGGAAAGCTGCACAACATGCAGTTTGGCAGAGGAAGGACAAAAGTGCATTTGGATAAAAGAGGAAGGTCGTCCTGAGATCCCACATGAAAGAATTTTTGGAATAATACTAAACATAAGTAGCACCGTTGCTATTGTTGCTCAGTTCGTTCAGTGGTTTCCTTTGTTTAAAGCTGCTAAAATGGAAGAGCAGCAGCTCACCAAAGGAAAACAGGGACGTAAGAGGGAATGTTTGTTTATGCAGGTAGAAATTAACACCTAGCTGGTGAAGCGATTTTCACCTGTGAACCTGTCAGGGATACATTAGTGTAACACTGGTTTGAAAGAACGCCATGTGCTGTTTGATGGTAGTTTTGATTGGCTGGCTGGCTCCACAGGTTCAACATTTCTTCATTGTTTCCACCCCTGCTAAATTTATTTGGTACATTCAACCATAGTCTGATTGTGTTGTGCTGAAACTGCCGCAAGGTTATCTAAAAAATCATGGTGTCTTCACGTTATTGATGGGAAAACCAGAAAGGCGGGCATAGGACGCAGATAAAATAAAGAGTGAAATGTGTAGACAGTCAGCATTCAGGCCAAAATGTGCTGCACAATATGGGGTCAGCATTTGAAATATTCTAAAACAAGCTGCACTTCTGGACATGTTGTTCTACGTGGGTGTATAATATGCGAGGGAGTGCAGATGGTGTCCATGAGTGAGCAGTGACGTCTGGGTCAAATTTAAAGGGCTTCCACATTCTGTTGTTGAGTAGAAACGACACTAAAAACCTCACAGTCCTCAGCTTCTAAGACACTTTCCACTGTAAAGAAGGGCAGCGTTCATAGGTCAGTGGTGATGACAGGCGTGACTCCGTGGATGAGCAGTGTGGGACCCAGGTCCTGAGTCAGCAGCTCCAGCTGACGTAAATAGGCGGTGTAACGGCGGGTGTCAGCTGGGGGTCGCGGCAAGTACAGGAAACGCACAGCAGGTGGTGGTCGGGCCTGATCCAGGATCAGCTTATTGACAGCTGACAGGTAGTCATCCGACAGGCGCGTGGCGTTGCTCGGGAAGCTGTTAACGTAATCGTCTTCGTTCTCCTCCTCCTCGTCAGGTCTGGGCTTCTTCTCGTCTGTAGCCGTATCCGGGGACTGTGACTGCTGTTTCTTGCCCCAGTCTTTTTGGCGCTGCCAGTGCAACGCCACCTGCTGGTCCCAGGGCACGGGGTAGATCTGAGCTTTGATTCTCAGCTCTTTCAGCAGCTGGCCTAGCTTCTCCTCTGAGCCCCTCACACTGCGTCCCTCCTCCACACACAGGAAGAGACGCAGCGTAGCTTTGCGCCAGGCCCTAACCATGTTGAGGATACACGCCAGCTGCAGCAGGAACAGAGAGCAGGTGTCGACGTAGCTACAGCTGTCTGGGCGCAGGAGGTTGACCGGCCAGACGTCCACGTACACAGCTCCCTTCCCTGGAGAGGAGGAGGGCGGCGAGAGGGCCTGGGCTCGGTCAAAGTTGTTGAAGTATCGAGCTAGAACCACATTCTTTAGCATCTTCATAGCATCAGCAATGATTGCCACATACTCTTGAGGACCGAGGACCTTCCCGTCTCCACATTCACCCAAATCCTGTCTGTCACTCGAACCCCGTAGGGAGGCAAAGTGGAAGAGAGGAGGTTGCTCGAGCTCCTGAGAAGGGCCCAGGGGATCTATAGATTGACTGCTAGACAGGGTCGGATCAATCAGCTTGTCCTTTGGAAAACAGTCGTCATAAAAACCCAGAACAAGGGTGTTAGGACGCATCCCACCTAGAAAGAGGTGAAGGAAGAGAAAAAGGCAGATGAGGAAAATAATAAGAAGGGGCCCACTTCTTCAGATCTAGCACAAATTATTTCTTTATCATTATTATTAATTTCTTGAGAAGTTAAGTGAAAGGTAGATGTGGAAGTTCAGTCATTCTACCTGATGAAGAGAAAGAAAGAGAGAAATGTGAAGAAGACAAGTGCTGGAGTGAGAACTGGGATGAAAGCCAAAGAGAGATAAGAGAAAGAGCTGGAGACAAGACGAGTGGTCGAAGTTAGACATGAGTGACAGGAGGAAGGAAGGCAGCAAACAACAAAGGAAAGACTAGAAAAGTACTAAAAGTCCAATCTTGTTAAAGTTTGGAGTGGATGTTTGTGCAGAACAGCACAGAGACTGATATTAGTTTTCTGTTAAAACCAACAGTTAAACAAAGAAATAAATATTTAAAAGTCTGCTAATCAAAGACTAACATGACTACTTGAAACAGATAAACAAGAAAGGAAGCATTTCCTACAAAAACAAATTAGCTGATGAAATAACAGCCTGGAACTTTTGAAATGCATTTGTATGCCAGTATTAGCTACAATTTGAACATATATAAGAACATAATGTTGTACCTGAAGATGAATCACTGAAAGCAATTTAAGGGGGCGTTAAAACTAAATTATATACAGAAGTTAAAATGGCAGTTTAAAACTGAAAGGACTGAAAGGAGTGTACATGGTAAACACAGTTGATGTGGAAACCAAATGACTGTGTGAAGCTGAAATGGAAGTTAAAATAAAGATTCCAGGAAGAGCTCCATTTCAAATATGAAGCAAGACAATGTTGTTGATAGTAACCACATCATTAATCAATAAATGATTGATCATTATATGAATGAAGAACGTAACATTTTCCTAATGTGCTGATAGTCTTTTAGAACGACAAACACAACATTCATTGTAGAAGCAGCGTAGTTACATTAGCCACCCAGCTGTAAGACAGTCCCTTTAAATTTTAACCCACTAGGAATGTGAACACCAGCCGGAAGCCATTAACTGCCACAGAAGTCTTTGTCATGGTGGCCTGTGTTAGCTAAATCTCCACAATGCTCTCTGCTTGCTGACATGGAACTGCTGACCCTCCTTGAGTCGCCACAACATTAAACCTAAATGAGTTGCAGTCTTCCATATCAATAAACTTTATGAGGCTCCACCAGGTGGTGCAACCAGGTACTACAGCTAATCTGCTAACACTCTCTGACATGCATGTCTCATCTGTCAATACATTTTAATCTTGAAAATTTTTATCTTCAGTTAATCGAATAATGATTAATCATTAAATCCCAAAGTTTGTTACGTATGAAACCCTGGAAGTCTGAACGTGTCTTTTTGAAAATGTCACTGATTTCCAGGTGGAAATGCTCAGTCATGGAGCTAACTGATTATGTCACACATGATATGTCACCAAGGTAAACAAACTAATTACCACCAAAGGGGTCTTTAATATCACCTTTTAGGGTTTTTAACCACTAATATGGTAATACTGACCTAGTCCTGAGATGAAGAGGAGATGCTGGACACCATGACGAACAGAATCCGCCAGCGTCAGGTTGACAAAGGCTTTGATGTTTAGATGGTCCACCAGGGACAACCAGGAGTCATATTGGGACTGCAGAGGGTCAGATGGTAAAGTGTCTGGGAGAAAAGAAAAAAATAAACACTGTGATACGAGGTAAGAAATAGAGCTGACAGTTCAATAGAAGTGTTGCTGAGATGCAAAGAATGGGAGGGAAAGAGAAGGCCAAGAACTCGAGCCTTACAAGTAAAAGGAGAGAGTAGAGAAGTCAGTTTGACAGAGCTAGATTAGAGGCAGAGTGTGAGAGAGATATGAGACAAGATGCTGAGATGTGGGGGGGCAAGAAAGAAAAAGAAAGATGCAAGCACAAATGACAGCCAAGACAGAATGTGAGACAGAGCGAAAGATACAGGGAAGTGCAAACAGGCAGACAGATGATCAATCATCCTAGAAAAACATCAGCATGTATGTAGAGAGTGATCCAGAGGCCACGTCGAAAGGCTTCATAGACAATTCCTGTGGTAGCTTCAGTTGTGTTTGGTCCTCCTTAGCTTCTAACGCAGTTGTTCCCATTGATAGATAAGTATTCTGTTCAGCTTTAAAGCAAACAGTTACAAGACAAAGGCAAGAATAAATAGAGAGAAGAAGCTGAGAGTCCTCAACAACCAACTCCACTTCAGTGTAATTATGTGAATGAATAACTCCTTCATATTTCTCAAGACCAAGTGGCTTGTCAAATGAGAGAAGGGCTCTTCAGCAGATAATGAACATATCATTTTTTCAGAGGGAAACACTCAGCGGATTTGGATTCTGAAGACTCCATTCAGGGCCAGTCCCTGTGTCCCACAAACCTTCCAAGAAACCCCCCATAAGACAAAGACGATCAATGACCCTGCTCCTTGAAAATCTGCTAGTGTGTGCCTCTGCACAGAAGAAAGGAGACGCCTCCAGAGCATCCTGCGATTACTTCTGTTGAAATAAAGCAGCAGCAGATGAGCCGATGTCACAGAGAAAGGTCCGGCATTCTAAAAAGGTCCATTAAATGATGCACCGCTCAATGTGAAACTTCAGATTCCACTGCCAACAGGGAGGCATTTTTCTCATTCACATACTTAACGTATTTGGGAAGAATTGTATAGCTATTCTGAACCAGTCCCAAATGAAAACACTTAAGTAAAGTGGTAGTGGCAATATTTTTTCACATTAAAGAGCAGTACAACAAATCGCTATTAAAGTTCTCGCAATAATGTAAAAGTTTTGAGGTAAAAAAACAAGCTTTCACATTTGTCACTGCTGCCTCCAAACATGATAATCATGTTAAATTATCCAAAAACTATATCCCATCACCATCTCTGATTTATTTTGCTCATAATTAATAGCCTTCCTCTCACACTGAGCTGGTTTGGATGAGAAATGATGCAGAAGTAAAGTTTCAAATACTCTTCACGCTCTGATGCAGAAGTCACTGGAGAAGGAAGTGATTCACGAAAATAAAAAGCAAAATGCAGTTCAGTGTCTCGGCTTGTGGTGTCCTTACTGAGGTCTCCTAGCTGGACGTGCCCCAGCACGTAGAGGCCGCTCTTCTTGATGTCGTTGATGAAGGTGATGAGGCCAACGCTGCTGCGAGGGTTGGAAACCATCAGCAGGACCTGAGGCCTCCAGAACTTGACGTGGTCCTTCCTCACGTCCAGCATCAGCAAATACTTGCGTACCTGTAGGAAGGAGGAGAGACTTGTTAGAAAGGCTGTCATTGGTAGGAGTGTTTATTTTTACCCCTGTCCTCCTACTTAATTTACCCCACGGTCCATACAGTAGACTTGGGCTGCTTATTGTATCATTTCAGCATTCGCATTGTGATGCATAAAATATTCACACTGCAGATGTGAAGTAAGTCAAATCAACACTTTAAGAATTAAGAATAAGAAGACCAAGTCATTTTTGGTCACGTCTGAGCTGCTGCACTGCGGCAACTGAGTGGAGACTAGAAACCTTTCTGTGCACAGACGTCTTGCTAACATGTCAGGTATTAATGCAACAGTGGTAAATCAAAGCATGAATTGATAAACAGATGTTCACCAAGTGATGTGTTTTTGGTCCAGATTTGTCTATACAGTGATCCCTCGTCTATCGCATGGGTTAAGTTCCAGAACCCCCCCCTCCCCGGGACTGATGAAATCTGCGAAGTGGCGACCTTATATTTATTTTTTATTTACATAAATTTTAAGGCTTTATAAACCCTCCCCACACAAAAGGGTTCTCTGTCCATTTAAAAGTTAAAGTTCAATAAAAACATTTTGTCTCTCAAATCAATTAATAATTGTGATACATAAATATTATTAGTATTGCTGTATTTATATTGATCTTTGCTATTTTTGCTATAATGAAAGAACGATGTTTTCCAAAACCATGTACTTTGTCTGCAGAGTCTTGCAATTAGTACAACTACACAAAGTAATGATTGATTTGTTTGACCATTTAAATCACTATACAGCAATCTTCGCATGACCAGTTTAAAACCAGACTCGAATCCCATTCAAGCAGAAAACTGTTTCAGATGACATTTCCAGCGTTACACCTTACGAGAAAGGTTCCACACATTTTTCCATTTTTACTTTTTCATTTTGAATGATTCTTGTCCTATTTATCATTTGCATCATACTGCACAAAAGACATGTCTGAGTTCTCTCTGCTTCCAGCCATAGGTGTTCTGTTTCCATAGAGGAGCAGGACTCCGTATTACAGTGAAAAATGAACTCACAGAGAGGAAAAATGTGACAGAAGCAAAATAAAAAGCACAGAAACTGCTAGGAGATCAGAGGTTTAAGGCACTACCGCACTGGCTTTTCAAAGCCACAGGCTGCATCCATCTTTTTCATACAGTCTGTAGTCCAGACCAGTGTTAACCATGTAGGGTGGAGTTTCCCTAAAGCAGAGATACGTCTGTAGTTATCTGACACTGTAGCTCCACACATAAGTCCACTTTAATTACACAAGTCCCTGAAGTCCATGTCTGGAGGTGATTTAACTTACACATCCATGCAAGCATGTGTGTTTTTTTCATTTAAAGCTCTGAATAAGCGACTCTTAACACAGTACAAACTGACGTTACTTCTGCCTGCAAGGTAACTGCAGGATTTTCATGAAGCAGGTAAAAACTCTGTATATACAGTCTTGAACATGCTCATTTGCTATGTTTAATGTCTGTTTTGTGCAGAAAGAAAAAGTAACTTGTAGGGATGATCATTTAACATGATGTATGCAACAACTTTTAATGAACCCAATAATGAGTTTCATATCTTTACATGATTTTTAAAATAAACCACTTCAGAAACAAATATTCATCACTTTGTTGTAAGACAGATAGACATATTTTTCAAATGCATATAGTGTAGTCAGTTTTTAGATTATTCCTCAGAATTGAATGTACACATTAATCTCAGGAGGCTAAATAGTCGATAATTGTGGATTTCCAAGAATTATACAAAACATAGCACAGAAAGACTAAAAGTGACTGATGACAGAATTGTGTTTTTCTCCTAACATCAAAATTGGCAGATACACAGTTAGACATCAAATCTCGCCACATGTTTCAATTTGTAGCTGTCCAGAGGGTTTCCATCTTATCATATAATCTAAGCGGCACATAGATTTATATATGTTCAGACTTCTTTTTTTGGCCACTCCATAGACAGAATCTCAGCTTTCAGTTAACACAGACGTCTTATAATGAAAACGTCACAGCTCTGTGACAATGGGAGAAACTTCATCTGCTGTGACAGAAAGCTCCAGGACAGCATCTGAATGGTTTCTCAGCTGCTGCTTCCGGAGTTAAGAATAAACTCCTCATCACCCTTGGTCATGTGAAGGACTATCAGCCAAGTGCTGTAACATCCTGGAGTCCTGTCTTGGCTGTGACTTTACATTCATTATACTGACATGAGGCTAATATTGATCTTGAAAGCGTGTTAGTCTGTTTCCTAAAATGTCAAACTATTTCCTTGAAGGCTCTCAACATAACCCTGTGTGTGTACCTCTACCTTATATGTATGCATGTGCTGCTGTATGTTAACCACAGGGACTTCTCTTATCAAGAAACAAATTACATCTCTAATCATCATCCCATTAGGATATGAGGCTGTGGCAGGGACCAAAAAGCGGAAGGTTTGAGCATGTATGTGTGTACATGTGTCATTCAGACTGTTAGTGGGAAAAATGTGTCTGTGTGTGATTGCTTATGAATATGCATTAAAATGCCTGTGTGTATTAGTATGCATTACAATGCATGCTATAACACAACCTTCATTCGGATTCTGAAAGTGTGCTGAGGAGGTGGCATCAAGGTACCATTAAGGAAATGTACCCAAGTGGAACCAAACATTAGATCTAAACCTACAGTCTACTAGGAATGATTAACACTCACTTTATACCCTCATTGGAATTAATGACCACTGACTCAGTGATGACGTGTCTGCATGTTAACCCCTTAACGCCGACCGTCGTGAATTCACATCATACCGCTTGCATTCAGACTGCAGATAGTGTACGCATTCCCCCAATGTCGATCTGTGCTTATTCAATACCTACGCACTAAACAATTTTGTGGCATCAATTAAAAAAATTACCATTAATGCCTGTTGTGAATAATTTGCATCATACCTAAATAAATATTTATTCTATGTGCTACAGACATATTAACAATCTCCACTTAATTTAGCATCAGCTTGAAAGCTAAAACAAAATAATTAATTTTTTTATATAATTGTAAATAAATCCAGGTGTCAAGGGGTTAAAGGGGTTACACTGTTGAATTAATTTCTCTGACAGAAGAAGAACTTTAAAGGATAATTCTGTGGGGTTCCTCTCACTTTTGAAGGCTCCTCATTAACCCTCTAAAGCCCAAAGGCTTCAAAGGAAAGTTTCTTTCCGACATATAATCCGCAATATAATCAAATCTAAGCTTAATATTGGTACATTTGATCAAAACTACTTTATTCTACACGTGTCATTTAAAACATCACTAAAACTAAACTGTTTGCAGCAGATGCAGTAAAAAACAAATATTTCTGCACTCTTGAGGGCAACTGAGAAGTTATGATTTACCCAGCAGCAACCACCAGTCGTGACGAGAATACAGACACTTTTCGGGTAAACTGCAGGCTGTGTTTACACAGAGGCAACAAAGGAGATGGAAAGCCAAATAAAAAATATTTCATCAATAAAATAAATGCAGCATGGCTCAAAAACAGTTAGGAAAATACATTTAGCATGGTGAGACGTCTTTCTAGAGTTGATGTGCAGAGTAGTTTGCTGTAAAAATGTAGTATCTTCGGCACATAGAGTCACATGTTCTTCCTGTATTAGTAACAGCTGTGGGTACTTGGAAAAATGCTGTTAATTCCAGGATTTTTCCATTTTTGTAAAATAAGAAATCAAAAAACAACTATTTTTTCAGATTTATGAAAGTGTCTGACACAAGTGTGTCATACTGCACAGAAGCCATTTTTGAGTTCTCTCTACCTCTAGCCACCGTTGTGCCGTTTCCACAGAGGTGTGGGATTTTATACTGCACTGAAAATTGAGTCCACAGTGAGTGAACATGTAGCAGGAAATAAAATACCCAGAAACGGCTTGGAGTTCAGAGAGTTAAAATGGGTGTTCCTGGTATAACAGAAATGTTGAGGAGAAAGGAATATCTGACATGAGCAAAGCAGTGATGTGTCAAAAAGAGTGTGATATTTAGATGAGGGGGTGATGCAGCCCTAATTACTACTAGCCATGTAAAGCAGTAGCATTTTTTGGCTGTACAACACCTCTGAAAGTGTCACTTGAATAAACTAGAAAAACACTCGGAGAGCGCAGACCTCCACCAAGCAGCTCATTTCACCCCATAATTGGGATTTACACCCAGAAATAATCGTCACAGGATTGTTTTATCTACATTATTAGATTCCTTGACCATGAAAACAAACCTTAGCATTTGGATTCACATTGATATCATTATTAGTTCAATAGTTATTCACCAGAATCTCTTTCTGGGTAATGGTGGTTTCTTCTGGATCCAGCTCCATAGCTGTTGATTCTACAACAGATCTGTTGACATCCTCCTGATTCAGCAGAGTCTCAGCTACATGTTGGTGTTGGCTGCATGTCTGGATCTTCATCTGTTACCTTACAGTGATGACCATTCCACAGGCCCTCTAGTTTTCCTGTTCTGGATCATAGTGTCCAAAATTTAGCACGGATTAGGATCAAATTTTGATGTGTTGTAGAAATTACCAGGAACTTATCCTCTATTTTTACCAAGCAGCCTGGACATCTTTTTTTGTGGAGTTACATTCACATATGCATGCACATTACCCTATCTCCCAATGCTAAAGAATGCTGCAACAAATTCCTGGATCCAGATGGTGATCCGGATCAGCACCAAAATCTAAAAACCTGTTCCTTGTCCTATTATTCACCAAAAAAAATCCATTCATAGCTTTTCCCGCAAAGTTGCTAACAGACAGACAGACAGATAAACAAACAAACAAACAAACAAACAAACAAACAGATAAACATTGACAAAAACATTACCTCTGCCAATGCATTGTAAAAAATACTTTTACAATGCATTTAATAGAGTTGAGGTAAAGACATTAAATTGTAGAACTGGGCGGCTGTGGCTCAGGTGATAGAGCGGGTTGTCCACTGATCGCAAGGTTGGCGGTTCGATCCCCAGCCCCTCCGCATGCCGAAGTGTCCTTGGTCAAGACACTGAACCCGAAGTTGCTCCCAGTGGTAGATTAGCGCCTTGCATGGCAGCTCTGTCGCCATTGGTGTGTGAATGTGTGTATGAATGGGTGAATGTGAAACACATTGTAAAGCACTTTGGATACCACTAAGGTAGAGAAAAGCGCTATATAAGTGCAGACCATTTACCATTTACCATTTTAGAAAACAACAACACTCCTCTTCTGTTGCAGCTCTACTTTAGAATTTAGCCTGCAAATATCCTGAAAAATCCTTCTAAAAATGACTGTCTGTTTTAATAATATAAGTTCTGTCATAATATCAGGGTCAAGCTCCCGAAGCTGCTGACATCATATGTGTCAGTGCAGCTATCAATCAATGATGAAAATGTAACTAACATTATTTCCGTCATGATCACACTGTTTTTGTGCTCCCAACCAGTAATTTCTGTTAAAAAACAAAAAAGCAAGGTCCCAGAGGCAAAGTCCAACTGCCTCCACTCATCTAATCATCTCTCTCTTTATCTCTCCCTTCCCCGTCTTCTCATCAATCAGACTACCATCATTTCACTGTCGCTTCAGTCTCATCCATCACTTAGTTTCTCAATCACTCATTCCCTCTCCCTGCATATATTCTGCCTCCTTCTCGCTCTTCCCATGATACTATCAGCATTTCTGCCTCAGTTTGTCTTTTTCTTCACTCACCTTCACTCCTAAACACTACTGACGGCTGCCTGTTATCTCCAGTTGTGTGTTATTGTTTTTGTTGTTAGCGGTTGTGTCTTTGGTCCCTGCTTCAATGTCACCCAGTGGGCTCACAGCCACAGTGACTACTGCTGGAGGGTGCAGACAAGTCTATGTATGAGATATGTACATGCACGCGGCCGGTGACTTCAGCTGGGTCTATCAGTGTAATCATTTTCACTGGACTGGGCTCAGTGCCAGGGGTTTAGAAAGTGTTAGAGAGGGGAGGGGGCCAGACCGAGGCACACTTTAAAAGGAGACTCATTTGTAAAATGAGTATAAAAAGGTTTTAAGATTTCTATTTAAAGTTCTTGGAAATAATAAACTAATTATCTAATAAACACATTAAACACAGTGCCACATTGCCAACAGTTACATTGTTTATTCAGTGTAATAAGTGAATGCCAAATAAACTACTTTAATATTCTCCCATAAAATAGTACCAGTAAATAACTGCTATTTGTAACTGTCCTGGGCTCTATGCAAATAAACAACACAGTCGTGTTTTAATTCAGAGGTTTTTGTCTGGGGTGCTTGGGTTTGTAGATCTGTTCAGTCGTCTATCCATTAAACTAACTAGTCCAGTGCTGTCACTAGGGCTGGGTATTGGTAAGATTTTATCAATACTGGTACAGCAGTAAAAATAAAAATGTTGGTGTCAAAATTTAGAATTTAGAATTTAATAGAATTTAACTCCAACACAAAACTTCATGAAAATGTTTTCGTTGTATTGATGATCTGCTTAATTAAAAGAAACTATTCTTGTTGTGGAACAAATCAGACAGTAAGAGTACTATTGCATGCCTTTTTCACTGATTTCTTTCTTTTTCACACTATAAACCCTTACAGTTTCTAAATGTTGGGTTTTTATTTTAATCTGGAGCATCAGAAACTTTTCTTGGACGCTTCCCAGATTTTTGTCACCATAAAGGTTGCTGTACTCTACACTATCTACATTTCTCCCTTCTTCAGCTGTGGACCATTGGTTCACTAGTGAGGGAGTGTCACCACCAAAAAAACAGATTCAAAACTCTGGTATACTTTGAGATTAACCTGGCGCTGATATAATTAATCTGCTATGTGTGAACTTGTTTGTGTTGAATGTAACAGACATTTATTTATGTGCAAAAATCCCTCACTGTAGCTTTAAATTAACTGGGAAAAAGAGAAACAAACTCCACAAAGAGGCTCATGTTAAAAGCAGTAAGCCAATGAATAGAAATGATGAAAAAAATGAAGTCTGAAAAGAAATCTGTGAAAGAATTTTGAAATGCTAAAGATGGTGGATGTATGACACATACACTTCTTAAACCTTATTTTAGGACATCAAACCTTTTAAGCACTTCTTTTTAATCCGATTTGACTGTTGATACATGCAGTTATGTCCCGTGATCACTGAAGTTGCAGTTCAGGCTCTCTCTATTCATTCAGATAGGAGCATAGTCTTCTTGTTAGACTGAATGAGCTGCCTGGGGGCATTACCAAAATGGCTACCAAATGGCAGGATGTGCTCTAAAGGGACTCTGTTTTGATGCTTCAAAAATAGTTTGAGTTGCTCAATTTTGACAGCAGGAGGACCATCACAGTCATCTTCACTAAAGTTAATGTTTATGTTAGCTGGCACTGTAACTAACAACTGTTCATGGAGCACAACCTGAGTTTTGTTTTCTACATTTAGCATTTTAACCTGACCAGTGTAACTATAGTCCACAAAAGCCTTAGCATCATCAGTAGACAGCTGGAGGCTGAAAAACTTAATTTAACACCGGGGAAACAAAAACACAAAACCTAACTCACACTCACACACTGACAGCAGTGCTATGATTCTGATTAATTAAGCACAGGGACAATTTTAAAACCAATCAGTAACCATCTCTACCCATGACCACCTGATTCTGGTAGGTAGATCTACCAGTGATGGCTAATCAGATTAAATGGAGGTGGAGGCTCTCTCACTGTTGTGTGCCGTCTTGTGGTGAGAGAAACGGCAGATGTGGGAAGAGATGAAGAACAGTGGAAGAAAGTGGGAGGGAGAGGAGGGTGAGGAGGAGAAGCGCAATAAGTTAAGTGGTTGTAATAATGTTCTGCCTCCTGACAAGCTACTGGCACACCCAGCCACCCTCACCCTCCCTGCCCATAACCCCTGCCTGCAGCCTTGGCAACAGTTCCCCTCGGCAGCGGGCCCTGCTGGCAACAGTGGCCCCTCTCCTTGAGAGCAACAGGCTCACCAGATAGAGGACATGGAGAGCTGGATGATGTAAAGCGCCGTGTGTGTGTGTGAGTGTGTTTGTGTCATAAATGTAGAGAGCTTTGCTGGGGGAATAGATGCAGATGTATGTGTGTGTGTCTTCGTGTCTGGTAAGCCTGATATAAACATGATAGATGGCTGCTGTAGGAATGACAAGGCAGCATGTGTATGTGTGAGAAAAGAGAGAGGGAAAATGTGTGTTTGTCTACTAAATGCAAAGCGATTGGCTGAGGGAGCGGCAGTGGAGAGCAGTTTGTCTGTGTTTGTGTGTGTGTCTGCTTGTCTCTATAAACCTGATAGAACGATTGCTTGGCAGAGGTAGAGGCTCTTGTAAAGCTGAGGGGATGAGATTTTAGTTGCTATAGTAATGACAAGGCAGTATTGAGAGTGTGTGTCTGAATGTGGCCATGTGCGTGTGTTTGTCGGACCTGGTGGAAAATGAGAGCCTGGCTGATGTAGCCCCAGCTGGAGGTGGGACTGAGGTAGTGAATCAGCAGAAGCAGCAGCAGCATGAAGGCGATGCTGGCCGAGGCGTAGATGGCGTTGATAAGGAACATCATGACGGCGCAGCCAATGATACCCAGCACACAGGTATGCCAGGTGAAGTACCGAAAGGTGGGCCTGGGAGGAAAACAGGAGAGGCGGAGAGGTAAATGACGCAGCAGGAATAAATGAATCTCTCATGAGTTGTCAGAATAGCCAATCTCTGATATCTGAGAGGTTAGATCTGTTCTACAGGTGACACCCAGTGAACAAATCAACACAAAGCCTCTTTGTTGGACTATTTCAATATCAGAAGACATTTGTGTCTAAATGACTTTTCCACTCATTTGCACATTAAATTGTTGGAAGATAATATAATTAGTTTGCAAATAACTACTGTGTTTGTTTAAAACAAAGATGACATGACAGAAAAACAGAACACCTCATACTGACAGCTTAAAGAAAGCCTCTCTTTAAATCCCAACGGCTTGTTTCTAAGGTTTCTCTCTCACTTCTAAAGGAAAATCCCTTGATGTGTTTTTAGTACAACCTAATGTATGCACATGCTTCAGACACATTAAAGCCCCAACCACATGTTAAATTTGGCCTTGATATCGTTCTGTGCCGCTAACACAAACAGAGTGAGTGACTTTCTCATATAGCTCTACGCTTTTGACTATAAAGTGGAGATTTCCATGTAATAAAGTAACAAGATTTATACATAGGTGGGTTTTAAAAGTGATGGTTCATTGATTAAAGTCCTTCAGATGACTACTTCAGAGAATATGGAAGGAAAAGTCTTTTGTTAGCTACTAGCTCCCATCTCACACCTCCGAAGAGAGACTTCACAAACTGTCACTTCTTTACACTGAGAAGGATTTACCAAACCACTGAGGAATTCATTGAAAAAGCAGCTGATGTGAAATTAAGATTCTCCTAACATGGCTGTCCGTCTGCTTGGGTTGAAAAAGCCAATGAAATGTGAATCTTATACTGAATTATTAACTTCTAGCAAGAGCAAAGAAATACATTTTCATTTCAGTATGACTGATTACTGACCTTATTCTCACGCTATCGAGTTCATTTTTAGAAAGCAAAGGAAGATTATTTCATCAGACGTAGAATTAAGTTTTGGTTTTCTGTTTTTCAGTCTTACACAGATTGTAGCAGATTCTATGCAACCTCATAAATATGTTATTGTGCTTTTGTCAAGATTTAACATTAACATGATTTTATCATTAAACATTATCAACAGTTTTCTAAATGGTCAGTATATTTATATCCATATATAATGAGATCTGATGATTAGTATGCTGTTTGAATGTGAGTAGAACTTAAAAGACAGCGCATTTTAACTAACTATAGCCTGACACGATAAAAAGAAGAAGATAAAGAACAAATAGCAATTTCATAAGAGTGAAAGAGCCATCTGGAAGAACTTTCCAACACTGAGGAAATGTTCTACATAGCTGCTGCACCCGTTAGAGATTTTAATTTGTCTGGGTCTCCCTGTAGAATTTTAGTGTCACATGAGAGCTTAAATCCCCTTTCCAGACTCCTTTCTGCTCCTATAGAAATGAAACTGTACAGGGAACATTTAATAAACTTAATACTTGACTTTTAAGGAAATAATCACATTTAACGACAAAGTTACAGAACACAACATATCATCTAAATTAGATTTACAGGGAGTAAAATATGCACTTTTCTTTTCACTCTGGGGATCTCCTGGTGTATAACTGCATGGTTTACAATTCAAAAAAGAACTATGTTTTGTACTGGTCTCTTATGCAGCCTGTTCACTTCAGCCTCAGGGAGAAACAGGTTGCTTTAGCTCTCGCCTCTTTAAGTTGGGTCTCCTGATGAGCCCATTCTGTTCTGACTGGTCAGACTCAGGAAACTGTCCCTCCACAGACTTCAGCTGGTGCAGGAAGCAACAAAAACAATCAAATATAGTCAGATTTCCCTGTTTTGTTGTTCTTAACTCAAAGTGTCAACTTATCGAGTGCATCCATATATGTTTACGCCATAACCTGATGAACAATATGAAAGTAGACTTCATCAACAACATCATTTATACATACAAGATGGCCGTAGCCTCTGTGTCTGAAAAGTGAAGCCAATGCAGAAATAACTTAAACCTGCATTCTTTGTAAGGTTCAGAAGGTCACAAATCATCTGGTCACAAAACAAAGTCTATGAGAAACTGACCCTACTTCTCCCTTGATTTATTATGGATAAGGATCAATCTCATGCAAAAGTACTAAACGCTTATACCAGCTGTGTAATGTCTTCTAGAAGAAGTTTGTCAAGTCCAAGAAAATACCCCTTATGACCATCTCAGCTTAGCCCAAGGATTTAATTCATTTAACTGAGATTGTGGAATATAAAGATACTGGCATTCACCAAGCTACAACCCCAGTGGCTGAAAAATAAAGCCAAAGTAGAAGTGCCTAAATCTGCAGTTCCTGGAATGTCCACTTGAGGGTAAATCCAAAAGCAAATTGATGGGGACGGGGTGGGGGGGCTAAGCTGCAGGTGTGTAACTGTTGCTGAGCTGCGGCCGCTTCACTACCGCATGTGAGCCGAAAGAGCCGGTGAAAATAATCAGCCCTCTGCCTCGCTACTTTGAGTTTGAACTGAATAACTTACGGTGGCGGACCTAAGCTCCAGGGACAGTCAAAATGACAAAACTGAGGCTTTGAAGCAGTAATTCACCAACAAATTATGACATCAGAGTAGCTACTCCATCTTTTAATATGGTGTACATCAACAGCCCACTGTTGCAAAAAATGCAGTTTGTATGTATGTGGAAACAATCTGATGTCAGTTCAACAAGGAGGTAGAGTTAACATTACAAATGAAGCGCCCAAAACAGGCTGAATACCAGTGACCAGTTTTACATACATTCACAGCAAATTTTGGAAATTTAACCATGTATAGCGCAGACTTCCAACATCGTCACAGTATGTAAGTTATAGAAAATTACAAAACACATTATATGTCCTTACAACATCGAGTTTAGAAAGGTGACTTGGGGGAACAACTCAAACATTCTGAACATGACAGATCAGCATAAGCTCAATACCCATCGAGTAAAGCTCATAAAATATTTATGGCATTTGTAAGTTGTTTTCCTGAGTCACCGTTTTCAACTCAGTTGTAATTTTTGAGGTAACTTTTGTTCATGCAGTGCTGAGCAGAGGCTCTAGTTGATGACTACTTTTTCGAGTGGGCGCTTGACATCATGATGTTTTAAAAACTTTCTTTATCACCTCCCACTGTAACAATTTCTAGTATTTGTGAGTGATGCCTCAGCAGCTTTGGATCTGTGCGTGTCAGCTGATCTCATTCATGCAGACAGACTTGGGGGCTTTTTTATCAATATAAATTTCAGCAATGTAATTAAGATGACATCTTTTAAAAGGCCAGATTTTAACCACAAGTGATGTCTCAATCTCCGTGTTAGGCAAGCCATAATTAAAAACTCAAATTCTCCACACACACACCTCCAAAGTTATTTCTTAATGCGCGACTTCACAGCAGCATCAAAACAAGGTGGAGTTAATGCTGGAACAAGATCAATTAAAACAAACAGCGCACCCAGATAATAAGCTGGCGCTGCTCACTTCTTTAGACCTCTTAGTGCTTGTGTGCATGGGCTGGAATGCTTATATGAATGAGTACATTAGCTCTAGTCAGTACACATATATACTTGAATGTATGTGTGCCATTTTTAAGTGGGAATGGGTTGAAGGGTCACAGAGTTTGGAGCTATGCAGGGAGTGGAAGTGCTCACATTTTTGGTGGATCATGTAATTGACCCCAATTTCCCTGCAATAACTGATGCTCTGTGGATAAACAGTCATTAAAATGGTCCCAGCTGTAATTACCCAGTGCAGCTCAAATGACTTGCCAGCTTCCTCTACATATCCACTCAAAGATTTAAACTATTTAGAAGAGGCAAAAAAGTAACAACTGCTGAGCACTGTGTGGCAGGAAAATACAAATGTATAGAGAGGATGGGAGGGGAAGAGACCATCAGGAAGCAATATTAAAAGAGAATCAGAGAAGGAAAAAGCCATGAGGTAGTCATTAGTGTTCCTGCTGGTCAAGTTTTTGCACAGGTCTAAAGTTAGAAATCTGAAAGCAAATATTGTGAAACCACAAAGCAGCTGAAAGCTAATATTTTGTACTGGGTTTGTAATGAGAGTATCATTTTGGATAACTGAGACAATAAATGCAGCCCATTTGTTAAAAATATTAGTGGTGGTTCATGAATGTTTCCTATATCAGTATATTTACAGACCAAATTTGTGGTCAGGTTTGTAGTGTGACTTTACCCCTGTCCGTTTGTCTGTCAGTCTTCCATTTTGCTGCAGAATGAAATAAACCAATCAGGCATAACATTATGACCACCTGTCTAATATTGTGTTGGTCCCCCTTATATCATCAAAAATGCTCTGAACATTGGACATGGACCAGAGGACCTCTCAGGGTGTCCTATGGGGTCTGGAACCAGGACGTTGACACTGGATCCTTTGGGTGCTCTGGCTTGTCCAGTGGAGCCTCTGTCAATCCAACTTGTTCCACTGCATCCTGTTGATGCTTGATCAGAATGGGGTGTAGGAAGTTTGGATATCAAATCAACATGTTGGACCATTGTCATGTTCCTCAACATGTTCCTGATTGGTTGATGTTGTTGCCATGTGGTGGGGTGCATTTGCCTGTGGGGGTAGACCAGTGACATTTGGGATTTCCATTTATATGAGGGAGTGTGCTTGTTGTGGGACAATGTTTATTTGGGTGTCTAAGTCTGATCAACATGGATGCCAGAATCCAAGCTTTTCCAGCAGAACACCACATAGTACCAATATGATCAATGTTATTCACTTCACCTGCCAGTGGTCAGAATGCTGTGGCTGCTCAGCATATCTCAACAACTATTCAATAGATTGCCTTGAAATTCGGTATAAATATCCAACGTACTCATGGGGAAAAATCTGATGACTTCAGTGATCAACCTGTTGGTAAATTTACCAATTACTGAGTGCACTGACATAAATCTTTACATCCATGGCCATGATGAACTAAACTTTAATTTGTTCAATACTTGCCAATATGTGCAAACCTAGTGACATTACTATTAGGCACAGCTGTGTTTTGAGTTTAATGTAAATTAATGAATGCTAGCACATTCAAGTAAGATGTTAAAGAGTAACAGCTGTTCGCAGCTTGGTGCTCTTATTTGTCTTAAAGCCTGGCTGTGCTTTTAGAGCGCCTACCAATGCTGTGGACCGTTACCATGTTTTAGAATTGTATAGGTATGTACTGGGTGGTACACTTTAAAGTTTGAGGATAAACTTTCCAATATTCTTTTCTGGCCAAACTATGTAATAGCAGCACCTTAAGAACATCTTTAGCATTTCTGCCTAGAAACTTCTTGCTGCTTATTGGCAGACAGATAACACAAAGCTGCTTATATCTACAATGCTATCATTGTATCCCAAATTATTAGCAGCATTTGGGTGTCTCATTCGGTGATATATAAGAAATGTTCCTACTGCGTGGTGTTATAATAGGTGAAAACTGAAAAATAAAAAGCTACACAAGCAATTCCAGTTAGATTCAGAGACTGTGCTCCTCTCCGTCTTCACCTTGCTGCTGTACATCACTGCAGACTCTTTCCCACTCCATTTTCAAGTTGGGACATTTGTTATTTTTTATTTTTCACCAATAAAAGGATGGAAGCAAGAATCATCATCATGCTGAAGGTGTCCTTTCTCAGCAAAATAATAAAAAACATACTCCTAAGCTATATTACCACTTGTCCCTTCGGCATCCTTTGGCATATAGCATCATACCGGTTGGGATGCTTAAAATGAGCCGGCTCCGTAGAGTGTACTGATATAAACGCGGGATTTCTGGCTCTTTAAAATTCAAACTGTTGACTCTGCCATTTTCAGGAGTTGTATCTGACCACTTTTTTATGCCTATACATTCTAGATAAGTTACAAAAATGTACTCCCGTCAGCAGCCTCTAAAGGAGCAGTGAGATCACATGGGAAACCGAAGCTCGCCACTGAACTAATGAATGAGACGAATGAATGAGCTGGATGATAAGCAGCTCCTTAAGGCACAGACGGGCTTCATTGCAGGGTTAACAGAATGACACTCTTAGGACTGTGGAGTAAAAGCCTGCCTTTTGAAAGGAAGTAATAATAACATTTTTGGAATTGCTAAAACTCTCTAAAAAGTGGATGACAATATCATCTTGTTGTTTCAGGCCTATCCCACCTTGTTCCCTCTCTTGCACTGTACAGGTCTACTGCCTTCAGATTTTGCTTTTATTTCCTCTTGACTTGATCACTTAACATCAGTGTAGCCCACAATTCTCTCATCTTATCCCTCTCTCTATCTTATCGGAGAGCGGGTGTAATTACGATAAAAGCTTGCCCACCCGGTCCGCCTTCCCCCACCCATCTCTTTTGTCTCCGTGGCCCCTCTATCACTAGCAGCAGCGGTCCCTCCATGCAGTCACCTCGCTCTCAACCCTTCTCCCGTCTCTCTTGTTCTCCAGCAACTGATGTCACTTAGCTGACACAGCAAAAGCAGCATGAAAAAAAAAACTGCCGCCAATCAAGTCCTTAGAGACATTAAGAAAAAGAAACGGAGAGCGATGAAGATGGAGAGGAGGCCCGGCCTTCAGCCAAAAGACACGTCATAATTGAGAGGAAGCAGGGAGTAAAACTTTGCCCTTCCTCACACACACACGCACACGCACACATGCACACACACTCAGCCAAAGGGAGAATGCCAGAAGATGCCATATCCTATAGTAAGAGGTCAGTGAGTGTATGAGACGTTACGTCAGGCAACACCCAAACACTTGCAACACCAGTGGAGACTGGACTGACCTTAAGAAACCTGAGATCTCTCAGCATTGGTTCAACCTTTATAAATGACACCTGATTCACCTCAAAGGAGTTTGATGTGTGAGCTACCACAACAAAACTGGCTGATGGGGTCAACCTGAAGTCATCCTAAAATGAAACCCCTCCATACAGTGTAACAAGGAAATCTTGCCATGATAACCTTTAATGCATCATGCCCCTGTTATTAACTCTCCTAAAGTCTCTTGCGTTACATCTTGTGTAAACACAGAGTTGGAATTTATTCCCCATTTTCACTTCTTAGCTTTTTCCCGCCTGAATTGAAACCCTAAAGCCAGTTTTAGTTCAAACTACATAGGACTTTTTTCTGTGGACTGTCACTGTGTCAGATTAGGCAATTATAGTCATAAATTGTGACCATGACTTGGTCTTCAGACATAACGGACAACAAGTATGTCCTTGACCAACCATATTTTCATGACATAAACTGTGTGATATAATTAGGAAGGCAATTTGAAGGACCAGGTATCACAAACAAGAATGTAAATAAACAATCTGGTCTGGTACAGTGTGTATGATACTGGGTGTCTTGTGTTTGTAAAAGCCTGAAAGACTAAATAAAAACCCACTGTGGACTAAATGCTGGGTCATACCATGACCATGGGTTATCCATTCTTTGATCTATCTTCCGCTTCATTGTGTGCAAGGAAGAGCACTCTCTGCTCTTACTAGTCGATATCTTAGAAAATGCGAGAAGCTGTGAAGAACTATTCTGACAGGCTCATCTTTTGTCAGGATGATGAGGTTAAGTATTAAGTATTAGAGGATTTCAGTACATGTATGAATAAATGTTAGTCGTCAAGTCTTCAAACTGTGCTGAATATTTTAGGAACTGCTGAAAGCCTAATGAAGAGTGCTCGTGTAAACCTTGTTTTGCACTACAATGACCATAATAGCTTGAACCAGCAGTGGACTGACTCACCACTTGCTACTCAGCTGAAGGCATTCAGAATTGGAGGCAGAGTGCCATTTTAAATCGGGATGTCTTCATTTGGAGGATTTTCAAGTGCATTTGAACCGAGATGTGGAACTGAAAGAAAAGTACAAGGGGTTATCCTGTATACAACACACGATCAGCCTTTTATATAAAATCTTATAACCTGTTGAGAGTTTTAACCCAACAAAAAACAGAACAAACATCAATGCGTATTACGCAATACATTTTTCAATACACTAAAGCTTCAGCTGGCCTGGAGGAGGGGAGGTGAGGTGTGTCACTATTACCTGCTTTTGTCTGTGATTTTATGTCAGTGACTTTTCACTCTCTACTTCAGCTTCCCACAGGTTTTCAGTGAACTCACAAGTCCTTTTGTTGTAAGTCGAGTTCAGAGAGCCACTTTGCAATAAAAACATATACCTTGGATTTAGTTGACTTTACCAATCACTCGTTAACTCATCAGCTCAGATTGTACAATACAGGACTAAGTAAAAAATAAACTTTCTCAGGCAAAGATCTCAGCACATGGGCTAGTACAAAGCATTGTTCCTGGTAATTGTGCTTCCATAAAGAAAAAGAAAAGTCAAAATCACTCCTGCAGAAGCTGATATATTCTAAACTTGAAGTCCTTAGTATGGGGCAAGCTCCAAAACAATGCACAAGGTTGCGTTTCATCCAATGTAACTCTGTAATGTCTAATGTTACACACCCACTGTCTGGAAAATGCCATAGACTGTATATGAAGATGGATGAACCCTCCATGACATCACCTATAGGTTTCCTAAAGAGCAGTTTTGAAGCTCGGAGTGGTGGCTGCGGCCATCACTGTCCTGCTTACTCCTCCTAACTTTCGGCTAATCCAAAATTGAGCAAACAGGTGGGGCTTGAGTTGAGCTGAGGTGAGTCATGCAACGTCTTAGAACTGTCCTGTAGCAGTACCGACATGCCACTCAGAGTTGAAACACCTTTAATTATGCACAGCTTTTAGCTGTAATACATTTCAAATGGATCAGTTATATAAAATTTCGCGCCCCGCACAGTTGTCATGAATGGGAAATTAGCTACGGAGACCAAAACTGTGTTTTGTCACAGGCTGTAAACGTGTCTATTTCTGCTATAGAGTTGGACATTTTAACATGTGGGTGTATGGGGAGTGACTTGCTATTGGAGCAGGCCTTCAGTGGACATTCAGGAAACTGTGATTTTTGACACTTGTGCATTGGTTTCATTTTTCAGGCACTGGGGTTGCTGCTTGGTAATGCCTGTATGTTTTAATATTCCACAGTCTCAGTAAAATGAATTCAATCCTTCAGTCAACCTGAGAAATACACATGGTCACACAGGTTATTTTCCTGGACTTGACACACTTCTTCAAGAAGACATTATACAGCTGTTATAAGCTGGGAAGTAGTCTTTACAGCTATCTTTAACATGAAAGTATTACAAAGCGTTCCTTTACTGTAACACAAAGTAAGCCAAAAAAGAAATAGACCTAAAAAAAACCCCAGACTTGATCTAAATTCCTGGTCAGAACTGATTCAGGAACCTTTAGCCTCAACCAGCATCAAGTCACACTCTCCATTAACAGATAAGGATTCTCTCACAACCTATTTTCTCTCATCTATCCAGACACAGTTGATGCTCCATCTGGATTTTTACACCCCTCCATTCTCATTTAATAACACAGCCCTGTCAAATCCCTCTGACTCATATTTGGACAAAGGGCCCAGCAGAGGACAAAGCTTTTGTTTTAGGAGCTAATGGTTCAGCTGGTCAATTCACACATTCTAACAATGGCAATCAAAGTGGCTGAAGAGAATACCGCTGTAATTTGGACATCAGATGGCACAAAGCTGGTAAAAGTAAAAAAAAAAAAAAAAGTTTAAAAAATGTGTGTGTTTCTGTTGAAGAAGCCAGTTTTAGTCTGACTGAAGGTCATCGCATCTGTGAGCTCCACGCTTTCCACAAACATCCTTTGGCATCAGTGTGGAGCGCTCAGTTGTGTCCTGAATCCTGGCCAGTGACCCTGTGTGTACATGTTCTACGTACGCGTGTGCTCATGCGTGTTAAAGCCACTAGTCCAAGTGGTCGGGGCTCGCGCAGCATCAGCAGCAGGACACACAGCACCCCCCGAGGAACACTCCATGCAGCTGGAGCCATCGCTGATAAAGCAGCAGCCAACACAAGCCTCTTCGCATAAAGTACACACATAAAGATAAAGCTGCAAACCCACACGTATGAAGAGAAATACGAGCAAGCAAGCACACATAGATAGTCCGAGAGGCACATGCACTCACACATCAATGATCAGAAAAACGACTGGGACGTCAGATAAACACACAGTCTCCAAAATTGCATACCTTCACTCTTGTGTTGTATACTCACTGTGCAAACACGTACACAAACACACACAAATATACACAGACACACTTAACAAGCAGGCATCTTTTCCGCTACATCATAATTTCAGCCCCTTCCCTCCCCTACACAACAGCAAATTTAAGGGAAAGGGAAATATTTCTGCTAAATTAGTTATGCTAATTACAGAGCAGTTCTCAGGGGGAGAGACGGCGCTAAATGGCTTTTAATTCTTTTCGCCTGGAAAGAGATGTGGGAGAGAGCCAGACAGAAAGCGGAGAGAAAGCAGCACAGAACACAAGCAAAAAAAATTAAAAATTAAACCAATAAACACGTAAACAACTAGCGTTCAAATTTGCTCGGTGACACAGCAACAGTGAACTAACAGAATTAACAACTCAGGGGAGGAGGGAGGAGGCCCAAAGCAGGCGGCCTGCCAGACAACAAGTCGCCTTATCAGCTCTGGGGGCCCCGGGTCCCTTGGCCGACGGGGAGAGGACGTGGAAAAAGTTTTGCGGCTAACTTTGTGTCCTGTAGCTTTTGCCAGCGGTCACACAGCGATAACGAGGCATGAGCAGATAGCACACAGCAGCATACATGGCAGGCACCAGAGGAAACACTGGCTACTGTTTCACACAGAAAGCTATTTACTCTCTTACACTCTTTCACTTAAGTATGCACTGTATGGTGTCGACAGTGCACTCTTGTGGCAGTAAGGCACTGCTACTTGGAAAAGATACAGGGTAATATACATCACTTCATAGGCTACTGTCAGTATTTCAAATTTTAAAACTTCACTCAAGAACTTACGGCTGTTTTTTGCCTACTGCGGTTAACATGCACACAGTTGGAGCGTAAAAGGTCCTATACTCCTCTTACAAAGGAGAAAGAATCGCAGACAGAGGGACATGCAAAATTACATCCTAGTCATTTTAGAGCTGCACCAGAACTCTCAGATTGTCAGTTTTCTATCTCTTTGTACTCCCTTTGAGTTTCTTTGTAGTTGTTTTGCCTCCTTTGGTTGTAGTCATTCTTCATGTTTCCGTGTTGACTTTGTGTATCTTTGGAGCTTTGAAGCTGTTTTCAATGAGTTTGTGGTTATTTCATGTGTCTTGGTAGGTATCTGAGTGACTTTCCAACAAGAAATATTAAATTTCACTTCATGCACAAGATCTGACCCAGGGCTCTTCTGGCCCTCTGGGACTTCCAGGCCTGTGTCTGGTACGCATGTTTAGTAATACATCCATGCCTTTATATTTGCTACTTTTTAAGGTAGCTTTCTTGTCAAAAGTCCACCTTCTATGTGAATAAAAAGACACAATGCAGCAGCTATGTGACTGGATGTATCGTGCTAGCTTAAGCCAATTTCTGCATGCCATGGCAGTAGCTATCACATGCAGCCTTTTGAGATGTAGTTGAAGAATAGGGCCGTTGTCCTTGGACATTTAGTTGCAACATTAGGGTCATTTTCTGCACTCCAAGCCCCCATTTTGCCCACACCGATTCAGGTATGTATCAGGTTACGCCACGTACTAAACTGACTGTGTACAGTATACAACAAAAGTGTGTACACCTCTTTTCTATACCACTTAAACGTCAAGGGATTCAGAATTGTATCACCTCTAAAAATATGTAATATTCCTTGAAAAGCCACCTGTGATAAACAATTAGCCTTAACACACTTATAAATTGACCCGTGAACACCAGAACTTTCTTAGTTTCGAACCTGTGGGCTGCGTCCATCTGCATGTCTGCATCATGGTTCCAACATGGAAAAGAATGACCAAATGAACTGAAAAATCTGATTGTGGGACTTTTTAAAGATGGAAAACGATACAGTTAGATCAGTGAATGACTAAAAATCAGTTGAATCACAGTTACAGCAGTAATCAGGCGGGACAGACTGAGCCATGGTGCCACCACTCAGAGACCCAGCAGCTGTCCTACTAAAATGACTTTCTGGACAGGGCTTCAGACTTGGCACATGCGTTATGAATGGGAGTCAGAGACAAGCACACAGAATTAACAGGAAACACCGGGCTCTCTATTCTACTTGTACACTCAAATGAGAACCATTAATGACATTAGGTCCATAGGATGAATGTATATTCAAAGTAAATAAACATTTAGCAACAAATTTTTTACCAGTTTTACCAACTGTAACCTTAAATATAAGAAAAATAACTGAAATCAGAAAACACATTCACTTGATTTTAAATGATTTTATTCACCTGCATTTATGCCTCTGATTGCACCACTAAGGCTGATTGTCTCCCTTCTTTCTGCACACTTATTTGTTTTTGTGTCTGAACTGAGTGTTTTCCATAATGATGTATATTTCACTCCTGTCGGTCACCTGACACCTGCAGGAAAACACCATCAAAGCATGTTGCCTTAAACTTTACCGTCACATACATGCAGTTTGTATTCCAGCTCTCTTTATGTGCTGGAACAGCAGTTCCTTCAAAGCATTAACCTCTGGATGTTTGTCCATTTTAAAGTATTAAAAACATCTACTTATATGGCAAAAGTGTTTGATGATCTGGGTAAAAGTACATTAAGCTTTAACTTTGAATTAAAAAAATGTTAAGTACTAAAGATGATTTACAAAATATATTAGTATAAATACAGTATAAATTAGAAATGACTCAACCCCTGAGCAATATCATTTACTTGTCAAACAATTCAAAACTTACAAATAGTAACTGCTTTACATCTAAGCTGAGCAGTAGGGTATTTTATAATTAAAAACTAACAGTTAAGTTTTATTAAAAATACAGCCCCCGCAGCAGGAAGTCAACACAACAAATGTCATTCCACCTTCCATTACGGAGATTCAAATCTTTTATTTATTCAGTGCATCATATATTCACTTTTATATTTGATAACAGACTCAATCCTCCTCGACATTGAAGACACCACAATTGCACAAATTTTGGAGAGATGTTCTGCCTTTCTTCAGAGACTATTTTTTCAGCTGCTCCATGCTGGAGATTGAGGTTGAGTTGCTCGATTTCTTTTTAAAATACTCCAAACGTGTACTGTTGGATTTAAGTCAGGCTTCAACAAGTCGTTGTTTTCACCTGTTTCTCCTTTCAAAACTCTTTGTGACTTTGGCAGTGTGCTTTGGATGATTCTTCTCATCAGCCAGTATTTCTCCATCTATGTCATCTCTTCAACACTGTTTGCACTCATGTAGCCTCATAGCATCACACTCCTACCTACGTGCTACACTGTTGGGACTATGCATTTACTGGGGTAGTCCTAGTTAGGTTTATACTACAGATGTTGGACCCCATCAGAGCTGAATAAATGCTTCGTCAATACCAATCTGTTTTCTTTTCATGTTATTGCTTGGATGTTGTCCACAGAAGTTGACATCATGTACTGTCCTTCTAATGTGTAAGCTGTCACAGAAACTCTGTTTTCCTTTGATAACCCCTGTCCAAGGTCTGACACACCTGACCATCTGTTTTTCACAGTTAGAAAAAAATGCCCCTCCTAATACAAGAAAAAAAAAACTTATTTCAAGGCACTTTTACCTTGAAATAAGTGAAAAAATCTGCCAGTAGAACAAGTGAAAATTTGCTTGGTCAGATTTCTTGAAATAAGACATGATATTTAGAATATTGAGGTCTTAAAATTAGCAGGGAAAACTTATTTTAAGCTATATTTTATCTTTTCATTGTCGAGTTGAGGTGTCTTAGAATAAACCAGACATGCTAAAGAACTAGTATGGTTTCATTCAAAAATAGATTTTTGCTTTAATAAGTTTAATGTCAACTTCTTAATTTGAGATGTGTTCAACTTGTTTTTAGTTGTATTATAGTGGCTCTTCTCTAGATTTAAGACCATCTTGTACTTGAAATAAGATCACATAGATTAATTGAAGCATTTTGAGATATAATGTCTTCTCACAGTTGGCTAGAAATCCTAATATTTAGTGGTGTTTGACAGCATTTGAAGGTGTTGTGTTTTAGGTGAAGCCAGCTACGCCCAAAAGGAGGTGTTTTAACTCAAAAGCAGACATTTGCTTTTTTTTTAAATTTTTTATTTTTTTACACATTTTACACATGCAGCTGTTTTCTGATATGAACTGGTGATTTTCCAATAAAATGCATTTACTCGAATCAAGTGAAGTTTATTTCTTAAATCCACATTATTTATCTCATACAAACAACAGCTCAGCTTGAAACATGTATGAAATGAAATGAACCTTGTTTCTTGTAAAATACAACTCAGAACAAGATCATTTCAAGATTGTTTGACTTAGCAAGATATTTAAGATGCATTGTCTTAAAACACGTCCCTCCATGTTGCTGAAATGTTACCCGTAAAGTGAATTTATCTTAAATCAAGTAGGTTGAGACATTCTGACTAAAAATAAGACGAATAAACTTGGTAAGATGTTGAGTTTTTGCAGTGCAGCACCCTATCCATGGTGTCATTTTAGAAGGGCAGTTATGCAGCTTTAATTAGTAGGACTATGATTTGTTCTATACCTGCTGCAGCTGTAGTTCTACTGATTTTTAGTTGGTCACTAATCTTCCTGCATCCTTTTCCATTATTGTGAAGTCTCACCATCAGATATTGAAATTCCTGTGGCAATTCTTTTAAATGTGGAGCCATGATGCAGACATGCAGACACAGCCCAAACTAAAACTGAAAAAGTTCTGGTGTTGTGTATAACTTAATGGAAATCAGAGGCGTACTCAATTTTGTTTCAGTGATCACAGGTTTTTCAACTTGTGTGTCACAGTGGTGAGAGGTATTCATTTATATTGCAGTGACTTTCTACTTTGGGGCTGTATTTTAAATTCAGTCTTTCTAAAGTATTTTAATTGCTCATGAAAGGTATACTGTCAACTTCGAAATAATGTGGTGTAGCGTACAAAGGAGCAGAACATTCCAAGCCAACACACAGACAATCCAGAGACGGTTTCTCAGAGCTGTAAATTGGGTAAGAAACCATTTCAGGAGATGGCTAACCCAAATCCCTAACTATGAGCTTCGACTCTTAGTGTTTGTATTACATTTTTACAACATGACTACACCAAAGTGCCACCTTATCTCTGCGTTCCTGATCTGACGCATCCCACGTATCATCACAGCTGGACATCCTGCAGCAGCCTTCTTCTCCCTCCATCAAAGGGCTACGCAAGTATCGTTTTCTTTCTGCTAAACGGGTGAATTTATAAATTACAATTGGCTTCTAATTCCAAAGTGATTCTAAATTCATCACCTTTCTATCAGCTGCTTCCAGTGACGATCACAGTTAATTAGCTTATCCGCATTCATTCATTCACTGTCTGATGTTACGTCATTGTTGTTTATTGTTTGTTTGTAGTGTTAGTTAATAAATGTTTGTGTATAATTATCATCGGTTTTGCCGTGTATTTCTTTGTTTGGGAACTGGAGGTCAATGAAATCAGAATTTATGACTTTCAGCTAAGAGACTGATCAACTTCATTCAATTAAAGTTTCTTTGAGACTTAATCTAGAATGATAATTTTCTCAGTAATCTGAGATGGTGCCCCTTCACTAACGAGTGCAAATTTTCATTGAAAAGTGTAGTTAAGCAACACTACAGCGGTGAAATGACTTTCAATGACATGACATGTAGGTGATGTTGCCCAGAAGTGTGCTTGCCCCTCAGTTTTATAAGCACTGAAGCTTGATTAAGAGAGACTTAAGGAGCTTGTTACATGATGACATCTTCTGGTGACCTTTCCTTAAAAAGAGACAGGAGGGCTGGAACCAAAATCATCTCTTTTGCTCAGTTCATAGCTCTATGAGGCATAAATGCTCCCATTCAACATGAAATAAAGGAAGCAGCTGGTGCCAAAGAGCATCATCTTACAGGTGAGTCAGTTCTCTCCTGCCCAGTAAATGCCCTTAAGCGAGGTGTTCTATAAATTGCTCTCGTGGAGTATGACAAGACTACAGTTGTGGTGCACAGCTCCAATACGCAGCTAACAATTTAATCTCCTCATATCATCCAACCAAATGGTCGCACAACAGCTGAATAAATCCCACTGGGCCGAGAATCAATATTACAGGAAGCTCTCATCAAACGGAGAACTACTTTTCTACCTCTTTGTTTTCCAGACGTATAGTTTGTTGACACTGTTTGCTGCTGTACCCTGATTTCAGTTACACTTGACTGATGTGTCCTTGATGTGGGAAGCTGCAAGTGCTCTCACATGTCTTACGATTCATTTCCAACTATCACTGCAGAGGAATATATAACACCAAATGCAGCGCTGGAGGCAATCTGTCACAACAATAAAGCGATATACGGTGTTTAAACAGTTTCTCTCCTCCATAACAAATAAAAACAGTTGCAGTTATCACGTCTGAAATGTATCTCAAAGCCAGTGGAGAAGGTACACCTTTAGAAAAAAAACTGGTTATTGGATTTTGGAAGATATTTCCTGTGTGACACCATCAACACCTCGCACAAAAAATATGGAGTGAGTCATAAAAAGTTGCAGAGTGAATCAAATGCTAAACTCTGGCTGTGTCATGATGTCATCGAGCTATGCGCATGTACACCCGGTAAGCAGGTTATGATACTGTGCTGCGAAAATGGCTTCAGGGAGCTTTTATAAATCAGGATCATTGCAAGTGTCCTAGGAATACAAACAACACACAGACGCGCGCACACACACACACAAACACTGTAAATTTAAAGCTCTAAGCATCTCCACGCACTGTTACTTGAACATCCAGTTCAGACTGTGCCCCGACAAAAACAAACACACTCACAGTTTTATTGTCGGTCCCTCTCCAATATGGGGCTATAAGCAGTGGCCAGTTTTATGTCTTTTAATTAGTATACCATCGCTACAGCAGCATTCAGCTGGCAAACTACCACCTCCTTACACACACATACATAAACAATGGCAGAGGTAGAAAAGGCAAAAGGAGGAGAGTGTATTCAGTGAGGAAAAGCTATGGAAAATCACAGTGACAACACAGGCCTTCATAACGACAGGAAAACTGTGTGTATGCGTGTGATAAGTAAGTGATGTGTGTACCTGAAATTAGGCGCAGAGGCCCATTCTAGGGCGAGGCAAGCCAAGTCCACGGCAGCATACACCAACAGGAAGAAAATGGTCACAATACTGGCGATGGTGTTGAGCTTTCCTGAAAATAGCACCAGCTAGAAAGAAAGCAAGAGCAAAACAAAGGAAGAGGTAGAGAGAGGGGAAACAGAGAGAGAGGGGGATTAACATTCACAGCAACACATCATTCCAAAGTTGGACAGAGCAGTGCATTTGAAATGGGTTTTTCACCTAAGTATGAAGTCTAGCATGTGATTTGCATGTTCATGTGGGTGTTGGTTGGAAGTAAAGTGATGGTGCATCAAATTTCTAAGCAACTTCAAGTGTTAAACTGAACATGTTCCATGCATGGGCAAAAGCAAAGGTCATGACTGGTTAAAAATGAGACACCTGCTACTATAATGTTAAATACCTTTTCTGCTCCCGAAAAACAAGTGCAAGAAGAGATACAACATAAAGCAACAAGATTGGTTAACCTCTTAGTTTGACAAATCTGAGCTCTGAATCAGATCCAAAATTGAACCAGTTATCAGATATCGAACCAATTTTTGCTATCAAAATATCTGAAAAATGTTCTAACTGTAAAGTCTAATTCTAACATAGGGCCTTTAAGTTCGCTGTGAACAAGGCCAGCAGTTCAACACATTTTTCAAGTCAGAGATCCCCAGATAATTGAGTCCATTTGTGTCCCCAGAAACCTCTGTTAGATATGATTATCTGGCTGCACTGTGGTTAAGAGGTCGCATCAAGGAGAGATTCGACCACCACCTAGGGAGCAAGACACAGTTAAAATTAAATTGTTCTACATTTTCCTGGGGACCGTGAGAGGACCACAGGTGGCCTCCTGGCTCCACTTTGGAGGCTAATGATTGAGGCTAATGTTCACTTTTAATTAAGATGGTATCGAGGCTGCTGTCCAGCTGCATGCAGTCAGCTACATTGGGCATGGCAGCTACGTGACAACACCGCCAAGTGGAGTTCCATTTCAGATTCTCAGCGGCTGCTTTGGAGGAAGAGTCGTACATGTAATAGTAATGACAGCACATGGATGTATGAGATCCACCTTCTCTGACAGAGGTGCAGTCGTTGACTTCTAATAGGTGAGGGAAATGATGACCTCATTATAAGTACTGCTCCCTGCCATGTTCTCTAACATCAGAACGTGTGAACATGACTCTGAGTCACTGTGAGTTACCAAGGAGGAAGAATGAGAGCAGCACCTGAAATTTATCTTTGTGCAATTATGGCAATCTACTAATCACAATAAATCTGGGATACGTTTTACTTAGCAGGTGGCAAATATTCAAGTACAATTATGTCTCTTAAAGCTCGATCAGTTGCTTTTGCATTTGACTTCTAGGGTCCTTCGGGATAGAAGTGCAAGCAACAAACACAACATTTGACAAGCTGATTAGGTGAATGTTAGAAAAATGTGAATTAGCATGTTTCCACATCCAGCATGCACAGGGTGAAACTAGTGTTGTCTTTAGGGCAACCTGTCAACTGGAAGTCCTGCTTCTGCTACTTTGCTACTCTACTACTTATTTGTTCTCACTCAAACACAAAAATATACTGATCAGTCTCAACCTGCAAACTGCAAAAACTCAACATCTTACCAAGTTTATTCATCTTATTTTTAGTCAAAATGTCCCAACCCACTTGATTTAAGATAAATTCACTTTAAAAGTAGCGTTTCAACAAGATGGAGGGACTTGTTTTTAAGACAAATTTTCACTTGTTCTATTGGCAGATTTTTTTTCACTTATTTCCACATATATATCCACATGACTGTGAAGACCCAAGGTTTCCCAGAGATGACCAGTGTTGTTCACTTCACCTGTCAGTGGTTTAAATGTTGAGGCTTTTCAGTAAATATGTTTCTTCAGCTGCTGAATGTTTAACTGAATGCTAACATATCAGACAAGATGTCCAAACAACAACAAAATCAAAGAATCTTAAAATCAGCTTAACAATACTCAGTACAGCTGCATAAAGTGGAAATGAGAATTCCATCTCCTTCTAACACCTTTCACATCACATTAGCAATTCTAATAACTGACTGCTAAGACCCCTTCTGGTGAAAATGAACGGTTTTACTTTACAACAAAATATGTTTTAAATTTTACTTTTTTTTTACATTTATTATCATTGTTCATATTTTTTATTATAAAAAACTGGGTGCATTCACACCTTCCACCTGATTTTTCTTTTCCTGAAATCTCTGATGTGTTTGAGTTGAAACCAAGTGATATCACAGAGTCTTAAGAGTGAACAAATATGAAGCCCTCAAATCAGCTGAAGTCCATCATTTAAAGTCACTACACTCTACTTTAATGCTGTAATTGCATATGCACTCTATTTCTGGCAACACATAACCTGCAGTGATTATCACAGACATTGTAGCTTGACTTTTCTTTTAAGGCGTAACCTACCGGTACATAAATTATGGTGAGAATGCTTTCAAGTGGCGAAAATGGATAGCTTTCTCATGGCTACCTTTTTTTCCCATGGAGCACACTTCCACTTTGGTGTGAAAATCAGGCAAAGGCCATCATTATTTCTTCCGTGCAGAATGAAGCTTTTTTGTATATGTGTCAGAATCATAATCAAGTATGTGTTTATCGTCTGATTGTGAGCTGCAGAGATCGACTCCACAGAACAAGAAGCTAACTACTGGACTGTAAAAACAGAACTGTCCAATTATCATGTGTTCTACGACTGGCTTCTGAGAAACTCCGCTGGATTTGGAGCATACCGTTTTCTTGGGCTCAAGGGCACATCCTTGGTGTTTATAGAGGAGAGAGAGTAGCAACACTGTGATCACTAACTTTGTGGCCATGAGGCAGAAGTAAGCTGAAAGAGGAGAGTGAGGAGAGAAGGTAATGATAGGGAATTGAGATTAATGATGCCACATTATTGACAGGTGGTCAGAAAGAGAGAGAAAATGAGACAAACTGAGGGAGGAGTGAGGATGGAGAAGGGCAGAGGGTGAGTGGAGAAGAGGGGGAAAAATGAGACGGAAAGAAGAAAAGAGAGAGAGAGAGAGAAATGAAAAAGAGAAAGTGAGCAGGAGAGCATCTCTGACCTCTGGCAGTCAAAGTCAGTGGGTGTCTCTCCAGCGCTCCCCTGGGAGCCGCCTCGACCAGAGCATTAATTAGCCATTAACTCAGACACAGGCCTGCATGGACAACTGCTGTGATGGTGCACCTACTGTGTGCATGCACGCACACCAAATCTCTCCTGGGTGCGTTTTTGTGTGCTGATCTAAAAGACTGTTTTTACTGGAAGTCGGTGTGCATAAATTGCCATACATTTTTCTGTGAAAACTGAGCACACAGGGATGCTTTTATTAAATAAGGAGAATTGAGAGGACGCAGTTCAGTCATGCTTGGGACCACAGAGCCTGTGCTTTCGCAGAAATGTCTCCAGCTAACAGTTTGGCAGTGCGTGCAGAGGTGTGTGTTTGGGCTCAGACACAGCATGGCTAATGATGTGATAAATAATGATAAGTAAATACTTGTTTAAAAATTTCACCAAACTGCCAGACTGACTGAATTTGTGGCAACTTTCATGTTAGAGTTAGTTAGTTTTCTTTAATTAGCTTTTTTTGGGATACACAGCAACAGAAATAGAAAAACAGAAAATCAGCTGTAAAAATTGTGACTAGTTGAAGAACTTACTGTGAATCAAGATGTGCAATAAACTCCAGTACAGGAAATATTTAACCCCAGGAATGCCCTGAAGCAGAGATGTTGCAGTTTGCCAGTATGGACGATAAGAGTGGCATTTAAATAACTAAATATTGATATGTTAATAATACTAATCATCAATAAGTGCCAGTAAATATGGGGTTGATACACTCGTATGTTGAGTGTGATTCATTTTCCAAAAAAAGAGAAAACACACAATAAACAAAGTTAAAGATTAATTGTGCCAATAATACTACTAGTTTTCTCAAACTTTCTATGGATATCAGAATAAAATCCTTACTGTGAATTCTTTGGCTATGAAGAACATGATGGCAGCTATGACTTGAAGAATTCTGTTTCTTCACGGTTGTTTGTTAATAACCAAGGAGACCAATAACTGATATTTTAAATTTGCAGTAAAATATAAAATCCTGATATCAAAATTTAGAATAACATTAACTCCAATGCAAACGTACCAACAGCAATAACCAGAAAAAAGCTCGAATGCTAGCATAACCTGATTCTTTCTGCAACTACTTCTTGTGATTGTGACTTTTTATTTGCAACCTTTAAGGTAAGGGAAATACAAAAAAGGAATCCAAAAAAATACTGTAATAACCTCCTCCACTGTGACATTTAAAGACTAAACTTTGCAAATCACCACACAGGGTTCGGCTGAATTCTTTAGACGATGATCTTAAGAGCACAGGTGGTTTTCAGTGGAGTATGAAGCAGCGGGGATGAGAGTCAGTACCTCGTAATCTAAGGTCATGGTGCTCTGAAAGAAAATGGTAGATGGCTCCATTCTGGTTGAGTATGAGTCACTGCCACTATTGAACAAGTTTGAACGTGTTAAAATGCTGTTCATGAGTGAAGGTAAGATGGAACATGTGATCAACAAGTCGATTTATGCTGTGCTAATAGTAACATGGATGCTGAACTGGACTGAACAAGGTGTACTTTAAAGAATTTATACATATATACATTAAATAGTATATATTAACAGCGTCTGATAGCAGGGAACCTGTCAAGGATTACTGTAACTGAATATGTACAACAGACATAGGAGTGATGACATTTTAGCATCACATGACACAACAATGCTCTTCTGTTTACTGAGATCAAAAGCAGGTTGTCTCTTTCAGCTCCGTCTGCTGTTCACTAAGGCTCATATCTTAAAGCATCATTAGTTATTGTTTTCCAGACACTGTTTCAGGTTAATCTGTGGCTGCCTCCAAACGTAGCTGCTAGCCGTTAGCATTGCCTTAGCCACTTCGAAAGCTGCTAACGTCCTGATTTGTGGAGGCGGCCCTTTCTTGTTCAGTTTCTGCAGGTTGTGTCTCTGTTAGAGAGACTTGTCTGTTAGTTAGAGCAGAGGTAAAGTTAATCTGACTTTAGAAAGGTGATCCAGATAGCGTTAGCTGCAGGCTTTGAGGCACAGCTAACCTCTTAGCAATAGCCGTAGCATAGCACCGTCAGCAGAATTCCAGATGCAGCACTTGCAATGCAGCTTCTGTGCTCTGCAAATGCACTCCCATGCGCTTTGTCTCTCTCTGTGTGTGTCAACAATAGTTGTGACTGGCTGGTATTCATGACATTTAACAGTCAATCAGACTGTGGGTGGAACACTGGTTGAGACCACAGAGTGACTGCAGAGAGAGGAAGTCGCATTAGAGCCAATGTAGCCCATCTAATTTATTAGAGATAATCAACCAACAAAAATAATGATACTAATAATATGAAAATGTCAAAAATCAGCATCAATAATTGGCCGGGCTGATCATCAGTCAATTCCTACTTTGGAGTTTGACAAATGACAATGGTTTAACTTGGCTCTATCTTTTTGGCAAACTTATCAATGTGGACAACATCTACATGCAATTGCAGCGATCACACTGTCAAAATTATAGTTGCTCACAAGCTGCTAAGTCAGGTGTTCACAAGTAGGCAGATCAACGACAGCAGTTATAAATGATCAACTGAATGATGTACTAAAAATGAAAGATTGAAATGTGTACTAAAGTAATGCTGCATTTTTTCTTCTATATAAGCAGCCATGTGACAGGAAGGTGAAGAGATGTAAATATGTTCTGATCTTAATGAAGAGTTCCTTCAGTTCTGACTGGATATACAAATACTGTGGGACAATAGTTTACTACTGTTATTTTATGGTTTCTTTTCACATCCTCCACTGCTTTGAATACTTGAAATGACACTGTTACAAATATATTTTTTCATCAAGAAGAAAAAACACATTCTCCATTTTTCCAATTCCATGTTTTTCAATCTTCTATTCTTCCTTTAGTTTTCCTGATTTTTATCATATTAAAGTCACTATTCGAGAGGCAATTCTGCTTTGTCCCACAGCAAATCAATAGGATCATGCAGAGCCCACAGTCGTCACTCCTACAAGGACTTTTGTTTGCAGAGACTGAATTTTAACTTTAGTTTGACATTGGTGCAAAAATGTGGTACTGCATTGGATTGTTTCTGTGTGGAACACTGTAAATGGCAAAACTGGAGAGCATTGTTCTAGATTTCTTGCAGAAACTTTTCAGGGATTCAAAAATACTGCAGGTATTGACAATTCTTCAAACGGAAGATTGCGAAGCCTGGAAGAAACCCAGCAAAAGCGATGCACGTATGTACAATTTCAACGTCAACCGCATTCATTTGCGCAGCTTACTTTCACCTCACCTATCCAACCCCATCCTCCTCAGTCTTTTAACTGTTGCTGCTCTCCCTCTCCCCAGGTTCTCCAGATATTTTTCCTATACTTTGAAATCCAATATAAGACAGACAGCCGACCCAACCCTTCCCTCCCCCCTTCCCCTCCCCCGCTTCTTCCTTTTCAATCTCACAGTGTGCGAGTGTTCAAGGCAAGATTACAATCAGACTTTTGTCATCAGTGAATCATTCAAATGGCGAAGGAAGTAGCGGAGAGAAAGAGGATGAGAGTCAATGATCTCTGATGGCGGCGGAGACGCAGCTAATGATTTCCATCTAATTGCGCCTCCTCCGCTCCTGGAGAGTGGCGTTGGAAGAAGAGAGGAGCACGAGAAAGGGACAGAGAATGAGAGAAAGAGAGGACGCAAATAATGGCAAGCCATTCAGCCTTTAACACTCACCTCTGATAATGATGGTTTAGTCAGGCCTATTTGCTCCTAAGATCCTCCGCCTCCTCTTTGTCTCTCTATCCTCACCCCCCTCTCCTCTGCCAATATTTTCTCCTCAGTCTAAATTGACTTCTTTTCCCCCACTTAGAAGACACAATAGAGGAGAAAAAACACCACGGGTAGATTTTTTGCTGTCTTTGGTCACAATAAAACAGAGGGGGACAGTCTGTTCCATTCTGCTGCTCTAACACTACTCCTGGCTTCAGTCTCTACTGCATTTTTAAGGTATAATCATGTTTCCTAGTGATCGGTCATTTGTTTTGTGGTCAAATAAGGCGCATGCCCGTCATTATACCAAAGGCTTGTTAACCTCCCTAATAAATCAAGGAAGGTCTGTATGCGTATGATCTTGCCGTATCTCGACAACCATAGCCAGGTGGCTTCAAACTTGGCGAGTGTATAGCTGGGGAGCTGGGGACTCGAGGAAATTGTCTGGATGAGCGGTTATTGAGAATCACAAAAACATAAAGATTAAACAGCAGTCTGTGTCTACAGAAGATCTGAGGCAATTCAGCGATGTAACGTTATCAATGACAACAACAGTGTGTCTCAAAAAGGGTTGTGTTCAATCAAAGCGTACATTCCCTCGGAGAACAAGCTGCAGCTAAAAAACCTCCCTCATGGTCATCGTACGTGTGACAGTATTTCAGATAGAGACCAACGATGTGGAGCTCTGTAAGCAACACAAACTTGAAGTGGCCGATCATGCCAGAACAGTTGCTGCACAAGCACTTGAAGAGAAACCACCCTAGAGCCCTTTGAGGAGACTGCATCAGCAGACTGCACCGTCCTGTTTTACTTTTTGTCCCGAGCGAGGCATCATACAGGCTGGTAGGATTCAAAGGTTTCAGAAGGTGAAACGTGATATGTTAGTACTATCACTTACTCATACAAAGAGCTTTCTACACTGCTGCTGTTATGATAAAATAATGACATTTTATATTTTCCATTTATTTTAACAACCATGTAGGTGTGAGAAAATTGTTTAAACTAACATTACACACCTTTGGTACAGTCTGAAAATTGTTGCAGGTGTTCCCCACACAGATGCAAAGATAGATTTAGCAGTGATTGACTTCACTACATACTACTGCAGTGATAAACTCCATGTCATAAACATTCTGAGCCAAGTACTTAAAATACTGAATACCCTGATCAGGGAAATTCCTGCTATGATATACAGTGATTACATTTATCTATGTGGCCTTTAGAATTCAAGGTTCACAATTTTCTCACAAGTACCTGTCAGATAGAGTCTATTGGTAGTGTTATGATGATAACACAGCAGTGATGTAAAAATTGGATGACGATAATTCGACGGTTGCCGAAATATTAATGAGAACATTTTTTAGATGAATCTCAAAAAAAACATATCAGAATTTGGTCCAGCCCTACACCACATCACATTCAGAGCCATGAAGAATATGGCTGAACATATTAATCCATTCCAAATTGAAAACTGTGTTTTAAAACAATGTAATTAGCAAATCACAGCAAAAAATGCTGCAATTTAGGACACTTATTATGCAACACATTTGTTTTAACTGTCGAGACAGTGGTTTTAGAAATTCATGCTGTTCTTCATGTGTGACAGTCAGAGTACTGATGGTATCTTATGTGGTAATGCTCTACCACATGTTTTAACTCAGCAAATACTGAACTGAAGTTTGACTTTAAAGAATGACATTGCTAAAAAAAAGACACAGACTGAGGAGAAATGATGACTTTTTCGATGTAGTAAAGGAAAAATGCACCCTTTCTTTTTGAAAGCTGTATCTGGTTGCAAACACTATGATTGTAAACTGTTACAGTAAGGGATTCATCCTTCTTTGTGAAACTCATTGAACGCTATTAAACCCAAGAGACTTTGGTCATACTGGAACAGTGTTGGAATGCATTTGTCAAAAAATAACCAACTTTCAGCAATGTTTGTTAAATGCAAATGCAGAAAACCAAGGAACAGTATGATAGGAGAGCATGGGTGTAGATTAAGCAGTCACAGGAGACAAACACATCAAACTGGCCAGGTTGAAGTAGAGTCTTCTCTGAATGAGTAAGGCTGGTTTCAAGGAACAAAGGACACTGTGATCTTCTTGCCTCAGGTAAGTTTCTTTGATATCACTTCACAATCCAAACAACAGGAGTTTGGGCTGATTTTGTCCCAGCACCTTCCCAACCTTGCATTTATTATCCACAAATAATAGCAGCTTGTTTGAAGCTTCTCCACTTCCCGTTCGTACCGAGTTTTATTTCCCCTGGAGCTCAGCGGGGATTTATCCCTGATTTATTGATTAGAATGAAATATTTAAAACAGTCTAAGGCTTGTGTTGTTGGATCTGTGTTCTTGATCACTGAAGCTCTGTATTTTTAGACTCGCTGTTTGCACAAAAACAACTTTTTGCATTGAATGATGTCCCAAATCAGGAAAAAAGTGGACAAAATGTTGAGAGAAGGGAGGAAATCTCAGAAGAAGAAATATAATCTCTATATAATTCTCAACAGACTACACTTTTACTTAATAATACATTTACTGACGACTATCAATACTGTTGTGATTGATTTGATGCTGCACTTTCCTTTCAGTGATTACTGTCAGTGCTGCCATCAGATATTCCAACTCCGCATTCGTTTATTTCCACTAACCTGCACAAGGAACCAGGAGATGAGCACTGAGACCCAGGGGTTGCCACTGTGGGACGTCTTCTTAGCCGGAGACAACACCTTACCTGCAGGGATGAAAAGAGACGGCGGTGAAAACAACAGACCCTTCAGACCTGAGGGAATTCTTTCCATGAAAACAACATCCTCCAACAGCAGCTTCAACATAAAAACAAGCTTTGAAACCCACCTCAGTGGAACACATGTGGACTAAACATTTAATCAAAGAAATAATGCAATGAATGACTGGTTTTAACAGAGAACATAATCAAATAAATGTTCTCTCAGAACTACATCAGGTTACAAAACAGACAGTGTGGTTACAGAGTAAATTAAAAGCCAGGTAGCCAATGTAAATTCTATGTCGCTCTAAGAGACACCATTGTCCATAGTTCATACTTGTACAGCTAACTTGAGCTCCTCTACTGACACCTTTCCCTCACTGCTATTCCTGGTGATTTCTAACCCTCTACTTCCCACCAGCCTCCATAAAATATTAATGCATTCACTTATCAAATGAAAAGGAGATCTCAGCATGCAAAGTTTGCAGCCCGTGGACACAAACCAAGTGATCTCACGCTGGTTTTTACTTTCAGAGTTCACATGCTGAGAAAAATGAATTTCTTAGTTAAACTGAAAGAAACATTCTTCCTCCAAGTGAGACAAATGCATTTTTTTAACGAAATGAAATTCGCTACAGTATTTCACATCTGCTTTGCAGCCTTTAATCCATATTTTTATTGTTATGTAGGTACTGAGTTCTGCTCTGAAACCCTGAGTGAGCTCAATTGTGGCTCCCAATCAATTAAAGCATGTACTTGGATTTATAGAAAAATAAACGACCAGAGCAAAACTTTATTTGTTTTCTACTTTCTAATGTGTTTTTACTGCTGCATATGTTGCAAGACATACGCATTCCTTTACTGATTTGTTATATATATTGAAAACTGCTACTGCTATTTTCAACTGCCTAATACTTTTGGCTAAAAACTTGAATTTTTAGAGCTGGTTTCCTACAGCTTGGTCCATTTTGGATCCAAGTTGATATATATGGCATTTAAATAACTTTTAACCTTTTTTTTTCCATAAGATATGAGCACAGGAACAGTAAATGTAAGCAGAAAACCATCTTTGGAGGGAACATTTCTGCACAAATGTGGTCCTGTGAGCACCAGGCAGTAACGAGTGCTCACTTTACCCTTATCACGCAATCGCAACTGCTCAACACTTGACTTCAGACACTTTGGGGGCAGGGCAGTGCCTGATAACTTCTTCCACTTCTTTGACTGGTTTGATTTCATTTAAGTTGTGTTTATTGCTGTGTTATTGCAGCTAACGACTGAGAAACCAAATTCTACTGAACACTGACTGCTTCTTTGTTGTTTGTCCAGCATGGTGGAGCACAGTAGGTCCCACCAGCTGGCTAGAACAACAACATGTACCTGCTTCAAAGTGAAAAATAACTTTTGTAACTCTTACTGATTTGTGCTCTGTCTAATTTGTCACTTTTTTGTACACTAATCCATTCCTCGTTAGTATACAAATAAAGGAGGAAAAAGACTAGTGATTACAAAAAGAGGAGAACTACCTCCTGGAAGAAGTGGTAAGTTGTACTTTACAACTTTATGGATGGTGTTCCTGTTTGTCTCCCATGGCAGCAGATATGAATATTAAGATATAATGGTACAGTTGACAGATAAAACCAGATTTGGACTAGGGATGGCAATTTATAATGTTAGTGACATTTAAACAAAGCTTATGTAATTAATTACGTGTCAGGTTTAAAAAGCAGCCAGAGAGAGGACGAGTGGGAGGATGAGCCAGCAGGGGAGGTAAACTAAGCTGACACGTCTCTTTATTTATGCCTTTCAGGGCTGTATGGTCTATTGGAAGTCAGTACACTAACATACATCTCACAACTTCATATATGACATTTCGTCTCATCATGATGACATTTGTATTGAGCCCTTTGGCGGCTGAGAACAGCAAGAATGAAAGACACATGGAGACATAAAGCAGCTCCAAAGGTGAGGGAGAGCGGAGGTGGCGACGAGGCGGGTAAAGGGTGGTGGCGGGGACTCTTAGTTTAAGAGTAAATTTCACAGCTGATAAAGGATTGGAATTAAATCAGCGAGACTTTAAAGTTAAATCAATGCGGCTGAGAGGAGTCGACTGAGTGATGGAGAGAATGGAGAAAGGCAGGACAGAGGTGAAGGAGTTAGAGATTAGCCAGTTATAGAGGAGAAAGAAACGGAGATGTGTGGGACAGCAGAATAAAAAAAAAACCCTTTGGGAGTGTGTGTGTTGGGAAACTGACACATCCATCAGTCAGTTTGCATAGGACAGTGGCAAGGTTAAGCAGTGAGGAGTATGCATGAATGACAACAACACCAACACACTTATGCATATACAGTGTGGTCAGTGTGCTAGCCGTTTCACACACACACCCCTCTACTACAATAACATTACACATTTCTGGTTCCACAGTCACTGACTCTTAATTAAACAGATTAATCTAATTTAAGTTAACCCTCTGGCTGCCGGTGAGAGCACAGAATTGTAGTCGAGTCATCTGCCTCTGCTCTGTATGATCACTCCACAGAGGAACTCGTGCTAATACAGCCATTTATCTCTTCTGACACACACACAAGCACAGCTATACACACAGACAGAAACGGGCCAAATCAATTTGCAATAGACTTAACAAAGGAGGAGAGGATGGGATAAGGAAGTTGCTCACAGTCATTAATAATGACAAAACAGCAGGCAGCATGGATTCACACGGAGAAGCGATGGAAATCACACAAATGCTGCCTTCGCTTGATATGGGAATGACTTCAATTGAGAGTGTTTGTGCTTAAACTCTCAAGAAGCAATAAATGACACTGCGTCTTCAGATATACCGCACATGTGTGCTTAACGACTAGAAACTGGTGAAATTAAGAATTTTGCAAGTCAGAAACGTCATCAAACACTTCAGCTCCGACTTTCACATCTGTTAACCTTGGAAAAGGAAGAGTGAGGGAGGGCTTTCCCAAGGGTAGCAATCTGCAGCCTCACTGTGGTTAGGTGCCACTGAATCCTACACTCCGGTTTTCAAAGCACTTTTAGAGGAGATTATCCCTCTACAGAAAACAATAGCGCTACCTACCAAACAAGTCATCCCTGGCCAGGGCGTAGAGGATGCGAGAGGCTCCAATGAGGTTGCTCATGGCAGCGGAGAGCGTTGAGGAATAAACCCCGACGGTGACGAAGGGGTTCCAGATGTTGATGTCTCTCAAGAAACTGTAATCCCTCTGAAGCAGGACGCTGGATGGGTTCAGAGAATAAAATCAACAGATTACTTTAACAATCATAAATGGGAGTTTTATTAAGTTGGTACCTGCAACATTTTAATGTGCTTGGATAGGTTACAGAGAAGAGAAGCCACAGCTCAAACTGTTTATGCAAGAGGAACAAGGGTGTAAAGGAAGTTCTGGCTTGAAGGGGCAGTAGTTTCCAAAAGTATTGGAACTTTTGGGAGGAGCTTGCCACACTGAATATGCAGATTAGTTGAGTATTATACTGTTTTGCAACATTTTTCTACCATTTTTAAAGGCTCTAGCTATAAAAACATTCCTTTGTTCTGACTTTAACCAATCAGTGTAGAGATGTATAGATCTTGAGGTCACCCAGAAGTATCCACACTGGAGTAGGTACTTTTTTCTCTCTCAAAAATGGCCCTGAAAGAGATTCTATAAGGATGGTTCTTGCAGTTGGAACACATGCAAAGGTATGGGCCACCCTAAAATGGCCAGCAAGTTTAAGTATTGAGTAAAGGCCTTTTTAGGTATTAATGCTGAGGAAGACATCCAGTGGTCTTCCAGTGGCAATTAGGTCTACTTTAAGAGTTTGTTAAAGGTGCATATGTTTTGTGTTGTTGTGTGCAACATGAAAAACGTGTAAAACAGCTGTCATTTGTTGGCTGGTTGTTCAGTTGACTCGTTTGCTCATGTTTTGTGGGTCTGTAGGATGGGGGAGAAAAAAGATTTAAAAAACTGAAGGAACCAGACAGTTCAGAGTCATTAGTTTGTGGAACTCAGGGGACTTGTAGAGGTAACAAAACTAGAGACAAAGATGAAAAGAAGGGTCAAAGGTAAGTAAGGTAAGTTGTGATAGTGGTTGTCATAGCAACATTAAAGCACAGTAAATGGCGTAGCCAACTGGGCAACAAAGACGTCCAAACTAATTGATGATAACTAAGTCGAGACCAGTACATTAACAGGTGTAGGGTTAGGTGATAAAAGTGCAAGATGCAGTGAATTGTTAAGACATCACAGATTTCACCACACCATTATTATACAAGTACAGCTATCCATTTCACAATCATTGACAACACAGATCTCAGAGTAAGACTGCTTTAAGTCAATAGTGGATATTAATATGGTTTTACATTGATGTAATGAGGTAGCTGAATTTTTCAGATACTTCATTTGCTTGATTATTCACCTTCCTGTCTAGTTAATGATCCAGAAAATGAATTTTCTATGTACTCTGCCCTATCCTGATATATATATCGATATTGCAACATAAAATGACATAAACCACGACAGCCCACTTCCAGTATTATCGACCGATATTGGGCTATTACAGACACTGTACAGAGGAGGCTGTATGCAGATATGCAAGAAGAAATACTGGAGCTGTAAACTGCAGCAATGAACGTTTTACTCCAGGCTTTTTTAATGCATGTTTGACTGACTTCCTCAAATCTTGTTCACTCTAAATATGTTTTTGGTGTGAAGTTAAGAGCAAATGTTCATGTGTCTTGTCATGTTTTGCCATTTTCAGTTATATTTGAAAAGTACACTTATAAGTGTTGTCAATCTGTAAAACAGCTTCTTACAAAGACATATCAGTATCACAAAATACTTTATCTTGCACGTTTAAAAAAGTTTTACAAATATATTGGTCGATCCATATTCTGCTCTACCAACACATTAGTACTGATGCATCTGTCATCCGATATGGTATATGAATACTTTTTAATGCAGAAAATAATACTTTTTCTTTACTTTTCTGCCTAATAGTTCAGAAAAATAACCTTGGGATAATCTGAAATGATGTCAACACATACTTTAATCCTGCTGTTCTGACTCTAGTGTTATAAATACTCTCAGCACTGTATGCAGCACATGCAGCAGAGTACGTATCACAGCTGAGCCAACAGTAGTGCAGACTCAAGTAGTGTCTGTATAGTAAGTTCCGACCTATTTTGTGAAATACATTGCAGAAAAGTTAACAAACTAAAACCAATCAACTTTAACCTACTGTACATATATAATATTTCAAAAAATTCTAGAGGAGCATAACTTGTCATCTAATATATCAATTATGTTTGCAGCTGTGGAGTATTGCAGCTGTAACAACAGACTGCTGATATTTGTGCAATTTTTTTGTGAACAGAGAATATCAAAGAAACAGCTCACAAAAGGTAAGATCTATAAAACTATTACAGTCTTGCACTGAAAAGCCTCACACACACCGATACGAAACAAAATAGACTTAATCAGTTCATTACTTTCATATCGGGGGTTCCAAATCAAGTGGTCTAAAGGGCTGTTCTGATTGGTTCTGGGGGGCAAAACGTACAGATGTCCGATGAAAAAGGCCGAGATTGAAGGGGAAGTGGCGATTACTCTGCCAGGGCGCCTAATGATGAGATCCTGGAGTACAGCGAGCGTGTGAGTGTGTGTGTGTGGAGGTGCACCAGACATGGAGAGAGAGAGATCAGAGTACAAAAAACACAGCAGGGTGTGCATGATTATGGCCTACCCCCCACCTCTTTTCAATACAACACAGCTAGAGAGATGAGAATTAGAGTGCAAAGTATTTCTCTCTCTCCTGATCTGTCTCAATCTCTAGCTCAGTGCACACACACACACACACACACACACACACACACACACAAGCACACACACATCCAATCCATCTATTCCTCTCCCTCATCACCTCCATCTCCTTCATCATGATGTTTTTAAAACCCATTCAAGAGGTTTCTCTTGCAATTTCTGTCTTGGTCCTCTTCATGTTATTTGCGACTTGTACCAGTGTCTCTCTCTCTCTCTCTCTCTCTCTCTCTCTCTCTCTCTCTCTCTCTCTCTCTCTCTCTCTCTTACTGATTAAGAGTCTCATCACGTTTTCTTTCAGGTCCACTGATTTTAATACTTATTATCATGGCCCTATTAAGTATTGTTCACTCCATCCAAAGATCTGAGAACACTATTATTTCACATGGACCCCGAGAGGCAGTCGGCGCGCGTACACGCACACGCAAAGGTTGTTGCATTACCACAAATCAACTAAACAAAGGTTCTGCAGAGAACTTAACATCAGCCTCGAAATTAGGAAATGCCAACTACTTTGTTTATTTGGCATGTCTGTGTGTGTGTGTGTGTGTGTGTGTGTGTGTGTGTGTGTGTGTGTGGCGCGAGCACTGCAGTGAAAAGTTTATGAACCATTGCTTTAATCAGACCCTGTGACATATTCATAACACAAAAAAACCCTGTTCAGTGGTCTGCTACACAAAAATACGCTGGAAGGGGCGTCTCAGTGTGTTTTTCCTCAAAAAAATATTCGAAAAGTGCTAAGTATTGTGTGGAAATGAAGTCTGCGTGTATATGTGTGTGAAACAGGTGAGTGATGATGTGGGTCAAAACTTATAGGTTGATTATTAATTTCTCTGACGTGCAGCAGGAGCGAAATAAATCTCGAAAAGCTTGACATTTTCCAAACTGCCTCTAAAAAACAAAGCCGCTACGGACTGGATGACAGCGGTGACAAATGATGTGTGTGTGTGGGTGTGAGAGAGGGGGAGGATGTCCATGTGTTGGGTCATAATAGAATGAACACTAATATGTATCCTGTGTTTTATAATTTGGTGCTTCTTTTGGAACTGTGTCTTCATCACCAGAGGCGTGTGTGTGGCTGTGACTGCGCGTGTGGCCTGGATAGTAATTATTGATCAGATCATCCAGCTGAAATGAGCTCTGCCATCGAAATAAAGAGGAGAACAAAAGCGCAAGGGAGCGAGTGACAGATTAAAGGAGCTCGTTTAGAGAAGAGGAGGAAACAAAGCTCGGTGACTAAAAGGAGCCCACAGAGATTGTTTGGCCGATTGTTCTAGCTCCTCCCGGCCCGCTCCATCCTTCAGCTCATTTGTTAACCATTTTTATTCATGCCCTCGTTTGTGTATTCATGCATATTCATCTTTTAATCCATCATTTCATGTGTTTGTGCTTCAGATAATTCACCGGTGCTTTGGTCGAACATTATGGATTAATTAGCTGCGATTTTTCAAACGGGATGAAAAATGAACACCAGGAGTGGGTCGGAGCATGTGTGTTTAGCTGTATTATAACACCGGCGTAAACACTGCCATCACAAACAGTGCTTACACGCTGCTCTTGGAGGGGGAGGTCACTCCTCATCAGGACTAACATTCAGGATCATCTACTTTAATGATCCTAAAGAATGTCCAATAAATGCTCAGATGAGATCAGAGCTAGTTACTGAGATGGGCTTTGGCTTATGGCTAACATCACTGTTATACTCACTGCACCATTATGTGACCATTTATGTCTCTGGAATATAGACACAACAGTCCAGCAAGTCAATACTCTCTGTAGGATGCAAAGGTTAGACTCTCTTATGAATCTCTCTATCAACATTACAATGACAAGCATTTATTTTTAACTGCATTTTTCTTGGTTGACCTCTCCAACTTGACAATAGGAATGGGAGGATACCGTACTGATGTTTTAGATAAATGTAGATGACAGTCTATTTGTGCTCTTATGTTATCTTCAAGCACAAATATCTCCTCCAAAATTTGGATCTATTTGGTGTTTTCCCCAGACCTGCACTCTCTCTGTCTGGAGAAATCCTCTAAAATGGCATTAAAGCTGCTCTAATCAATATTTTCTATAATAACAGAGAATTCACTGACTGTGTATAATGCAGGGCTTTCCCACATGCCATCTTTAGGGCTTCGAAGAAGGAAGGACAGAGAGGGACAAAAAGAAAAATGAGACATCCAAAGTTTTCCTTGTAATTTGAATGAAAACTGCAACAAAATGTGAACAATGACATCAAATAAATGACCAAAAACAGAGCTTTCATCAATTGTTTGAAACCTTGCCCTTCCATGACATTGATGGAGCTCCTGTCTTGCGTAATAAATTACACTACTATGGGCATCCCCATTACAGAGTGCAGGGTTTTTGTGTGAGGGGCCAGTGGTTAAAACATTAGTTTTCAGTTGTTGCTCCTACAGTACCATGACAATTAGGAGAGCCAGGAAAGTGACCCCCCTCCACTTCTTTGTATAAATGGAGAGGAGGTGGAGAGGGTGAGCAACATCAAGTTCCTGGGTCTCCACATCACCAGTGATCTCACATGGACTGTCAACACCTCCCACCTGGTGAAGAAGGCCCAGCAGAGACTTTTCTTTCTGTGGAGGCTGAGAAAGGCCAAACTCCCCTCCCAGCTTCTCATCAACTTCTACAAAAGTACGATTGAGAGCATTCTGTGCTACTGCAGCACAGTCTGGTTTTCCAGCTGCACTGCTGAAAACAGAAGGGACTTGGCCCGTGTCGTAAAGACTGCACAGTGGATTGTGGGTGCTCAGCTTCCCAGCCTGGACTCTGTCTATGCTAGTCGGCTGAGGAAGAAAGCCAGCAGCATGGCCAGAGACCCCACCCATCCAGGACACAGACTGTTTGTCCCCCTTCCATCACGGAAAAGATTTAGGACATTAAAATCAAGAACCAGCAGACTGCGAAACAGCTTCTTCCCCAGAGCTGTTGCCTCCATCACACCCCCCACCCATTGCCCCACCATCCAGACATCCCCAGCTCGACAGGACAGTTCAGCTGAACATGCACGCCACCCATTCCACCTCCTCCACCTCCAGGCTCATCTGTGCAATAAGAACTTTACCTGAATACTGCACTCCCACTATCTGCACTACTTACATGATCAGTCCTGCAACACTTGAACACTTTGTCATATGTATATAATACTTTGTTTGAATTATTTTTTATTTTTTAAGAGTATTTTTAATTATCTTTTTATCTATTTTTATTCTTATTTGCATAGCTGCTAATTGTCGTGTTCTTCCATACAAATTTCGTTGTACTTCTGCACAATGACAATAAAGTCTCTCTATCTTTATCTTTATATTTATTAGCCACAGGTGGTAAGCTAAGATGATGCTTAGACAGCATGCAGGTTGCACCAACATCAGCCGCCACAGTAAAAAGAACACAGTGTGATTTTCCAAACTTGTAGACTTGTGATATATCAGTTTCCTTTGGCACATCTGTCACTTCTCTGACATTTTTGGGATTGTCAGTGTTTTCAGCACTTTTCTGGCATCTTGCTACAGTAGTTGTTACTTATAATCCTGTCACTGTCCTAATGGCAGTGCTGGTACTGACAGATGAGAGCTGTAAGGCTCAAAACTATGACTAAAATTAAATGTCTTTGTCTGATAACAACTAAGATCAACCAATGTTCATGTATGATGAATATTTTATAGTAACACACATAGAAGAGTAACAAAAAACAAAATAAAAGAAATGTAGCATTCAAATACTGATTATAATGGTAGGTGCTTTAGGTCAGTCCTAGTATAATGTGAAGAGCAATGAACACACAGCTGTCATAATTCTAGCTTGTTGTCTCTGTGGTCGATTTTCATTACATCATATTTCCAAGCAAGTATTTACTGAAGTCCCTCTTTGGCTATTGATTAAATTAATAAAAGTTTACCTCCACGTGTTAGAATTTCCATAAAAATAGTCCTTTCATATCCCCACCACTCTCTCCATCCCCTCCACTACTTGTTGCAGCTCCAGCACACCAGCTCACCTTCAACTCTGCTCAAACACTGCAGAACTAATTGACACTACATAATAACAAGCTGTAATACTGGAGTAATTCCTGATATTAGAGTGAACCCTGCAAGCAGGTTGACAGGATTAGTTTTTATTTTAAGCATACACAACCTTAGATGTCTGAATCAGTGTGTTTTTTACTGCATACTCGCTGCATTTTCAAGGTGGAAATGCTCTGCGATGGCACTGACTGCTTATTTCACTCATGATACGTCTTCCATGATATAAAAAACTTTAACAAGGTAAACAGAGGGGATCTTCATTATTTTCTTTACTGTGCAGTTCTACACCCCTGTGCTGCTTCTTTTAGCTCATTGTTTCGGTTTTCCGACTTGTGCTTCACACCCTTGTTCACAGTAGCAGCTGGCAGCTGTATGCACGATTTGAACAGCACCAAACATGTCGCCAAAGTTAGCCACTAGCTTGTAAAGAAAGTTAGACAGCCTTGCAGCTAAAGAGCCAAACAATAAAAGGTAAATGAATATCGGACTTTCATTTTCCAGGTGGACAAATACACGACACCAAATGAATGCTAATGTTGCTCTGTGTCTGCTGGGTATGTAAATACAAAACTGTTAGCTAACAGATTCACTACGTTGAAAGAAGACTAGCTGCTTTTTATGTTGCTCTGCTCCCTAACGGCCAGAAAAATAAATGACTGCAGCTGTAAAAGATCACATGTAAGATAAGATCAACTTTATTCATCCCGGAGGAAACTGTTTTATTATTGTAATAGTATTATTTTTTGCTCCTGACAGTAGATGGAGAGGGATCCATCTGTATTGTACAATAAATGCCGCAGGGTGAGTACAGACAGGAATCAGCAGGAGCGATCATATTTCTGCTATATTAGCATCTCATCATTGGATCCCTGTAAAATCCAAAACAGAATTTAAAATCCTGCTCCTTAAACGCAAAGCCCTCAATCATCAAACTCCATCGCACCCCATCGTACCACATTATCCCAGCAGAGCACTTCACTCTCAGACTGCAGGCTTTCTTGTGGTTCCTGGAGTTTCTAAAGTAGAGTAGGAGGCTCCTCTCCTGTGGAATCAGCTCTGAGTTTGGGTTCAGGAGGCAGACACCCCCTCTGCTTTCAATATTAGGTTTCAAACTTTCCTTCTTGGTAAAGCCTATAGTGGCACAGGTGACCCAGAAACATACTTTATTTATGTTGCTATAGACTTGCGCTACCGGGGGACCTCCCATGATGCACTGAGCTCTTCTTTCCTTCACTCTCCATGTATTTATATGCCACTACTGCATGTCATTTTCTTTGTGTCTTCTCTCACCAGAGTTTTGTGTTCTGCCCTCTTTCCCTGTACCTTCTTGCAGATATCTCTAATCCCAGAGCTGTATGGTTCTGATCTGCGACCCCACCAACCTGCTCAGTGTTCATCGTTTTTAAATGCTCATCCTCATTCCCTCTGCTGTCCTCTCACCCAAACCGGTCAAAGCAGACAGACTCCCACGCTGAGTCTGGTTCTGTGTGAGGTTTTCTTCCTGTTTAAAAGCCGCTTTTTTCTCCACACTATCGCCAAGTGCTGCTAAAAGTTAAGTTGTTGAGTTTCTCGGCACAGTAAAATATTCTAGGGACTGTGCTCCTAGATGGATTATATGATGAGTTGGTGCTATAAGAATAAAACTGAATTTAACTGAACAAGCCATTACCATAGGCATGGGTACCAAACCCAGCATCAAACTGAGGTTGAAGTATGAAAGAAGTGAAAATTCATCACATATCGGTGGAGAAAAGCTTTGGACTGCTTAGCTCGTATTTCACTTCTCACTGACCCAAGTGTGTTACGTATGCCAGAAGCCTAGAGCCCTCACATGGCGGTAACTAAATGACACGAACATGAGTTAATTAGCCAGCGGATTGTTGAGCTGTAGGTGTGGTCATAAATTCAATCTGAAAAAGGTCGGAGTATCATCTGAACTGGCAGTCTGAAATTTAGAGTTTCAGTTTTAAAGCATTAATTAATAATTACCATTATTTAATAAGTAATAATACCACATTCCTCTTTTTTTACTTTAAAGTAGAAAATTACAGAGAGGAAGTGTTATAAAAGATAACTTAAACCATTGTTATTTCTTTTTTTGTTTATACTCAAAAAATAAAGAAATAAAAAGCACCAATAAGAGGACTGTAGTAGCACCTTTAAAAATTATTTATGATATTGTCCATTTTTTACACCCACCAGTGCAACATGGGTCTAATCCACTTCTCCAAGAACTTTTCCCAGAAGGATAAGCTGCATTTTGTGCAATCTTTATGCACATGGGTTGAAAAACACCCTCCAATATGTCAACACCACAAATAAATGTTAAGGGGTGACAGTAAGCGTTGCCCTCCACAAAGCTGGGGAATGCACAGGTGACAGATTAGCAGCAGTAACACAGATCCTGATATTTAGTCTTTGGCATGGGTCATGCTCCAAAAAAACTGGATAATGCATCTTTCATTTAATGGCCCTGTTTCCTAAACTCTGTAAATCTCGTTTCTGATCCTGGCCTTCTATTAAAGATATCAAGCCTGAAGGCCAAGATGAGATAACTCGGATAACATCAATATGATATCAAGGTTAATTTTTCTCAGACTGGCAGCAGGTATTGAATGAAAAAATACTGAACGTGTCTGGTTTGTGCAAGTGCAGTGTCATCCCAACCATTGTTGAATTTTAAGTGTACGATATAAAGGTATACCACGTCAGCTGAAAGACATAAAAGGGTGACAATTCTATTGTGCAATTTTCCACCAAGCCAGTGGGGAAAAACAAAGAACTCTTTCTGCAAGCAAATCCAGTACCTAAACCCTCAGAGGACACTTCTTAAAGTCTGAGCAGAAACAGCCCGAACATGTGGATCTCAATTCACAAAAGACCGAGTTACCTTTTACAGAGTCTGTATCCAGCCCGGTGTGCTTTGAATGAGCTCAAGCCTCTTAGAGACGACTGAATCGACTCCATAGCAACAAATGCACCAGCGCGCAACTACACCCCTTTACTGCTGGGATTTAGTGTTGGTCTTTAGCCTTACTTCACCTTGACCTTGCAGGTACTTTTAGAGCATAGCCACAGTGCACGAGGGGTGAAGAGGAGACATGCAGACACATAAAGTAGCAGCTATGGAATAGGAGGCAAACAGAAAGTAAAAAGGGAGGCAGAGAGGGGTTGGAAGAGTCAGGGAGAGGGGGGAGTTAAGTGCTCTCAGGGGAGTAGACTGTGGTTAAGGATTATTAAATGGGATCAATAACTAACAAGGCCTCTGCACAAACACACACACACACACACACACACACACACACACACACACACACACAAACACACACATAAACACACACATAAACTCTCTCTCAAACTCTTTTTTCTCCATCATCCCTTCCCCAGTCCCCCCCAGCCTTTCCTTCCCTCCCAACACTGCACATGTACTCTCAGCTTTTTCAAGGCCTGTCGCCCTCTTGTATTTTGTAAAATGTTTATCAAATTTTCTTTCCTGATACTCTCATCTCGTTTTTACGGCTGCTCGCCATTTCCAATTTTCGGCTTCTCTGTTCAGTCATTCTTTGCACCAACTTCAATTTCCAGCCACTTGTTTGTATTACTCCATCATTTGCAATAGATGCTTGTAACAATGGGGTGACTGATATGGGATTGCTATACTGACTGCAGTTTTTTCCCTGAAACAGCCTTTATCATGGGGCAGTAAAAGTCTCCACTGACAGTAAATCGCTTACATTTTTGTAATGATGCACATTATTTAAACTCCAGCCCTGCAGCATAATCGCTGAACAGTTTGTAGTGGAGTGTTTCTCACCAGACGGGGGGTCAGTCCATGTTCGGACAGAGTTCAGGAAAGACAAGAGTGCAATGAGAGTTTCCTTGTGGGCTTAGTTTGTTATAGTAGCTAACTTAGTCTATCAAATGTTGAAAGTACTCTGTATCTACACTGCATGTCTGTGATTTCACATCTAATCTGTTAGTCTTGGTTAAAACAAACTTTAGTGTGTTTGTCCGATTAGTACAGATCATTTGGGCTGTGTGAAAGCTGTAAATCAGCGCCTTCAGCAAACACACCCCCAGAGTTTCAGAGTCGAGAATACTGATTATTTTTTCAAAACTTTGAAATCTAATCCTTTATACTTGTTTTTTTTTCACTCCAATTTGGCTGGGTGGTGGATAATACACTTTTCAGTACTGTGACAAAGAAAGAGCACGTATTTTTTCTTGCTTCATGTGGACTTTAATGGTTATCGGGTGTAACTGCATCATGGTCTCCCCAGGATGAAGCTCACTGATGACCGAAGTGATCCAAAGCTATTCTTTTGGTGCCACCAGCTGGTTTTTTGGTTTTTTTGATCGGGAGATTGCACTTAAAAAGTTGGAGAGATGACATCAGGAAAGAATGTGAGACACAGATAATGGAGAAGCAGAAGGCACACAACTGCACTAGAAGCCACTGTGACACTCATTTACTGTAGAACATGAACAGCAACACCAAAAGATATGCTTTGCCTTTTCAGAAAGGCAGATGAAAAGAAATATTTAATAGGAGATTTCACCATGTTAGAGAAGTGACATCAGGACTTCCTCTCTCATAGCTGTGTGTATGTAGTCTGATCAAAATGCTGAGTTAAAAATCAAATCTAGTGCAACCCACAGACAACAGGTGAGGCATCCATCACCAATAACAGGCCGTGTCATATCTGTCATGAACAACACCAAGTCCCTGCCAACCCATTTTAAATGAAAGGCCCAGCATCCAAACCTCTGTCCCCCAAATCCTTCCTTTCACTCCCCTGTCTGAAGCTCCTCACCCGTGTGTCTCTCCTTCCATTTGGTGCAGCTTTTTATTCAGAGACTACATGTTGGTGAAGACTTGGCCTGTACCGCTGCTATTGTTACCCCTCCACCTCCTCAAAAACAAACCGGGACAGCACTGAGAAAAAGAAGAGAGAGAGAGAGAGAGAGGGGGCGAAAGTGACTGGAATCTCTGCAGTGGAGAGATAGGAGGTGAATAACAAAAGGAGGGAGTACAGCTGTGTGGATGGATGGATGAATGATAGACAGGGAGAGAGGAGAAATGGAAGCCAGGAATGCTGCTGTGGGGTGATAGTGCCAGGAGGAAGGGATGGGGAGGTGGTAAGTGAGGACAAAGGGAGAAGGGATGCTGGACTTGTTGCCTTCCAATCACTACAGGCTGGACAAGGAAGAATGCTGGGAAGATGGAGAGGGGACAAAAGAACAATAACTAAAAGAGCAAAAAAGTTAATGGACTGCAAAAACAAACATTAGCTTGTTGTTTTTTTTGCATTCACAGGTTATTATGGTCTAATGGTTTCATAAACCAGTTTGTGGTCACTGGTTATCTTCTCCTGTGTAAGGTTGGATTATGGGAGTAATCTGACAATTTGGGAAATTAGCTTATGATAATGCAAAGTTAGTCAGCAGACAGCAAGCTTATCTTCACATAAAGGCTGTGACCAGGAGTCCTGGAGCCTTGCTGTTACAGTGAGGTTCACAGGAAAAAACGGAACACACTCCAAGAGGTGACTGGCACAGCCCCAAAATAGTTCTAGCAGCTTGGTTTTTAACACTTTCTGTACAGATCAAACAAAAGAGATGCAACATGTTAATCAGTAAGCTGAAGCCAACTGGGCAGTTGGCTGATTTTTCTGGACAGATCCATTTCTGCATGTTTCTGGTCTTTGTGATAAGCAAAGCAAACCAGCTGCTGGCTGTAGAGTAGCTTCATATGAGGGGCTGGCCGATTATCAGATCGGATATTTAGCATTTTTGCTATTATCTGCATCATTTCTGACTATACTCCAGTGCAGATGTGCCCACGGATGCATAGTTGTTGTCATAATACTACTGACTCCACTGTATATGAACACAGGGGGTCATTAATACAGCTCTACATATTCTGCACATGCACACTGTGCCGAGCATGCATACTGTTGTCATTTTGGGCAGCACTACGTTAATTCAACGTATGTAAAACATCAGTCTCCCAATAATCAGTTCCAATAATTCAAAATTTTTATTTTACAAAATGGAACAAACTGGTGAGAAACGGTGTTTACATGTGTTGCTTTGTGTATGTGATGTGTATGAGTGATGGCTCCACCCAGAACTACAGACTAAACTTGGTAATATCGTGTTCACTCAGGTGCACATCTTCACTTTCATTTCACTTTTTGTCATGTAGGTTTCCATAAATGTTATGTTCAGTTACAGGTACTGTGCATATAATACATGAACAGCCGGCACAGACTGGTGTTGCATTTTTGAACTCATTAGCATGTTTGAAAAACATTATTTTGTCTGTGTAGGATAAAATGTTTCATATTTTTCTGTTTGGTGAGTCAGTATTAAGGCTTGATAAACATTGGGAATATTTAATTAGCTATTTGTTCGAAAGTATAATTTGAATTTCACCCTTTAGCCTATCCTATCTACCCAGGTCCACAGATAATAATTTTAAGTTAAAAGCCAACAATGAAAAACACCCCCCAAAAAATACATTCATACGCATAAATCAAAATAAACAAAGATAAAAGAATAATCTCATCTAGACTCAAATTAAACATCGAAAACAAGTAAAACCCAGACGGCAGCCAGGGCAAAACCGCTGCACCAAGCTGAGGTTAACACAATTTATTCCACAATTTAAGATTTTGTTAACTCAGTTTCTTCCAGTTCTTCAGTTCTGTTTTCTTCACCTCTTTTGCGGGACAAATTTAGTTAATATCCATCTTTGCATGCCTTTTCTTATCTTGCGGGCAAATAACAATGCACCCTAATGTAAAGCCTGTGTCCAACCTGCTCGGTCCCTCAGCTAAACCATGCGGTCTGCTATTTTTGATACTGCCACTGTGGGGCACCTAAGCCAAAACCTTATGAATCCTACACATGGTGGCTTTAAGCTCAAATTTAAAATTGCATGTGCTTCTCAGGAGGAAAATAAAGCAGCATTTGGTTGGTTAGTGGTATTAGGGATTTTAAGTGGAGACGGGAAATGTAGCCAGGAAGCATTTTTAGATGGAGAAGGAGGCAATGGGTCCTGCATTCTTAAAACAAGCTTCAAATTTCTAGGAGAAGATCCTGCAGAGAGGCAGGGGCAGAAGCAACAGAGAAGAAGATGCTGAATGAGTAAAAAAGTGAACAAAATGATGTGACTGAAAGGTAACCAGTGCTGAGGGGGTGACAAAGTTTAGAATAGGAAAATAGAGGAACAGAAATAGACAGTGCGTGGGTGAAGACAAGGGACATGGCTGAAACACTGCATGTTTTTTAGAGAATGGGGAGAAAATAAGTGTAAAGCAGTGTGACGAAAGATGTGAGTTTTCTGGAAAAGTCAGAGGAATTAGACCCAGTGTGCGAGTGTGTGTGTGTGTGTGTATGTGTGTGTGTGGATGAGAGACAGAGGCACTTCGGGGGGTGTGCGGATTGCACACACATTCACAAAGCTGCATGTCAGAGATAGCACCACAAAAGAAGGCCCAGCAGATTCAAATTAATATAATTATCAAGTCAGTTATTAATACAAAAGCCTCTATAGCGTGGGGCGGATTAGCCCACAGGTCACTGATGCACAGTACTGTGGAAAACACGTGTGTGAATAGCATGTGCACTCACACAAACACAAAGAAGTCAATCAAGCAAAGACTGAAACTCCCACTAAATCAGTGAAACCAGTTAATACTCCGGCATGAAACCAGCTCTAAATGAACTAAAAAAAACTGTGAAACAACAGAGTGAGTTGTCATGCAGTTTCTAATCCACACACACACATACACACACACTCGCACGCACTACCAAAAGAGCTAGATAAAGTAGCGACAGGGCAATCTGTCATGGCTGGCTGGCTGGTCACATGAGGTTAATAGATTCCCCTCTATCTCACATCCCCTCAGCCTTCATCGCCATCATCACTGGCCCTCTTACCATACTGGCATATCATCAGCGATAATCTCAAAACAGACAAAATATGTGGCCGCTCTATTAACAGTGACCTGGAAACCAGTTGTACGGCTTTCACATCCAAATGAGCTTCATTTTCTTTGCGGTGCTAATAGCTGTGAAGCAGAAAATGTGCTCATACGGCTGTAAAAAAAAAAGGAAGGAGAAAAACAAACTCAGTACTGTCAGTTTATCTGCAAAGTCCATCTTTCAGTCTGAGGGTTCCCACTCCATTAGAAAGTGGGTGTAAAACATCAAAACCTTCCATAATGAAGGGACATCACTTAGCTGGAATACTTAAATGCACAATAGGGTCAAAGTGACTATTCCCACATATACTTGTAAGATAAACTATTACTAAAACATGTTTAAAAAGAATCAAACCCTCTACTTTCCCTGCCTGGAAGTGACTCATCAGCCTGCCATGATTTTTCAAGAATTCCATCAGTGACACCTGGAAATAACATAACACTACTAGTCATTGAAGTTGGTCATAAACCAAGTGTGACCAGGCTGATGGTGTCAGTTCTGGGTTAAATGACCTCACCCTCCATATAATGAGCCCACGCCGACCATCGCTCCCACCTGAGCGAGGGGAGATAACACTGATGCTGTGAGACTGACACGCACACCGACTCAGGCAGGCAGTGATAAAGAGCTTCCCTGAGCGTGCAGTGCAATCATTTTCAATGGACGTTCTCCCACCTCTCTGACATTCACTTTTAAATGCTCAAAATCCTAACTGTTTTGCCTTTTAAAGCTATGATGCAGGACTACAATTTGCAGAGGGTAGCAATTTAGAAGAGCCTCAGGTAAAGGTTAGCTTGTCACTCTAAATCTTCCCCTCAGAAGGAGCTCTGCTGTTTGTGGAGAGAGCGTGACTGCCACACTTTGGACAAGTCGTGCAATAGCAGGCACTGGGTTTTTCCTTTTGCATTTAACTACCAGTGGGAAGTTCTAAAAGTATTAGATCTTTAGCAGAGAATCAAACCTGCAACCCTGCTAGCATTAGCACCAACTTTCTCTGCTGTAAAACCTTAACTTCACCATCTTCCTGAAACACTGTAACTTCTCCATTCAGCATCACTAAGCACTATGTAACAGTCTGTAACTAATCAATGATAGAGTTTACATCTTTTTAAGATGTTAGTACTTTTCCCACTGAGTTTTTGTGCCATGATAAATATTAGTCTTTTAAATAGACTTTTCAACATTACTTAATCACAGTTTTTAGCACCTACAACTACTCCCGTGAGCCTCCAAGTATGATCTGTTCATACGCCATAACTGATGTATAAATAATCCTAATATTAATAACTGCTCATGAAAATGAAAATAAAATAATGTAATGTATTGTAATACGTATGAGCTTATTTACTAAACATAATTAATACAAGACTCTATGTGTTGAAGACCATGAGGCTCAGCTAAAAGATTAGCGAAGAAAGTCAAAGTGGAGGTGAATGTAAACCCATTTAACCCAAAGAGCCCTGAACTAGTTTCAGGATAATTTCACTCCTTTAACTTTAAATCTCTCAAGTTGGTCATCATATGAGCTAATCATAGATGCTGCTTCTTGTTTTGTTTATTTCAGACAGTCTAGGCTACCCAGATCTTTCATTTGATATGGTAATACTAACTTTGCCTTGGGCTCCCTAGAATCCAGGTTCAGCGCTGCCTTGTTGTGCCCAGGTGGCCTGCACTCGTCTTTTGACCACAACTTTTCAATCATGACAATGAAAAGCAATTCCGTTATTTTGTGTGCATTTTTTTTTATACAAACTGGGTTGTAATCTCAGCAGTATACTGGAGATTTGTTGTAAGTTAGAAAAAATACCCTTCTGCTGTGTATTTTGATATGTAGTGCATTTTAAAATGGCAGTGACTTTGTGACTTATTCAACAGAGAAGCAGAAGTGTACAAAGGGGTGAAGATATTAGTCAAGATGTACAAATATGTACACAATCATACATACTAAGCTCCAGTTGAGCTTGTTGTTGTGCTATTATATTAACCCAGCTCTGGAATAACAAGTTCACGAGTGATTCAAACAAGAGTAATGACTGAGGATAATGGACACAGAGCTGTATGCAGGTTGTAAATATGATTAAATCAGATCTAAATTCTAAATTATTTTCCTCACCGACACGGACAAACAACTCGAGTTGTTAGAAAGGTCAAGTTGTGCAGTTATATTTGATGTGTCCACCTTGCAGCAGTTAATAGTTTGACAGTAATTCAACTGAGAGAAAGGGGTGTGAATTCAGACTCAAGCTTTGTCCATCAGACTTTAAGTATTAAAACAGGCAATTCAACCTGAGTGTTAGCATAATCCAATAATCGATACCTTATTAGTCCCCTTGGGGAAATTTGTTCTCTGCATTTGACCCATCCATACTAGGATCAGTGGGCTGCCACGGAGGTGCCCGGGAAGCAGTCTGGGATTAAGGGCCTTGCTCAGTGGTGGGGACTTAGCGTCTTGCCAGTCTGGGGATGCGAACCGGTGATCCACTGGTTACGAGTACGCTTCACAAGCCACTAGACCACCACTGCCCCAGTAAATTCTTTCAAAGATTATATTCATGTGTATGATTCTAGATGATTTCATATGATTGCGTTATGGTGTGTTTTCACATTCACTGACTGTGTGCCAAGCTAAATGCTTGATGTGAACTTATAAATGTTGACAAAGACATACTTGCACACGTGCAGGGAGGAAATAAATGTTTAGGGTAACCCAATTTGTAATAAAATCCTCAAACACGTACCAATCCTCTCCAACAGTAATATCCCATACTAATGAGATGCTGCCATGGCTGCAGTCATCTCCGGAGTCTGGTTTCAGGTGTGAGAGCCTCCCTGACATATGGTGTGGTGGCGCCTTACCATGATGGATGACTTTAATAGAAACAGTCACATTTTAATACACGATCATTCGCTGAGCCTGCCCGTCTGCATAATTTCAGGAGAAAAGAATTCCGCCTGTCTGCCTGACACATGTTTGCATGTCTGAGCGCGTGTCATTTGGGGATGGCATGGACAACTGGTTGTGTGAGATAAATTGATGAGAGATGATTCTTTGCCTCCGGGTTTCTCTTCACACTGACATCAGCCATATTGCTATTAGAAAATGAACACATGATTGTATTCACATGACGACATTTCAGAAGCAGCAGTCTCACAAAACGCACACTGAGTGGGTATGCCATCTAGCATTCATAATGGATGACCGTTTTTCCCCCCTCATTTCTACAACCATTTGCACTTGAAAAATAGATGTTATAGGAATTTTTGTGCCATGATAAATATTGGTCCTTCTGCAATTTCGTTGCAGAAATTCAATAAAGTTTTATGATGCACTTCAGGTATTGTTGGTAATATTTTTCTAGGAGTGAGCCGGCTTAATGTAGCAGAAATAGCGGTGAATGTAAATGTTTTTCTGCAAGCAGGCGATGAAATACAATGAAGCACGGTACTTACAAGCAGGCGATGCATAGAAGCTCCAATTCACACCATTTTAAAAAGAAAGCTGGATATTAAATCAGACTGTTCCCCAGTGGGACCACTTATCATCTCCTGATAGTGATAGTCTGTGGGGGCATTCTGGTGTCAAATGTGGGTCTGGGGATTTTTTCAAATATTGCTCAATTAAACTATTGTGTAAACTTGGGAAAGTGCAAACAGTAAATTCCAATCATTACAATACAGAGCAAAAAATTCCACAAAATGACAATCTAACAGTAAAGTAATATAACATCAGCCAATCTACAAAGTTGAAGTAACAGGTTTGAAGTTAAACTTTAACATCTTCTTTCTGTTTTCTCACCTTAACCATCATGTAAAATAAATTAAATGAAAAAAATCTCAAAGTCAGACATCTGGCCTGCACGAGGACAAAGAGATATAAATGTACAATAAACAAACACAATTTCCTTTGTGCTTCCGAGAAATTATTATACATTTTCTCCAGCTAGATAACACTCACTATCAGTCCAATTCTAGTCAGCGTTAATAAACCAAACAACCCTGAGCAAACTGAGATAAGGCAGGGAGTGATGTCCTGGGCATGAAGCCAGTACAACAGGGTTTTAAACCACAGGTGTGTCTACGTCTTCACTGCCCTGAGGAACTTAATGTTTCACTTTCTACCCTGCCTCTCTTTTCCTGTCGTCACCCTGCTTTGACGAGAATATTTTCCTTAACACAGTAAGCCATAAATCATATGACCTGAGTTTTACAGAAGCATTGCATATAATTACAATGAGTTCCAGCACACAGCTAGAGATGAGGCAGCAGAGGCCATCTGGTACATCATCTCACTGGACTGTAGAAACTTACTCTGTGTTGTTTGACTGGACCAAATCAATGGTGGGGATGCATTTGCATTTACATTTGCATTACACTGCAATGTTCTGTACTTTAGTGCGTTCCAACATGTCTTGCTTGAAGAACCCTTAGAGTCCTGTCAGATGATTTCCGGTTCCCTTTTATCAGCACCCTCGCCCCCATCAGCTCTCCTGCTATGTTAAATGATTTTGAAACGGATGCTATTTACCAGGGCTGCACGTTTAACCAATCCCTGGTTCACGTCCCAGTTAGGATTCCTGGGATCTTTCTGTGTGGAGTTTGCATGTTCTCCCTGTTCAGTGTGGGTTTTCACCAGGTACTCCAGCTTCCTCCCACAGTCCAAAAACATGCTGAGGTTAACTGATGATTCTAAATTGTCCGTAGGTGTGAATGAGAGTGTGCTTGGTTGTCTGTCTCTACATGTAGCCCTGCGATAGGCTGGCGACCTGTTCAGGGTGTCCCCCTGGGATAGGATCCAGCCCCCCCCGACCCTACAGAGGATTAAGCGGTATATAGATAATGGATGGATGGATGTTATTTACCACTGTTAATATGCTGAACCATAGAACTAGGCAGTCTTTTTTCAGATAGGTTAGGTTGCATTTGTGCTGTACTACCATTTGGAATGGCAAAGTCTAGACATTTTAACTATTATGTAATTATAATAACTACGTCTTTTATTTTTTATTGCTAATGGTTTGAACAGTTATATATATATACATATATATACATATATATATTATAATTATATTATATAATTAATGAACTATACCTATGGTACATCTATTTATCTCAACTACTTATTCATTACTTTTGCCAATGATTTCAACTGTTTATCTGTAACTTTTAGTAAGTGATCACTTTTCATAATCTGTAAATAGGTCAGTTTAGCTAGTGACAACCACTATTCCACTACATTTAGCTACAACTACGTATCCTTGAATTTTTTTAAACAATTTCACGAGTCCAGGATTTATCGGACTCTTTGGCCATAACTCAGCTACACCGTAATGAATTAATGGTAAACTTCATAACTGTCAGTTTTGCCAACTTTAGTCCATTAGTTTAGGTAAAATAGTTCAACTGTTTAATTATTACTTTTAGCTATTTCACCATTTATCACCATTTAATTTTTTTAGCAATAACTAAGCTACTATAACCATTTGTCCTTTATTTTATGCTATTTCATCCATCACTTTTGTATACTTTTACAGCTTTTATCTAGTTATTTCAAACATTTATCGTTTATTTCTTGTATTTTATTTTAACTGCTGATCCATCAATTTAGCTTTCCAACCACTAATGCATAAGATTTATCTACCCACTGACCTCTATGCTCACTTGTTTTCACATGTTCTCAGTCACAACATATAATCTCCAGGTGTTCAGCTCACTCAGCCAGAAAACATAATTTCTATTTTTACATCTTTGGAACTGCACAAGTTCCCCCTAGGGTACCTGTACTCCTGTTTAGGAACCACACTTAATGTGTACATGTGTCCCCGATGTGTCCTGAGTAACCACTGTGGCCACAGTCTGACTGTCCAGATGTAGACCGTAGGTATAAACCTGCTATTTCTGAAGTGCATTTCATGCAGCATTCTCCTCATCTTCCTCTATCTGTGTGTTACTGTTTATGATGATTATGACTGGGTTAAACAAACACAACCCAGCCAGAGTGTTTGCCCTCTGTACCAAAATGAACATGTGTGCAGCCAGACCATTGTCCAGATCTGACACAGTGATGTGGAGATGGGTCTGGCTATATGAGACCCCTGTTTCCACAAATGGGTTTAGACCTATTATATCTACCAAAGAGTGAACAAGGCACCCCCACCGCCCCCACCGACCACAAGCACATATGGATCATGTGAGAGACCCTTCATGGCCTCTTTGGTATATCATGTGAGCAGGGGCTCAGTGCTGACTTGGACCCACTGTAGCCAGCCTTCACTGAAGACCAAATAACTGCGTATCCAAAGTATGTCTACCTATGATACCACATACCATACAGTAAGTACATGAGCAGTTAACTAGAAAACATATGTAAACACACAACAACATAAAGCACAAGTGTGATTCTACAGAAAAATATCTAATACCGCATTGGTCAAGAAAGTGTGTTAAGAAACTTCTTATCACTGAGTGTGTGTGGTAGGCAGACACAGGGAGGACGGTGCGGCAGGGTAAATGATGGCAGTATTGATCTCAGATGCTCTTTTATAGCCCTGTCATGTCAGTTTAGCACCTTGGCAACACTCACTTTAGAGCTACATCAATACTGAACTCTGGCACCCAGCAAAAGACAGACAGAAAGAGACAGTTGGAGAGTGGGAGAGGCAGGACAAATAAATAGAAAAAAGTAAATACCATCTGCTACACCAAGGACTCAAAGACTTAAACGCTCCATCCTTAAGAGTGAAGTAAGGACAGAAACAGCAAAGCTTTCCTTTTGCGTCTCTGATAGATTGTTAGCTACATGCTAACAGGTAAACACTTCACCAATATTTGACATTAAACTAGAAATAATGAGTAAATGCTTAAAATATTACCAACTATAGACTGATCCAGCCATGTTTCAGCCATCTTTAAGTCATTTTTAAGTTCAGTTCATGCATATTTGGATGTATTTGCTTCTGCTGCTACTTTGAGATGATGGAGCTACGTTATACAGTAACAACAGAGGCAAACATACAGAACAATGAACAAAGCATATACTGTCAGTGATCCAGGTTTAAAAATGAACTGTGTTTCCATTATTTTGTCCACTTTCATTCACACATGCTGCAGTTGTTCGTTTTGATTCGCTGACACCTGGTGTCAGATAACATTCCATTGGAACAAATGGTTTTCATATCGGCCTTCTGTGATGCTCCAATTCTGCCTGGTGAAGCAGAAAATGAACCCTGTCCGCATTATCTGATAGCCTCTAAGTACTGAACATCATCTGCTGAAAACAAAACATACTAACATCCATTACAACAGGGCTGTATTAGTACTGCAAGGTTTAATTAACTTGTATGGCACATTTCGTTGCTCTCTGGTTGTTTGTAGATGCATTAAACGGATTAAAAGTTAAGTAAGACCAAGACACAATAGAGCAGAAACATATCAGTTTGTTACTGACCGGTCACAGGAGCAGGCCACCAGCACACTAAGCAGGTTGTAGATGATGAAGGTGAAGATGACGGCTGTGATGGTGCCACGGGGGATGGCATAGCTGGGATTCTTCAGGTCACCTGGAAGATGAGAAAGGTGTAACTGCAAGTTCCTACCAAGCTTTGGGATTAATGGAATAGACAAAATAGCCTTATGTACTTACAATACAGAACATTTATAAATAGAGTAAAGAACGATATATGACCATGCCAGGTTTGCCAACTCTCATACTTTTGCTATGTATTTAACCCTTCAGTTCTGCCTGCCACTCAAAAAAAAATCACAGAGAGTGCGAAAGACACAGACTGCGTACCTTTGGTTAACAGATGTGGACGCAAAACTCCCTTATTGTGAGGTTTGACTCTTTTCCATCCATCCATTCATCCATTATCTATACACAGCTTAATCCTCTGTCGCGAGGGACTGTAGCCTATCCCAGCCAACTCAGGCGAAGGCAGGGGACACCCTGAACTGGTCGCCAGCCTATCGCAGGGTTGACTCTTTTCCTTTGCTCTATAATTTTACATCTATTACAGATTTAAATGTCTATAAAATACAACTGTACTGCAATGAAGACACAGACCGTATCAGGTCAACAAGATTCACTAATAATGAATGTAATGAAAGTTTAAAAAACATGATAATAGGAGCTGACGTTTAGTTTGTTGCTTCCAGTTACTGGTAGGAGTCTTAAATAATACCTGCAGCATCAAACAGCAGCAGGATCCATATGAGCATCTCCAAAGGGAGACAGTAACGCAATTCACACATATGGAACAACAGCAGTAACTTCATTAATTAGGCTACTTATCATTACAAACTATCGCTGACATGGAGAGAGAATTTGGCAGGATCTAATGGTAAATAACACTGAGTACATTTCTTCACCTCTTGAAGAATGAATTGTCTTTATGTTTTCTGTTATTTATTTGCAATGGTGGATTGTGATGCACAATGTGTTGGCTGCAGCATGGGTGAATAGCCCGAGACAAATTTCTCACTTGTGAGACAATAAAGTTGATCTTATCTTATCGTATCAAACAGATGAGCTCTAACACAGAGTCACAGTGTATAAGCTACATAATTGGTTACATAGCGGCCATCCTCAGGTTGGGTCCATCAAGATATTGTATTTCACTGTAAAAATCTGATCTGTTCACTAAAATCAAAGTTATTTCTGTCAAGTCGAGTGTTTAGATGAATTATGATTACAAACGAATTTTCAACATCTACAAAATAATGAACAAACAAAAAGATGTCAGCTATACAGTCCACTGATTTAGACTGATGATTGTTACTTTATTATTAGGGGATACTGTGGTATTATTGGACTTTGTGGGTCAACTTTTTCTTCATAAAAAATAATGTAGCATCTCTTATGCTAGCCTATTAAAAGGGTCTGTTCCCCCAAACTACTATTTATACAGAATTTAAAAGGATTACACTATACCAACCTCCTAAACACAGATCCACGCAGTTACACCCCCACCCTCTCAGAATTTCACTCCAACTGTTAGCTCAAACTTAGCATCCCTGCTATGCAAATGTGCATACATTACAGAATGCGCTTATTTAATTTTTTCATTTAATTTTACTGATATTTCTTTTCACTTGTCTTTAATTGAATATTTGGTATTGAAGTAATCCAAAAATAATAGAAAGTATACATGCTATATTACTGTAATATTGTGATACTTGGATTAGGTAATGACTACATTTTCTAACAACAATCGGTGACTTTATCTGAATCATTTTTCAGTAACTCTCATAACCTTGGTTCATACACAGATTATCAGGTCTCACACAAACACAACCTTCTATCACCCACCTGACATGTTAGAACCTGCCATGATGCCGGTGCAGCCGTTGAACATCACAGCAAACACAGTGGCAAAGGTCATCATGGTTCCTGTTGTGTAATCTACAGTGTAGTCAGCTGTAGGAAGACAGAGCAAGAGATAAAACACTACAGTTGGGCTTTTATCCACATTATCAGTCTTCTGAGAGAAAGTTCAATTTGCTTTGTTGGCAGACACTTGTGCTGTAGAGCACTTGAGGAAAACAATTCTCTACAAATCAGTTGTTATTTACAGATCATGTCGACTCAATCACTTGATTTATTTGTAAAAAGATTATGTTTCACAGCTTTAAGCTGCAAGAGATCCTCGCTATCTTCTTCATTTGTGATAACTCATTAATATTTAATAAAACAAATCTTGTTTCATGGGTGGGATGTTTACACTTGGAAATACCTATATGCACTGTTTTCTTTTTTAATCTGTATAATATTTCACTTTCACCTGAAGGGGTTACATCACAAACAAAACCTCTATAAAGTAATGTGCAGGTCTATTTGTAAAACACTCTGTATAACAGGTTTATAGACTGAAACTTGAGCCCTTTGCTCCAACAAACCAAGATTTAATTGTAAACACATGACTACCCCTTTCTCTGGACTACCAAATTCATTTAAATCATAACGGCATTCTTTTATTATACATGTATGTGTATGTGCTTGTGTTTGTATTTAGTCAAATCAGGATTAGTCCAAGCTTATGTGCGTGTGTGTTTGTAATAGTTTTCACGTGCACATGCCTGAGTTACAGCAATTAGCTCAGTAATCATGTGCTTGGATATAAATCCTTGCAAACAAAGTGGAGTGCTCATTTGGTTTTTGTGGACATTAAGATCCAGAGAACGTACCACACCTAATAGCAGATCAATCGAAACTTCCGCTCTCTGCGAGCAGTGCAGTGAAAAGATTATGTGCTTGCAGAAAAGTGAGTGCACACGTGTGGCAAGAGGAAAAAGCACTTGCAGAGACTTCAGTTTCTTTCGTAGCAGTGGTATTTAGGTAGATTAATGGACGGGAAGCCAGTGAGGGATCATACGAAAACTGTCTGGTGTTAACATCAGCATAGAGGCAGCTGGGATCATAGCAGACAGAGTGAAATGCAATAACCAAGACTGTGTGCTACACTCCAATGTTTGAGCAGTAAATATGAAGCTACCATCAGCAGTTGGTTAGCTTAGCTCAGCACAACAGCCTGTCTGACTCAGTCCAAAGGTAATTAAAAGTGCCTACCAGCATATTTGAAGCTTAATTCTTAGCATGTTGCATCTCACTGACTCCTAATGAGATTTTGGAGTGAAAAATGGCTTCTTATAATTACAAAATGAAATGTGATTATTTCACTGAACATTATATACTTTTTTAGGTATCAAAAAAACTATCTGTGTCCGATTTGTGCACTTTTCTCATTCAAACCGATTAATAAAGGGCTGGGGAGAGACTGATGGAATAGATATGTATAATTTCCTCTGAATAACGTGGTTGTGGCATTTAAACTGCCATCTCAGTTAAAGAATGCATGGAGCTCAGGCTGACTGAATAAGTGGTGGTGATGATTACGATGGTAATGATGATTCATATACACATCTATTGTACAGGCATTTCTTCTCCTTTACTGGAATGATTATTTGAAATGTTATTAGCCTGCTGGAAGTGTCAGCAACAGTGAAGTTAGCAGTGTCAAGGTCCACAGCATAAGGAAAGTAAGTATTTCGGATTTGTACATTAAAGCACAGAGAATCACGTGCCATCAAGCTGATATTGTAGCAATACAATAAATCTGTGGAATTAACCAAGTGCATTTTCCACCCCAGCTAATGCTTGATAAGAGCCACTGAGTGTTGAAATGCTTTGTAGGCTAAATCTAGTCAAAGCCACATCGATTCAGTCAAAATAAGCTACTATTATGGTTATGAATATGATTATGGTTAAGCAATCAAACTCAGTGGATTGAAATTGTCCTTTATTTTCCAATTCTGTACACACCTACTCCTGTTCACCTTGAAAGCAGTCTATATAAGTCAGAATGGCTACATATATACTGTATATTCTTTACAGGTCATCTCTCGGCCTCTTAAATATTCACCTATGTGTTTGTAGTGTGACCCATCGCTGCCACAAAATGCAAGTAAATCACAATCACCAAAATCAACTGACAAAATTCTGCCTTTACTTAAAAGTGCTCCACTCCGTTGAGTTGTTACCCAAAAGTTTGCCACTTTGCCAAACACACATTGCTGTGTATCAAAGTTACATTTACATTTATTTTTCATGAAAATAATTCCTTTGTACCTTAAAATGGTGTAGATGCAACTCCACACTGTTGCTTCCTCTAGAATGTTTGGATCTATTCCCTCTCTGTCCACCCATCAAACTACTTACCTACTTCACACTGCAAAAGGGCACGTTGTCTTTAAATATTACCTACAACAAAAAAATGCTGACAACTGATGCAACCCAGAACTTCAGTCCTTCCCTTGTTTACTGTGAAGTTACATAGCATTGTTTTAACATATTACTATGTAATTATTAACAGTAGTTTACTGGTTGTCCGTTGCACTTCAGACATGCTCAGTATGGGTAATTTTTGGCCTAGTGCCCCTCCACCTTACCCCACAGGTTCCCAAGCAGTGTGTCCAACTTGAAGCCAGTAAAATTGGCCGTGGTGGGAAACGAAGGGCCGGTCCCATTGGTCGACGGGTTGAATGCAGCAGAGCTCGGTAGTACGATGGTTCGAGGGCGTACGGCGAAGAAGCTGATGAAGATGGTGCCCAGGACAAACATGACCACCAGGAAGATGAGGAAGGTGGCCTTGGCGTAGATGTGGGCTCCTACCAGGCACACCAGCAGGCACAGCAGGGCGATGCCGGTGGCATAAAGCAGGGACCACCAGTAGCCTGATGGCAGGATCTGGTAGTGAGAAGTAGCCAGAGTCCCATCTAAAACGAAGACAAAAAGTAAGAGGGCTCTTAGTCATATTTAGAATGTTTCCCAGAATATGTTTAAGAGCATAATATTACAGCAATAACAATATGAACACTGCTTTTAAAAACAGGATCTGCAACAGGAAACTCTTCATTTTCAAGCATTAGTTCCTCACTGCCTCATCTTTTCTCAAACTTCCTGCTTTATATTCACACATCGAGATAGATCTTCTCAGTATTATAGGACAGTCATTTACCAAGCGGCAAAGGCATTTGTTATCCAAATTAATGTTCCCACCAGGGTCCTGTAGGAAAATTAGCTTTTCCCACAATTTTCCATCACTCTCCACAACCACATTACCGTCTCTAGGATATAAATCCTCCCGATTTGGTTTTGCTGTTTTCTAAATGAGTGTGCTCTCTGGCTTCTATTTAACTGAGATGAACAAGCTTACAGTAAAGAATTAGGAAAATGTATTGGGCTATATTCTGTAAAACCAGTGATCTGCATAGCTAAAAGAATTGTTTGACATCTATTGGATGAGGGACAAGATCAACGCCACACTCATACCTGTACACTACATATGAAGTGATACCTATCAGTCAAGAAGCTACGCTTAGCATAGCACAAAGACCGGAAACAAGGAAAGAACCAGTCTGGCTCTGGCAAAAGGTTAACACCATTCAGACTTCTACAGCTCACTAGTTAAGATATTATATTTTCTTTGATTAATAATGAAAGACCAAGTGTCGTTTTTACATGTTGGTTTTGTGCTAAGCTGAGCTACCCAAACCAACGAATGCCTATAGCTTCATATTTACTGTACAGATACGTTAATAGTTATAGACTTCTCATCCAAGTCACAGCAAGCAAACTTAACAAAATAATCTGTTAATCATTTTTTGATGACGCGCGTTCTATAGTGTGAAAACATTAAATAATTTTAACAAATATTATCAAGCTTCTTTAAAGGTCCCATTTTGTGAAAATGCATTTCGTTAGTGTTGCATGTCTTTTAGAAGCTTTAAGGTGTAAATAAAAGCTATGAAATTACAAGTTCGCTGACTGTCATTTCAAATTGCCTTTTGTGTTTCAGTGCAACATGAACTCAGATGCCTTCCTTGTTAGCAATCCATGACAGCACATGTAAAAAATAAATGGCTTCAATGCAAGCATTTTTGCAGAAAGTAACATCGTTGCATAAAGGTTTTGTGCATGGTGTAACACAGCACCAAGATGTTAGCTTGCTGATAACACATGTCACTGATTATTGTTCAAACCTGTATGGTAGCACTCCTAAGTTTTCGTTTCACTTTTATAACGTGGCATGAAAGGCACCGCAGCCCTTCCAGAAGGCTACAGCAGGAGTTCAACTGCATTATAAGCTGCAAACACTGACACAGCCCATTTGGAACAGGGTTAAAACTAGAAGCTTAAACTTCAGACACATTCTAGGGACATGTGAGACTTATATTATTTTGTACTTTTACAATAAAATCTCTTTTCAATCGTTTTCTACTGTTAAATTTATTAGTCCAGATCTCATGATGGCTCGTAATTCTGACTCTTTTTCAACCAAAAGCGTAAATTGTGCTGACGTGTTGGCATTTCACAAGCTGTAAAACTTAAAACTTACCTTCAGGTACTCCAAATGTGGCCACAATAGCTTCAACCAGACCGAGCACATAGAGGGCACTGCCGCATACGTTAGCCAGGAAGAACATGATGCCGATGCTGCCACCAAACTCTGGACCCAACGCTCGGCTGATCATGTCTGAGTAAAGTTAAGGCAAAATACTTTTGCTTTGTTGTGTACACTGTGTGTATGTGTGAGTATGTGTATTCTATTCTAATAGAAACCAATCAGTTAAGACCTTCACCAGTGATGTGAGGACATTTTTAATACTTACCTTTTAATAATTACCTGGCAGGTTTGCATCATTTAACTGTATACGGAATGCTGAAACAAGCTAGCATACAACCTGCTTTTGCACAAACTAAACAAACAAGATTTAACTTGCAAACTTTTTAGCATTAGACGTGCTGCTAGGTGGGTTTTCTTTACCTTTAGCCAAAGTCAGAGTGGCTCTTTCCTGATTCCAGTGGTAAATTAAGTGCCTGGCATAGGTTCCGTACTTGAAGGTAAAGTCAGTGATTCTAATCCAATACAGTTGTTGTCAAACTCAGTGAATATCTCCTTGCAGTCCACTAGCTGCCTTTACTGTGTGTGCACTGAATAAAAATCCCATGTTTGTACACAGCTCTGGCTCTGTAAATGGGGAAACAAAGAGGCTGAGATGAGCCACAGAACTCTATCCCAACATGTCCCATGCAATTATCAACTTGTGCTTGTGTCAAGACGGGGAGGGGAAGCAGGGATTTTTTTTTTTGGTTGGGGGGTGAGGGTTAAAATCTGCTTATTGGCTCCACCTTTGATGAAAATACTGTTTCAATCCTCTCATTTAAATCTCAAGAAGAAAATGAACAAACATATTTCCTAAAATGTCAGCCTTCTAAACGCAGATACAGCCAGAACTGGGTAAAGGCTATGATCATGGTTTGAAGGCTGGAACATAGTCAAACCAAAGTCCTCCTAAGCACTGCAACAGGGTAAAGATACAAACACATTGATTAAATTTATCCAACGTTGTTTCTGGTCTCATGGCAAATAACTGCAAATGGGTTTATTGCATTAGTATTACGTAATCATCTGCAGATCACTAAAGCAATAACTGAATTCCAAGGAGACATAGCTACTGATTGTACCAGTGCCTACATGCACTGTCTGACAATATCTGTTTCCTTTTAAGCTCACACTGGAGATGACCTGTCATTACTCAGAAATAACACTGACAGTGGAGCTGAGTGAATTCATAGAAAATAGGAAAAGCACACGTAAAGAATAATTCTGGTTTATTTCAACGTGGCGTATTTCCCAAAAATGTGGCTGTTGTGACTCATTCTATCTTTGCACTCACCAGCAAAACTCAGACTCTACATAAACATGATTTTAACAAGTAAGTTACCCTTTTAACAGTGTCTTGTGGTGCAGCTAACGATCAAATCGAGCTCCATTCAGTGTCACACACAGATCTTGACTGACTGACTGACTGAGACAAGGATACAGATGGTCTTTGTCTAGCGCAGCAAGGAATTCTACTACCGTGTGTACTCTGTTGATACCTTGACTACTGGCACTGATATCAGACTGACTGTCACATGCGGACGTCATATGACAGCGTGTGAGTGAAGAGGATACAATAGGCTCCCCCAGCATCCAGGGCTCCGTTGGTGGAGATGGCACACACTGACAGCACGGTCATGCAGATGATGAAGTAGGCCACCAGGAACATGGCAATAGCTTGGTACAGTCCAGACTGTCCCACCACAAACCCTTGTCAGGAAAAACACAGAGACAGTCAGATAAGAAACTGGCCTTCCAAGGTTTGTACTATAAAGAAGTCTGACAAAGTCAGGCAAAACCTAAAACCTTTACTTTTACAATTTTGTAAAGCACTGCTGCAGGAGGTGATGCAAGAGAGAATGCTAAAAAAAAAAACTAAAAAAAAAACCTGTTACTTGTATAAGTTAATAAATGTATTTTACTAATCACTGTCAAAGCAGCTGCTTATTTCTGAAGTGACAGCTGCACAGCAATGCTCTTAAACTTTTAAACATGATACTGAAAGATATAAGTAAATCACTTTTGGGGCACATCAAAGTGAAACGCATGTTATGGATTGAATATTCTCTATAATAAAAACAACAGGCTTATCATTTTCCAATCTGTGTTCTACTAGCTGCAGTATCTGCAATGCAAAATAGACTGGGCAGCAAATCAGGATCAAGCATAAACTCTGAACAGAACTTGCTGAGCTGTGCAGCATCAGTTACCATGGTGATCAAGTCAGGTTAAAAGAGAGACTGAAAGCTCTGACTTTAAGCTGAACATACGTCGTTAACTATTTTCACTTCATAGTACAGGTGGCTGAAAGCAGAACCTTAGCCGGACAAGCTGCACCATTGTGGTATATAAAAAGGAAGTTAAACTTTTCTGGGAAGAAAAGATGAACCCCCCTCCCACACACACACACACACACACACACACACACACACACACACACCTGAGAGGAAGCAAGCATTCAAAGTGGCACGAAAAGCACAAAAACAAACCCATTGTTACCATCATCAAGTCAGGTAGGTTTGCTTTACAAACATGAATACATGTCTACTTGTAGTTTATGATGACACATCTCTGAAGATCCTTGAAGACACTGAAACCACAGTAACCGCGCTTAGAATGACTCACCTCAACAACACAACATCTGTGAAAGTGAAACTGGAATCACATGCTGGAGATTCCCGCTTCCAGTTTATGCAGCAACTGTTACAGTAAAATATGTGTGTCGAAATATCAGTACTTCAAAGTAAAAGCATCCTGATTAAATATTTTATCAAAGACTTAAGGAAAAAGATTTAAGGTATGTATGAAGCAGCTCAGTAAAATGTTGGTCTTGTCAATATTGTTCAAGACTGACATAGGTTTATTCATGAAATTCACAAAATTAAGAGAGAGTAAAATCTCAGCTCTTCTTAAGCAAAGTCATGTGTATCTTATCATGTGTGTGACAACATATCAGTGTCACTTGATACACATTCTCCATGTCATCACCACTTTCTACTACTGTGACCTTCCACTGTATATATTTATGTAGGATCAATAACCGTGACTAGCATGTTTACACAATCTGTCTGTCATCAATTCTTTGTCTTTGTGGATGTCACATGATCACGAAGCACTAAAGCAAAAGCTCATTTTACAACAGTACCAGGTAAGGAAGAACACGGCTAGCACAGTTTATGCATGCATAAAAGGTTTACTTTGTTATAGCATTTGTGGTATGTTTAAGCAAATTTTGATTGAGTCTGATCTTAAACACTATCAAAGTATAGTGCGTAAAGGATGTGCAAGGCCATGGTAACAAGTCTGACTTTTAAGAAATGTTGTCTAATGACAAATACGTGGCCTAGTCTTTATTTATGACAGTTATCAAGACTAATACATTTACAGTAGTTTCACATCCACTGTGAAACCTCTGTTAGTTCCTGTGCAGACTAACATGTTACAGTGTGCGAACAGCAGGCTGAAGCCCGACACAGACAGCCACTATGTGTGCCCATGTGAGTCTTTGCATGTGTGTGTGTGTGTTCTATGTGTGTTCACAGCAGCTGACATCTCACGAGACTGGGGTGGGGTGGAGGGGTGAAACAGACTTAGAAAACAACCTGAACGTATAACAGGGGGAGAAAAAGACCCAAATAACCGGAGAGGAGGGGATAGGGGATGAAATTTATCAAAAGTGAAGAGCTGGTTTGTAGCGTTTCACAACTGCCTGTGGCTCTGTTCATGCTTTGACAGCAGAAAAGGCACAGATTGCATGACAGACAGGATGGCTGGCTTAATTTGATTACTAGGAAAACAGAACTTCTATCCTGCTGACGTCGACCACAATGATAGACAGGAATCCATCCTCTGAATTGGCACAACAATAAGAACTTGAAAGACCTGATCTGTAGAGAGCAGCGAGTTACATCTTCACACATTCATCTGCTATATTTTGTGCAACTTAAACATTCAGAGTCTGAAGCTCATTTTTTTATGCCATCATGGGACCCATTCAACCTAATCCTCAAGAAAGAGCTGCAGCAATCTTCAAAGACTACATTTTTTTGTTACAAGCAAACTTTTATTGAGATGGGAACAATTTTGTGAGACAAAGGTAATACATGTAAATGAGCAGGGAAAAGATACTGAGGGTTTAGTGTAACAAGATAATAATAACTCTACTAGAGATGTGTCTGCTGGTGATATTCTCACTCAAGTAGTAAAGTTTAATAAAGAACAGTAAAAAAATGTACATGTAGCTTCCAGGTAATTTTATGTGACTGTCACACAGCTTAAAAGACCCTGTGTAAAGCTTCACCAGCTAAGTCCAAAGCTATTATATGAACAGTACTGAATTCATGGGAAAATGACTAGGAGTCAGTGATCAGCCTGGACAATAATCAGATCCAATACTCAGCATTTCTTTTAAATAAATTCCTGATCAAATTGCACAATTTTGACTCTGATGCAGCCACCTGCCTGTATTTGCATTTAAACTCTGGTATCAATCAATGTCCTAGCCTCCACAGCTAGAGGCGGATTTGTCAACTACTGAATTAACATGTCAGATAATTAATTCATCAGTTTGAGTATTTTTTTTCAGGGAAAACAAGTCTACCTTTTTTGATTCCAGTTAATGTGACTATTCTCAGGTTTCTTTCCTCCTCTGACAGTAAACTGAACATTTTCTGGTTGTGGACAAACATTTCGAGGACGTCATCCTAAGCAATTATTAACATTGACTGACATTCTTTACCACTGTCTGACATGTTACAGACCAGACGACTAATCGATTAATCAAGAAAAAAATTCATCAGATTCATCACAAAGAAAAGAATTGTTAGCTTTAGCCCTGCCCACACCAACATCTGACCAGTTACATGTGACAACAAAAAGCCTATCCACACTGAAGGATGAATTCTGACAAGTTCTCTTTTATTTCAATACAAGCATTTCCACAAAGTTCAATGTTGGAGTTTGTATTGTTCTAAATTTTGACAACATGATTTTCATTTTTACTACAAATGTGTATCAGGTCCAAATATCAGTCATCATCTGCCTTATTACTAATAATCATTATCCCTCTGTGTATCACTGTAGGCAAGTTAGCAAGTGTTTAAAGTCTTTAAGGGATTCATCACAGCACAACTTACATAGTTTCAATATACTCATGTTATTTGCTGACTAGTACCTTAGTTACTAATCAGATTGAACAACAATGACAACTTCAGATGTATAAGAGCATCTTCAAAAGACACTACAGAAATAAGTCGTGTTTGGTGGATGATTATTACTCAACTATGAAATATGATTCCAAAGAGGCCAGAGGCAGCTCACACAACCTCAACCTTTACGGACAAGCAAAGCAACATTAAGATCCATAAATTTTTAAAGGACTTTGGTGCACTTCTGTTACTCACGAACCACAATGCGGTGTGCTGTGATTTAAGCTGCCACCCGTCATCATGACCACTCACCTATTCTGAGAAACACCACCACGCTGAACATGGACAGCAGGGTGGGGATCACCACGCCGAAGAAGATGGACAGTTTCTTGGGCTGCCGCTGCTGGCCGGACCTCTGCCTGGGGCTGCCCGGGTGCTGCTCCGGGGCCTGCCCGGCCGGAGGGGGCCGCAGCTCGGACTCATTGACGCTGGTGGAGAGGCGGTAATGGAGGAGAGGAGTCCGCTCTGTCATAGTGAAACCTGCCACCAGACGAGCTTCACAACTTCATAAAGTAGACAAAACAAACTCACAGCGAGTTTGTCCGAATACTTCCGAACACGTCAATTAATGTTTACGGAGGTTTCCGAAGTTAGAAAGTGAAGCAGTGAGACGTCCTGATTCCCAACCGCTAAAACCAACTTCAGCTCGCTACATAGCAAAACAGCGAACAAGTGGTTTCCGTATGATTAAAAACTAACTTCAAATACAACCTGCATGGAGAACCTACATGCTAACACGAGTAGTTCCTTCATTTAGCATTAAACTGGGAGTTAAAAGCCCGACTAAGTGCCCACATCCCTCCTCTGTACCACTGCAACTGCTAAACTGGACGTCATGTGACGTACAGACGTAAATGTGCGTCAATCACACGGAGACCTGCTGCTCACGGCTTTCAGTATAAAAGCCTCTCATAGGCTATTACACTCGAATCAAATCGACTTTATTTATATAGCAAGTTTTAAAAAAAAACAAAAAAAACCTGAGTCAACCAACGTGCTGTATGTGTTATCAGACAAGCAGCAAAAAAGTGAAATCAAATTATAAAACCAAATAAAATTGTATAAAATACTAAAAAAAGGACAAACGGGATAGTAGGTTGTTGATAAGATAGGAGAAGATAAAATTTGTACTGAGTCTTTTAAATTAACCAGTTATTCATTATGCACAGATTTGAATGCACTTGTGTAGTAAGTGAAATATGATAGCCTTTTCAGTGTCTGGTCTACTGGGAGCAGTGCTGGTTGTGAAGTCTGAGTCTGATTATAAGATAAGTTCCTAAAATAAATATAAAATACAGATAAATATATATATATACATATATTAACACCAACCAAAATCTATTGAAAACATGTACGTCCTGACATTTTTCCAAAATAATGTCTCAGACTCGGTGCCTGGTGTCCAGTCAGCACGGACCAGAAACACAAGTGCTGGAGAGCAGCGTAAAGCTGAAATATGACAAAGACAGAAAACGTCTTGTTTTGGAGATAATACGTTTAATATCCGGTTTGGTCCTATCTGACCATATGTAACTTGACAAGTATCACTGGGTCCGGGTTTTCCTGAGTTCTCCAGCCTGTTGCTTATGTCGGTCATATGACCAGGCTGGCTGAACCAATCAGAGCGCTGCATTCTTCAGGCCACCTGCTGTCAGGAGCTGCATCAAGGTAGACACCATAACATCCTGTATGTGAAACTTAAGCATTTTACCTTAACAGAAAGGTTTGATTTGCCTTAAAACAACTGTGAACTTAGAAAAATACTGTATATACTAGGTTTTCGGAAATATAAAATACAAAAATATATATACAGTACTGCTAATATTTGGTTAACCGTCCCTTGGCCATTTTAACCTTAACTAGACTCCTTTGGTAGCTGTCTGCAAACTTCTGGTTGTATCTTTGATCACTCCTCTTGACAGAATTAGTACATTTAAACTACATTTGTTGGGTTTCTGACACAGATTTGTTTCTTTGTTACAGTCCATAGTTTCTCAGTTTAAGTCAGGACTTTGTGGAGGTCAGTTTACACCCTTAATTCTAGCCTGATTTAGCCATTTCTTAACCCCTTTGATGTATCTTTGGGATCATCTTCTTATTGAAACACCCAACTGGCTGATGACTTTAGGTGTTCTCGAAGAATGTGGAGGTAATCTTTCTTCATTATTCCATTTATTTTGTATAAAAACCAGACCAAAACCAGAGCAGTCCAGAGCATAATACTGCCACCTCCATGCTTGATGGTAGGTTTGGTGTTCTTGAAATTAAAGGCCTCACCTTCTCTCCTCCAAACATATTTCACCTAAATCCACAAATGAACCTAAATCAAACACACTGTAACTCTTAAACGTGTACAAACATATTCTTTATTCATATATAAAAAACAGGTGCATTTTTATATTGTCGGTATACTTTTCATTTACAACAATATGCAATGTTTGAATTGCTACAAAATCAGTGCAAATATTTTCTGGTTGGTCAGAGCTACTTGGTTGTATGTGGTTGAAAGGGGGGCAGCTGTGCTGTTAAAATGTATTTGCAAATTGTAGTTACTGGATGTAACTCCAGTTGTATGAGTACATAGCCCTCTGACAGGCTTCACTATTGGTCGTGTCGGGTGACCAGATTTCAGTCTGTGGTCTTTGGTCACCCCTTTGCCCTTCCATATGTAAAAGGTATGGAATACAGTAAGAAATTACATTTTTTACAAAGTGTAAATTTCAGTTTAAAATGTTTACATTTTAATATCTGTTCAAAGTATAGTGATTCCCAAATGGTTCTGACTGACTGATTTATCATAATATCTACAAAACCAAACATAAAGTCTTACCAGTGCTGTTTTCCATTGACCAATATAAGCTATGAGAACATGGTGCAATTTGAAAAGGATTCATAACATCAGACAAAGCACACTCCCCCTAGTCTTTCACTTGTATATTTTCAGTTGCGACTAAGTCAACACTAATGAGTAATGTGATCCATATAACACAGAGTAGTACAACAGTCCTACCTCATATAGTCCAAAGTCTTCTGTAGTAAATAAATAACACATTAATACACATAACAGAGTCTGAATAGCAGTGTCAAAGTCTTTTCTAGACACTGCAATGGTTTAGTAGTAATTATATCTTTTATATATATATATATATATATATATATATATATATATATATTCATATATAAGTGGAAACTGAAGTAATTATTAGACCACCCATTCTTTACTTCAACAACTACAGGCCTTCAACATTGATCATTTTATTCGAATTTTATCATTGTGATTAAAAATAATTACAACCTCTTCTTATAGACATGTAAAAACATCTTATGATAATTTCATACATGCAATAAATTAAGTTTAAAAATCTTATATATTAAAACTGAATTGAAATATAATACTAGGTGACTGAAAATATCTTTGAGTCACCATTATTTTCTGCACAAACTGTACATGCAAAGTCAGCAGATTAATCAAACTGAATTATTACTCGAGAACTGTGAGGAGATGAGAAGAAATTCCACCTTTGAATCAGCAAAACAGCTGCTCATTACAACCTTAAGAAGAAAACGCAGTGTGACCCCACCAACAACTGCATAGGGGGAGCCAGAGAACATGGGTCATAGTGGTCCAATAATTATTTCGAAAGCTGTATAGAATGCTGCACCATTTTTACATATATTACATATAATACATATATAAGAAATGGCATACAAACCGTATCTACAAAATGTATAAAAGTAAAGTACAGAAACAATTCTTTCTGTGCACATGTATACATCTTTGGATCTTCCACATGGCAAGGATATAAATTAAAGTATGAAAAGCTTACATATGCACTAAGTGATTATAATGTGGTACACAAAAGTTGCTCTGTCTTGCAGCTCTACGTGGTTCAAAACAGGTTTTCACCACATCACAGTGAACAGGGAGGAAAAATCACTCACTGTATCTTTATACTGTATCTATTTCAATAATCCGTCTTTCTTTCCTCTCTTTCATAATGAATGGCTTTTAAAATCAGTCTTTCCTGCAGGCCAGGGCTTAATAACTCACTGGGCTTAAGTTTCTAATGTTCCTTGGTCGAAGACGAAGTAGAGAAGTGATGCACATTTTCATTGCAGAGCCCGACACTGAGCACCTCTCATCCAGCACCCTCTGTTACCCCTTTTCCACCAAGAAGAATCAGACTAGTTTGGTACTGGTGCTTAGTTGGGTCATATCTCATTCCTCCTAAGAACCTGTTTGCTTTTCCACTGGCAAGGAGCCAAGTTGGAGCCACGCAATAACATTACCGTAAAATGACTTTGCTTGCATCGATTACATAGTAGTTAAACAAACGCAATAGGTCGATGATAACATCTATGTTTATCTGAAAAGATGGTGTTCAGGCTGTTTGTGAGGCAGAGGTGCCCTGTTGCTCAATCATGCTACTGGTGGGACATAATTGTACCGGATTTCAGCACCGAACAGTTTGTGCAACACTTCCATGTGTCCCGGGAGTCATTCCAATACATTTGCGCTCGGACCAGGGTTGTCCTGGTGAAAAAGGAAACTAATTACCGTTTGTGAGAGTCATGATAACCTCGTCCCTAGCCCCTGACGTACTCAGTGCTTAGCTCTGGCCCAGCAAAGAGTTGGTGCTTGCTAAGCACCAGTTTTAGCACCTGGAGCTGGTGCTTACATGGTGGAAACACAAAGAACTTGTGCTAAGTCAGGCTCTGGCTCCGAACTAGACCTGGAACCAGCTCAGTGGAAAAGGAGTATGTGGGTGCTTGATGAGAGGATTAGAGCACCTCTCATCCAGCACCCACAGAGGGTGCTACAGTCACAGCTTTGATTTCACATTGCAAGAAGAAGTTTAGGAAACAACACACACAGGCTCCCTCTACTCACTGTAGCACTGCTGTAGGTCTATGGTTATCACACAGTTACATGGAAATAATTAATGTGTGGAGGTCTGACGTTAAGCCAAAATAAAGAAGCAGTGTTCCAGTCAGACTAGTTTTACTTAAAAGACCCTGAAAGCCTTTAGTGAAATTTTCTTGGCACTGACAGCTGGTTGCGCAATATATCTTTGCAGAGACAAATACCAAGTCCACAAATCAAAAGCACACTACTGTGAAAATCCTTCACTTAACTACCAAATATCTCAGGTTAGGTTGTCCAAGTTGTGTCCTTGTTTCAGTCATGCAAGCAGCATGGCATTCTTGGTCCGTAGATCTGTTCGGTTCACCACCATAGTCCAGTCTGAAATTTCTCAACACACCGTCGGTGATGTGTGACGTACTTGACTTTGATGATCTCTCACCTTCATGCAGCCCATATTTCCGTTTGTCCCAGACCTTAACTGATGGCAGCCTCATTGTGATTTGTATTCAGTGCTAATTAGCAAATGCTAACATGCTATCACACAAAGCAAAGATGCACTAGCCTCTTTGCACCAATACTTCTAACTGTGAGACCTTCTAATAAGCAGTCTTATTGCCTTTTTAGAAGCTCTTCCACACTGAAAGTTCTGCACACATAATTACTCCTTCCAAGTTCCAACTGAAAAGTATTGCTTCCTCCTTTGGCCTTCAAGTCACTTCTCCCTTGATGCCTTTATCCATGCTTAAATGACAAAACCACAACTAATTTCCACCACCAAATCCAATCGCAGTTTTTTCTTGGTTCTTTGTCAACATGACAGACTCATTGGGTCCACATAGTTCTTCATCTTGGCTCTGGTAACACAGCAGCCAACAACATCCTTTCCATCTCTTAAATTAGTCTCAAGATCCCTTATTACTGTTTGTCCTGTGTTCTTCTCTGCACACGGTGTCTTGGAGGTCCTTGACAAGGAGCTCCAGTTTTCCTCTGAGTAGCATTCTGTACTGTTTCAGCACTTCTTTCAGGCTGGTTTGGCTGGGACAGTTCTCTACTGCAGAACTAGGTGCCAAGTCATCACTCTGTAAGAAAGCAGAATAAATTACACAATTAATAAACACACACTGGATAGCAGTGACTGACAAATGTTTTTTGAGAAATAAAACAGACATTTGTGGTTTATGTGTTTATGTGTTACTGGCTTAACATGAGATTTGTGTTGATAATAGTTCATGAATGTATAATGAATATTTAAAGAGGTTTCATTCACCTCATTAGGTCGCATTAATACAACACTGGTAATGATAATAAGTTAACATCAGATATTACATGGAATAAATGGTAAACTGTCTGATTTCTACAATAAATTTAAGACACATTGTTTTTCCAAATTGTGTTTTCTTTGTGTTTGTTCATTAATTATCGTTATTTGTCTCTGTGTTTATCCTGTGGATGTATGGAATAGTGTCCAGTGTTCTGCAAAAGCTTTGGGCTCTTTATATGTTTAAATTCTTACATTATGCACGACTGTCAGTCACTGTGCTGATAGGTCCATAAGTGGTATAGTGACTACTTTTACAAGTCTTCCAGGATCTGCTGCTGAGAAGCATTCTCCACACAATGATGCTGCCACCACCATGCTTCACAGAGGGACTGTTGTGTTTGTGATGATGTGCAGTGTTTAGTCTCTGCCAAACAGGCTAAGCTTTGGTCCCATCAGACCAAAGAACCTTCTTTTAGTTGACTTGAGTCTTTCGCATGCCTTCCACCAAACCTTAGTCTAGATTTAATGAGATTTTTTTCAACAGTAACTTTTACTATGAAACTATCGGATGTTATTTTTTGCTTGCTTATGGGTCTTTCTGCCCTCAGTTTTGTCTTCAGTAAGTGAAAGGTTTGCACAATTGCGATGAAGTCAGTTGACCGACGTAGCCATTCTGTTCTTTTGCTTTTGTGTTATTTCGTAGTCATTATAGGTCTGTCCGGTTCACGGGTCATGACCCGGACCCAGATAAGCGGAAGATAATGAATGGATGGATGGATGGATGGATGGATGGATGGATGGATGGATGGATGGATGGATGGATGGATTATAGGTCTGTGAAGCACTAAAGCATCAGTTTTGCAGCATTTAAGTAAATCTGAGCAGAACATATAGCACTATTCAACTCTATTCAAGTCACATCATCAATGAACACCAGTGATATAATTCCATTGGCAGTCATACATGCTCTTACTATAACACTGCCTCCACCATAAGCCCTTCTTTTTTTCCTCCTTCAGAGTCTTCTCTTCCTAATTTTCAGATACAAGTTCATTTTTGATTCATTTCGGAACTTCTTTATAAAGGTAAGAATTTTGCAGTCATCCATTTTGGTCTTTGGATCGTTAGTGTTGCAGTACTTGCCAGTGAATTCCTTCTGTCAAGAAATTGTTGATTTTAGCCACTCCTAGTGTTTAAGCTTGTGAGAATGAAGGGACTATGTAAGAGAAAAGCATCTGTGATTCCTAGATGCTCGGTGGAATATTTTTCATTCAACCCTTTGAATTCAGCCTAAAGTCTACAGTTCAGTCATATCTTGATTATTTCATTTCAAATCCATTCTGTGGATTTGCAGAGGCAAAATGATGAAAACTGAGTCAGTGTATAAATTCTTATGGTGACTGTACAGTAAAACTAGCTCTGGCATTGTTTTTGTAAGAAACCTGACTTTCTTTTGAATGCCTTAAACCAAGCTGCATATTTATGAAACTGAATAGTGTTTATGAAATGTTACCTGTATAGGAAGCTGATTGAAAATAGTCAGATAATTCCTGATGCTCCGCTCCAGTCTGTTCAACGATGTGGTGTGACACTGCAGCGTGACCTGACTCTTCACACTCTGCACTCCGTCTTGAAACACTCGGAGGGCCCCCAACACCTCTGCACGCTTCTGCTGGAGCTGAACAAGAAATACACACAATCTTTCACAAGGTTGGAATAAAATGAAACTGACTAGTTTAAGGAGTACAAGTAATTTTAGTAATTTTGGTCTCATCCAGATTAATTGTATGTAATGTGACAGTTAACAAGACTAAGAGTCCAAAGGCATTTGTGGCTTTGTGAGGCTGTGTTTGGACTAAATGCTAACATGTTTGAAAATGCCATGAGTTGTTGCTTTAAGTTTACCCCATCTTATGAATAGTCAGTGGACATTCTGATTCTCACGCTGACTGTATTTCCGTTGTTGACAACAGCCTCCACAGCACCATCTGCCAGTTTAGGTTCCACTCTAATGAACTTTGGTTTTCGTCTGTCTCCATTGAGCTCCCATGAAACTTTCATCAGTTTAGATTCTCCAGAATTCTATTCAACCTACGACTTCTTATGCCCCCATAAAACGGAACCTGGACATGTTCCAGCCCCCTGCTGCAGATGACTTTGCACAGTGGTACCTAAATATAATACCACACGTTCACAAGCCATGGAGCAGATAACATCCACAAGAGAAAACCCATACTGCCAAATGTGGTGTGTTGAAATACTCTCTACCTACCCTCCTTCTTTCATATCATCAAATGTGTGACTCAGTGTCTAACTTGGGTTTTGGGTGTTTGATGATATCTGGGTTCTTCCAGGGAAGCCTGCATGAAAGCTTAATATGAAATCCTGTTAAGTTTCTGTTGTCACAGGGCTGCTGGTACTGAGCACCCATCCATCCATCCATTATCTATACACCACTTAATCCTCTGTAGAGTCGCAGAGGGGGCTGGAGTCTATCCCAGCCGACTCGAGAGACACCTACGGACAACTCAGAATCATCGATTAACCTCAGCGTGTTTTTGGGCTGTGCGAGGAATCCGGAGATTCGGGTTCCGGTGAGAACCCACGTAAGCACAGGGAGAACATGCAAACTTCACACAGAAAGATCCCAGGCGTCCTAACCGGGACTGTGAAGCTGTTCAAATAAGTGAAACGTGCTTTATTTCTTGTTCTACTGTACAATTACTTAAATAATTAGCAATGACTGTGTTTAGTGGTCGTTTTGGCCCTGACCGAAATGTAACTGCAAATAAAAGCATGGACTACCAAGAAGTTTTGTACAGTCATTCATGTTCCCCAAAAGATACAGATTTTAGCGATCCTTTGCCTTCAAAAGCCACAATAATGCTAAAGTGTCCCCTTCAGATGAATCATAGTAACTGTGACGACTCCCTGACTTTTCACGTAGCACCATTCACTACGCCCCATGTAGAGTCAAACCATACTAATCCAATTGTAATATCAATCAGGGCTCATGATGTTTAGATCATATTTATATTAAAATCTGATATTTATAAGGTCATTGTGTTAATGCGACAGTCAGAAATACCTGTAATTTAGTTGTGATGATCTAAAATAATAGCTACACGTATGTCAGAAGTCATTCTGACTCGTCAGCAGTAGTAATGCAACTGCCGTAGTGAGAAAGATTGTTGTTGTGAAATGTTTTGAGGGGAACAAGGGCTGCGTTCATTAGTTTGTTCATGACAACATGTCAGCTGTCAGACCAGAACAGCAGCAAATTTTGGCAAGTGAGGAGAGTAAACTTTACATAACTTCCCTGGAAGTGTTGTGTGGGAATACAGCCTAAAATGTTTTTGGTATGTGTTGGTCAATGAATCTAGTTCATCACGTCGCATGAAACCTGTATGCTCCATCAGTTATAGTGGACAAGATTAAAGTTTCCTTACATGTGTGGAAATGCATCACTTTAACTTGTTCTACGAAACTGCACTGATTGCGCCGAATGGAGTTTGATGAGTCAGATGATGAGAAATGCAGGTTTTACTATGTAAAATGCCAGCGAACGTCTCATTACACCATAAAATGAGTTCCTGAAAATCAAAAAGCACAGCCTGCCTTTGAGGTCATCTGTTGTCATTGAAAAACAGATCAAGAACGAATGGAGATGGCAAGAAACTACTGTCAGGTTGATGAATGACGGACAAACAGGAAGTGTGTGTTATTGATTTAGTGGACACCAGATAGTACTTACAGTTTTATTTGTCCATTCTGATATGTTTAACCCAGCACATGGTATCTGCACAGGAGAGGGCAGTGTGTCGGAGCCCACGCAGTCATCCTGAATACGGCAACATCAAAGTTTTGTCACAAGTAGGCACACAAATGATTCATTTTTAAATCAACAAAGAAACTGAAGCTGACGCAATACAGATTTTTAAGAAGCAGCTTTGCTTCTTTAAGTAATTAACATTTATGAGAAATGATAGAAAATGACTCATCTGTCAGTGGTCATAAATGCATGAGTTCACTTTATCAAATCGATACAATGCATATGACAATACAGAGCAATTATTTCCTCACCGTTTGCAGAGTCATTTCCATCATCCTCTTCCTTGAATCAGACTTGCACCAAAAGTCAATGGTTCTTGCGTGGACTTCAGGCAGGTGGGTGGAAATCACTCCTATCAGCAGCAGCAGGAGTCCTGGAGGAGCACACAGCGGACATGACAGACGAATTGCCATTTAGCTCCTTTATGTAGCAGCAGAGAAGAATTGAACCTGTCTGGCTTGTCTATGTCCTCTGCCCCCTTTTGTTGTTGTCTGTCCAACTCCTGTTCAATGAAGTTAACAGCATGGGCTATATCTGTTTCCATATCGCCCACACATCCTGCCAAAATCACACCCACAAGTTTTTGCCCTGACAAGTTGTAAATTTAAATCCACTACCCACATGTGACTGTTTAAAGAGTGAAAGCAGGAATGGAATGAATGACGATTTAGAGGAAAATATCTGTTGTCCTCATGTAGTCTCTTCTTGAGAATGTGACGTAAGAATTTAGTCACCAGTTAATAGGAAGAGTATGGAATCTCCTAGTGGAGTGAAGCAATATATTAGAGCTAATAAGTAGCCAATAATTTACAGTGTTGAGATGAAAGTTCCACGTTTATACACCACACTAAGTATGTATAAACCACAGTGACACCAGATCTCCAGCTGAGTAAATAAGAGCTGTAAAACAGGGCATGTGTCCAGGCAGTTAACTTACTGCTATAAGCCATAACCCGTCCCTGGGTGCATGGCGTCCCTCAGCTGTGGTCTCTCAACCTGCATTCTTCTTCCATTTAACTTCATAGAAATGAGCTCAGTTCACAGATGGTCAAAAATCATTCTGTCCATCAGAATGTCTGTTTTATGTCCCCACACAGAGTCCTCAGTGACACACTCCAGATCCGCTGCAGATGCCACACAGCTGCTTTCTCTTTGAATTGTTTGACAGTGGTTTAATAAACCAATAAAGAGTTGACGTGTGGTCGTGCTGCAGGCTTTCAGAGAAAGTTTGCTGTCTGTTTGATTTAGTCCCGAGTTAATGTTTGACTCAGGATCCTTAGTGCAAATAAGACAAGAGAGGCACCATGTAGACAGAGCAGACTAACCCAGTTAGGACAACTGGAAAAAACTGACAGTGCAATATTAAGTTTTTCTGCCATAAAAATATCTGTTGCTGTCTGTAGTATAAAATCAGCATACATACTAAATTGTTATGAAAAAAAACTACAGGTTTTCACTAGATGATCTGATTAATCAATTTGGAAATAGTAAATTATTTCAGAGTGATTGTGGTTAATTTGTAGGGGAGTGCATCTGCATAGGAAATGAAAAATTAATTTTAGCTAAAAGCAAAAAAGTATAAACAGTGTGGAGGCTCTCTTACATGGTGTAACATTGACTGGATGATATTCAGATCTGCCTTTGCACTTGTTGTACAGAGCTTAGTAGTGCTGATTTAAATGGTCAAACAAACTAGTGGTGTTTGTGTGGTGGCAACAATCACAAGACAAAGTACCTGTACCAAAGTAGACTTTTTAACCAATAGGACACAGAGAGCTGGGTCAACAGTACAATGTGTGACCGAAAGTGCTCCTCCACTGACTCTCCACAAGGGTGTGTGTTGTCACCACTACTCTTCATCCTGTACACAAACATGAGTCAGAGCAGATACGCCAACAGAAGCATCATGGAGTACTCTGATGTCTCAGTCATTGTCAGTGTCCTCCAGGATGGCCAGAGCAGCCACGGACCAGTAATTGATGGTTTTGCCCCCTGGTGTAAGGAATCCTACCTGCAACCAAACACGACTAAAGACATGTTGATTGACGTCAGGAGGAAAACTCATAGGCACGAAAGCCCTTTAATCAAAGATGAGTGAGTGTGTGGAGTGGTACAAATATCTAGAGACTGTCAATGACAAAAATTGAAACTTGAAGAGTATTGGAAGTGGTATGGAAAAAGGGTTAGCAGCGCTTACACTGTCTGAGGAAGCTTGCACACTCCCATACTGACCGAAACCATAATGGTCATATTTTATCGTGCTTTTATTAAGTCTGTTTTCTCTTTTTCTTTAGTGTCATGGTTCGGTCAGGCAACTTTAGCCTGACTTTAGCTCACTAAGTTATGGTGTTACCACGTGGGCTTAGGTCGCCAGCAGCAGTCATGAGTTCAAGTCCGGCTCACGACCCTTTGCTGCATGTCTCTCTCCTCTCTACCCCTTTTCACTCTGTCTGTCAATAAAGCTTAAAAAAAATCCCCCAGAAAAAGAGACCGCTCAGTCAGCAGGTACAGAGGATAGCTACCTCCGTTTTAAATAACGACTTCCACCCACTGCACTGCCACTTTCGGCTTCTTCCCTCTGGACGGAGGTACAAAGTCCCAAAAGTCAAAACCCAGCATTACAAAAATAGCTTTGTTCCTGCTGCTGTTACAGCATTGGACACGTTTTAGCAGGATGTGTTGCACATGAGTTATGTTCTTACTCCCTGTCATTTATCCTGTATTTATGTATCGTTTGGGTTTTTAAACTTCTTTTTAAGGGTTTCTAACTTCCTTTTATAGCTCTTTTAGCCTTGGTGTTGGCCCAGAGGTTTTTGTCTTATTTTACTCTCTGTTTTTATCTGTTTTTATTCTTTTCATCTTTTAGGTCCTGATTTGTGGAATCAAGGGTATTTTAATCATGTACAGACAGCTCATGTTGGTTCGCTTGGTACATGTTTGTGGTTTTAGTGTGAAAAGGATTCATTCACCTGACTGCAAAACAAATCTACCTACGGGTGTAAATAAGGTAACCTGAACCTGAACCTGAACCTGAACCTGAACCTGAACCTGAAGCTGAAGCTGAACCTGTGTCTGGTCAACATCATCCTTTCTGTGGTCAAAATATTCCCAACCAGCTGACTTGGGCAGCCCAGTTCATTTTTTTGATTTTATTTTTTGCAAACAAATCATTCTTTTCAGTGTTTCTCTCCTGTTCCTCGCTCGTTTAGCTGTGCACATGTGGAGCCCTGCTGGGGCCTCACACACAGCCCCTAAACCCAGTTATAACATGAGAATGTAGACATGCTTTGATAAGTTAGCGCGTTTCAGTGTCGTATTCATTCTCGCCCGGGGGAAACACACTGCTTTAGCCAAGGTGCAGAGAGATGCTGAGATACTGTGGAAATAACAACACGGAAGGAATCCCTGCACCAGTACCGACATGCGAGTCATGGATAGATCGGCAGCAGGAAAACCTTTATATGGAGAGTGAAAATTGATCACATGACATAGAATATTAAATCTTCCATTGTTCATTTTTTGCCACTAGGGCCAGAAGTGGCAACACTGACATTTAGACATTTTTCATTGCACCTTGAATTACCTTACTGAGTTAAGGTGCCCTGCAGGGAAAGCGGTGTACAGGTGGGATTGATAGCACTACCAGTAACAAGTGGATTCCATTAGGTGTTCAAGTCCAGGCCACTGTGTTGTGCATCCTCACTGAGGCTCCCTACATACCTAAATAAAACCTAAATATAACACAGCAATTGTTATTGTCATTAGTCACATCTGCAAAGGTCAAACTATCTACAAAAAGTATCATTTCTCACCTTATAAACTTGTTCAAGGGAAACTGTTGGCTAACAATCACTTAGTTGTACACATCCATGAGACAAAGAGCAGTGTTAGAGTTCATTTACAGTCACTCATAGGCATCTCTAATCAAATGAAGAATGTAAATCATATATTTCTTTGTCTTTTAGCTCGGTTTTGGTCTTTATGAACTTCAGAGGAAGAATGTGTCACTTTAGCTGACTCCCTTATGTTCACCAGGTGGTCCTGGCTACTAACTTTGTCCCTCTGTTGTTTGACGTTGGGCAGGTGTAAAGTGGATTTATCTGAGCTGTTCACTGAGAAATGCTGTGACTTTGCCCATCTTGCTCATATATCTGTTGCAGTCTGTAGTGGAAAATCAGCATGCATACTAAGGCTTTCCCTGGTGTGCTATATAGCATGGCTGTGTAGGTAATAGGAACACACCCCGAGTGCGTCATATTAGCCCTGCTTACCCTCTCTGACAGAAAGATAACTGCTGGCTGATGAAATATGCATCACAAACTGTGTGCAGAATGTGATTTTGCACAGGAGCGCTGACACAGACACTTAGTTGTTAATACTGTAAATGTAAGGACTTTAATATAATGTCATCAGTGGGGCAAAACCTCAATCACCTCTGCGTTGCCTCATTTGGTGATACATTACATTGCCAAAAGTATTGGGACACCCCTCCGAATAATTGAATTCAGGTGTTCCAATCACTTCCATGGCCACAGGTGTGTAAAATCAAGCACTGAGGCATGCAGACTGCTTCTACAAACATTAGTGAAAGAATAGGTCGCTCTCAGGAGCTCAGTGGATTTAGGCGTGATACCATGATAGGTTGCCACCTGTGCAATAAGTGCATTTGTAAAATTTCCTCCATACTAAATATTCCACGGTCAACTGTTAGTGGTATTATAACAAAGTGGAAGCAATTGGGAACAACAGCAACTCAGCCATGAAGTGGTAGACCACGTAAAATCACAGAGCAGGGTCAGTGGATGCTGAGGTCAGTGTGCAGAAGTCGACAACTTACTGCAGAGTCAATAACTACAGACCTCCAGACTTCATGTGGTCTTCAGATTAGCTCAAGACCAGTGAATAGAGAGCTTCATGGAATGGGTTTCTATTGCCAAGCAGCTGCATCTAAGCCTTACATCACCAAGTGCAATGCAAAGTGTGGGGTGCAGTGGTGTAAAGCACAGCACCACTGGACTCTAGAGCAGTGGAGACGTGCTTTTTGGAGTGACCAATCACGCTTCTTGCCTGACTGCATTGTGCCAAGTGTAAAGTTTGGTGGAGGGGGGATTATGGTGTGGGCTTGTTTTTCAGGGGTTGGGCTTGGTCCCTTAGTTCCAGTGAAAGGAACTCTTAATGCTTCAGCAGACCAAGACATTTTGACAATTTCATGCTCCCAACTTTGTGGGAACAGTTTGGGGATGGCCCCTTCCTGTTCCAACATGACTGCACACCAGTTCACAAAGCAAGGTCAATAAAGACATGGTTGAGCCAGTTTGGTGTGGAGGAACTTGACTGGCCTGCACAGAGTCCTGACCTCAACCTGATAGGACACCTTTGGGATGAATTAGAGTGGACACTGAGAGCCAGGCCTTCTGGTCCATAATCAGTGCCTGACCTCACAAATGTGCTTCTGGAAGAATGATCAAATATTCCCATAAACACACTCCCAAACCTTATGGAAAGACTTCCCAGAAGAGTTGAAGCTGTTATAGGTGCAAAGGGTGGGCCAAAAAAAAAAGCTAAAAATGCTTTGGCATGACATGCAAAACATGCTTTAAGTGGCCTGCTATTTATATACAATCCAAAAACATCATCTCAGAGGAGATAGAGGCAGGCGCTTGGATGGATCCACACATTCTAAAGGAACTAACGTTGTACACTGTAATAAAGTGCTTTAAAAATACAGTCAAATTCTAACAGTAGTGTACTGTATTTACAAAATATAATAAAGCCAAATCTGTTGGCTTTTCTGGAGCTTAAAGTCAGTTTAAACTAAACATACAAATGAAGGGGTTCTTTTTGCTTGCTTTGTGAAGTATTTTTAATAGACTACAGTTTGCCATCCATTGCTGCTGTAGAATAAATGTCCTCAGTAGAAGTTGAACTTGTCTTTGCCTTGATTGTTTACAGTTTTAGATGTTTTCATGGTTTATGGGTTTTTAAATGGTAAACAGAGCTGCTACATTTAAATTCTGGATCATAAAGACTAAACACAGACTAGTGTTTATGACGTTTATCTGCAATTCATATTTGATACGTTCTGAAAGAATAAAATGTTGTCATTTATATTTAACTACAATAATATTGGTTACAGTGGCAACACTATATAAATACAGTGTATCATTGGAAAGCCTAGTTGCAGTGTCTCATATTCTACTGGACTGAAATCAGTTTTACGGTTAATAACGTCTGGCATAACAGGTTGTGACACACTTTACTGGTATCATATTGTGCAATGCTGTGATCGCTGTTCGCTGGAATCGCACTGTGCAGGAAGTCTATGTTTTGCGCGTCTGCAGTCGTCGGTCTTTGCTTGCTCTTTTTCTGACACGTTGGCATCTTTAATTCTTGCTTTTGCACCTGAAAGCAACATGCTTGCCAAAGCAAATCCTGATGCATCTCCTCTCTGATTTTCCCCGGAAGTGCAGCACTTCATAGTATTCACAGCCTCTGAAAGCCCTCCCCACCCTGACCTCAGCTCTGCCCCCGACATTGTCCACACTGTGAGGGGGACAATAAGCTGTCTCTGTGAATCCCTAAGAGTTGAGACAAATATCTTTGACATTCGCATCGTGTTCTCCTGAAGCTGTGAAGGTGCTGCCTGTTGATAGTCCTCCATAAGAGATGCACAGCAGAGCATCCAGTAAATGTGTGTTAAACAGTGTGTGTGTTACTTTGTCTGTACACCGGTCAGTGGCGTGGCCCTTCCTCGTGGCATTAATGAGCTCTTTGTTAACATTTAGATGTGTGTGTGGGTGTGCACAAGGGTTCTTTGCGGCGCATTATCTTGCAGTTGTGCGTCTCTGCAGGACGAGCCATAACCATGGCAACCCCAAGCAATGAGTACCCTTCAAAAAGCAGGCCTCCTCGCTCTCTCTCTTTTATCTATTCTGCCTCTCTCACCCACCACAGACAGCTGGGAGACAGACAGCACGACACAACAGGAGGATTTCTTAATATCTCTTCAGCCGCGTTCTTTATATCCTGCAGTCTGACAACGTGCTTCTGCTCATTTCCAGGAGAGTCAGTTTTGGCACAGTGGGACATCTCCTCCCTTTGGAACATCTTTGTGATTTTCTAGCAAAAGGACATCTTTACAATAAGCTGTCGCCTCTGTGTCTCTTTTCTGGGAGGATTTCTGGGAGGATGCTGCTTCTATAGAGACTGAGGCCTTTCTTCCTGTAGATTACAGCTGGATATACACAGTCAGGTTTTGTCTCCGTGCTGGGAATAAAAGGAAATGTGGATTTTCTACACATTATTATAAGTGGATGACACACACCGACAGGAAGAAGGCATGTAGACAAAGAAGTGGAATGGCAGTAAAGACCTTCTCTCCTGTAACAAAGCCCAAGGATGTGGAAAAGTACAACAGAGGAGAAGATGAGGAAAGAGACTGTTTGCAGCAGTTCCACCGCTGTCCGGCTTGTAACCAGGACTATGACATCGCCCTGATCCTGCCGTGCTCTCATACCATGTGTGGTCGCTGTGTAGCAGCTGCAGAGGGAACCAGGTCGTGTCAGCCTGTCCGCCGTGGACCACGACAGTCTGTCTGCTCGGTGCTGTGCCCCTGCTGCAGACATCATGTAGAGCTGCCGTGCTGGGCCTGGTCGTCTGCCACGTCCTGTCTCCCAAAACACCCCACCCTGAGGTGTGAATGTGTCAGAGGGGAGATGGGCACCGAAGAGAGATCAGCTGAAGATCACCTTCGACATGTGCAGGTGAGACATCCAGACCAAGGATGGAGAATTTCAAACTGTTAAGATTTAAAGACCAGCTAGAGCAAAAATCAAGTTTTGAACCCTTTTAATGAGTCCATATAGTGTTTTTTTTTAACTTGCTAGAAGACACATCCTCAGTGAACTAAGCATTCAGTGCCCTGGCTGCAGTGTACTGATGACAGTCTCAAAAACACACACTCAGACTTCCAGGGTTTCACATGAAACAAACCTGAAAAATCAGTCCTAAAAACTTGCAGGATGGACTCTCCTGCATCGTTTTTCTTCTTCAGAATTAGTTTTTTGGTTCAAACATGTATGGCTGAATTACTTGCCATTGAGCAGTGCTGAGTAGTTTTCGTGTTTGAGCTGAAGGTGAGCTGATGTGCTCGAGCTGCAATGAATTGAGAGTGGTTGGTGCAGAAAGAGACCGGGGATACGTAGATCTGCACATTTAAATGGAAGCAACAGTGTAGAGTTACATCTAAGATATTTCAACCCAGGAAGGGATTAGTTTCATAGAAAATGCTGATACACAGAGATGCATTTTTAGGGCTTAAATCAATAACTCAAGGGGGACTTTCAAGATTGTCTTTGTTACAATGCAGGATTGACAGCAAAGATAATTAAGTAGGCATATAAAATGGAAAGTTGAGAAATCATGTACATCTTTACTGTTGTCCATGGACTAAATTTAACCCATTTTATATCAGAAATATAAATTTCTCTAATCTAATTAGCATAAAATAACAGTGATGGTTCCTTATAGGATATGAATGATTGCTCCTTTCATGTAACTGTGGGTGTTATATTCAAATCTGTAGAGTCTCTGGTCTTCCCAGGTCAAATGTGAGTCACCACTAGGTGGTGCAATAAGGCAGTGGTTCAGCAGATGAGTACACATAGACCAAAGCCACAGCTGTGCAGACCTGTTCTTAGCAAACCTTTGATGTGGCATTTACCACACGGAGACTAGACAACATCAAAAACAGCCAACTTTCGAGGCACACTGCAGTCTGAAGCAGCACAATGAAGAGCTGCTGTACTTCATTAAAGGCTCCTGACTTCACGTGGAACCCTGTTAAAGAGGAACCAGCAGAAGTCATGTCAGGAGACGAGAACACTAAACATGATCAGGACCATGCTTCAGCTGATGAGGAGGAAGAACTGAGTGATGGCGAAGAGGAACGTATGGAAGATGAGTTCCAGTCAGAAGGTGTACATTTGTTGTGGTCTTCCTTCCCTCAGTGATAGATGAAACATTATATATGCCTCCTGGGACCAACGACGCATCTCATGTTAATGACATAAAATCCACTGTTGGACTGTTTCTGCCGGAGCCAACTGAAGGGATAGTACTGGACATGGCAAACCAGGATGAGTGAACTGTGCACAGTAATAACTTGTATGAGATGGACTTTGTGTAATGTTTGACATAAGCAGTCTGAATGTTTTCCCATTCCTCCAGTTTACTTTAGTACGCCTACTAGAAACTAAATGTCTAAAAATACTCAAGATAGTTTGCGAATCATTTATTTACCTTCCAACAATGGTTTGACATTTTGGGTAAAATGTTTGCTTTCTTAAGAGTTAGTTGAGAAAATAGATATCCCTCTCAATCAACGTGTCTAAAGCTTATCTTAGATCTTGTTTGTTGACTCAGACCTAAACCTGTCAGCTGGCTGCCTGCTAACTTCAATGTCAAGACTGGAGTTTATTGCAGTGAGGACTGTGATGTAGGCCTGCATGATCCCCGGCTGAACAACTGTCTTTTTAAAATGACATTAATCAGTGAACTCTATAGGAGCTGGTATGTGTCTTTTGTTATTTTAAGAGAGCCAGGCTTGCAGTTTTTTCCTGTTTGCAGTTCATTGACTGTCTATAAAAGATGAGCGTATCCACTGTGATGTCCATAGACCATGAAGTCATTAGGGAAAATGTTTACTCAGTTAACAAATGAAGTGGGAAGTCCGATCCTTTTCTCATAGACTTCTATACAATCTGATCTCTTTTTGCAACCAAATGAGTCGCCCCCTGCTGGCAGAACGGATACAGGGTCAACACACTTTTGCATAGGCTTCACTTTTCAGACCCAGAGGCCATCTTTATACCCAGTCCGTCTTTAAGTTTGTATGCTAAGCTAAGCTAATTGCCTCCAAATTGTAGCATTCTAACTGTGACAAGAGTGCAAGTAAGTGTTTTTTTCCTGAAGTATAAAATTATTAATTTAAGTAAAAACTTTGTGTTGCTGTTTCAAAGTGTATATATACACGTGTGTGTGTTTGTGTGTGTGTCATTTATATGATGGTACAGCAACTGCAAATAAGTGTTTTGTGCAAATATTGAAATATTAATTCCATTTCATCTGACTAGTGTTTCCTGTATGGATTAAAATGATGCTTTTCTTGTATATTTCATACTGTCCTATATGTTCTACATTTAGGGGGAGGAAACAGCACAGACCAGTTTACATTGTGAGTATTGTCCTGCCAGTTTTCTGGAATAAACCGTGTGATTCTTTCAGTCAACAAGAGAGTTTTAACATGTTTCTTTATTTGACCCAGGCTCCAAAGCTGCCAGTTCCTCAGTTATACCAGAGGATGGTGCTGTAGACCTGCAGGAAGAGGAAATGGAGCGGTCAGTTTTTGGTCAGAACCCTATTTGATGCTTTTAATGCCCAAGAAATACGTTTTTGTGTTTAGATGGCGAGTGAGACATTTGGATGTAAGGATTATTCGTGCATATTCTCCTCCTTCTCTGTTTAGTCCTGTTCTTACTCTGGCCTATTTTAGGACTGCATTTTGCTCTGGACCCTTCAACGGCCCCCCCATCCCTCCATCTTTCCAACTCCTCCCTCACAGTCACCTACCACAGAGAGAGTCCCCCGGCCCCTCCTCCAGAAAACAAGACCAGGAAATCGACGATGAGCCCTGACCCCAGGGTTCTCTTTCATGTATGCGCTGATGTTGTGATTGCACGGGGACAATACTACTGGGAGGTGGACGTCTGTAATAGCTCCATCTACAGGATTGGTAAGAGCTCTTTTGAGTTTGTTTTGATTGGTTTGATGCCAGTTTGCTTATTGCTTCCAGAAACCCTCACCGTTAGTCAGCAAGACTGTGCCTGCTCAGGCCCACACTCACATGAATGAGCAAACGCACACACGCACACGTCATCAGGCAACTTCATAGTTCATAGTGCCACCAAGTGGTTAGACCACTGACACACCATTGATCACTGGTTTGGCAACATAAAAAAGTGCAGTTCGAACACATACGGTTGTGTGCAATGGTTTAAAGCACTATAAGTACAAAACTATTACAATTAATAATAACGAAACCCTGTCTAATCAGTAGAAGGTGTTTGCACCTTTTGCCATTAGGGCTGCACCAGTTCTTCTCTGTACACTCTCACACAGCTTTTCAAAGTTTTCTGGGAATAGGTTGTGTTGTTCCAAACATGCTGAAGAACTGTCTCTTTGCTTTCTGTCTCCTTGTGTAACCCCAAACTAACTCAAGGATGTTGTGATCAGGGCTCTGTGGGGGCCATACCATGTGTTGCAGGACTGCCTGTTCTTCTTGCTGCTTTGTGTTTGGGCTTATTGTCACGCTGCAGAGTGAATTTTGGACAGATCTGATGCCTCCTCGACGGTGTTATGTAACAGAAAGTATCCAAACTTCTAAAGTGTGTAAAAAATGTTGATATTAATCGACTTCAGTGGTTGAAAAATTGATGTTGTACTTGTCCACATCACTGTAAGCCCCAGAATGTATTGGTATTTTGTCAAACCTGCTTTCTCATTACTTAGACAACTATTCAGGTGGTTTAAGCTAAATGCTAATGTCTTCATGCTAACATGCTTACAATAACAGTGCCAGTGTTTAGCAGGTATCATGTTTACCAGCCTAGTTGTATGTCTGCAGGACAGCATTTGCTAGTCAGCACTAAACACAGTGTAATACTGATCATGAACATCATTAGTTTTTTCAGGGTATTTGGTCATAATAGTGTTGGGCAAGGTTAAGTAATTATCTGATAATGGTGTTACATAAAAGATTTGGGGAGGACCAAAGTTGTAACAGTTCATCCAAAGGGGAACATGAACATCTTTACCAACTGTCAGGTTCCCATAATATATTTTATGCACATTTTGAAATATCCCATAAGAAAAAGTTAATGGAAATGGCAACATTGGAAGAAAACAATCCCCACTAAGTTTTTACGCTTGCTTGAGATGTTTTTTCTTTTTTTACCAAGAGTTGATGAGCTTCACCGGAGATAGAAACACGTTTTCTGAAGACATTCTGAAATAGCAAGCACTCACCTCACATAACTGATCGTCTGTTTCTGTTTCTTATCTTCATCTCCCAACAGCATGAAACACCAGCCGACAGGAAAGAATTAGAACAGCTTTCTTGTTTGAGAACAATTCCTGAAGACCTCTCTCCATGTTTCTTTTGTTAATGGCCAAAGTTTGCCTGTCTCTTTTTCTTCTGTTAGTGGTTTTCTAACAACTGTAGTATGTTCCGGTACCCATACTGCCGTAGTAAACAGTATATAAGAAACAGAATTGGCATGTTCCAAATCATAGTATGTTAAATGTGGTCTACCAAAAGTACTAAGATGTCCTACTCCATCCCGTTGCATTCTGCATTTTTTCATTTTTGCATTCTGGCCCACAATCCTCTGCTCAGTGGAAGATACTGTACGTCACATATGTCACAGTGTCTTGGTCGAATAACAGGCTTGAGCTGCCAACAGCACAAAGACAGGAGATTTCACACTTCATACTACGATTGATATATGAGCAAGATGGTCAAAGCTTAAGGCACACTAATAAGACAAGTAATATATCTCAGTTGTATGTGTACTGGATGCAACAGTATGGACTAAGAGCAGTAGTAGTATGCACTTACTTTAAAAAGAAAGGCCAGGAGATCATTAAACCAAATTCAATAGGATACCGTTCCTCGGGTAGTTAAGATATTTCACCCTCAAGCAAAAGTGGCATCCCTGGATACACAGCTCTCTAAGGACTCAGTGTAAGAGTGTAATGGTTCAGGAGATGTCTTGTAAAGGTTGTGTTGCTGTAGAAACTGTAGGAACTTTGCTTTTGTGTCTCTCTCAGGTGTGATCTCATTGGACGGCTCTGCTGGCTGGTGGCTTGAGAGGCAGGGCTCGTCTTTCTGTGTGGTGTACGATGGGAGCTGTGAGCCAGTTTGCACTGTCCCACCTCAGATCAAGACCCTCGGGATCTTCCTCAACATCGGAGGGGGAACCCTGAGCTTCCACAACCCTCTGACCCAGGAGCATCTCAGCACACTTCCCACCAGCTTCAGCCCTGACGGAGTGCTCCCAGCCCTGGGCCTGGGTCAGGGCAGACTGAGGCTGCGCTGTGGCCTCCCCCCTCCTCCTAATGTGTTTCTCAGTAAGGACTCGGCGTACAGAGGGCCGAGTGGGGCCGATGGTAGTCGGTGGCACAGGGAGGTTCCCTTCCAGTCTGTCAGGAGAGTGATACAGAAGTTCGAGGAGCTGGCTTTGTCAGACTCTGACTCGGGCCTGGTGTCCAGTTTTGGATCGTCCTGCTCCACCTTGGCTTCCCTTCCAGATGTGGCAGTTCCTGGGAGCTTTCCCTCTGATCAAGCAGGACAGGAAACTGGAGCTGAATGAGAAGAGCTTCTAAAACTTTCTTTCAATAGGAGCATCAAAAAGACCCCCAGCTCCCCTACACAGTTTGATGTATGGCTGTCATTTGAAAGGCTAATTTTTTTTTTATCTTGAGGGACTTTTAGCTGCCTCTTTCTACTCTCTGTGTGACCCCGGACCTGCAATTGACTCTCTCCCCAGGACACAGGCCTTTCTCTCAGCTAAACAACCCCCACTGGTTTGGGCTTGGGGCAGAAAGAGTCCTCTGTAATGTGAAGTGTGAGGAAAGGGTGGGCTTTTAGCAGCGGGACTTCTTGATTTGTCTCAGTGTGACGGTTGTCAGACAGTGGGGGTCCTGGACCAGCAGTGTGCACGTTTTTGTGTGTGTGTGTATGTGAGCTGTAGCATTACCTTGAGTGTTTGCTCGGTCTTCCTCCATTTTGGTGTGTGTGTGAGCAAGAGGGAATAATGTACAAACGGCAGGGGGTGAGATGATGAGGCGTGAGCACAGCGACACCAGCGGTGTTGACACAGAGCAGCAAGGACAGGTGGTAACATCCGTTTATCCCGCGGCCAGTCTTCGATAGGACAGTAGGACTGCCCTTTTCTGACCCTTTGAAAACAACAGGACTCCCCAAGACTTCAAAAGGGGTGACAGAGAGCGGGAGAACAGAGAGGGAGACAGAGAAAACAGCATGCATGAATTAAAGACAGCAGGTGATGAACTGGAAAAAGGAATGAGCTGAGAGATTCCCGACAGCTTTCATACCAAGAAGTCCTAATGGATCAGCTCGCTCAGGCCACACCATCTGAGAGCTGCTTTTAAAGTAGCACTGTATACATAATAGCACTTGTAGTAGCATAGCACAAAACTTTGGGAACTCAGCCTCAGTGGGCCTCTTTCCCCTTTTGATGTTTGTGATGTCTGTACAAATGACTGAATCCACAAGTGACCACGTGCATCTGTGGTGGCTATTAATGTTATCAAAGTTGGCAAATCTCACCACATTTCAGCCTCGTTTCTCAACCAACTGTTAAAAGCTGAGAACATCACAACGTTGGACAGCCGTCTTACTGCATTTTAGAGTAAAGTACAACCACATAAAACTTGACACAAGTTGTGTTTCATGTGCACCACTAGGCTGCAGATATACTTGCTTTAAACTCTGTATATCTCCTCATCCATCTCGCATTCTTTGGGAGCTTTGGTCGTGCACGTCTTTCAAATTTAGAGATTGGCTGCATGGCCAGTTGAGCCAGAAAGTAAGGACAGCTGCAGATTTGGATCACCACAACATGGACCCAAAGTTTCTGAAAGAAAAAAACTCATACAGCCTGTCTGGCAGAGAAAAACAACCACATCTCCAATTTCAACATTTACAATACTGTAACCTCAAGTTTCACCATGGCTTCTGTTTACATTTCGCAAAAGTTCACAAGGAAGCAATTCTGTGTTCAGTGTGGATGTATTGCGACAGATGGATGCAGCTCCACCGCAGCCTTACTGCTAAGTTTTCCCACTGGTCACTGACAGAACTGCAACAGACAAACAAAAGTATTTTCCCCACATATGGTGTTTACAAAAGACAGTTGTAAAACTACTGACAGGACACCTTCAACTGCCACAACAGCAGCATTTTATTTATTCTATTATGGAAATACATGGATGGTTTATATTAGTAGAGCCTCCTCAGAGCCTAGAAAAGTGTGATTTATTATGTGGTGTCATCAATATTGTTGATATTTCGTGGGAACCAGCAGGGAGGACCAGTGAGGGAACACTAGCGTACATGTGCAGTGAGCCACACAATGCAAACACAGATCCTTGAAAATGCTTCTGTCTGTTGGGCCCGACAAGCAGATATCATTTATGTGAAGTGGTACAGTCTTTAAAGCGGGACCTAATCAGCTCATTCCCAACTCTGTATTTTTATCCTGGAACTCCACTAGTACCTAAACAAAATCATTATTTATCTTTAATCTTATTCTACTCCCTTGCCGATGTGTACACAGAGAGCTGCAGACACCACATGGACGTAGTTGTTTTAAATCACACTGCCTTCTAGTCTGCTTGGTTTGGTTTGGTAAACAAATAGATTGGTGTCTGTCTATTCTGAGCATGAACTACTGCCACTGGGCTCCATGTGGACGTCCACAGAGGGGTCAGCTCAGACTGTCATGGACTTGGGACATTGATGACCATAGCCATAACCATCACATACAGGTTAAACATTGGCCTTATACTGACCATACAGGGCTACACAACCAATCACTCTTCAAAGCCTGGCATCCCAGCAGCCCACATTCCTCTGATTGGCCAGTTTCCGGAAGCCTGCCTAGGTGCAGCATCCAGTGACTGTGGGCTGTACGGCCTGTAATTCATGGGCATGCTGTTCCTGGAAACAAACAAACACATAAAGAAATCTGTGACCAGCTGATGTCAACTTATCACAAAACAAGAAAAAAAACATACATCAGCTGGAATCCTTGCATTCAGAGAAGTCGGAAGTCTTACTTTTACATATGTTTAGTGATCATTATTGGAAACTTTGTCTACATTTACTATGAACATCTGGCATTTAACATTTTATTTAAAATAATGAAGTTCTGGATGTTCATATTATCTCAAAATAAGGAATACAACCAGGGATGATTGTGGATAATCCTTTGTAAATACACACAGTACACAAACAATGGGAACAAATCTGCTGCTGTCACAGCCATCAACTTCTTATTCGCGTTGATATAAATCATGTGTATCAGCAACCTTAAGGTGAATCTGCTTCCAATAAGTGACAAGTAGAATAACTTTAAAAGAACTTTAGAAACATAAAGCACTGCTACACAAGATTACAATATTAGCTGGCCACAAGTTATGTTAATTCATTTTACCTTTGATACCAACAGCTACGTATATTCCATCTCGTTGTTTTCTGTCTCACTGGTGTATTTTTCCCTTTCGGCAGCCTATTTACGTACAAATTTATGTACAAATTACAGAACTGCTTCAAATTCCATGTGAAGTCATTAGAGGCCGCTCACATTTGCAGACAATCTGTTGTTCTGTAGGGACTAAAACATGTGAAGGTTTGGAGCAGGGGGTGGATGGAGGGGCCTTGAGAGGTTCTAGTTATTTTTAGGTAAATGTCCGTTTAGCTATTTATTCAGCCAAAGTAATACATGTGTTGTGCTGTTAATAAAAAGTACATATGTATTTAAAATTGCAGGTTAGAAACTGTTCTTAGAGTTCAGGGTTTTGAGGGACCATCCCATGTTGGGGTCCTGACTTCCTCACCATTTGGTTCCACAACTCATACTTCAGTAAGAGCAGAGACAGTAGTTGTCTTGGTACATTAGTTGATGAATACCGTATGTTTTCTGTCATGCAGGTGTCATTTTATTGGTCACTGGTTGAATAAAACTTTTAGTGTTGATCCCTCTGGTTGTTTAGCCTTTTCTCTGCAGTAAGACCTTCCCTTATGTCTCATCCTCGCTGGCTTTTAGCTCCGGACTGTCCAGGATTTGCATGTTGGGCACACATTCATTTTGTGTGATTCTGGCATCGTGAAAGTATAAACTTTTCCTTATTTTCTCCTCAATCTTCATGGCTCCAAGACCCATTTGAAGAACCACTGGTGCCAAGGAGTATTTATCCTCGGCCTGGCTGATGTTCACAGTCATTCTGCCTGTGACCACTTGACATATGATTAAGAAATGTAGAGCCCGCTGAACAATTCCCTCCTGTCCCTTCTTCTTCTTCTTCTTCTTCTTCTTCCTTCCTGTCTGTTTCTCAGTGACTGTTTGCCTCTTTGGAAAGTGCAGTCTCAAAGTATTTAGTCAGACCACCCAAACTGTAAATCTTATTGTCAGAAGAAGAAAAAAAAATGCTTGCAATTAAAACAAGCATCAGTCAGAAGGAGCTCTTCTGGGGAGGAGGAGAGGAGTTGGGGCCAACTTTCCATTGAGCATCATTCATTTCATGCATGCACGAAATCAGTGAGGCAGCGGGTCAGACTCGGTAATAAGCGATGAGTCAAGGAGCAGCTTGTTAGACTGTCGCCTCTCAGACCACTCATCAGGATGACTGTGTGTTGATGTTTAACGGTGGAGGTATTTACCGCGCGAGTAAAAAATGCGTGTGCCGTGACCGCCCCTGGCGCAGCTCCGCTCCCTGCCTCCCTCCCTCCCTCGCTGCACATCTATCGGCCTTTACAAATACAGTGTGTGGAAGCAATTTGACTCTTGTAAACAGAAATGAGAGCGGGGTGATGCAGATTTCAAAGTGCCGACAGGAGAGGGAGGGAGGGAGGCTGCCAGGAAGGATGGATAGCGCGCTGTGCCATGTGTGCGCATTTGGCAACTCCTGGATTCTGGCTTTCTCGGCGTGGAGTGAATGGCAAGATGGCTTGGTGAAACATAACCACGTAGATCCACGCAAGTGCTGCACTTATGCTCAGTTTTGAGATCTGTACACTGGAGTACTTCCATTTGATGCTTCTTGCCTGTTGCGCACTGCTGCATTGTTCTTGTCCTGCTCAGTCACTCCACTGCTGGTTTACTGCCTTGTTTTACTCTAGCCTTTTCTCCTCCTGTGTATTGTCTATTGTTTCTTTTACGTCTTAATGCCTGTTTTGTCTCATGTAAAGCATCCGAATTGCCTTGCTGTTAAAAGGTTCACCAAATAATCCTGCCCTGCCTCTAAACTCACATTTCAGAAGGACCTGCTGTAGGTTATTCATTAGAGCTCTACATGTATTTGAAAGCTTCACTCAGTCTGGTCACTCAGGGAGCCTACACTGTAAAAAATATATGTATGGGCTCAACAACAACAGTCTTTTTTGAGTTAAGACAACTTCTAATGAAATCATGTTGAACCAATATTGAGTGAAGAGAATGAACTTTTCCTCTTTATTCAAAAGTGTCTTTAATCACCACTACCTTAATGATCGGCACCATGGACACAGATTTTTTCATTTAATATTCTTAAAAAATCAAGTCCAAACTAGTGTTTCCATGGGGTTTATGTACCTCATAACGCTAATCATGAGCGTATGTTTCAATTTGGCTAATTTCAGAAATGATTGTGAAGTAGTGGAGGGGATGTCAAAAATCCTTACGTCATTACCTCAACTTAAATTTGGTTTTAAATCAGCTGAAGCAGACATTTGAGTTCAAACTACTCACAATATTAGGTTGATGTGTTTACCAACATAATGATGTCAACACAAGCCTTCAAAATAATGTTTGCAACCCAAAAGATTAATCTAAAACGGGCGGCTGTGGCTCAGGTGGTAGAGCGGGTTGTCCACTGATCGCAAGGTTGGCGGTTCGATCCCCGGCCCCTCCACATGCCGAAGTGTCCTTGGGCAAGACACTGAAACCGAAGTTGCTCCCAATGGTAGATTAGCGCCTTGCATGGCAGGTCTGTCGCCATTGGTGTGTGAATGGGTGAATGAGAAACACATTGTAAAGCACTTTGGATACCACTAAGGTAGAGAAAAGTGCTATATAAGTGCAGACCATTTACCATTTTAAAACAAACTACAATTTATATCTTGCATACATTTAATCAGGTGGAGAATAGGTCCCTTTGATATACTTTATATGTAGTCCACATGAGTGTACATTTACTCAAGTGCTATGTCCAGTTTGGATGCATTTCTCTTTAACTTTCTTCTTCTTCTTCTTTGTCTCTACATTTTAGAAAGAAGTATTGCACCTCACACTCTGCTACATACAGTGTATTGGTTAGTTCCACTTTGGATCATACCAGAACTTTTAGGGTGTTTATAAAATGAAATTCACCGCTGTGGTGAAATTGCCTCAAGTAGACCTGAAATTAGCTCCTTCAATGCCAACAGTGTGACGCTAAGCACCCAAAAATATAAAAATGCCACCCTGCCTGCTGTATATACACTAATCATTTTGTTATTTTAATCCAAAGCTCACACTTGTGGTCAAGTGTGTTGTTGTTAGCTAATCTTCCATACAGGCAAAATGTGATGCACTGAGGTATTACATGGTGTATAAAACAAATGAGCTTTTGGGCTGACCATGGTAAGACTCTCTGGGCATCAGTGATCTTCAGTACTCCCTGGGTTGTGCACTTTATTCCCATAATTGTAATTTCAGTGGCGGGCTTTATTGTGGTGTGTTGAGCTGATAGAACAACGTTGGTAATTGAATCAACTTACTATTGTGTGTATAATTAACACACATATGCATCTCAAATGTCTGCATTAATTGGTTTAAAACTAAGTTAAAGGCTAGGAAAATCAATGAAATGGACTTTATAACCTATTTTTTCTTCACCTTGAGTTCAGGATTCCAAGTCCCCTCCTCTGTCTTTTAACAGTTTCCTTTGGGATGAATTAAATTGATCTTATCTTATCTTATCTTATTCTATCTCATCTTATCTTATCTTATCTTATCTTATCTTATCTTATACGTAGACAGTTAAGACTTGGAATTAAGAATAACTAGTTCCCTTAACTCAGTGTAGTTTGTTGTTTTTTTCAGTCAGGATTTCTTTGCATCTGGGTAAAGATGTCCCTTGTCCAGATTTTATATTTAGTTTTACATTTACAAAATTATTGTATGTCAACACTTAATTAAATTAGCTCTTAATAATAGGTCTTGTGCAAATGTTACATCTATTTTTTATGAAAACAGACCAAAAAATAGACCCCAGTAGCCCCATTACTACCAAATACAGCATTAACATGGTGATTAATGCTACATTTATAATAAAATGCAATGTTATATTATTATAACACTGATGTTTGGACATTTTATTAAATAATTTGTTCAAATTGTGTTCCTAATGCTCTTGTTATGTACTTTTACTGATCTTTCTCCAATATGACTGTACTGTAACAGTGTCTGTGCTCCTAATCACAAGTCTCTCCATTCTTAGCAGGAAGCTATTGGCTGGTGGTAAACGGGGCCTCAGTGTTGGGACATTTCCCTCTAACTGCAGCTCTTCACCCCGAGGTGTCAAGATAAACCGTGGGCCCCACACACTGCCTGCCCAGTACATTTGGACATCGCCTTTGCGCGCTAATTGCCTCCAGTGATGGCCGTTGCGCACTGCGCACCGCAGCTCGGAGGAGATGGTGAGAAGAAAAGTTTCGACTGTGTCTGCAAATTGATTGAATGAATAAACATCAACTCTGCAAGACTTCTCCCATTTGCATATTGAGTGAGGAAAGGCCCATTCGCCCCCTTTTTTTCCGTTGCCGGCAGCAGAAGAGCAAAATTAGCTTTACAACTGAGCGCGCCTCCTCTTATTACCATCATTATCAGCATCAGCATAACAGTGGCTGGAGAAGGCGGCCAGCGCCTCCTGCTTTGTTGCTCTTTGCCATTTAGGGGCAACCCGGCAGTTTCTTTACGGCTGGCTCAGAGGTACAAACTGCATCCTGATATGTAATAATCCCGTGAAGGATGGAGACTGCTGCTCCTGAGCTGGAAAACAAAAGCTCAGTGTCGATCTGATTGTTATTTCTGGCGTTAAAGATGCATTTCCAGCATCTCTAAATGAGTTACCTCCTCTCAGATGTCTGCCCTTGATAGAATAACCTCACCCAGAATGCGCTCATAACGCAGGAGCCCAAAGGGAAATGCGCAATTACAAGTGCAGTTTGTTTATCTAAGCGTGAGTCAGAAATAATGGGGTCTTTAAGATGCGTTTCTAGCGAATTCATACGGGAAGGAAAGGTCACATACAGTCAACAGAATCTGCTCTGTGAGCCTCTGTGTGCCAAATAACGTCCTGTATACACTCAGAAAGATAGGAGATCTATTTTTAGCTCCACAAAGAACCATTTCTTTAAACGGTTCTTTAAAGGACCCCCTGAGGTGTCTGACAGAACCATTAAAGTGCGTCCTGGCAGCACTTCTGGGTTCCTTCTGTTAGTATATTTTGGGTTCAGGGCTGATGGTCAGACAGAACTACATCTTATAAGATTCCAAAATGGAAATAGGTTTACAGTGATGGGCATTTCTCACTGTTTTCCAGTGTTTTATAGACCAAATGATTAATTGATAATGGAAATAATCAGTAAATACTTGCCACCAAACCAAATAACTCCCATAAAAATGAAGAACCTTTAGTACTTTACAGAACCATCCACTAAATAAAGAGGTTCTTTAATTGGTAGTGGCTTTTGAAGAACCAGAGCCCTCTGATAAACCCTTTAAGAACCATTATATTTCTGAGAGTAAAGCATTATTTACAGTAGTCTGCTGTCATGTTGGTGCAGGAAAAGAAATGCATGATCGTCCATGTTTCCACAAACCTCATGGCTATTTCAGTCTCATTGTGGAGCCAAAGGGTGAACCATATTCTGCTTGTTCGTGCAGCAAGTTTGCATGTGATGAGGAACAGGTGGTGTGTGTGTGTGTGTGTGTGCGAGAGAGAGAGAGAGAGAGAGAGAGAGAGTGAAGGAGAGGCACATCTGCCAGGCTATCCATAGCTCACTCACTGGCGGAATATTCACACCTCCCAGTCCGACCAGCAAACAGGATGCGGTCCCCTGTGAGTGCGCGCTGCGCAGTCAGACAGACAGAATTTTTAGGGGTGGTGGGTGGAGGTAAGGAGGGAGGGAGGAGAAGGGGTGATACAGTTAAACAACCCGCATTTATGACCTGCAGACCGGGGCGTCTGGCATAAAAAGGGGCAAATACACAGCGGCGCGGTGAAGTATCCATGTGCGTATCCATTCAGCTGCGCCATTATGCCATTATGCGTGATTTACAGCCGATGATTGCCTACTTCTCTCTCTCTCTCTCTCTCACGCACACGCACGTTCACACGCACGCTCTCCCTGCATGCTTGCCCCCATAGCAACTTTCGATAATGTGCTTTTAATGATGTGACTGTAAAATGTGTTGCTGCGTGTTTCATGTCGGGGCACTGCGCTCTCCTCGGAGAGATCCCCGGACCGTGGAGCGGGAACACTAAAAGAACAGAGGAGGGGAGCGTCCTGTCTGCTTCTCATTCTGATCCGAATCGTAACAAGCTCATAAAACTACAAGCATCCACATGCACATCCACGGTTAATCGATTTTACTGCGCTGTAATGTTTCGTGGAATCACAGAGATGAGTTCATCCCCTTTCTTATCTGCCCAGCTCCTCTCACCCCCTCTCCTCCACCCGCACCTCTGTGAGATTTACAGCTGTATGGATCAATCCAACAGAGTATTGTCTTTAGAAGGAAAATCATCAGTCATTGATATAAGATCCTGACCATGATACGACCCTATAAATTGAAACCCTATACAGCTGAGTGGAGTCCAGGGATCTGAGGCCAGACGATTTATCTACACTTTAAATCATTGCAAATGATCTCACTGCCATCAGAAGATCATGAGCTATCAATATAAACACGGCCAGCATGCAAATCATGTGTTTATTTCCAAAAGATAAAGTGTGCAGGAATAGTGTGGCTGGGTTCCAAACGTTCTGCGTTTTTTTGGAACTTACAAGTCCGAACTTCATTAGGAAACCTGGCGATTTAACACTGCCTAGCACATCTCATTAAAGAAGTGGTCCAATAAAGTGGTCACAGATTTTCTCAAATCAGGAAGGAGCGCTTTGGAATTCGGAATTTGGGTTTATAGGCATTTTAAAAATAGCGCAGAGCCAACTTTTATCGAAATAAATGTCATGCTTGGAATGAAAATAAGTGTTAAGTGAGTTTTTGGGTGCTGATTGAAAAGTGCCTGATATGCAGGAGAGACCTTTTGCGCCATGTTTTATTTTTGATAAGCTCTGAGGACGAAATAAACCTCCCAGAGACTCAATTTACGCCCCGGAGTCGCCTCCAATACACACAGAACTCCGTCGTCAACATCCCATTGTGACTGTACTGGGTTTTGTTAGCTCCAATAGACAATCTGCCATCCAGCCTGCTTAATGAATCACCGTGTGCAGCGCACAAGAAAAGCGTCGCTTATCACCCCATGATGAAGAGCAAACAGGCCATCATCGACTCCCATTGCCGGGGTGGGAGAGGAGGAGGGGTGGAGGCGGTGCTGCTGCTGCTGGTGGTGGTGGTTTCGGGGGTAGGTGGGGGGGACGCGTGAATCCTCACACCCGGATGGAAGTGGCTCCCAAAGGCTCCATAATGTGACACATGCATAAAAATGACACCTTGCGTTCACACCTTTAACTGCGCTTTTGGCACAGAGTCAACCAGATTTGGCACTTTTTACGCGGCGCTTTTGCGTAAAGGCACCGAGATTAGAGGCTCTTGCTGGTGACCTGGAGCCTGTTTGTGAGCTGAGCAGGTCGCAGAAGAGTTAAAATAAAGCACAATGAAGAACACAGTGTCCTGAGTGGTTCTCAAAGTGGGATTTGGAGACTTTAATGGAAGAAACAACAAAAAATAAGGAGCCATACTGCAACAAACCACAGAATACAGTAAGCTTGGCAACACTGTCATAATCATTACGATTTATTATTATTCTCCAAAATCCACAATCAATCACTCTTTTATTCCAAACATCTCAGGCACATAATAAGCCTGACCTATCCTGAACTCTGGGATATAAATCACCCACGAGCAGCACTACAGTAATGTAAACTTAAACCACAGAGGTTTGTTCTGGACCCCCAAGGGACCGCTGTGAGGAACTGGACTGTTCCTCCAGCACTCCTTTTTTTTGTTTGATGGGAACATTTCCCAGATCTAAATAGGTCCTAATAAATCTCACTTGTTGTTGATGTTGTGACGCTCCACACTGGGCTCTGTGAGATTTAAAAGATTTGAGGTTAAATAGTTCTTGGCACCTGTACGCATGTTAGAGAGCCCACAAATTCAAGCAAGTCATAACAAATGGGATTTTAAGTAGAGTCGTCCAGGTAGGCTCTGAGCCGAGCCAAGAGAAACAGAGCCAGGTCTCGACAGAGGACAGAGGGCTGCAGAAGGCCAGGACACATTCGCCTTGAGGTATTTCAGCTATTTTCACTTGTTTCTGTTAAGCCACTTAAGTCTCTGCTCCACACACACACTTGGAAAAATAAGAGCAGCCACAGAAGCAGACACTCGCAAATTCCTTACTGTACATCATCTGGAGATCCACGCTTTCTCTCCACAGGAACGCTCATCGAGCTCGGCTTCATGGGAGTCAGATGGATGAATGTGGCACTCAGCACACCCAGCAGATTCTTTAGAGGTTCTCTCACTGCTGCAGAAAATCAGGGTTGAAATCTTATGAATCTGCATGGAGGACATAAGTCAGGACAATCACACCAGGAAATATAGGGAGCATTGGGCACCGATCACCACCACCAACAACAACAAGAATGCAGGAGAAGTAAATCAGAAAAGTCACACAATTGAGCAGAAAACCAGTTAAGTCTCCACCTGACAAAGGTTTTAAACTTTAATGACACTTACACAGTAAGTACATGAGCATTGGTGTAGGTGGGGAACACTGGGGGGATCTGAGGGTTGTCCTCCAAGAAATGTTGTGTTGGAGACTTCATTTCTTCCATTCTGGTGGAACTTTAACTTGTGTCTTCTTTGCATGTCTCTGTGCTGTAGTGTGTTTTTTTAAAAGTCCTCTGCTTCCTCCCATATTTTTTATTTCTATTTCTGGGAATCCCCCTCTTAACTCTGCACATAATTAAAAAGAGAAAATGCGAGTGGGAAACCATCTTATTTAAACAACTACTAAAAAAACATAACATTTACAAAAAACTTATTCTAATTAGGACCATTTCTGTGTCTTTTACCAATCATATTTATGGCCCCGCTTTGTCCCTGGAATTTCTGCTGAAAACACTGCAATAAAAGTGTTTCTACATAATGAATCAGACGCAGGCTCGTTTCCATGTCTTTAGCTTTAGTGAATTGATAGGGGCGTCGATTTCCCTTTCCATCACCCACCCCCACTCCCACCCCTCACCCATCCCTCCCTCCTCCCTCCCTCCGGCCGGTGGCTGCTTCAAGCTGTCAGGGAAGAGGGCTATAAAACACAGAGAGGCTGCTGGTACTGAGGAAAGCCACAGTTGGCTGCGTCCTGCCTTCGGAAAACTTCTGCCTGCCTCAAACTCGGATGATTCACAGCAGGAGGACTTGGAGCCGGTGACAGCGGACGTTTGGATATAAGTTGGACACTTCTGTTTCTCTGTCCGGGTGTGTGATCGCCGTGTCGGTGTGTTGAGGATCTACTCTGCGGAGCTTTGGGATGCTCGCTCCCCGCGCGCTCCGCTGCTTGCTGTGCGTGCTGAGCTGCGCGTGGTGGCCGCTCACCGGCGCGGCCTCGCGGCTCAAGTCTCCCTCTCTGCCCATCCAGTCCGAGAGAGAACCGCTGCCCTCCAAAGGCCTGGCAGGTACCGGAACAGCATTCTTACTGAATTAACATCATTTAAAAATGTGTTTCATGTAGTTTAAAGCAGTTGTGTGAGGTTTGGTGCGGTGTTACTGTGAAAGGACAGCAGCAAAACTACCTTCCAAATGTTCTTTTTTTTTAATTTAAGCAGTCATGTGCGACTGTAAAATGAATTTTATTGATATGAGAAGAGTGGGTTGTCAATTCTGAGTACAGCACAGCATTCATTTAAGCAACACCTTTAAGCCTCAGAAGCAGTTAGCCCTGCTCTGTGGACTGCTTTGACTCACGAGGGCAGCAGCGAGCACTAGCTAGGAAACAATGTGCAAAGTCCACATTTTGTCCAAATTAATGCTGTTTTTAATATTTAAATCATGCCGAATTGCAGTCAGGGCACTAGTGCTGCTATTACACACAGTCTATCTAAAAAACATCTCTGTCTAAGGTGAGAAAAAAAGATAACTTCAAATTGTCTAGTTTTCTCATTAACTTTGGGTCCTTTGCTAACTGCGCGTCCTCGCGGACAGGTTGTGACCCGAGTTCAGTGACCCCACAGCCCAGCTAGCTCACGTTTTGAAACTATTTACACACAGCTCTAAAAGTAACTTCTCCCACTGTAATTTCGCTCAGACCTAATTTTTTTTGTGAGTTTCCTCAGTTCCAGGTTGCTTCATGTGTAAACTAGCGGCAAACATGTGAGTCATAACCGCAGTGAATGCCTTTTGATTCATGTGTGAAAGCCCCTACGTTCAGAGCTCATTGCGGTTTTCATAAGGTAACTACTCTGGAGTTCAAAACAGTGGGAACTCCACGTTAACCACCGCTTTATAACGTGTAATTCAGCGTTGGAAACTGTAATCAATCGACTTTCCATTACAAGCATTGGCTCCTCCGAGATGATTTATTTCAGCACAGACACAAGTGGCAGCCGGAGCGAGCGGCTCACAGTTTGGCTCCTTTTAACTCGACTGGACTGTTTAAAGTGTGTAGTCACTTTAATGAAAGAATAATGTGAACCAGGTTGGTAGCAGTGAGCGAAGGAAGCCATCAGACTGGAGAGGCAGCCTTTAGAGAGGTAACATCCAGTTTGTGTGAACACCACATACACACTGCCGATGGCCAGTCATCCTAACCAAAAATAACTATACTCCTGTAGCAGCTCAGCGTGACTAACGCTTAATTATGATTGCAGTGTAGTAATAATAACCCTAACAACTATTTTTATCTCCTGTAACATCAATATACAGTCCAGTCCCTATATATTAGAACAGGGATGTGTGTTTTATAGCTGTGGCTCTGCTCCAGCATACTGAGTTTAAAGTGACTTTAATGTGCAGACTTTCTGCTTTAGGAGTGTGTGAGGGTGTTCACAAACACTTTGGGTAAATATTGAGGGAATTATAGGCCTTTTTGCCTTTGGGGATATTGTAAAAAACAGGGTTTCTACTGTACATCTGATGTGGATGTAAACACAAAGCCAGCACTGTAGCCTCACAGTTTTATTTCAAATGGGAAGCACATTCACAAGCAAGGACCCCGCTACAACAATGTGAGTATTCAGATTTAATTTGGACTGGCACTGCTGGGTGATGGGGATGAATGTAGGACATGAGGATGGACGTGGAGGTCGCCTGGTTGGCAGATCTGGGATGTTGTGATGTTGGAGGGGTAGGAGACTGAGGCTCAGGGTGGGGGTTCAGTCTGAGGTGGGGATTTGCCTAAAACCTGCAATGGACCTAGATACTGACAAATAAGAGGAGATGAATGGATGTGGGTGAGGTAGGAGGTCGACTGAATGAGAGAGGGGAGTGGGGTGATGTAGTCAAAAGAACAAGACAGACAGTGCTGAATGGGTTAACCAGGTTAAGTAGACTTCCCAGGTAATTGTGGTTCAAGTGTGGTCTTCCTCCTGTACTTTACTTAACAAATTAACTTCATACGTCAGAACAGAACTGTCTTATTATGTATAGTATTCATATCATAGAGCATTTCCAATAAGTCTGTTAAATTTGAACAAGGTTTGGCCTACATTGTGTGTAATTCTGGGAATGTCTGACAGTCGTTCAGTGGAAAATTGCCTGGTTCCCCCATGTCTGCTCATGGATCATTTAGAGGAGACAGGATGCAAGGCTGAGTCCCAAAACTCATGAGGCATCCAGGGAGTTTCGGTCGCCTTGAACATGCCTGGGCAGTGAGCTATGGAGGATTTATTTGTAGTTAAATATGAAAATTAGTAGAGTGGTCCAGTCTGTGTAGTTTGTCATCTTGCATTGCACTCTGACACCCAATAAAAGCCTCTTAAATACCAGGAACCGCAGTCCAGCTCATATTTTAAACTGCCTCAAGTTGATTTTTCTTTAATTCTAGCATACATTAAAAATAATCCTATAATTTTACGTAGTTTCTAATTAAGGCAGCATCTGGTTTGGAAACAGCCAAAGATTTGTGATCATAACCACTCAGTGTTTGACCCTGAAGACAGCCATGTATAATCAACAATGTTTGCATTACAGGATGTTCATTTGGAGGTCGATTTTATTCTCTGGAAGACACATGGCACCCAGACCTAGGGGAGCCCTTCGGTGTCATGCACTGTGTCCAGTGCTACTGCGAACCTGTAAGTCTTTCATCATTGCGATTTCATTCCACATGACACGTTCGCTCAGTGTCTGTGCAATAGCAGGATTAAAAAGCTCTAACTCGAGGTGAGGTGACTGACTGTGTCTGTTCCCTTGGTGTTTCTCTGGCAGCAAAAGAGTCGTCGTGGAAAGGTGTTTGGGAAGGTAAACTGCAAGAACATCAAGCAGGACTGTCCAGACCCAGACTGTGATGATCCTATCCTGCTGCCGGGTCACTGCTGTAAAACCTGTCCTAAAGGTAACCATGCTTCGACCCAAACTCACCACCTGCTACTCCCAGGTTTCCATGATCTGTCTTGTGATCCATAATGTAGCAGTGTTAAATGCATAAGAAATAGCCAGCTGAAAAAACAAACAAGCACAGCGTAGCTCATAAAACCTCATGGGGGGAAAAGCAGAACTGAATTGCTCTTTGTTCTTTCCCTCCTTTCTTGCATCAATAACTGCTTTTCCACTGTTTTTGTTGATTCGTGGTTCGATTCATGCTTCTCCCTTTCTTCTTCCGTGTCTCCTTCCTCCCTATCTTCTTCATTCCCTGTTGCACTCCCACATCTTCAGTTTTTTCTTTCCCCCTTGGGTCAACTAGATAGCCTTCAGAACAGCTGCTGGATACAATGAGCAAGTCAATTGATTTTCCATTCAGCCGCATCAAATGGACGTTTTCTCTAACCAGCTTCAACTGAAAGTACCACCCATCTATTTAGCCTCATTCACACGTAGCCACTTACCTTGTCTCCACACTGCTGCACACACAATTTCACCTTATTAGAGAGTTCGAGCTCCCCTGCACATGCTCACACTCTCACACACACAGGGTGGGTCTTCATGCCACACTGTTATTCAGCAGATTGACTGTTTTTCTATGCTGTGTGTCTGGTAATGGAATGGAAAGTAAAGGTAAAGCACTGTGGGGAAAGCACTATGCTGTGTGCGTGTGTCAAGAATTGGACAGGCCCGTGACTGTGTGTGTGTGTGCGCTGTGGTCAGGTTTTAAGGAAAAGGTTGAGTGTGTTTGTCTTAGCTTTGGCACCCTTGCACCTAGTATGTTTGTGTAAGTGATGGAAAATGGTGTGTGTGTTTGTGTGTTTGTATGTGTGTATGTGTAATGACTGGTGCACCTGAGGATACAGTATTGCTAAGTGGGGAGAAGTGAGAGTGACACTACCCAGAAGCCCTCAAGCGTGCCCAGTGGAGCAGAGGAATGAGGGAGGAATGATGAGATTTGAGATTTGTGTGTGTGTTGTGCGTGCGTGTGTGTGTGTGAATGAGACACAAAGAAAGAAAGCAGACAGTCCAGCTGAGCTCCTCAGAAAACAGTGGGTGACTAAGAGCCAATGTGAGCTTTTCTTTCTCAAGAACATGTCAGAGGAGCTGTATTTGGCTGAATGAGCACCGCTGCATGTCTCGCTGTGTATGTTTGTGCATGTGTGTGTGTGTGTGTGTGTAAAGCAGTGAGGTACTCATTACATCAGGACGCGCAGCAGTTTGTGTGGAACAGCGGGTCATTGTTAGGATCGCACGCCAGCGTCACTCCCAATTCTCCTTAAGCTCATCAGCTGCAAAACTACCCTGGTTAGTTACCCCAAGAGAGGTAGAGGGAGAAAGAGAGAGCAATGAGTGAGGAGGACAGAGAGAAGAGGTTCTAGCTTACAGCACTGGATTGAAATTGTGTTTTATATTACCAGGTACTGACAATGTTTCAAAAAGAGACACTAAAAGTTTTTTTAGGAACTGTAATAATAACTGTTATTACTGCTAGTAGTGTTCCTTCAAGAAAACACTAATAAAACAGATTTGTATTCTTTTACCAAATCATAAAACATACAGTTGATTGAGGTCAGTGTAAATCTACTATGAACTGAATATTGGCATACTTGCAACACTTCTGTGTACTTTTTGGTAATAGTAATTTTAAAGCATGACCTACAGGCGAACCTACAGGTGTTCAGCAGGTATCTCAACCTTTTTAACTGTTTTTATTCTTTTGCAGGTTCAGGTGACAAAAAACAGACTGACTCTGTGCTGGACAGCTTTGAGTATTTCCATGAGAAGGGCAAAGAGAAGGAGGATGACCTCCACAAATCTTACAACGACAGATCCTACCTGAGCTCTGAGGACGTGGGCCCTGGGGAGAGTCGAACTGGTCAGTTCTGAGCACCCATGGACAGATCCACATAATGCAGAGCTTAAAACAACACAATGCAATATGACTACAAGAATGAAGTATTCAGGACTCATAAGGTTTCATACTCATGCCACATCTGTGCACAGATTAAGCACTCTGCCTTTTCTCTCCTTCTGCAGACTTTGTAGCAGTGTTGACAGGAGTAACGGGCTCATGGCTGCCCAGCTCAAGTGGTGTTGCCAGAGTTCGCTTTGTTCTGACCAGAAACAGCCTGGCCTTCTCCATCACATACCAGAGGTAAAACACTCAGTGTATCACACCAGAAACATCTACTTCTTTGTTTGTTTGTTTTTTGTATCTTTGTTCTATGAAGGTGTTGCTCCTTCTTTTTAAGATCGGCTGCAGTACCATCAGTGCTGTGCTAACTCTTCCATCTCATCTCCTGTTTATCCCAAACAAACTGGGAGTGTTTAGAGATTTTTCTGTTGTTTAACCATTGTTTTGTTGTGGAAATCAGCAGAGTTGGAGAAAAAAATGTTATGACTATGAATATACAGTAGAAAATATCCTTATACATTCAATATTTGTCGCTCTTTTATTCTTGCATCTCACTCACATCTCACCCTCACTTTCCAGAATGGGTCGTCCCAGTAAAATAGTCTTCCTGGACTCAGATGGGACCACTACTTATGAGTACAGAGTCCCCAAGGGACAGTCAGACATGGTAAGACATTATAAGAAAAGAAAATCACCTCCTCTTGCTTCCGTTAGCCTTGTTTTTGTTGCATGCATGTCTGTGTGTTTCCTGAGAGAGAAATTAAGTACCAGCATGATGAATGCTTTCACCGTCTGACTCTATGCTTAAACTCTGAACTCCTCTCCCATATCTCACTCTGCAATAATAAATGATAAACACACGAACAGACACATGCATACACACACAGTGACACTTCCTCTCTGTTTCACTGCCTGTTTCAAAACAGCTCAAACTCAGAGTCAGTGCAGTCACTCACTCACTGACACTAAAAACCACCATCAGGTTTGAGGTGTTTAATAAAAGGCTAACGTTATCCAGATAAATCAGAAAACTGATATGTTGGTGTAACAGTAGTGACCATGCATGTGTGTACACATACTCCCTAAGGCCTGACACTATCACTACACACCATTTCCTGCCAAAATACACACCGCTCCATGTTCTATTTCAGACGTGAACTCTGTTCAGCAAGGCAGGAGCCTCGTAAATACAAGTCCTAGAAATTGGCCTGTTATTATTTTTTAGATAAATGTCAGCGTCAAGCACCAGAGGACCTTAGAGAAAACACTCTGGCGCAAAAAATGAAGACGGAGGAGGTTTGCTGGAGCGAAACTTTTGCAAAGAGAGAATTTTTCACATGTTACATCACTGCTTAGCAGGGGGACAGAGAGTATCGCTAATTAAAATGGAGATTACCCCTGAACTCTGAGTTATGAGGTGCCGGCACACTGCCACATTTCTTCCCTCCGCTCTCAGGGAGAAGCTGTGGTTTTATGTTGAAGCTTTGCAGCCTGGGGTTGAGAGTACAATCACACAGTTTGATGTGTTTAGCAGATGTGCATGTGTTGTCTCTGTTTGGATCTGTGGTTGTCTGTTTGTCTTAATGTGTTTTCATGAGAGCAAGTAATACAAAATGCCTTTTATATAATAGGTTTCGTGCTCATGTACAATTTCGTCTTCACTGCCATATCACTGCAACTTACCTATTTGTGTGTCTGTGTGTGTTTCTGTGTGTAGATCTGTGGAGTATGGAAGAACATGGCTAAGCCTCTCCTGCGACAGCTGCAGTCTGAGCAGATGAGGATCAGCATGATTACATCGACCAGCAGACGAGAAGAAGTGGAGGGAAAGATCATCAAACACAGGGCGCTGTTTGCTGGTGTGTATGCATTTGGGATAATATAGTCTTCTCATAGTTAATTTTTTATAGTGTTGCTCTAGACAAGTGTATGCCTGTGTCTTTGTGCTTTAACACACGGTAAACTCACTGTTTACAGAGCAGCAGGGTTGTATATCTCATGCAAGCTTTGTATGGATTAATGTAGCTAAACTGTGTGGGCTTTGTTTACAACATAGACGTCCTGTAAGACAATGCAAATACTAATGTGCATATGTCTTATGTACAGAGACATTCAGTTCAATGCTGACATCAGAGGAGGACAACACAGGCATGGGAGGAATTGCCATGTTGACCCTGAGTGACACTGAGAACAACCTCCACTTCATCCTCATCCTGCAAGGCCTCATCAAACACAAAGGCAAAGGTGAGAGGGGAGGAAGGAGAAAAGCAAACAGTGGGAAGAGACCAAAGCTGAAGGAACAGTGTATGGGAAAACAGTGACAATGAGATGGAGAGTAAATTAAGGTTTTAAGTTCACTCAGTTAATCATTCCTGCAAGTATAAAAGGTAAACAAAAGCTCTGTCATTTTCTGGGAAACGGTTTCCACACATCTTAGTGCTTCAAAGAAGAAACCTCCCCGAATTAGGGAACATCAAGGAGTAACCTCAAGAAAACTGCCTCTCTCTGTCTCTTTTTCTTCAGATCCCCTTTTGGTGCCGATCCGAGTCCAACTGGTGTACCGCCAACATATCCTGAGAGAGATTCGAGCCAACATCACCTCTCATGTGAGTAACAACACACATTAACCCAAAACCAGAACCAACCAAAATCCTGCCGATGGGTTTGAAAAGAATGTTATCTTTTAAAAATCGCCAAAATGACACCATTTATTGTAGAGAGACTGCAGAAACAGACATTCCAACGCCCCTTGAACTAACCATGTCTGGTGTGCAGTTCTGTTGGGAAATTTAACCGAATCTAGGCTTAAAATTGTAAGAGCTCATCAAAACCTCTTTATTCTTAAGTCAGTAGTGTTAAATGGATCCTGTAAGAAACAAAAAAATCTATTTATATTGAATAAATAAAGAAATTAAACTTTTATTTTTCTCTTTGTATGATTTATGGCGTAATAACATTGTTATGACGCCATAAAAATGTTTTTTTGCTGCACATAAAAACATTTTTGGGTTTTCTATTACTAGCCACGGTGGTGCTCTTTCCACAGAGGTGCAAGACTTTGTATTAGAAAAAAGGAACCTGTTTGGGATTCAGAGCGTTAATAAGATGTACAGTTTGACCACAATGGGTCTTTAAAGGGTAAAAATTGCTGATGATCAGACAGACATGTGCAGAAAATGCACATTTTCTACACACTATTTGTAAAAAACGAAATCCATCTCCACCAAGTGATACAACCAGGAGGTTTTAGGTAAAAAGTTTTTAGTGGGACAGAGTTAAGGGGGTGACTGGTGGAGGAGCAGGAGTTGTTTTCAGTTGGAAACACATGACACAGCAACACACTCCTGCACCCCCTTGTTGGAGACGGATGTGGTTTTGTCACCACATCCTACCAGTGTTGTCGCCGCCGCTCTGATCACAGCTAACTACCCTGAGACATGACAAGAAAAATGGATGGAGAGGAAGAGTGAGGAGACAACAAAAGAGGAGAGAAAGTGAGGCTTTCGCAGGAGACAGATGTGAACGAGGGATGAGACACAGAGGGAAGAGGGGAGGGAGGGAGGGAGGCGAAGAGGATGCACTGCGTACACACTCCTCACACATGTCAGTGGTTAGTGGTCTGTGGGCTGAGATGGATGGAGGGAGGAAGGAGGGAGGGGGAAGGAGGAGTGATGAAAGGCGGGTCTGGTTTTAATTCTGCCAGGAATTGCGTGAAGGGCCGATGCGCCTCTTCGAGCCTAGCGGTGAGAGACATCGTCCGTGAAAAATAAGTGCAAAGTTTGAGCTCAGCAGCTAAAACATGTCCCCTCAAACCGTCCTCGAGCTAGATGCTGAAATGCAGTCTGCTGACTCATTTTAAGTTCTGCTGAGTAAAAGATGCATATAAACAACAGCATATATCATTTCATTTTTGTACTCCTAATACACACCTAGACAAGCAACCCTGACAGTGTTACTGCTCTGCCTGATTTACACAACACCTCAGTACAGTATATCCATCTGCACTTCGCGTCCTTATTATTATTCTGTCTATTCATTTTCCCAAATTAAAGTCACCTTCCCTCTGTCCAGCCCCTTCTCCGTTCCCGCTCTGTTTTGGCTCCTTGCTGTGTGGATTTATGGTACATGTATATTTATATTGAACAGAGGCCCCAAGGTCATAAAAGTAACATTTCTTCAACACGCTCGTACATCTGTCCTATTAATCCAGCATTTCTCAACGTCTTTCTGGAGTCCAGTCTGCCTGCTTGAAATTAAACTTCTCCCAGTATGAAACGCGTTAAGGCAATGCAAGCCATATTTTCGCCTCAGGTTTGTGTAGCTGAACTGTTTGTGTCCTTAATGGTTTCTGGTTTTGTGATGCTTTTGTGACTGCTGTATTTATTTTATGCTGAGGACATTTCACTGTCCTGGGATCTGTTTTGCTCTCTGGTGCTCAGCTCATCTTTGTTTAGTATAAACTGTAGAAAAATGCTCATTTTAGTTGGAAAGAAATCCCCAGTGTGTGTTTCATCTAAATAAGTTGGGTTTTAGTTACTCTGGTAACATGTCATTGTTGTACCAACATCATGTCAACTGGATCTAAACGGTGTAATGTGACATTTTCATTACTGGTATTGGAAATTTGGTATTTGTTTACAGCGGAATTTGGTTTTATATGGTTTATCCACTTACTGACCCACACATATTGTCTTAGTTTCGTACTAACTATTTCAATCTGTGCAGGATCCCGACTTTGCGGAGGTGCTGACAGACCTGAATAGTCGCGAACTGTTCTGGTTATCTCGAGGTCAGCTGGAAATCACTGTGGCAACGGAGGGCCCAGATCCCAGACAAATCTCTGGCTTCATCACTGGCAGAAAATCTTGTGACAGTAAGTGCTCCTGAACCACACACCTTCAGCCAGGTGAAATGCAAACGCATTGTCTTCTAGCGCTGCAGAGGCAACAAACACTGAGGCTGCTAAGAATGTGTTTTGTGTCATAGCTGGTTTGTGCTCGTCCATCTGTGACTGTTTTTGTCATTCCCCTCTATAAATACTCTTTCTTTCTGCCTCCATTCTTTCAAGTCTTATCACTGGGGAAAACCATGTTTATAGACCTTCTGTTTGACTTGGTGGCCCACCAACACTGTGTATGCATGTGTGTGTTTGTGTGTGAGAGACAGAAAGAGGTTTCAGGAATGTTGTGGACAGCCCAATCGTCTGAAACCGTTAAAGCATGCACACATGGTCTTTCCACAGGACGCATAGTTGAACATGAACATTGAACATCAATGCTTCCAGCGCTTTGAAACACTTTGAAAGTCGCTTCTATTCTCACATACGCAAAAAATATCAACGCAAATATGCGTAAAGATGCTTGTTTTTAAAATGTTTACACACAGTCTCTCTCACACACTGGTGCTGCCAAGGTCACAGTCTGCTGGACCTGACTCTCCATGCCGGTGTTCCAGTGCTGTGATTAACAGCTTGACGTTATGTGTGAAGAATTCAAACCCAACACACTCCTTTCCCCTTTTTCCTCCTCCTCTTTCCCGCTCTCCTTCTCTTAGTCTCTCCCTTCAGGTCTCGGTCCCATCATCGGCTGTCGTCTTTGTGTAGCTGTAGCGTCATTCCTCCTTTCTGGCTTTTTTTTCTGTCTCAGTGTCATTTTTCAAAATTTTTCTGGACGCTTTAGTCATCTTTCTGCGTTACTCATTCTCTCCTGTCCCCTCAGCTCAATCTTTTTAAGCCTGCTGCATTCAGCACGGGTTACCTCATTCTAAGGCTTAACCTTGGGTGGGTTTTTGTATGTGTGTGTGCAGCTATATGTATGTTTTTGGGCCAAGGTCTCACACAACTACATGAGCAGACACGCCTCCTGATTAGTGCTTCAATTGAATCTGTCTCCTCAATGACTTTCTCTCAGAGAAGGGATGACATTATGGGTATGTGGTTTCGATGTATATGTGGCTACACAACATGAGGGAATGTAATGTGCCCCTTTCTTTCCCCTCCTTCAACCAAGCAGAAAATTTTAACATGACAGAAATCATTGCCTCATCTCGCATGCTGTCAGGCTGCACTATGGTTTAAGGGAGGGAAAGTCCAGGGGGAGAGGTGATGGTTTTAGATAAGTAATGTGAGCAGGAAAGTAGATTTTTGATATTAATCTGTCTTTGTTTGGCTCAGCCATTCAGAGTGTGATGTCCAGCGGCGATGCATTGACTCCAGGAAAGACGGGAGGCGTGGGATCCGCTGTCTTCAACCTCCACGATAACGGAACACTGGACTACCAGGTTTGGATCTGTTCACTCTTAGAGGCAGATTGTTGTTTTTAAAAACTGTATTTCACCTAATAGCTTCTTTTTATATTCCATGTCTGTGGTTGGTTATGGTAAAACAATAACACAGGTACTTTAAATTTACTAAATGTTGCAGAGGTTGCCGTTGAGACATGTTCATGTATGTTTTGGGTCACACCTGGTCGAGTTGATGATGCAGACTTGTAAACTGGATTTGACAGGAAACCCTTAACACACAGGAAAATAGCTGTGTTTCCGTAATGTATATTTATTCCCATTTGGATGTATCACATTAGAATAAGGTGATCATAATAGCAAAACCTGAAAAAAACACACTCAAGTTGATGTGCTTTGGGGGAAATGGAAACTTTTTTCTCTGAAGTTCTGATGTAGTGAATATTTAACTCACATGTCTGGTTCTTTAGTCTTCACCTCAGCATGAAACATATCCAGTGCACTAACTACATAACTTTACTGACTGAAAACAAGGCTTCTCATAATTTTTCTTTTAAGATCGCCAAAGTTTTGTTTATTTTTTTCTTGTTCTGTGATGTTTTTTTAGCGGTTGACAAACAACTGGTTTTGCTTTAAGCTTCTGCTCTTGTGTATTACATTCGCAGTGTCGTCTGTGCTGCCATCATCTCACGACACTACAGAGCATTGTTTGTTTGTTCCAAAGCAGTTATGGAAACAATCCTAATTCACTTTTTTTAAGCAACGTTTCAAAAGTTTGCTTCAGATTATGGTTTATATTACTGTCAATATGTTTTTTAGATTATCCTCTACTAAAACGTTAGTAAAATGATCAAACAATATAAAGCCGGGTCACAGCACATTAAACCGTTAATGGTGCATGTACACATTCCCCCTTTCACTGCTGTCAAATCAAACTGAACCACAACAAACATAACCAGTAAATAAGATCATATTCAGACCATATTTTAAGACATTCTGTACAAAAATGACCTACTTTAATAGGTATCTGTCATTACCTATAAAAGTTTAATGACCTGGTTAAACCTCTGGGGTCTGAGTCATTCTGTCTTATTACTGGGGTATCGGTTCTGTTAATATATGCAGGGTGTGCATTTAAATTCAGCACTACAAGGCACAAGCAAGTAATTTTATTTTCAGCACAACATGGATCATTTGAATATGTATGCTTAACAAATCATTCAGTTTCCACAACAAATAATTATGCAAAAAGTTTATTACTTTCACATTTGTAGCCTGAGGCAAACAAAAACTGTGCACAATTTCGTCGGTACTGTCCCTATTTGTTTCTGGTTGGTTTTCTGTTAGTTTCGTCACAACAACTGTGCAAACATTGTTTTCACATTTGTAGCTGAAGGACTCAAATAAGAAACAGACATAAACATGTGAATCTCTATTTATAAAGTCCATGTTAAAAAAAAAACAGAACTATTTTTGTCAAAACTAGATGCCAAGTGAGAAGAAAAGTAGAAACAAGTCTTCATGTAGAGCTCCAGAAAACTATCTAAACACCTTGTGCGCTCCCTGAAGGTTGCTTCTGTGTTGCAGTAGATTTCTAAATGCTTGGGACACAGCACAGATCTCAATCTCACTCTCTGTCTCAGTGGTGTGTATAAATCGGCCATTTTGCAAATGTAATTGGTGCACAGTTCACTACCTGAGAACGTGGCTTGTGATTCAAGAGAGATTAGAGAGAAAGAGATTAAGGCATTAAATCGGAGGATAAAACATCAAATTATCGCTTTAATTATTTTGGATTTCCATAATGGACTACTAAGCCCCTGGATGGAATATAAGAACATGAATTGGATCATTGTACCACCTGAAATGTACACTGCAGGACAGTTTTTAAAGCAAGTCGCTGCAAGCATCTGTTAGAGGTAATAATAAAGTATGAAGTGAGTGCTGTTGCAATCGTGGATGACTGATGCAGCCCCAGAGAGTTAAACACATCTTACAATTACTGTGCCCCTTCTCTCTTAGTCAGATTCATAATAAATCACAGTAGTACAATGACACATACACGCCTTTTGCACAGTAACACTCAGCAAAACACAATCAGAGTGGAGGAGGTCTTTAACCATTTCTCCCTCTCCCTCCTCCAGGTTCAGGTGGCAGGGCTCTCCAGTGATGTCGTTGGCCTCACGATTGAGTTGAAGCCGCGGCGGCGAAACAAGCGTTCTGTCCTCTACGACTTGACACCAGAGTACAGCAAGGCCACAGGGCAGGCGGTGGGCAGCTGGAGTCGTCTGGAGGCTCGACACATCCACATGCTGCTCCAGAACGAACTCTTCATCAATGTGGCCACAGCACACAGCCAGGAGGGGGAGCTGAGGGGGCAGATCAAGGCCCTGCTGTACAGTGGCCTCGATGCACCCAGACATGGTATGGATCGATGGAGGCAGGGGAGGGAAAATGGCGGGGGTCATGAAATGTGTGAAATATATGAAAACACACAGAACTGCTTCAGAAATGCACTGCATGTAAATATGCACTCTCATGAATTAATTTGTCATCCTTTACTTTTGTGTTCTTCCTCCAGAGCTGCCCACACCTCTTGCAGGCCACTTTGTTTCACCACCAGTAAGAACTGGAGCTTCTGGCCACGCCTGGGTGTCAGTGGACAAACAGTGTCACCTGCATTATGAAATAGTTGTTGCCGGCCTCAGTAGGACCGACGACCTCACCGTGAACGCCCACCTCCATGGTCTGGCTGAAATCGTAGAGATGGACGACAGCAGCACCACACACAAGAGGCTGCTGACCGGCTTCTACGGCTCACAGGTACATCAGTGGGCGCACAAATACAAGAAATGCAAACACCAACACATCAAATGCATAAAACACATTACAAAGAAACACACTTACACTGTTCATCCTTTCTCCGTCAGGCTCAGGGAGTGTTAAAGGACATCAGTGCTGAATTACTGCAACACCTGGACCAGGGAACAGCTTTCATCCAGGTCAGCACCAAGATGAACCCTCGAGGAGAAATACGAGGACGGGTATGTAAAGAGAGTGCTACCAACTTCTACATTCACGTTTTGCTTTTAAAAATAAGTATGTGGCAGAGCTAGACTGATAAACCTGTTTACAGAATGAACAGGGTTCACTGGGCGTTGAGAGTTCAGTGAAAAAGCTATAAAATGATGAATATGAATAGCATCAATGCAACATAACTGCAAACAGATAAATCAATACAAGCCATATGTATGTCGATTTAAAACATGACATGACACAACCATTTTACTACAGCAGAATACACAGTGACTTCTCCTATGCAACCGATTGCTTGATAACCACACAGTACGATACCAATAAGCAGTGAAGCTGGGCTGCTTGCCTAAAAAGTGGTTTCTAAAAATGAAAGCAATGAAGATAATAAGACAGTTTCTTCTTTTAATTGTTGAAAACTGCAGAAATCATTCATTTTTGAAGAGATTTTTGGCCGTCAACACAAGAATTTCAGAAATCTGAGATGTCGGAGCCAGACTTTTTTTTTTTAAGTTGGTAATTACATTACAGGAAGAAAAGAGCAGGAGTATAGTAGAGTCCTTGGGGCTTCTTTTTACCATCTGAGTGTTTATGTGTCTGTGTGATTGTTCATTTAGCGCTCACTAGCCCACACAAACACACATTTCCACTGGCAGGTGTTGTCTGCCTGGAGAGACTCTAATGAAAAGTGAATTTTATTGGGGTTCAGAGACACACAAACGCAGACCACAGTCGCCCACAAACCTAGCTGCAGCTTTGCAGGTGTAGTGGTTGATGAGTTCTTGTAGACTGCCAGGTACTAACAGTGAAAGTGATGACACACACTCAACCGCACACTCACAACAGTAGGATCAAGCTGTTTTAATAGAAAACAGGTCCAGCACATAAACAGCCATCTGCTTGGGAGCACAGCAGCCCTCCATTTAGGAACACTTAACAAGTTGACTTGACACCAGCTTTGAGTCAGGTGTGGCCAACAAATCTCTTATGTCCTAAGCTTAATATTCTCTTTTTTGATTTCTCTACCTTGTTTTCATCTACCCCTTTTATCACAACACATTTCATCCACCCTTCTTATTTTTCTCTCATGCCCTCCACCTCCATCTGTCACTTTACTTTTCTCTTTTCCCACACATTTCCTCTCTCCAGGTCCATGTGCCAAACAACTGTGAGTCTGGGACGAAGGCGGACGAGGTTGAGTTTGATGATGTTTTTCTAAAGGACCCCGAGGAGTTGAAGAAAGACCCCCATACCTGCTTCTTTGAGAACCAGCACCACGCTCATGGTTCCCGGTGGACGCCAAACTACGACAAGTGTGTCTCCTGCAGCTGCCAGGTAAGAAGAACAAACACAGAGGCAGAAATGAAATGGGCCCTTTGATGGTTCAATTAACACCGGAATGTAAACGCATTCAGAGTGAAGCTGGAAAATACATTTGTCTGATGTTTTTGAAAGGGCACATAAGGGCTGAATGTTGTATAACAACTTGTGTTATACACAAATAAAACTTTCTTCTTCTCATCTTTCTGCGTGTTTTTTGCAGAAGCGAACAGTGATCTGTGATCCGGTTATCTGTCCAGTGTTAACCTGCTCCAGAACCATTCAGCCCGATGACAAGTGCTGTCCAATTTGTGATGGTAAGACTGTCGGAGATTTTGGTTCTATTTATGTGTATAATATCAGGTTTTATACTGGATCTAGTGATTTGAGTTCCTGGTTTCTGTGGACAGTTTGTTCTTTTGGTTAATGCCCCATGGTTAATCATGCTGCTTAAAATTAATTCTGTTTTTATGCATCCATTTCTCTTTTCCTGTACAGAGAAAAAGGAGCCCAAGGACACCAAAGCTCCAGAGAGGGTGGATGAGCATCCTGAAGGTAGGTCCCACCTCTGATTCAGCTTCTTTGCCCTTCTCTTTGCTTTTTTTCTCTGTCCTTTCATTCTGTGTTGTCATTTTCCCTCTACATGTCTGTAAACTGCATTTTATCCACTGAATTTGGATAATGTGCACACAGACAGAATGTAGCTGTGGACCATTCAGGGATTTTCTCGCTGACTGTCTTGTTCTTTCTCTCTCTCAGGTTGTTACTTTGAAGGAGACCAGAAGATGCACGCCCCAGGAACCACATGGCATCCCTTTGTTCCTCCCTTTGGCTACATTAAATGTGCTGTCTGCACTTGCAAGGTAAATATACATCAATAAACCCACTCACATCTGGCTGGATTTACTTTCCAAAGGCTCTTAATGGATCATTTCATTTGTATTAGACTCCAAAGACGCTGAGCCATAAATACGTTTCTCATCAGTTCTTTCTTGGGGAATGTTACAACGATTTATGTGGAAAAAGCAATATGTTAGCTTCATTTGGTGCTGAAAAGAAGAATTGCTGCTAACCTGCTGTTATTGCTGTATTTACCTTTAGGGGTCCACAGGGGAGGTTCACTGTGAGAAGGTGACGTGTCCGGCGTTGACCTGCAGTCAGCCGGTGAGACGCAATCCCTCCGACTGCTGTAAGGAGTGTCCGGAGGAGGACAAGACCCCAGCTGGAGTGGAGCACAGTGACATGATGCAAGCAGATGGCCCGAGACACTGCAAATTTGGAAAGAACTATTACCAGAACAGTGACAGCTGGCATCCCTGGGTGCCGCTGGTGGGCGAGATGAAGTGCATCAACTGCTGGTGTGATGTAAGTATTGTGATGCCAAGAAACAGGACCCAAGTGATCCAAGTTTGTTCTGTTACATACACACAAAGTTGTTGTTCCATTGAAAATAAAGTAATTTTATGAAGACAATGTATTTGAAAATAATATTGAAATATATGTTTTACTATAACCTGAATTAAAGAAATTAATCAAAGTTCAAAGTAGCAGTAGAACAGAATACAAGTGCTTTGATAAGAAAGATCTGAAGCCAGCACTTGAGCAAATGTGCTGTACCTGTGTGTGGAGCCTTTTTCATCTAATTAAACTCTAAAAATGCTCTGTGCAATATTTTGGTATCAACAAAGGGCCAGATAGCTACGTATAATGCAGGACTGCAATGTCAAGGTTGATTAGTTGGCCGATATGCTCTCATCCATCGCTTGTGTTACTTTCCTAAAGAGAAGAGTGCTCCATCAGCAGTCCATTATTTTTGGTGGCAGGAGAAACAGACAACCCTTTGGATCTGGCCCCACCTAATGGACACCGATCTAACTTATTTAACGTTTACCTAACTTTTAGTCCCAGTCAATTTAACTGACACCATGTCAAAGAAATTGTCTGTGTGGCTTGATTTGGTTCAAACAGATGGACAAAAGTTGAGTGTAGACTTTGCAAACAGTAGTTTTCATATTACAGCTGAAAAACCAACATGGCAGATAGTCTCAAAAATTGGGAGACTAACTTCTGTTATATTCCTTAATAGTTCTTGTGCTGGGATGATCTGTTGTTTTATGTTCATAAATCATATGAATACAGCTGTGCTCTCATGGGCTCCAAGTCAGTTGTTATCATTTCACTATAAAATAACCAAGGTCAAAGAATTTAATTTGCTGCAAATTCTAACTTTTCACGTTTATTTATAAGTCATTTAAGCTAATAAGGATACAGTAGGAGTGCACTCAGCCCACCGTGGAACATTTAGTTCATCTACAGATAACATCCAGGTAGAGTAGCAGAGGTAGCGACGAGCTGGGGAACATAGTGGTCCATTTAGCAGCTTAAGAGCCAAAAAAAGTCTTCAGGAGCTAGTGGAGACCAAAAGAAGAGCAAAAAGGAGAGTGAATATTGGAGTTGAACTGTCCCAAATACCATTTTTGTGCTCCAGAGCTTCTGTAGCAATCAGTAACAAATATTTGTATGTATTTGTATTTTGGGTTATCCTTTAACAAATCCAAAGACTTAATAACGAGCTATTGTAATGCCCCAGATGTCCCCACATTCCTTCTTTTACCTTATGTATTATAATTAGTTGCAACAATTTTCAAAGCAAAGCTCATGTTTTGATTATTTGCAACATTGCTGTAGATAAAAGCAGCTTCATCATAGTGTCTACAGACATTAGCTAAGCTAGGTTTGCTCGCCAGTATGGTCCTGTTTATTGTGCCATCAAACATTAGCCTACAACTTAACAGCCTTCCAGCGAGTTTTCATGCTCGTTGTGTCACTTTGATAGGCTACTTTCAAGCCACACATTTGGCACACTGCTTTGGTCTTGCAATTGCTCAATTTAAAGTGTTCCCACACAGTGAGGTCCTTTTTGCCAAGTCGTACTGAAGCATGTTCAGCTGCTAGTGAGAGAGCAGTTTGCTTCTAGTGCTAGCCTACATATTAGCACATAGCGCAACTTTATATGTTGATGGTCACTGTTGTGTTTAGAGTCTGTTGTACCAAAAACACCAAAAATACATGATAAAGGTACAATATAAAATAAAATAAAATAAATTCCACATTTTTAGCTGTTTGCAGTAACCCTCCATCTTCCTTCTTTTTTCTCTGCAGCATGGTGTGACCAAGTGTCAGAGGAAACAATGTCCAGTACTGACCTGCTCCAACATCACCCGCACAGATGGCTCATGCTGTCCTGAATGTGGTGAGCAGTGCACACACATAAACACACACTGCTGGACATTACACAAGGCACTGTCCACCTCGGATACACGGGAGATTCCTCGTTGAGTCAAAATAATCAGCACTCTGTACAAATCTGCAATGAGATCTTGTTAATGCAGCCACTCAGAAGGCTGCTTTTGGTTGCTGCTAATGTGGTTAAAAGTTCTGGCTTTGGCTGGAGAGTTTTCCTGGCTTATGATGATTCAAATTCTCCTACCGAGTTTTTTCCACCCTGACATGAAAAAGGTTTTATTTGAAGCTGTGAAATACTGGCACAATGTTCACATCAAACTACAGCACCAAAATCTCACTACTTGCGTCCTAAATTTTTTTTCTGCTCTCTGTAGATGACAGAGATGACGATGACCTGATGATGAAGGCTCCAGACAAAAGACGAACCATGAGACACTGATCCATTGGGACACACCCAAAAGGAGCCCAAACCCATCTCTAGCTATTCAATCCCCCTCCTCTTCTTCTTCCTCTCGGATGGACCCAAACCCAGAGCTGCACTCTGGGTTCTTGCCCACCTCTGTCCTCCCTCCTCACCTGACACCCACCCTGTTATCAGCTTCAGGATTGTAATGAGGAGAGAGGAGCAACGACGGCGGGATAACAGAAAATGGATATAAAAGACTTAAGTGAAGGGATGAAGCTTCGGAGAGGACCAACCAGACTTTACTCACCTGCTGCCTTCTGCTTCCTGCCCTCAGTGTTTGCTGGAATTTCTTGTCGCTCAGTTTTCTCAAAGCAGGGACTTGCGGTGTGGCTGTAGCAGTAGCACAGCTGTTCAAGGGGACTCCTCTGAAAACCAGCTGGATTTGAAATGTGGGTCGGATTGTGCGAGTTGTATTTCATCGACAGGGCTTCTTTTTGAAGTACAGCCATACTGTAGCTACTGCAGCTCTCACCGCTCTCACTGGACACAGTGGGGAAAGTGTTGCTTAAATCTGTGTGAATGTGTGTGAGCGCAGGTGTGTGTTTTTCTCTTTAAAAAAAAAAAATACAACTAATCAGCAATACAGACAGTAAATGTAGTGGGTGGCCAGTTGGAGTTCAATAACTTAAATAAAACAAACAAAAAAACAGTAAAAGCTGGGAAGTCATTGCTACTTGTCTCTTCATCTAGTCTGCAGTTTTCATTTGTCATAAGAATATATTTCCACTCAGTATCACTAATGTAGGTGTCGGGATCAAGTCCACTTGATCTCACTGCTTCTCTGCTTTGGTTGTTCCCGTTTCTGTTTTGAATTGTAATATTTTATGGATTTTTCTATCACTGTCGTTTATGAATATGAAGCTGGTTTGTATTTTGTATTTATTGAATGGTGTGGAAACAAAATAAAAAAAGATGTTTGTTGGTAAAAGAGGGGATGCCTGTGGGTTTGTTTTGGATGCCGCTGCCGACCAGCTTCCCCTAATAATCCCTCCCTAGCTCCCTTTGTGCATTTATATCTCTGCTTTTATCTTGAAAAGCCTTGGGATTTCACTTTTCCACTTTGGTAGCTTCTCTCTCTCTGTTGTTTCTCTTTCCTCCCAGTTGTTCACATATGGAGCTGTGATCAGAGGGGTGACAAGCCAGGTTGGCCTTCATTCCTAGCTTTTCCTTTCGCTTTCGCCATTGTTGTGTTTTTGCCTTTTTATAGCCTCCGTCATCTGCCACTCTTCTTTCTTTCCTCATTAAATTCTTTCTCTTCTGATCTTCTTTTTATGTCCTTTAATTTCCTGTTGTCTTTTCACCATTTCTCTTTTACACAGTTTCCCTTTTCCTTGTCTCCTCTATTCCTCCTCTTTTTCTTTCCTTTCCTTGCTTGCTTTCCTACTCAGACAGTCACCACATGTGCTCAGTGATGTTTTGTCCTTTACATGCCTCCCCATGTACAGACACACACACACACACACACACACACACACACACACACCGAGTGCAGACAGACTGAAACATAAACACATATTCACAGATGTACACATGTTCAAACTCCTGAATCAGGAACACACACATTGCCAAAGGGCAAGCAGAATTCTTTCCAATATGCACAAATACACAAGTGTGGCACGCACACAGACACACACGACACAGACACACAAATCTGCTACTGCACTCTGCTGGTGGAAACACGTTATTACACCAGAGCTGCTCTCTTAACCCAGCTGGCTGACAGCACCTCCGCTGGCACCTGCTGACCTTTGGTGTGTGTGGAAGTCTGTGTGCACATTGTAAAGGCATGTTGGAAAGTCATCATGAGGCCAGCAGGGAGCGGTGTAGGGGGGCTGTCAGGGCCGGATGGTGGAGGTCAGAGGTTAAGCATCCTGAGCTATGGTCTGTAGAGACGTGTACCAGCCTGAGACCTGCACCTGCACATGTGTGAGAACGATCACAAACGAACATAAATTATACGACTCCATTTTCCTAATGAGCTCTCTCTGATCATTTGAGCCTTGCTTTGCTGTGGGATTCTTCAATTTGTGGACTAAACTGTTATATTGAAAATATCACAATACAGATTCTAATATAAAACACTGAAGCAACACTGTGGTGACTAACTTATGTTTATACTGTAACTACACTTTAAAAGGTAACTGAAGCGACCTATTAACCACTTGACTGAATACATGGCTGCAAGATAAAAATTCTAATTTAATGGTTGAGATAAACCTTTTCAGCTGCAAACCTTATTTTGAAAGGCTAGGCTGACATAGTAATAGTAATTACACCAGTTTAATATTGTGTTTAATTCAAACTCACATTTCTGCATTAGTTGAATTGAAACTAAATTCAAGTTGAGGTAACTTAACAAAATTGGCTTGATAACTACATTTTTCTCACCTTAAAGTCAAGATTTTAAGTCCTCTCATCTACTTCACATGATATTTTTAATTTGCCAACTTTAAAACGTGTATATAATCAGTGATTAACTACATAACTCTTAAATAATATTTTAAATTCAATGTAAATACGACTCAGAAAAACTTGATTTTTGTGAGTAATCAAAGTAAACATTTGTGTTCAAGCTGCCAATTATTAAGCAAGTTGTCATTAAAAATAACTTTGATTGCTGAAGAAACGCTAAATCTCCTCACCCAGCACACTTTGATAGTTAAACACAGTTTAATCAGAAGTTGTCATAATGGAAAAAGATGAACACAAATGTTACATTTTTTTGTGGAGCCCAAACTTTACTCTTGAGAGTGTTCAGTGGGAACCTTACCACATGTTGGCTTTTCTTTTTTCACCCGTTATTGTCAGAACAAACAAGTATCACCACCCAGAGATCACAGTGTGTCACAGAATCTCCTTTAATCCAACACCACACAGAAGCCCACCGCTTACAGCAGCTAGCTGCTAACTCTGCCTCTGCTGTCTGGAGCTGGATAAGTAGCGTACAGTGAATATATGAGAGCACAGTCCCTCCAACATGTGGCAGTCAACCAGTACAATTATCTGGAAGTTGTTAAAACACAATATGAATCTATCCTTTTGATAATTACACAACCAGCAGCCAATTAGCTTAGCTTAGCATAAAGACAGCTAACCTGGCTCTGTCCAAAGGAAGCTAAATTTGTGTAGCAGCAAGTCTCACTATTATTGCATTACTTTTCATTTGTTCAGTTAGAATTTTGTGCATTTACAAAGGGTTATGTGCCAGACAATTGGCTCAAAGCAGAAGATCCCCGGTTCGCGTCCCGGTTAGGACGCCTGGGATCTGGGTGGAGTTTGCATGTTCTCCCTGTGCAGCGTGGGTTCTCACCGGGTACTCCAGTTTCCTCCCACAGTCCAAAAAACATGCTGAGGTTAATTGATGATTCTAAATTGTCCGTAGGTGTGAATGAGAGTGTGCTTGGTTGTCTGTCTCTATGTGTAGCCCTGTGATAGGCTGGCGACCTGTCTAGGATGTCCCCTGCCTTTGCTTGAGCTGGCTGGGATAGACTCCAGCCTCCCGCAACCCTATAGAGGATTAAGTGGTGTATGAGGATGGATGGATGTTTCACTGTGTCATTCAAAGAATACACATTCATTCATTTGTATCTAAATGAAAATATAAGATTTCTTTTTGTTTATATTCAACTTTTTGTTAAATATCACTTTCAATCAATATCATACACTCTTTTGTTCACTGTGATCTCTATAATCAAGATAAGGTAAGATTATTACCTTTGTGACAGTTTCAACAAAACTTTAAAATGTGAACATTTCATAAAAGTAGAATTTATAGGAGCGCTGTTGAACTGGAGGGCAACAGGTGTTGGACTGGGGCCTTTTTAACCCAGACCAGTCAACCCAATCTGCAAAAAATTAGGTTCCTGTACAATTAAAGTACACTCTCAGTTATGTTTTGAGAGAAACATGTTTTAAAACATATCACAGCAGAACTCAAGTTTTATATATGACACACTGTGGACAGATTGAACTAAATCTATATCTTTACTGACTGTTACAACCATTTTTACACTCCTCCTTCTCAGTAGTGTAGCACAAGATATAGATATTTATAAAGATCCCTGACTGATATATGGAATAGTTTTTGTTTGTTTTCATTATTTCCCATCCATTTTTTTCTGCACGTTGCTGTTTGAGTCTATGTTGGAACAACAGTATGAAAGCCTGAGACTTTCACTAACTGAGCAGGTATGTACCACAAAAACTAAAATACTGTTTGACAGCCTAATCCAAGTAAAACAGAGTTCTCCAAATATCTAAATACAACTAAGAAAAAAATAACATGGATATATTTTTCAATTTCGGACCTAAGATTGGTTCATTTTCTTGGTGAAGGAGCCGTGATCAGTGGATGAGACAGAACTCTAAACACTAGGCGACAAACAGAACGTCTCCTCCATGCCTCACAGTGGGAATGGTGCTGTTTCCTTTGAAAGCTCCACTTTCTTCTGTGAACACAGAGCTGCTGTGACCTATCAAAAAGCTCTAATGTTGTTTCATCTGTTCAAAGACATTCTCCCAGAAGCCTTTAGCTTGTCAATATGCATTTCAGCAAACTCCAGTCAGGCTTTCCTCTCTCAAGTAGGGCATTCGTGGGTCTTCCTCCTTTAACTGTGATTATGTTTGACAGTTACTTCCTTTCTTGTCCTCTCAGACAATTCTCTTCTTGTGCATGTTGTGATACCAAACAACTTCTTATGTTTTAAACAGGCTAAATGACTTATAAGATTAAAGGCTTCAGTGATGCTACTGGACAACAATAGTCTGTTTGAAGTATCGCTGTAGTCCCCTTGATTATCTCTACATCATGGTGATCAGTAGTTTGGTTAAGACTAGAGGATCTTAGAATAACCTTCATGGAATAAGCAGGAATTTAGCTTTTTTCCCAGCTTTCACATTTTACTCTGCCGTACACCAAAGGCAGGCAGGTCTGTATGATAAAGGAGATTTTCATCATTGTTTCTGTGTTGTGTAAGGCTGGTGTTGAGCCTTAATTATACCCCCTTGTGGACATGTGCACAAACAGCTGGGGACTCCATGGACGCATAGATGTTGTTATTCTGCTTTTCTTGTCCAGTTGGAAGACTCTATGAATTCCATGCATGCAAACTACTGCCAAGTGCACACACTGCTGCTTCCATAGCATAGACTCTCTGGAGCACATGGACTTCCGCAGAGGGGAGATGACAGATATTACATCATGTCGACCCTCACGTACTTGTAGATGCGAAAAAGTATAACACCGACCTTAAGGCCAGTTCATGCTTTCTGTGTACTTGTGCACAAATGACAAATAAAAATCCATTTGTGCACAAATAGACAGTCGAGGCACATTGGAATTCTTGTGCGGGGCTCTCTTGAAGTCGACACTCGACAAGAGTAATATAATAAAATGAATAAATCTGAATGCTGCAGCTGAGGATTGAAAACTAAACAAGGAGCTAGTAAGTGGCCTACTTGCCAAAAAACAATACTGTTACATTGGTGAGAACATCCACGTTGTAAAAATAATCAGTAGTAACAGAAATGTATAGGCGGGGGGACACATGCAAAGGATATTGCACATACATCATGTCATATTGCAGAGGTGGAGTGAGGTAGAGAGGGGTTATTGCACATACTGTTCACATTTTGTCTTTGCCATCAATCTCACTGTGGCAGGGAAAAAAAACTGTTGTGGAACCTTGTCTTGTGTGTAATGATGCTGTCCACTCTGCTGTGTCTGAGGGTGTAGGTGCAGTGCTTGTGTCTGAGCGGAGGGTGAGCTGGGTGGAGTGAGTCTCTGATGATGCTCTCTGAGTGTATATTGATTCCATAGAAGGAAGCTTAGTGCCAGTGATCCTCTCTGCAGTCTTGATGACTCTTTGGAGGGCCTTCCTCTCGGCCTGTGTGGATATGCACACTCACATGGGTCTGCTGGGGTCTGTGTGCCCATGGAAAGGACTGTAGGCACTGCAAGCATGCTGGCTAGACGTGTGACAGGAAAGCAAATGGAGCCCAAAACCTTCTCATGAGGAGAGGCCGTGTGAGAAATTTTGTCTCTCACCACACTTTGAGAATCATCACTGAAAGAGGAGCTGGACCTTGGAGGTGGTTTGATTTAGGCCTACACCTACACTGCATGTTTCTATTGACGAAACCCAAACACAGAGGAGAGTTTAAATTCTACTCTAATCCTGGACCATGACTGCCCAGTCTGGAACTAGCCGATATCTTGCCCAGAGTGTTTTTCAGTGTTTCATATAAAGGGTAATACAACCTACATGCATCTACCTACTGCAGTATGAGTAGAACAGCATTCACTGTCTGCTTTCAAAGTATGCAGAGACTGAATTAGCCTTTTACTTTGTGTATCTTCACCTAGGGTCTGCATCATGTAAAACGTATCATCTACCCTTTCCTGAGAGTCTGTGCAGACCCCTCTGAGGATGTCTGTGTCATGCCCAAAATTTTTTGTCTGTGTGATCTGCGCTACAAGGACAATAGTGCACATGTATGGAACGGTTCTCCAAGCAGACCCCAGTAGACTAGAAAAGCAGTGTAATGACAGCAGCTGCAGTCGTGGTGTCTGCAACTGTGTATACCCGGGCCACATAGTACGTATGCATCAAATGTCTACAAATACAAAGCCTATACATACAATATAGGTCAGTACACTTCTTCACTGTAATCTTTTTTCAGTCCAAATGTCCTGAATGTAAGTATGACTGATGAGAAACCACTTTAGCTCGCATTTCCTGATAATGATGGTAAATGATTCCACTGAGGGGCCAATCTGAACAATTTTCTTTAAAGTATCAGTTCTGGCTTCCACCTATTTTATCCAATTTCACCTGTCTAGTTCCGTGGCAGTGCTTACTCTCAGTAGAGAAGACAACATGGCTGCTTCAGAACCCCTTAACACCCAGTTTCCCATTTATGTGGCCTTAAGGTTGTTGAACTATCTTATTCCACGCTGTCAGTAGTATCAGACTGTATCATACAGACTCATGTGTGTTTTTAATAGCTTTACTATTTCTCCATATACCTGTTCCTTAATTCAGATGTGTGCTGTTTTGAATGATGGGCTGGAAATGGATTTGTCATTTGGTTGAGATATCTTCATGGCTCTGGAGAGAAATAAAGGGAAGGCTCCTGGATACTTTACCACTGCTGCCCTCTGCTGTGAACTGCTGAACTGACATTTTAAATCACACTATTAAAATGTGGATTTACAGTGTTTAACTGGCCGTATATACTCATGAGCCCTATATAGCATCATAAAATGGTTCTTATTCTTGCAGCAGCCTTTGTCGCCATAAAGAACCTTTCCAGAGCAGTTCTGCTGTGTTTCAGTCACTCACTGTGTACACAGTTTAACTGCTCCACTGATGCATTTGCAAGGAAAAATGCCTTCATCAAGGGCACTGTAGTAACAACTGCCTGAGGAAAAGAAGAACTGTCCTTCTTTCCTGGGCTGATTGTTTCAACCTGGTCAGTCTTCTAACCTTCAGGCGCCTCAGGTGCACACAGGAAGGTCCAGCTGCATCTGGAAGCAGATGTAGAGAAAGCTGCACAAACCCAGCTTTTACCACATTAAAGGGTTTTGACTGTAATTTTCTTGGAAATTCACCTTTGTGTTTAGATTGTGCCTGAAGCAATGAAACCCCCTCAGGGGTTAAGCATGGAAGAAAGGCATTTGATGTTTTATACATTGCCAAATAGTATATAAAACGCTTTGTATGAGGGCAAAAGTTCACGTTTTGACTTTCTCTCTTTGTAAAACTTCCACTTCCACGTGTCAGTCATCTCTGGCCCGATCTTTGCTGACATTTTGGATTTTACAAGGTTGTGTCTCCTCGTTGTATAAATGCCATGTCGATATAAAGTTTCTTTGCAAGGACTTCGGAAAACTAGGAGTAGCAACAGAGTTACAGTGGAGGTAGGTAGGGTTAATAGATATTAACAACAAGGCAACTTAATGTGCTTTAAACATTGTAATGGGATGACAAAAGTCAGGATAAAATATACGTGAAAGACACCATTATATCAATGAAACGATCCACATTTTGTAGGTGCTGAGAAGATCAGCCACAAGATTAAAACCACGGACAGGTGAAGTGAATAACATTGACTTTCTTGTTAAAAAGGTTCCTGTCAGTGGACGGGAAATATCAGGCAGCAAGTGAACAGTTAGTTCTTGGAGTCGATGTGTTGGAAGCAGGAAAAATGGGCAGCGTGAGGATCTGAGTGATTCTGACTGGGCCAAACTGTGACGGCTAGACGAGAGTATCTCCAAAACGATTAGTGCTGTGATGGCAGCAGGATGGGAAGGAGGCAAGCCAGCAGAGGCAGTGGTATGCTCTGTGTCATGTTCTGATGGTAAACTCTGGGTTCTGACATTCATGTGGATGTTACTTCAACAAGCACCACTGACCTAAACACTGTGGCAGACCACGTATGTACCCTGGTGGCAGCAGTATTCCATTGTTAAAGGGTTGCCGAAGCAAACACAGCAGCAACTTTCATGTGAATAAAGTCACATTGGATTTGAATTTAATTTGAAACACTTCTTGTGCAACAGTAATAATAATAATATGTTTTATTTATAGGCACCTTTCAAGAAACCCAAGGACACCTTACAAGTAGAAATAGCAAAGTTAAAAACATAATAATATAAAACTTAAAAGGAGGAAATTAAACAGTTTTTAAAAAAACAGGACAGAAATTTGTGACAACTTTAAAAACAGAACAGAAGTTATGCAGTGACATGAAAGAAAGAAAGTCAGAGTAAATAGGCTTTTCTGAACAGGCGGGTTTTGAGACGTGATTTAAAAATGACCAGAGAGTCAATGTTTGGGATGTCAGGTGTGAGGGAGTTCCAGAGGCAGGGGGCAGAGCGGCTGCAGGCTCTGGACCCCATGGTGGTCATATGGGCAGGAGGGATGGTGAGGCTGAGGGAGGAGGATGATCTGATGGTCCGGCTGGATGTGTTCATGGGGAGGAGTTCAGTAAGGTACGGAGGGGCGAGGTTATGGAGGGCCTTGAAGGTTGGACGTCAAAAAGTTTATATGCTGACTGAGATGAAAGAATAATTACAACTTTACTGATTAAAAAAAATCCCTCCATTTTTATCTTGTAAATGACTAAAGTTTTATCAGTTCCTTCAGTTTTGCTCTGATTTCTTTTATTGTGGCAGCTGTGGCTCAGCTGGTAGAGTGGGTTGTCCACTGATGGCAAGGTTGGCGGTTTGATCCCTGGCTTCTCCACATGCAAGACACTGAACCCCAAGTTACTCCCAATGGTAGATTAGCACCTTGCATGGCAGGTCTGTCGTCACTGGTGTGTGAATGGGTGAATGAGAAACACAATGTAAAGCGATTTGGATACCACTAAGGTAGAGAAAAGTGCTATTTAAGTGCAGACCATTGACCATTTATTCTGTTTGTAACGTAACCTGTACTGCCACCTTCTGATGACTCTATGCAGCCAAGTTTTTTGCTCCAAAGCGGAAACAAGCTTAATCTGCATTTTCTTTAAAAAAATGTTCTGTGGCTTTTTAACAAACAGTTTCAAATTTGCAGTTACCTGGAAACACAGTTGCTGACTTGGATTCACCCTAAAGATATCGTTCAAGACCTTTTTAGGGTCATGATATTTTGTTTTGTTCACAATAAGTGCTAGCAAATAACAAAGCAGTTAAAATTCAAAATGTCAAGATTCCCTGGGCTGCAGAGACAGAACAAAGAGCTCTGTCATTTAGATTCTTTTTGTTTCATAATGCTGGAGATGAACAGTCTTTGCAGTGTTTCAAGCAGCTTTAGGCAACTTTGCACTTGACTGGCCCTGAGTGGAAGTAATTGTTAAAAAAGAAACACTTTTGATGAGTAAATGTTTAAAACCCCCACCGCTCTGACTCCTCTCACTGGTGTGCAGTCTTGGAGACCACCAAGTTGTTTTCCAAGCAGCTTTCTCACTCCAGGTTTTATAGCAGCAGCCCCTGGTTCAGCTGATACCTGTGATGCAGCCTTGGAGAGATAAAGCCAAAGCTGAACTATCTAACTCAAGGACACTCAAGCCAGGCAGCAGACGTTTGGAGAGCTGGGAGATCAAACTTCAGACCCTCCACTCACAGGTAATTGGTTGCTAGATTCTCCTCTCAGATGGGCGCAGGCGGGGATTTATGCGCCACACGTCGCCTGGTGTTTCTGTGGTTACATCAGCCGGCCTGTCAGAGCAGCACATCCAGGGTTGTCTTCATCTGCGCCATCAAAGATGAAAGTCCGTCATGTGATGCACATTTCTTTATATTTTCATTTGCGCTAATGGTTTATCCAATTAACACTGAAGGTCATCTCTTGTGAGATGTTTCTCTTGAGTTAGGGTTTTCTCTGTGTGAGAGCAGAAACCTCAGGTGCAGTTTGCTTTAGTGGCTAGAATATGTTAATGTCAAACGTTTTCCACCAGCTAAATTCACTTATCTCTTATGTGTGTATATTTACATGCAAAGTCTGGTGCGTGCAGACGGCTGCAATTGAATAAATCCCATTTCCTCACCTTCTCTGCATCATTTCCCTCTTTCTGTGCTAATAAACCCCAAAAGGGTTCACTTCTTAAACCTTTTATACAAAAGAGCAAAAATAATTACTTCAGGTTTGTCAGCGAGTGTCACAGGAAAACAGATGAACCTTTCGTCTTTCATTCTTTAGTCAGTGCACTGATGGAGATAATTACATTTCAGACGCTGAAGCAGTGAAAGGTTTAATATTATCTAGCAGCTATCAGACTCGTCCTGATAATATTTTCTCTTTTATGTCATGTTGTGTTGTTCTGTGTTGACTTCCACCTCCTTTTCCCTCCTTTTTCTTTTTTCTTTCTTCTCTTTCCCTCCATTTTCTTCTGCGGTGAGATCCACTACTCTTCAATGGAAGACATCAGGTGGAGATGATTGGCCAATCACTCCCCGGAGGTGGAGCTCCAGGAAGAGGAGGGTTATTTAAGAGGTGGGCGTGGCCTAATTGAATCTGATTGTCTGGGACCATGCAGCCACCCAGGTAAGTTTGCTTGTTGTTTCTGCCAGTTTACTTTTTTCATCTTCAGCAATTACTTACTTTGTAGCAATATGTCTTCAATTAATTTCAAACTAGTAAGCAGATTGTAGTCCTGTAGCAGACGTGTGTTAGGGAATGTGGTATCGGCATTGTCACTACCTGGAGCTTGCATGTACAGAGCCTGGGTCTGTTGAAGGTGTCAGTGCTGTTTGGGCTGTGATAGCCATGTGGTCGGTAAGGGAAGTAGCTGTTAGTGTGAGGAGGAGTGATGACTGGCATTAGAGGAGTGTCTCTGGGGCAGCAGAGATCACGGTCTTGCCTCCCAGAAGTGTCGTGGGACCAACTAGACCAGGGGTGTCCAATCCTGGTCCTCGAGGGCCGCTATCCTGCATGTTTTCGATGTTTCCCTCTTCCAACACACCAGATTCAAATGATCAGCTCATCATCAATCTCTGCAGAAGCCTGTTAATGATCCTGGTCATTTGAATCAGGTGTGTTGGAAGAGGGAAACATCTAAAACATGCTGGATAGGGGCCCTCGAGGACCAGGATTGGACACCCCTGAACTAGACCAAACACCTATGAGAGGAGGTTCCCACCTGATGAACCCAGGGACATGTTAGATATCACTGCTCACCGGTTTAGACCATCAAGTTAACAGCGTAGCATTAGGCTTAGGAGGTTCTTTACTGGTTGCAAGTCCTTTCTTTGAGCACAAGCTTCTTGTGTTTATGCTGAACCTTATGTGATGTTATGTCATGGCACACTGTTCTCGCAGTCTTGTGTCGGGTCATGACATGTTATGTTAAGTCATGTTTAATGTCATTTTATCATATTATGTTTCATATTATATAATGTCAGAGGCCTGACTTATGAAACAGGTTCAACATATCCAAGATATGTTTTCGTCATCTGGTTTCTCTAAACTTAACTGCAGTCACGCAAAGCTGGTTTTTAACTCATTAAGTCAAACCAGAGTTTCTGAATCACAGGAAGGATTCAAAGATTGAAATGCTTTATTTTCATATGCAGCAATACAAAACTATCAGTGCAATAAAAATCTTAGTTCTCCGAGTCTCTACTTAGTTCTACGAATAACAGAATACATTCATTCACACTCATCACACACATCGACTCCTACATACTGAGGTAACAAATATGAATATAAAAGAGATAGGGCACATGATTTGTACAGAAAAAAATATTTAAAAAACCATGTGCCCTATTTCTTTTGCAGAAAAAGCTAAGATCTGCTCATATGAACTGAGGTAGATGATGCTGAGCACAGTGCAAAAAAGGCATTTGCAGAAGAAACTGTAAAGAAACAAGTATGTGATGTTTTACAGTGAAACATGTGCTAAAAAATATACTGTATTGCAAGACTGCAGTTAGGGAGGTTTACTGAAAACAAACTACTGTTCCAAACTAATATGAGAAATTTAAAACTATAATAGAGGCTAAACACCATCCAGCTGTCTGGTCATGCTGCTGCAGCCAAAATCATAAAGGACAGCTGGAAAAAAAACAGCTTTTTGTACAAGCTTTTCATTCTTATTATTTTATTATTAAGTGAAAATTAGTATTGCTGAAAGTTAAAATGTACGGTACACTGGATGGAAGAGCAGGTGTTCTGTAATCTGATTTCATGCTATGTTGTATTATGTTATTCTAAGTTCTGTCATGTTTAGTTCTGTTGCGTTATGGCATGGTATGTTAAATCTGTCAAGTCATGTCACATGTGTCATCATCTATGTGGTACAGAGAGAAATAAATGAATAAATAGATCATCTTCAGCTGGTTGCTCAGTTTCTACCACTCCTAGCAGGTTTCAGCTACTAACACACTTTTTGACAAGTGCATAGCTAAATATATGCAGCCAGAGGACAGGACTCCCAGACAGATTCACTGTCTCTGTGTCTTACGGTGCGCATGAAGCTGAACTAGTCACACAGGTGCGACAGACTGAGGCACATAAGGTGTTCACTTCCCCCAAATCCATGTGATAATTTACTGGTGGTACCAGACCAGAGCTGCACTGAAAGTTGAACACACCTTGCGACAGATTTACTTTATATGTCTTGATAAATTCTATTAAAGTGATATAAAGGACATGAACATCTAAATATTCTCTCCTGTTGGTTTGTGTAAACCCACCCTGAACTTCTGGGATGTGGCTGTGAGGCTTGAGGCAGAAGCCGCAAATCACTTGTGGAATAACTTCTCCTCTTTATTGATGGGAGAAGGATGTTTATGAGTAACAAGAGCAGTTATTGGACATGATGGTGCTCCCTCCCAGCAAGTTTCCTCTGCCAGCTGGATATGGCATCATTCATCACTTCCTGCAGGCTTTATTGCAGCTTGTAACTCTGCTGCGCCCTCGTCAGTGACAGCAGGGCCAGATATGGTAATGTCAGACTACTATTACCGCTGCTACCTCTATTAGCGACTCGGTCATTATGTGCAGTTGGAGCACAGAGGTCGAGAGGGCCACGGGCTGGACAGCTCTGTCTTTTCCCTTCGTCTCACCAACACACTGCTGACATCTGCAGAGACAGAAGGAGGAGACACTTGATGGCAGGAACGGTGAACACAAGGCGATTAGACGTGTATTTGCTTGCTAAGTGTTCTGCATTGCTCCATATCAGTAATGTGTGCGTCCCAAATGTTTTCTGAGCTGCAGGAGAAAAGTTTGTGTGCTGCGAGAGGAGCCACAAATTTAATTCCTCTATCTATATGCGCTTTATTGCTCGTATTGAATTATGAATGGGGCTTTTACTAATTCAGATTTTTTACAACGTGGGTAGGGAGGGGAGTGGGGCCTCTGTGGTGATTCAGGTGGAAAAAAAGCAAGTGTGTAAAATGATCAGCGCTAGTGTTTTGCATGTGTAATTTCATATATATATGCAGTGTAAGGAACAATATTATTTTCACCATTTCATTTCAGCACTGAGATAACACATATACAAGAAATTATAACTGAAAAGATTGCAAATAATAATTTTCTTGATCTAATTGTCCGTGGTAGAGCCTGAATAACATTGGTGCCACTTTGATTAATGTAGATGTACTGGGGCATCGTCTCATCTTTAATATGCATTTTAAAAAAGGCATAAATAAAGATGGTTTGTGATGACTAATTAGCGTTAAACTTCCTTTCTGGTCATTTGTTAAACCCTTGAAAACTCATCTCTGTGCATCAAAGTTACTTTTTCAAAAGTGTTTTCCGTGAAAATAATCCCTTCCTGCCTTAAAATGGCTAAAGTGGAACTCTACATCGTTGCTTACTGTAGAATGTACAGACCTATGAAGTTTCCACCTCTTTCTCCACCCATCCCTCCACTACTTAATGCAACTCGAGCACACCAGCTCACCCATGACTCTGCTCAAACACTGTAAAGCTAGCCTGTGCTACACACTAGCAAATTGTAATATTAGAGTAGCATATGTTCAAACTGATTCTGAAGAAAATTAATGATACAGAAGGCTCCACCTTGCAGGCTGACAGGATTGGTTGTTAGGTTTGTTACATATAAAACCCTGGAAGTCTGAATCCGTGTTTTTTTACACTGTCATCAGTATACTGCTGGAGCAAAGTGGAAATGTTCAGTCATGGTTTTGACTGCTTATTTTGCTCATAATGTGCCTTCCAGCACATAAAAACAGCATTTGGACAAGTTAAAAAGGTTAAAAACGTGATTTTCACTGAGTTCAACAACCATAGTAAGCACCTCACAAACATGTAAACAGACTCCTTTAGCCTCATAAGAGCAGTGACATGCTAATTAGATCAAATAGTCTTTTGGTTGCAGCGTCTGATTTCAGATCAGTCTGATGCAGCCAGTGACCTTTCCCAAGACACATATTCATTTCCAGCCGCTGTAACACCTTATAGCCGACCTCTTGCAATTCCAACTGTTCAGTTCCAAAAGTCCAAAAGTGTTGCACTCTATCTATTATTGTTGGAGGGGCTGTGTCACTTCCACTGTGCTTATCGAAGCGTGCAGACAGAGAAAATTATGCCATATCTCCCTCTGGCAGAGGAGGAAAGCAGGAAAGAGCCCAAATGTATTTCAGCTTACTATACATATCATCAATGGAAGGTTGTATAGATGCATTTAAATGCAGGAGGTGGAGAGCTGATTTGGGTGTCGTCAAAGCAACCAGTAAATAGTTATTCTGATGCAAAATTGAGACTATGCAGTAAATTAGACACTGGCCGGATGTAGATAGTTTTAAGTTCATTAAACATTGTTTATGTTCCTTAAAGCCTAAAGCAAAGGGTTCTTTTGTCACTCCCAGTGCTGTCGTATCTATGGCGATATTGCTCATCAAAGCTCTAAATTAAATGCAAATAAGGCTGGTGAATATAGCCCAGAAGCAGTCGCTGAAAATACAGTCAACAATCTGAAGAACGGTGAGGTTCAGGGAACAGGGAAGCTTCAGTTCACTCTGCTCACCTTCTAACCTCAGACACCCCAGACTGGGAGGTTCAGCCTATAATTAAGACGTATAGATTACATATTCCTATATACCCCTCGGCCCTGATAAATTTTGCAACACCAGTCTTTTAAAGTGCGCGGATGAATCTGCTCTGGGATCGCGGCAGCTGGTTCACTGAGCCATGAGCTAATTGAGTGAGATTATGGAGGGGCAGTACAGGAGTGCCGCAAATTACTTTATTGACTTCTTTGCGCTCTCGGCTTTACGTCTGAAGAATGGCTGCAGAAGAACAGCCTGGCATCGCAAGGCCCCGAAACAATTAGCGCCTCACATTCATGTGCTTATTGGTTTGAAATCGACCACCTTGGTTAATAAAACACTCTAGCAGGCTCTCTGCTTGACTGATGTACTATTATCAGATGTTCACACACAGGTGTCCATACTGATCAGTTCAGTTCAGATAGAGATTCTGATTATGTGGCATTAAACAGGCACGAGGTAGTGCAGCAGACATTTACAAGAATGGCCCTGTAATGGGCCTTTTCAGCCTCTCTGTGTCCACTGTGGTGCAGCATCACACAGCTATGGTTTGTGGAGGTTTGTTATGTTTTCCTGATGTAAATTTTACATTGATGGTAGACAGTCGTGGCTCCACACAGCAGTTCTTCATTGCCACTCAGCAATACCTACCCTGAAGTAGCTACTTTTTCCTCCCCCAGACAGGTGCAGTTCTTACAGTCAGAACAGGCCCAAAGGACCAGGCCACCCTAAAACAGATGAGAAACTTAGGTGAAAGCTGCATGTGTCTGGAAAAGTCAGTATTTCCAGTGATGCTTTTAGATTTCCATAGTAAGTAACATTGTAGGGTCATAACCTCAGAATGTAAACCGGTAAATTTGTATTGCGAAATGAGTTTCCTCCGCAGGGTGGCTGGGCGCACCCTTAGAGATCGGGTGAGGAGCTCGGAGTAGAGCCGCTACTTCTCCATGTCGAGAAAAGTCAGGTGAGGTAGCTTGGACATCTGTTCCGGATGCCTTTGGGACGCCTCCCTTGAGAGGTGTTCCTGGCGTGTCCCACCGGCAGGAGACCTTGGGGTAGACCTAGGACACGCTGGAGGGACTATGTCTCCCGGCTGGCCTGGGAACGCCTCAGGGTCCCACCGGAAGAACTGGAGGAGGTGTCTGGGGTGAGGGAAGTCTGGGCCTCTCTGCTTAGACTGCTGCCTCCGCGACCTGGCCCCGTATAAGCGGAAGAGGATGGATGGATGGATGGATGGATGGATGGATGGATGGATGGATGGATGGATGGATGGAAAATTGTATTGTCAGTCTCATTTCTCTACTGCTGTTTTAGACGCACTATATGAATAACAATGACTTGACCACACTGACTTTTTATTTTTAGTTTTGGAAAGCCAATTTAAAAAGACAAAACCTTTACACATTGATTCTTACTCTTATTGGAGCCCTGTACAAGCTCTTTGCTAAGCTATGATTGATAGTCATTGTGTGAGGGTTCAGTAAATGTCAGCCACAACATTTTTTGAACACTGATGTAATGCTGCCAAAATAACCGCAATGATTTGCATATTAGTAGTAGAATAATGGCAGGATAATGAGGTTTCTCCTGTTGGTAATGAAACACACTCTGGTGGACAGTATGAGTTACAGTGTAGGCTGACGCCAGAAGAACCAGCTAATCTGTAATTATGCTAATGTCTTTAGATTAATGTGGTGGGGATTTACTGGTGCCAAAATGCTACATGTAGCACCTTTAACTCTTCAACCTAACAATGAGTTTAGAGTAGCAGATACGTCTGCTGGAGCAAATCTCAGGGACTCAAAAAGGGACTTCTCTCTGTCCTATACTGCACCACCTAATGCATTCTTAATCACAGTTTAACAAAAGAGTGTGTCATGAAATTTATTGCTGGAGCAAAAAGTCAGTCCTTGCACTTTGTGCTTTCTTCCCCCTGTGGGAAAAGTAGAATCGTCCCGGCGGCTCTGAATCATCTAAGTATCATATCCTCTTCAGGCCACAATCACATCCATCTTTTTTTCAGTTCGCTCTGCTGAGGTGTTAGTTTTGACCAGACTGCCTATAGCAGAGTGTCACAGTTAGAAATATAAAACCACTGTAGTGTGCTGATTTTAAACTGGGCTCTCATAAGCTTTGTGATTCCCCCACATCCTGCTTGTGTGTCTCAGACCAGATAGCATTAAATAAAAGCTTTGAGAAGAGTTAATTCTACCCAGAGACCCAGAAAGCTTTATTGATCCAGTATTTATGCATTTTAAGGTGACAGAACCCCTTTAATAAGCCCAAAGGTTCATGCTCAAACAATTCCACATTGACCTGTTTTGCTGCTCGAGTGAACAGTTTAACAATTCACAAAACGCTGCAAACTAAATCTATAGCTCCTTTTCCCTGCAGCACCCCCTCTAATATGTTACCCCTCTAAACTGTACTGTATTTGCAAATGCTTAAGAGATCTGTTTTATGCCAGTATTAGGGAGATTTTTTGATCGCATGGTTCAGGAAAATCCCTGCAAGCTGTTCTATCATTTCTATCTGTTTATAATACAGTTATAATCTGAGGCATCCTGGGAGCCTAACACATAAGCTGCAAACAGTAACTGCAACATCCCCCGATTAAATGTAGTAAGGGATCTTTTTTTACATGCCTTATTTATTCCCATGTTTCCTGACTATCACTGCAACTAGCAAGTAAAGATAAAAATACAAGAAGAAAAAAACCTTGAAACTAGAATACACTCAAGCAAGATGCAGACCCACGCTGGATGCCTTCCTAAACATGGCATGTAGCCCTGCAACCTTGACCTTGACCTTTGACCTTTTGACCCTAAAATTAATGGGTGACCAGGGTAGGTCAAGATCAACATCTGTGCTGAGTTTGATTGTCCCATCTGTCTTTGTTATTCATTATGGTGCGGACATACACACCCACAGACAGACAGACAGACAAACGGCAGTAAGTTCAAGGTCAAAGGTGAAGTTCAAGACCAAGAGGTACAATGTGGTAGTCCTATCCTTAGATATACCAAAGTTCATTATTGCGAGCCTATATAGTAGACCATAAGGGGATTTTGCACTAATTAGCCCTGCAACTTTGACATTTGACCTTTTGACCCCAAAATTAATGAGTGACCAGGGTAGGTCAAGATCAACATCTGTGCCAAGTTTGATTATCCTATCTGTATTTGTTCTCGAGTTATGATGCGCACATAGCCACCCACATATAGGCAGACTGACAGACAGACGGCCGTGACCACCCTACCCATGGCCGACTCCTTCACCGTGGGTAATAACGGTAATGTATTCTGAATGCACTTGGTCTGTGTCTTTCCCATAGTCATCCAGACTGAAGTTAAAGTACTTTATAAAACTTTTTAAATCAATCATATCTGGAGTTTGAGATGTGAGTAGACTGGTAATATTTAGGAGCAGGACCCACAGAAAAAGGCTAATGTTTGCGGGTACACTCTGCTGGGCTTTACATGATGTGCATTTTGTTATCCCCCCCAACTCTGCGAGAGTCTTTGTGGACCCTTCCACTGTTGTCTGTGTGCAGCCCGAACTTTTTGTCCACGTGGAATACATAACAAGGGTAAAAGGGCACATGCTCTGCAGTAGTGTGCATGTGTGGAACAGAGCTCTCCAAATGGACACGCATGGACTAGGAGAGTAGCATAAGAGCAACAACCATGCATCGGTGGATGTCCACAGCAGTCCATATGTGCATCCACAGTTGAGTATAATGAAGACTTAACTCATGATACTGTAGTGTTGTTCTCTCATGTCATGGTACATAGTCCATGACATAAGAGAACAATACTCAATACATTCATCTATGACACATAGGACATCTATGTAACTGAGGAGGACAAAAAGTCAAAAAGCAGGACATGTGTTTATTTGCTGCATTGTGGTATCAGTGTTAGTGTATTATCATTATTCCATTTTTAGTGCATCAATTCAGTGAATCCCCTCATTTTTTCTTCTTCACTGCAAGTTAGTTACCTGCTGTTCTCCTTTCCCTCATTTATTTGAGAAGCATCACCATGAGGAGCCATGAAGTAATGACTCTAGTAGGTCAAATTAGTGTTGGGATCTAATTGGAGTCATTACATGTCTCAATAAAAATACTGATATTAGATGCCGATTTATTGATAATACATTGCAAAGAAGTCATAGAATATGTTGCTATTAGAATATTATGTACCACCCATAGTTTAAAAAAATAGATTTTGATGCAGGTAAATAGTAAATAACACAATAGGAAGGCATAACTGAGAGGTATTTCGTGCATTTATCTCAACTTCTAAATATCAGACAAACTGCCTTTTTAACTGGTCAAATGTTCTAACCTCGTCATTATACAGTAACGGTTCAGTGGGTGCCTCACCAGTAGCAGCTTTATGGTAGAGTGCTAAAGACAAAGACACTGACAAAAACTCATAGGACACCTGAGGAGCCTCTGAAGTCAGCACGAAGAACTGTGTGTGGCAATGCGCATCATTATAGACACGATGCTTCTTCACCGTTGTAATGTATGGTGGCGGCAGCATCATGCTGCGGGGATGCTCCTCAGCAGCTGGCCCTGGAAGGCTTGCCAGAGAAAAGACGTGCAGCAAAATGGGACATCCTGGAGGGAAACCTGATGCAGTCAGAGAAAAGCCATTAAGGGTTGGTCTGCAAAGCCAAAGCTCCACAGGAATGACTTGAGTCCAGATCTCACACAGCTGATCTCCGACCATCATCATGCAACTTGACAGAACTTGAGCAGTTTTGCCATGAAAAACAGTCCTGATGTGCAAAGCTATAGAAACCTTATTCATAGACCTGTGCAAAGCTATAACTACTAACTTGGAGTGACTGAATACTTACACAAACATGTCTTTTTATCATTTCAGATAAATCAGTTTTTGCTCTGACATGAAAGGTTCTTTTTCTGCTGATCGTTGAAAAAAGCTGTCACATTAAATCACTTTGATTCATGAAGACTTCAAAGGGAGCCGAATACTTTTTATAGATGATATTTAAATCATTAGGAAATAGTTTATTAAAGATGAATAAAGTCGTTGCAGACTGATGCTTTTCTCGAATGCCAGCCCTCGTTTCCATCTGACTCCATGCGTCAAATGCGCAGTAAGCCAATTACCAAATTGTACCTGTACCTGTAGAGTCTCTAATAAACTTATTAAATTAAGCACCTACACTAGACAGGGCAGCATGATAGCAAATGGAAACAGATGCAACAGTTTAGATTAAAATGAATAAGGGGTTATTTAAAAATCCAAATGTGAGGGATTGTCGGCTGCTGCGCATTGACGCACGACAAACCCAGATGTTCCTCTCATGTGGCAGCTCCCCTTCAGTGTCGGCATCTCTACTTCATCTACTAAAACCTCCCACAGGTAGCCACCTCTGTCCCCCATCCAGCTCCCAGCGTCGCCTGCCTCCCACAGAGGTGCGCTCTCCCACCCCGTCAACACCGCCTCCCAGTCTGCCCAGTCAGCTCCAGGCGCTGGGAATCAGCTCTGCACATCTGGAGCAGCGACGGGGAGCTGGGGAGGAGAGTATGTGTGTGTCCGCGCGCGCGTGTGTGACGGGATCAGGCGGTTTTTTGCCGCGGCAGCACCCGCATTGCAACACAGGAGCGATGCTGAGGACCGGCTGTTGAATGTCTGAGGAGCATCTCTCGCCTCTCCTCACTGTTTGATTTGTTTGCGCTCTGTGGAGCAGCAGTGGTTGGCACATAGCCAGACTGGACGCGCTGCCACCGCATCCACTGGTGTCATTTTTAAAGCAGTGTCCCCCTGACAGGATTACCAGGAGGGTGTGCTTTGGGTTTTTTTTAATTGCGTCTTGGAAGTTGGAGCTGTTGCAGCCAATAGGATTCTATCCAGCCTCCAGCACCAGGATCCGGACGGGGCGAGTTGGCAGCAGTCAGAAACCTTTGCAGCAGCAGTCAAGTTCCTGTGGAGGACAAACTGTTGCCTTGAATCAAACTTTGTCTTTGAACTTGCAGGATTTCGGATTTCCACCTGCCTCCCCCCTGAACTCCCCCCACTCCTTCACCCTCAGCGCTCGGAGGGTGAGAGATGGAGAGCCGCAGGTGACTGACCGCTCAGCGCCGCTTCAGGACTCCTGCCGGGGATTCACTGGTCATACTGGGGAGACCCAGGAGCTCCGGGCAGGATGGTGAGTCCGCTGCGCACTGTGTGTGTGTCTGTGTGTGTGTGTGTGTGTGTGCTTTAAACATCATCCTCTGCCCTCAACTGCTTCAACGTCCTCACCCCATCCTCACCCCCACCCACGCACCACATTCGCATCCGTGTCTCAAGGCAGATGCCATATCTGCTCATCAGCTGCGGGCTGCTTCATCACAAGGCGGCCTCTTTGAGTGGCTCCGAGCATCAGAGGAGCCCTGATCATGTGCCTTATCCGTTCAGGAAAAGGAGAAACTCCTCTAATTTGTTCGGCTTGCCTATTTGGTCATGCTGCCACACACATGGTTGGCCCGAGTCGTCTGGTTGGTTTTGTAGAAGTAGGATCAAAGCATAGACCTGCAGCAGGGAGTGTGAACCCTCCAGGTCCTGCTGATTAACTGTAATAGATCACCGAGTGGCTCCATGAGGACCAGGACTGTGTCTGGATTGTCCCACTAGAGGGCCCAGAGCCACCGTGTTGAATGTACACAGTTTCTCTCTGTGGTGCACTTCCAGTCACAGATCATCCATCTGGGACGTTCACTGTGTTCGTTTATTTAATGTAGTGCTGCAGGTTTCACTTATATTTCCTCTGTTTACTTCTGCATCAGTTCTTTGTGCAGTGACGGTAAACAGAGTGAGGCTCCTGTCAGAAAAGTTAGAGATGCTTCTCATTTCTCAACAGGTGGGGCTCAGTCTCATGTTCATCTCATCTCATCTGAAGTTAGAGCTTGTGTCTAAGCTTGTGTTCTTTTATTTTGAAGAGCCCACATTTATGCTTTCCTTTCACAGTGTTATTTAGCTGCTTTTGAAAGGTCCGCAAACTCACAAAACACACCAAAGGGAGTGATTCTTTCACACAAACCGCACTGCTCCTTACCTGAAACACTTCATCTGCAGCGCAGGCTTTTCCTGCTGTTACCTATCTATGTCACCGGGTAACACATTTTCTTATTGTTTGCCTTCTGGCAGGTTTCTCATGTCCTCAAACAAGGAATGATTCAAAGATTAAAAGGCTTTATTGTCATATGCAGCAATAACAAGGTATCAGCACAGTAAAATTCTTAGTTCTCTGTGTCTCCACCAAGTGCCGTGATTAACTCATCACATAATGCATTTATACAGACACACTCATCACTCTCATCTACTCACACACACTGAGGTAACAAATATGAAAGCTGTGTGAAAAAACAGGGTGTGCAATATTTATAGTGCAGAAGGTTAAGATCTGCTCATATGAACTGAGGTAGGTAATAGTGAATGTACAAAGAAAGGCCTGTGCAGAAGAGCAGTGTAAAGAGAAAGTATGGTCAGTGTTTTTTGGTCAACATGTGCGACAGTATACAGTAGGGCAAAGACTGCATTAAGTCCTCTGTTGGGTGATGTGGGGAGGGGGAGTGGTGTGGAAGTGTTTATCAGTCTTATGACCTGGGGATAAAAACTGTACTGGAATCTTGAGGTTCAGCATTTCAGACTTCTGTAGACAGCAGGGGTGTGAAGAGGTGGTGCTGTGGGTGTTGGGGGCCTTGATGATGTTGGTCCTTCTGAAGACTCTCTGCTGGTAGACGTTCTGTAGAGATGGAAGGGCCAGCCTGTGATGTGTTGGACTGACTTGACTACTTTCTGCAGGCACTTGCAGTCTGCTTGTGTGGAGTATCTGAACCATACCAGGATGCTGCTAGTATGAATGTTCTCAGTAGTGCACCAGTAGACCTGAGGTACTGACCCTCTCCACCTAAGACAAACTGATACACAGCAACCTTTGGTAGTGATGACTTCTCTCCTTCCTTATGTCCTCTGTCACCTCCTTTGTCATGTTGACATTAAGTGTCAGGCTGTTGTTTTGACACATAGCCAGGTTTTCTACCTACCTGTGATAAACTACTACTACTACGACTACTACTGTACTTTGCAAATTTGAGAATGTGAATATTGTCATTTGTCACAACACAGTCATGTACAGCATGGGACTAAGCACTCATCCTGAAGAGTTTCCAGTGTTTAGGGTTAGGATGAGCAGTTTCCTTGTGGTCCACCATCATTTCGTCTCTACAGCCGCTTCTCCTAGGGCTGCATTTATTTCTCTGAGTATATTCATTGGCTCCTTGTCATAACGCTTTCTTATGCTTTCTTGTGTCCTCCCCTTGTGTGATGTGGAAATCGTTCCCCCTTCGTCATCATGGAGGATCTTCTAATCTTTTAAGTCCCTCTTTGGACATTGATTAAACACCTAAACACTCACCTCTGTGCATCAAAGTTATACACACTATATTGCCAAAAGTGTTGGGACACCCCTCCAATAACTGAATTCAGGTGTTCCAGTCACTTCCATGGCCACAGGTGTACAAAATCAAGCAGCTGTCAGGAGCTCAGTGAATTCAAGCATGGTACCATGATAGGTTGCCATCTGTGCAATAAGTCCATTGGTGCAATTTCCTCGATACTAAATATTCCATGGTCAGCTGTAAGTGGTATTTTAAGAAAGTGGAAGCAAATGGGAACAACAGCAACTAAGCCGTGAAGTGGTAGGCCACGTAAAATCACAGAGCGAGGTCAAAGGATGCTGAGGGACACAGTGCGCTGAAATCACCAACTTTCTGCAAAGTCAATAGCTACAGACCTCCAGACTTGGTGTGGTCTTCAGATAACTCAAAAACAGTGCGTTGAGAGCTTCATGGAATGGGTTTCCTTGGCTGAGCAGCTACATCCAAACCTTACATCACCAAGTGTGATGCACAGCACGGGATGCAGTGTTATAAAGCATGCCACCACTGGACTCTGGAGCAGTTAAGACATGTTCTCTGGAATGACTAACTCGTTTCTCTGTCTGGTAATCCGATGAACGAGTGTGAATTTGGTGGTTGCCAAGAGAAGGGTACTTGCCAGACTGCATTGTGCCAAGTGTAAAGTCTGGTGGAGGAGGGATTATGGTGTGGGGTTGTTTTTCAGGGGTTGGGCTTGGCCCCTTAGTTCCAGTGAAAGGAACTCTTAATGCTTCAGCAGACCAAGACATTTTGACAATTTCATGCTCCCAACTTTGTGGGAACAGTTTGGGGATGTCCCCTTCCTGTTCCAACATGACTGCGCACCAGTGCACAAAGCAAGTCAATAAAGACATGGATGAGCGAGTTTGGTGTGGAGGAACTTGACTGGCCTGCACAGAGTCCTGACCTGAACCCAATAGAACACCTTTGAGATGAATTAGAGCGGAGACTGAGAGCCAGGCCTTCTGGTCCAAGATCAGTGCCTGACCTCACAAATGTGTTTCTGGAAGAATGGTCAAAAATTCCCATAAACACACTCCTAAACCTTGTGGAAAGACTTCCCAGAAGAGTTGAGGCTGTTATAGCTGCAAAAGGTGGACCAACTCCATATTAAACGCTACAAATTAAGAATGGGATGTCATTAAAGTTCATGCGCATGCATAGGCAGGCGTCCCAATACTTGTGGCAATGTAAGGTATTTAGAAGTTCCCTTCATGAAAATATTCCCTTTCTGCCTTTTAATGACTTAGATGTAACTCTACGCTGTTGCTTCCTCTAGAATGTGAATATCCATAAAGTGACCACCTCACTCTTCACATATCTTTCCACCGCTCACTGCAGCTCAGCACACCAGCTTACTTCTGACGCCTCTTCAGTCATACATGTTGAACTGGAAACTGATTCTGAAGAAGAATAAGAATACAGAAAGTCCTACGCTGCAAGTTGACAGGATTGGTTCCTGAGGTTTTTTATGTATGAAACCCTGAAAGTTGGGATCTGTGTTTTTGAGACTGTCATTAAGACACTGCCTTAAAGAGACAGGAGCTAAAACAGAGGCTGAGAGGAGGTACAGTACAGTACAGTAAGAGAAAAAGTATGTGCCTTTGAATATTAAGCATATAAGTAGACTCCAAAAATAAAACCAGAAACCCAACAGTGTGCATTATATGAACTCTAAAACTGACAAAAGTTTTTTACATTAAAAATACTTTTAATTTGTTACCCTTCACTGTATGTTCTGGACATACTGTATGTAGATATTATTTCAAATTGCATTTTAATTACCTCTGAGGCAGGTGGGCTTAGAAAAATAAACACACACAGTTCTTCAGTACAGTCGGTGGCTGATATGCCTATTTCTGGTTGTTTTAGATGGAAGTTAGAGCAACGGGCAGATTCTCAATTATATACTAAACAATGAGAAGCTACTTAGGAGAAGTATTTTTTGTTTTAGAGATGCACTCGGATGATCATTTTGAAGAGATAATTGCCTTGAATAAATGTGATACAGAAATAAACAGTATGCTTCTTTGTGAGTTTAATCTCGCTGGTTGATATTATCTAAATTAGTTTTTGGAAAGATGTTAATGAGATGCAAACTGCAGCACAAAGTCATAAAGTGCTCACATGATAGCTCAAGCACACCCATCTCCTGACTCAGTTGTTCTGCTGATGTTGGTAAGCACCACTGCTAGATGTAGCTTTTGTTATTTTGAAATTTTCTATGTGCTGATTAGTTCTGTTCACCTGATGTATTTTAGGTACAGACCAATATTTGTCCTTTAAGAAAATTACTGCTTCAAAGTAAAAGGGAGGAAAGGCAGAACATCATTCATCATTTCTGTGTCTGTAGGGTTCATGTGTGTTTGGGTGATGGAAAAAGTGTTTTTTTTTTCTTTCAAACTCTGCAAAGGTGTGTGCAAACCCTGCATGGGCAATGTCATATAGCCCAAATTTGAGAGCACATGGACCATCCATACAGCACACAGACTGTATGTAGAAGCTGATGCATACATACATGCATGGTGTTATGGTAGTGACCTATAACATACCTGACTTTATCATCTATTGGACTCTGAACAGGACTGTAATTTACAAAATACAAATCATGCTGTATTAAATGAGATGTGCAAGTCGTGATTGAGACCATAAGCTCATTAGGAAAATGTTCACTGAGATAAGACATCAAGGAAGAAGTTGCTTCAGTTTGACAATGACTTCCATACAATTAGATTTGTTATTGTAATCAGAGGAGTCGCCTCCTGCTGGTCTTTAGAAAGATCCAGGTTTTTAGGTACTTTTACATTGGCTTCACTTTACAGATCCAGAGGCTACGTCCAAACACAGTGGAGCTTTGTAACATTTGGTAAATGTAGATCTATGTTCCCTTTGTAAACCTAATATTTCTGATGGCCAAACATAACCAAACACTGCTTAATAAGCAGTGAGTGAAAATCAAAACCAAAACAAGACGTATGTCAAAAACTAGGGCTATAATTGTGGTCCAGAGACTGGACTTGAACTTAAGTCATCTAAATAAAAGTCTTGCAAGCTTGCACAGACTTTGGTTCCTTTTTTAAAGTGCTAAAATGGCTACCACCATTAAATAAGGTGATGATAGAGCTTCATTACATGGGGTGATAACGGCCTACAGAGCCAACTAGAAGGTGGAGGAGGTCCCTACTGGGCCATATGGATGGGGCATAAATGTCTCCACCTACTTTAGTCTGCAAACCAGAAATGTAAATTTACACAGACTGTTCACACAGCTCACCAATACACATGAGAAAAGTAAACTGGATGCTCGTTTTGTGCTCCATATTTTGTTGTCTGACTGGTTCATGTTGTTCAGCAGAATGCTATAAAGATCTTTTCTTTTTGCTGTCAGGAGCAGTGACGTTCGATACCACCGATTTCCTTTCCGATCCGATACCAAGTAAAATTCAAGCTGGTATCAGCGATACCGATCTGATAACTTTGTGCAAATACACCTGATGTGTCTGGTAAGTCTAAAAAAAGTATTTCAAGTCATAGCTTCATAAAGAGTACAAGACATCAGAGTAATTTGTTGATTTATTTATTTTAAACTCAGAAGCATATTGAGGTAAAGGGCCTCATTTACAGTATAGCTGAGCTAATACATATATTTATTTTTATATATAATATATATTTTTCTAAGGTCACCACGGCTGTTTTATCGTAATTGCTCTGTATAATTTAATGACACCTAGTCTATGTAATCCACCTTAAATGATCAGTTCTTTAGGAAACCTTACCTGAATAAATCTAGGCTGTTTTCCCTATGTGAGGTTATCTCAGTGATACACATATTATTACTCCAAGCTGAACTCATGCAGCTATTTGTTGAAGTATGTATTTATTTCGTTACTTATTTCATAAACACATCTATTCATCTGAACAACTCCACCAGCAACAGTGCTTAGTGCCGCTTAAAGCTTCCTGTGAACCTGGACAGTGCCTGTCTGCAGTCTGTCCGTCTGTCTGGCCCTTGCAGCCTCTGACACTGTGCTCTCCTCTTCTGTCCTCCTCATCTTAAATGCCTCCTATTCTGTGTTGTGGTTTAACCTAAGGTGTTTCACGAGGTTTGTTGTCTTGGCTGTTTGTGGGGCTGAAATACCTCCACATGTTACTCCGTTCACGTTCTGCTACTGTGTCTACAAACTGAGACTGGCTGACTGAGCAGCGCGCCACTTACCCAGGCAGAAGAAAAAGTAGTTCCCACCAGCTGTACATCCTTTAGACAAGATCTCAATCGTTCTGTTACTTTCCACGGTGTTCCTGTTATTGATATACATTAAATGACTGAAGCATCAAGAGTATGGATTTTAGAGCATGAAGATCTGGTGTTGGAGGTATCGATATTTCAGTATCCATCCGCACATCACTAGCCAGGAGGTCGGCATCATGTTCTCTACTGGTGGGAAGTGCCAACGTGGACGCTCTTGATTGTAGAATGTATAGGAAGGTGTGTGTGTGTGTGTGTGTGTGTGTGTGTGTGTGTGTGGTCTGCAGCTGTCTGTGGACGCAGAAACCTTGGATTACTATTTATTCACTTAAGCAAATGGAACTTATGGATATTTTGCGTTTTCCATCAACAACAGCATCTAATCAGTTTCCTATAATTGCGTGTGTTCTAGATTTCACTTTTATCCCTGTGTTTGTCATTCTGAGTGCTGATGGTATTGATTTTTTTTTTCTTTCTTCTGGTCCTGTTGCTTTTTCTTTTCTTCTTCTTGTGTTTGTTAATCCATAGTTGGAACCTTGCCATTTTAGATGAGGATGGAGAGATGCTCAGATTTAAATATGTGGGCTTATATTTAAATATGTGTCGTGGGTGGAAGAATGAGAGATTAACTTTTGTGATACTGTTATTTAATTCTCTGTCAATTAAGATTTAGAAATGCATCATCATGCTAATGTAAGGCAGGGACATGCGTAGGTTTAGGTTAGGTCAGCTTGTATAATTCAAAAGGTCGACCTCACGCTCTGAAAGTTTCTCCACTTATGTTCCACACGTAGCCTCGGGGGCAGTGAGTGAATTGTGATGCTCCGATAATAAAGCAATCTGGTAATTTAATTCCTAAATGTGTGAATGTAAATTTCTAATCAGATTTAAAGTGGGAGCCTGTGATGGGGGATAATGTCTTTTTAATGTCTTCTTTGGCAAATGAATGAGAGCAGTTTTGCACTGGGACAACATCAGTCATCTGCTGTTTGCTCATCAGAGGCTTCCTCTGCTCCGTTGTAAAACATCTACCTCCCTTCACTCTTGGGCTCTTTAGCCACATTCCATTAACGCTGTAGTTGACATTTAAGTGTGAAACAATTAGGTGAGGCAGAACGGAGCTGGCAAAGAGCCTCGGGTCTGCACTGCAGGCCTGGAGGGTTTCCTCAACCATGAATCCGTCCGACATATCCACGGCTCTAACAGACTTGTCTACCACCAAATAAACACCGAGTGTAACGGCGAGTGTGCTGCTCAACCATGTGATGGATTTTTCTTGAAAGTTCACCACCCGAGGGACAGTATCGGACTTGTGGAGACGGGAGGGGAGGAAGGTGTGAGGTGGGGGAGGATGGAGTGTCAGAGAGCAGTTGGATTGCTCCCATTTCATATTGATCTTTGAATCCTGCTTCCACTTTAATGGCCTGAAAGAGTGAGCTGGAGGCCGCACGAGGGGCTGGAAGATGTGAAGTGAGGACGAGATCAAACGGCCTGCTTTGTTTTCAGCTACTTTTGCAAACAGAAAGACAGTTTTAATGAAGTTCATCCATTCCAGTGTTGGAGGGTGGAGCTTTAGAAATGGGAGTTTAATTGAGATTGCTTTAATTCTACGTTGCTCTCTGAAGAGCGGCCGTGTGTGTGCTCATGTATGTGTCTGTGCGTTTGGATGTGAGTGTGCGTTTGCAATACTACAAACATTCTTGTTCAATTTGTGCTGGATAATTATTTCCCCTGATTGCTTGTAGATTCACTGGGCCACAACTTGGATGGTTTGTAATGTTGAGCAAATGAGGGGTTTGGAAACTGATCTTGAAGTAATGGCATGCAGCAAAGAGACAGTGGAACGAAAGAAAGGCTACTAGAACTTACACAAGCAAGATGTTGTTACATTTAACAAGCACACAGGGCCGGACATGAAGGAAGAAACTCATGTAAGACAAGTTACTACCAAAACCTGAACTCACTCTGTCTCCATTAATTACCAGTGCTTTATTTAAGACCACCTTTTTGTCACTTCTGCTGCAGCATCGCACATGTTCTTACACCAAATTCACACTGCAACATATCAGATCAACAAGGTGTGGGGCAGTGGTGGACAGAACTTAACACTGAATGCAACAACTGCATGTTTAATCCAGTGTAATCTGTCATTGTGCTCGACAACCAAATCACCCCATCTAGGACTTGAACTCTAGGTTCATGTTTTGTATTTCATCTGTGGTTACATACAAAAGTATTAAATGCTGTTTACAGGCTGGTAGCAGAGTTTGGCTGCTTGGTGCAGGGTAGATAGTGTAGAGTGGGTTTATCAGGGCATCTCCACTGAAGCCTGCTGCTGTTGGAAGGCTTATGGGAGAACCAAAATAGTAAAGCTGAGAGCTGTAAAACCAAAAAGGTATTGAAATGCTTTGTGTTGAGGGGAAACAGCAGAGTTGGGTGATAGTCATCTGTGGTTTCATCACTATGAGCGCTCCTTTTCACATTAAAATAGGATCAAGTGAATGAAGATATTGAGTTTAGCTCCTCAAAGGCTAATTATGATATTTTAAACCTGGTTCTAAATTATTAACCCTCTGGACCTCAAGCTGTCTCTGGGCGTTTTTTTTTGCTTGTGTCTCATTTTTGCTCACTGTGGTTCATTACCTCCGCCAAGGAGGTTATGATTTGCCAGCTATTATGTGTTTGTTTGTCTGTCTGTTAGCAACTTTACATGAAACGTTCTGAACGGATTTGGATGAAATGTTCAGGAAAGGTGGATCATGGGACAAGGAATAGATGATTAGATCTTGGTGCTGATCAGGATCACCGTCTGGATTTAGGAGTTTTTTGCAGCATTCTTTAGCATTGGGAGATAGGGTAATGTGCATGCATATGTGCATGTAACTCCACAAAACATGTCCAGGCTGCTTGGTAAAAAATACAGGATAAGTTCCTGCTACTTTCTACAACATGTCAAAATTTGATCTGGATCTGGGCAAAATTTCAGATACTAGGATCCAGAACAGGAAAACCTAGAGGGCCTGTGGAATGGTCATCACTGTAAGGTAACACATGAAGATCCAGACATGCAGCCAACACCAACATGTAGCTGAGACTCTGCTGGATCAGGAGGATGCCAACAGATCTGTTGTAGAATCAACAGCTATGGAGCTGGATCCAGAAGAAACCACCATTACCCAGAAAGAGATTCTGGTGAATAACTATTGAACTAATGATGATATTAACGTGAATCCAAATGCTAAGGGTTTGTTTTCTGGGTCAAGGAATCTAAAAATGTAGATAAAACAATCTTGGGACGATTATTTCTGGGTGTAAATCCCAACATGGGGTGAAATGAGCTGCTTGGTGGAGATCTGCGCTCTCCGAGTGCTTTTCTGGTTTTTCACTGCAATGCAAAGTCCTACACCTCTATGGAAAAATGACAACTGTGACTAGTAGAGAGAACTCAGATACGTCTTTTGTGCAGTGTGACATGTTACATTACTATAAATCATTAAAATAAAAATGAAAGTTGAATTTCGTTGAAAACATGCCAGCTGCACATGTTATATTTACTGCTTTCACATTACGATCTCTACAAAGCAGGCACTTTTCACACACCTGCACATTACCTCTAGAATGATATTTCACTGTGCTGGATGTATCTTTAAAGCACTTGCTGACAACGTGCTCTTCTGTGCTCCGTTTTTGAGCCATGTTGCATTTATTATACTGATCAATTACGCTTTATTGAACTCAGTCTATGTGTGATCTCCTCTCTGCTCTGTGTAAACACAGCCTGCAGTGTTCAGCCAAAAATATCAGTGAATCTTTGCCACCAAGAAGTGCAGACTTTTTTCTTTTCTTTTCTTTTAAATCTGATGCAAAAGCATTGGTTTTTCCTTGAATAAGACATGTGCAATAAAGTGATTTTGATTAAATATCCTAATTTACAGCTTATTTTTTGCTTTATCCCCCTGATGGAACCATAAATCACACATGATACAGTGACACAGACTGTCGTATATCTAGTGTTGGATAATCTGATCATTCTTACTGATTTTTCAGATTTGCTGTGAAAATTGGACTCATTTTGAGGATTATTTGAAGATTACATTATTTTCAGCTTTTCAAACCCACCTGCAGATTTGAGGGTTCAGAGAGTTATGAGGGGTGAAATGTTTAAAATCAGTTTAATGTTGTGGGAAAAGACTATAACTGGCAAAATGACTGCATTGTAATCTAGTGAGCATTTGTATATATTACTGGAGATTGTTGTTGCCATTACTCTACCAATACTTTGTATGAACTAATGCCAGGTCAACAAAATCCCTTTAGCTAATAGCATTACCTCCACTCTGTCTGCAGCAGGTCTCTCTGCTCTTGGAACAGCATTTTCACTTTGGATCAAGTGTTTTGGTGAAGGACTCCTTCTTCTGTCTGACTGGCAATAGTCAGCCTGGTCAAAATGTTTACTGCAATCACAGTGTATGAACAAGAGTGTTTCATCCACTTGTAGCTCAACTGACCACAACTTGAGATCGTCCCTTTCCTCCAAACAGACTCTGTGAAAGCCTCGCGAAGTGGGTGAATTATTTTGTTGCCACAATTCGAAAATGCACACAAACCACTGTCTTTTCTTTAAAGTTTTCTTGATTTATTTTTTTTTACAGGGGTTGATTCAGGACTGGCCAATATGGGCTTTGATGTTAGGCAGTTAACCTTATCAGAGTGTGCACCTTGATTGCAGTTTGTGTCAGTGTCATACAAACAAACTTGATTCAGCTCATCGTAATCTCGCTGCCCACTGAAAGCCTCACCCTTGTGAATTTGGCCAGTGTTGCAGTTTCTGCACCCATTAGGGCCTGCGATAGGCTGGCGACCTGTCCAGGGTGTCCCCTGTCTTCAGCTGAGATGGCTGGGATAGGTTTCAGCCCCCCTGCGACCCTGAAGAGGATTAAGTGGTGTATAGATGATGGATGGATGGATGTTGCAGGTTTCATCATCTCCCCATGTCTGCGAAAAAGTCCATACAGAATCCTCTGCAGATGTTCACATGCAGATCAAAATCTGTGTTTATATGTGTGCAGGTATGGCACGGAGTCCTCCAAGACGATTACAACGGTGTGTGCATCCGTAAGGGATGTGCAGGGATATATAGTCAACTCCTGTCACTCGATCAAGTGCTGATGGCTCAAAAAGGAGCAAAGTTACAGCTGAGTCATGCAGGAATATCACTAAATCACATCATAATTTGTCCAATGGTCATTTAGTGCACCTACACCTGCACTCCAAAGAACAAAACACACTCGAACATCATCAGGTTTAGCACCTGCAGCACAATGAGAGAGGAGGAGGGAGGAAGTGTGTTGTAGTGAGACCGCACCAGCATCAAGCAAGAGGATCTTTGAGAAAAAAAAACAAACAAAAAACCTGTTAGACACTGTACATGTGATGGCAGGAAGCCATCCTGAGTGCTCTTCCCTCTAATTACACTCGCATGCACTCCTGAGAGTCTTGAATTGGCTGTCCTTATGGTGAAGGAGAAGACTGAAAACTGGACACTTGAGTTTCAGCAAACTCAGATGAGATCATAGATGATATGTGGGTCACGTGTCAGCATGCAGAGCTTTTATCAGTTCTTGTTTGACTGGAGGGGAGACACAGCTGCTGCCTGCTCCGCTGCGTCCCAAAACAGATTAACAAGAGATTATGTGCAGCTCTTGTGTTAAATATTCCTCTAGTTATCCAAATAAGTTGGTTTTATTCTTGGAAAGTTGAAAGATGTTAGCTGTGCTCTCCTTCCAGTCATATTCAGGACCCCTCTGTGCTCTCCATTCATTCACCTTGATCCACAGGTGTTGTCTCAGCCTTAGTGTCTGCTATAATAAACTACACGGTCTGTTCTCCAGGACTCCAGACTGTTGTCTTCCTGCAACAACTCGCCTCCTACAAGATTGCAGTGTGGAGAACTAAGAAAAAGTGGATTCAAATGCAAAACTCACAAATCGGACGGAGACAGGAGGAAAACGACTGAACAGGGTTGTCAGAACAGGAAGGTCTTTAAATGTGCAGAGGAGATGGATGTGGTTCCTGGACGGAGGCTGGAGGCTGGAGGCTGGAGGCTGGTGTGGGAGACGTGACTGAGGGAGTGGGCAGTGGGTGGCTGGTTATGTGGAGTGTTGAGAGGTGGGAGCTGAACAGGCTGCCGTGGTCCCGTGTTGGTGGAGAGTGGAGCAGGTGGTGCACACTGATATTAGGCTGAGGCTAGTGAACAAATTTGACGGAGGCTGGAGAGAGGAGCCGGGCTGATCTGCTGCTGGGTCAGAACTGGCAAAGGAGCCTGGACCAGGAGATGCAGCATCACTGAGAGTCCAGACAGACACACATTCACACACAGAGAGACAAAGTGATGACTGAAAAAGAGAAACGCTGCACAGGAAGAGCTCTGTTACATGTTAGGAACGTGTCTATCTCTGTAGGAATTCAATCTATAATGTTGTCAGACACTTAAAGCAACAATCTGAGCTTGTCAGTGGTAGAAACAAGCACTTTTACTGGCATGGACGACCTGTAATGATTACATTGCAGCTGTTTGCACTTACAGCATTCTCACTCAACATTGGATTGACTGCAAACATGTTTGTCCTTATTAATCATATACACACAAAAAGGCCCAGGTTTAAAATACAGGAATTATCCTTTAACATTATAATAACGCTTAAGACAACCAAGCACACTCACATTCACACCTATGGACAATTTAGAATCATCAATTAACCTCAGCATGTTTTTAGACTGTGGGAGGAAGCAGGAGATCCCAGAAAGATCCCAGGCGTCCTAACCGGGACGCGAACCGGGGATCTTCTAGCTGTGAGGCGACGCTGCTAACCACCGAGCCACTGTGCAACCCACATCTAAACATGAAATACATTTTCTCAGTATATTTTGAAAGGCATCGGCCCATTCTAGATCAAATCTGACAAATTATACATCATTTAAATGTCCAAAGCCTCGCAATTCAAATGGTGTAAATCATCTTACAACACCAGGACCACAGCAACAATACTTCTTTACTTTGTAATAAGAGTGCATACACACTAAAACAGTAGCTGCACATCTTTTCTGGTGGCCGATACTCATTGAACCACAGTGAGCTGCACGCTATTAGCCGTCTATTCGCTGCAGGAACGCCTTTTGTTTCCAGTGAGGTGTAGAATCCCACAGCCTAATTTCAAGGGCACCAAAACAGCAACAAATTGTAGTGACTGGACACTGGTTCATTTCAGGTAATAGAGAGCTTTGTTCAGTTAGCCTATATAGTGAATTTTGAAGATTTTGTTTATGATGGCGAGGAGGAGACTGCTACTCAACGAGGACGTCGAGAGGGCAGAAAAATGACGCTTGTTGTCCTCTAAGACTTTGACCAACCAGCAGCTTTTCAGGGCTTTTCAGACGTACTTACCCTAAAGCAGGTACTGTTTTCTCTCCCGAATGTCCCTGAAAGAGGTTCTGCAGGGGCGGTTCATGCATTCGGAACATGTACAAAGGTTCAGGCTTCCTACAACAACCCACAAGCTCCTGCAGTGGTAAATAGCCTGCACTGTGATACAATACAATATGCCTCCAAACTTTTAAAGGTGACAAAGGTGTGAATGTTAAGGGTTAATTTCAGGCATACATTAAAAGCTGAAAGGATCATTGGTGCAACACTGTGTCATCTTAAACCAAGACCAGATCAAGACTGAGCAAAATGGAAAGATCAGTCTGTTAAATTGTGGACTTCAGCCAGAATTAAGTCTAAGTCCAGGCAGCTTTGTCAACATTACACTGCCTAAATAAATAATCAGAGTATCTCTTCAGTGTAAGAGATCCAGACAGATGCTGACCACATCCAGACAGTCTGGCCAGGAAGAAAGGACGACCACAAGTCCTTGCAAGGAAATGGAGGAAAGATGATGCAGTATCAGAAAGAAACATGACGTAACAACACTTAAAATGTTAATGTATGATTAATGTCTGAAAAAGACTGGTAGGCAAGTTAAATTTATCTTGCGGACAAGGCTGACAACAGTAATAAAACAACACTTTGTGCTTAAAGAGGCACAATCAGAGGGGAACAGGAGGGATGGGGCTGGAATAATAATCTGGATATTGCAGTTTGTGATCATGATTTATCATTAGCATCACTTCACACGCTTACAGTCATAGATACAAGTTAGCAGTTGGTCACTGACACCCACCCACCAGTATTTCTATATTAATAATGCATCACATGACCTCGGACAGTGTGAAGGACTCAGTCATGGTGATGAACTCAGAGAAATTGATCTGTTCCTCTTAGCAGGATTTTCAGCCGGTTGGTTTGGTTTTATGGCCCGCAACCGTTTTGTTTTCTAAAGTTTGTCATTTCCAGCCACAGCATGCAGTAAAACCAAGAGAGGAAACATAATATAGGACTTCAATTCATCAGATAGACAGAATCAACTCCAAGTAAGTACTAATATTTCTCTGTGTCTGCTGGATGTATAAAAAGTCAACTGCTGGCAACATTCTAGTAGAACATGTTCCACTACAGGGGCTTGTGGGCTGTTTCAGGGCAGCCTAAACCTTTGTGCATGTTTTGACCACAAGAATCACCCCCGTAGAGCCTCTTTCAGGGCTGTTTTTGGGGGAAGAGACAGTACCTACTCCATTATAGGTACCGCTGAGCAGCCCTGAAAAACTGCTGTGCAGGTCTCAATGCTGATTGGCTAAACTCAGAGAAGACAACAAGCGGCAAAAATGTATGAGCTCTCTATTTCCTATGTGCTCAAAGAACCAGAGTTACACCCAGTAACCGCTATTTGTCTCTCAAAGCTACCGATTGCAGTCGAAGCTGTTAGATTTTTCACCACAGTGGAGACAGAAGAGCTGAAAGGCCAGATTATGAGTCCTGTACAGGAAATGTCCCCATGTCTTTCCCTCATTCTGCATAATATGACACCAAATATGTCCAATATGTCAACGTTGTGTTATACTGTTTGTTTTTTGTTACCATCTGGTGTGAAATCATAAAAAAGCCAATTAGAGAATTTAAAAAAAAATTTCATTTATGACATTTTTCAGTGTGGCGCAACGGGTTAAAGCCCTGGGCTGCTGATCTGAAGGTCGGTGGGTCGGCCAGTGTTGGACCCCTGAGCAAGGCCCTTCACCCCGGACTCCACCGCAGCAGCCCTTTGTCCCAACCTAATGTGTGTGGCAGGGGTCAAATGCAGAGTTGAATTTCCCCAAGGGGATTAATAAAAGGTTAAATTAATATTATTATTAAAATGGACAGCATCATTTGAAACCTTAAACCAGTTTCAATCTGCTTTAAAAAGAAAGTGCCTCCAGATTCTCCCCACCAATAAGGTCTAAGGTCACTATTTCAAAGTATTTAAAGTTTTGTGCATCCAGTGAGTGTCATACTTTCAGTATCAGGAGTATGCTAGGCTCTGCATGATGTAAATTTGGTCATCTGGAAAGCCCATCAGGGTCTGTGTTGCCCTCTATATTCAGCCCAAACTTTGTGTCCTTGCTACGGAAGCCCTAAACAGCCATGGTCCAACTTATTTTTGCTCCGTTTCTCAAGAAAACGAGATAATTTTGTCGTTATCATGAAATAACAAAATCCGTTATGTTGTGATAACGACAAAATTTTCTCGCTATAACGAGAAAATTTTCCGGTGAGGTAGAAAGCAACACCAACCTGCCCAGAAGGTGCTCTGCTGCCGTTGCATACTACCGACTGAAGCCAGGCCTGGACGTGCTCTACTGCAGCTGCACACTCTAGTGAGGTCAGTTCAGCCTGTTCATGTGTTTGTTTGGACTTTTGCAAGTCTGTGGATACAAGTTATTGTCCTTAACAGTGGTCTGGCTGGTTGGTTTGGCTTCGTATCTCACCGGAAAACTTTCTTGTTATAACGAGAAAACGATTTTGTTTTCAGAAAACGAGATAATTTTGTTGTTATCACAACATAACGGATCTTGTTTTCTCATGATAGCGACAAAATTATCTCGTTATAACAAGAAAATGGAGGAGAATTATCTCGTTTTCCCAAGAAAATGGTGCGAAAAAAATATGTCGGACCATAGCTGTTTAGGGCTTCCGTACCTTGCAGCAACTGGGCTACAAGACCATGTGCAAAATATGTCCATCTACTGCACATGTATATGATGGAGTACTCCAAACAGACTGGAGAGTAGTACGAACATATTCATGTCTGCAGCTGTGTGTGTTTGCATGGGAGTACAATCAAGCTTTAAGCAAACAGCAGCCAAAACAGACCAGAAAGGAGAAAGCAGACAAGCTGACAAGCAGCCAGCGAGTAATGGTGACATTTTTTAACGCTAGAATCTGTTTCTCCATCACCTGAGGCGTCTCCACCTGTGGCCTCCCATCATTGACACCTCAGACCCGTGTATTTTATATGAAATGACTGTCAGTGGCAGTGGCTCCTCTCTTTCCCCCTCATTGTCTCCTTCCCTGCAGACAAATATCAAAGAGCGGCACCTCCTTCGACTCAGAGCCGAGACGGTGGGTGGAAAATAGAAAAAAAAAAGAAGAGGCAGTGGCAGACTTGGTTTAAAAAAAAAGAGAAAAGCCTGAGCTGCCACGTTTTAGGGAGCATGTTTAATTTTTAATCACTGCCGACTCCTGAATCTCCAAAATCCCTGAACCTGCTCTCTGAGAATGCTTTTAATTAGGGATGTTTAAATCTGTAGTGTCTGCAGCAGGAATGCTCCTCAGACTGTAGGTATATGATCAGATGTAACAGTCGCTACTCACATGGGGTTTGGAGGTCCAAGTGCAACAAGCTATGGGTAAAGCAGAGAGCCCACCTGACGGCATATGAATGACTTTCTTGTAAACATCAGCGCAGGTGTTGCTGAGAAATTTCTCTTTTGTCTGGAGAGAAGCCTTGTCATAAGCAGAGCATTTGCAGGCGGACGTGCACACACTGCTGATACCACACACAAGGCAGTTGTTACCTGAACACACTGGAAGGCTGCTGCTGCGCCGAAAGGACTCACTGCTGAACACACACCCAGATACATTCTCATAGATTAGAGACTCCTTATTTCTTGTAATTGAATCATCTCGAGGCTTTTAATCTCAGCAGAGCCCAGTCAGCACGTACAGCCAAGGTCAAGAAGATGCTCCAAAACACAACCAACACACAATCTGCACTCTCCACTCACCTGTTTGCCACTAAGTGTCGAGAATGACGAGACATATTCTAAGTAGCAGACTGAAGCCTTCGTTCCTGGCTTTGTCTTTGCAAATGGCTGAGATGAAAGAGGATTTCGCTGACGCACGTTTTCAGCTGTTTAACTGATTAAGTGGCTTACGTAGGTTGATTCCAAAAACAAACAGGAATGCTGCGGGAAAGGGAGAACATCCTGCCGCGTACGGTGAAACCACGAGGATTATATCACAGTCCGTAAGAGGCAATTTAAATTCCTCCATGATATAAATGGAAAAGTCTTTGTTGAAAATTAGGAGCTGAAAAGCAAACTCTTCCCCGTGAATGGTGTGAATATAGAGCAGCTTACAGGTGATTCTGGACATCTTGCTTGTGAAATTACTGAATCTCAAACCGTCAAATCTGCTGTACACTGTAACAGAGTGCATTAAGTAAGCTTTAGTCATGCAGATGTTTGATTTCCTCGAAGCTCCTCATCAGAGCTGGTCTGTTCTTAGCCTACGCACCGCTTTTTACTAATTCAGCATGAAAGGATGCCGCATTAGCTTTCAGAAGTTCCTGTTGGCAGCGTACTCATGGATGTACAATAACTACCATTGTATTTTTTGGCACTGGAGAAGACATAAAAAATGTGATGGCTCTCAGGCAAGTTAGAAGAAGCATCTTTTTTCTGTGTGGTTTAAACAGATTGGAGAACAAACATCCAATCCAGATCCAGTGTATCAAATCTGACCGAGTTGTGACTCCTACAAAAAGAACCGGTTTTGATGCCAATTGCCGCAAATGGGCACTAAAGGTTTTGAAGTGCCTTAATATCTTCCTCGAGCTGTTTGTCACAGCTGCTGCCGACCCGACTGTAGATGAGCTTGGTGAGCGGCCAAATCAGCAGGCCCGACGACAATAACTAACTTCCTGCTGTTTTCAGAACAGAAACACGCGTCCGCCCCTCTCACCTCCTGTGTTAGCGTCATAACCGTCCAGGGTGGAAATGAGAGCAGCCTCAGGTCACCTGCCTCACTGAAGTTAAAATGCAACGGACAGTTTTTGAAGTTTTGGATTTCCAAATGGTGTCACTGCTGCTGTGTCAAAGATTGCTTTCCATTTCCCTCAGAGCCTCGTAACCACCAACACCACATGATCAACACCAGTCAGGAGAGGGAAAAGACACACGTTCACAGAAGAGGTGAAGGGAAATAGCTGTCATTTTATATTAAATAGCTATTATGCAATGATGCAAGCCATTGTGAAATCAACACTTGCTTCATAATAAGTTAAAGCCAGAAACCTCTCTGTTGCCACTTTAAAGAACCTACACTAATTTGGATGGCTATATACCAATTTATTCTTCTTGCCCACAATCGGCCTTTTAGGAGTTGATGATACACACTTATAATAAGTATGATTAGTCTGCATATAATTCAGTTTAATTAAATGTTATATGTATAGCGCGTATTTACAACACATGTCATCTCATAGCGCTTTACATAGCAGGAAGAACAGTAAACAGAAAACCCAACAATCCTAAGTTGGTTTTGGATTCCCTCTGAGCAGCAGTCAGCAACAGTGGATAGGGAGGGAGAGAAACAAACCTCAGACAGAACCAGGCTCAGGGAAGGCGGCCATCTGCCTCGACTGGTTGGGGTGAGAGTCGGGATGAGGGGGAGGGATAGCAGGAGAGGTTGGGGTAGGGATGGGAGGACAGCAGGTGGTGAGGCCAGATCAGAGACGTGGAGCTCCAGATCCACAGACCTCTGTGATTACAACAAGCACAGGATACAGGACCTCAGGGGAAACACAGAGTTAGTGATATGTAATGGTGATATTTAACAGTATATAGAGAGGAGAGGAGCCCAGTGCATCATGGGAATCCCCCAGCAGTCTAAACCTATAGCAGCATAGCTAAGGGACAGCTCAGGTGATCCTGAGCAGTCATAACTATAAGATTTATCAAAGAGGAAAGTTTTAAGCTTAATCTTAAAAGTAGAGAGGGTGTCTGCCTCCTGAACCCAGACTGGGAGCTGATTCCACAACAGAGGAGCTGATAACTGAAGGCTCTGCCTCCGTAAACCTGCAGTCTCAGAGTGAAGGGATCTGTTGGGATGATAAGGTACAATAAGAACGTACAGTAAAGCAATGAGTGTGTGTTACCTTATCTGACAGAAATCTATTCATTGTCATGTTTTTTTGATCACTTGATGAACAAAAATGTATATTATGATTGAGTAAAAGGTAACACTAATAAACAAATATGTTTTAAAAACTGAGCTGATATTTTTATTCTCAGTTGTAATCATTTTGGCGCCGTTGATTGTCGTAAGCCTTGGCTGAAATCCTAAGAGCTCTTTGATCAATGGCTACAGAAACTCTGTGCACTCAGTAACACTCTAAGGGACCATTTCTTACCTGGTACCAGTTGAAGCTGAGGTGTGAATTTTTTAGAGCGCCCTCTGTTGTCCAAAAAACACACCCTATATAAACGGTGCGTTTCACATAGACGCTGAACGTTTTCAGTTCCAAAAGGTTATTCCAGCTCAAGTAATGACTAAATTTATTTTAGTCAGAGAAAGTTTAACATTTAAATATAAACTGCATAAGACAAAATATTTTTTAGTGATCCCACAGCAGGGATATCTGCAATGTGAAAGGTGCAAAACAAGCAGTACTAAAACATACAGGGACATCAGGCAGTACATAAAATAATAATAGACAGTGTAACAATGGAGGAAACATGGATAGGGCACAGATCCTTCCACTAGTTAGAAATACAGATTTGCTACAGATTCCTCTACATGTTGATTCAGAAGTAGATTTTAACATAAAGTGCATTTTGAATGTGACAGTATTTTACCACAGAAGCACAATGTTGAATGGATGGAGTAGTCTTACAGTGTCTGTGTATTAAACAGGACATGTTTATCAGGAACAGGATAATGTCAGTGCCAAGAAGTTACCTCAGCTAGCAGAAGAAGGCAACAAATACAACAGATTTATATGACACATATAGCAAAACACAGAACACTTCATTTTAGATTCAGGTCCTTTTGAGGCAGCAGGTAAAGTTAGTTCTGGCTGAGATGAAACCCAGCAGTAGAATCCACTTTATTATGTCCTCAGTCTCTGGTTTTATTGTTTTCTTCTTTTTGTAGCATAAAGCACTTTGTGTTACATCCCATTTGCATTAAAGTGCTGTATAAATCTGTGCAGTATAAAATGACTTTCTGTCATATGTAATTGAAAAGGAAAAGGGCTTTCTTGCGTGTGGCACACTCTGCATTGATGTGGCAAAACAACAGGTTTTGTAACAATTACTGACAGCAGGAATTATGTTTACAGTCAACAGCACTGTAAGTCCTGAGCAGACGCTCCCTGTCTCACAGTGAACGGTGGCGTTCTCTCCTTCTAGCTTTGTGCTGTACACACATCTTACTGTGTGACAACACAGTGACTGAAGGACACATAAGACATGAGAGATGGGACTGCTGCCAGCACCTTGTGTTAATGAAAAGAAACGAAAACAAACAAATAAAGAGAATGAAATGAAACTCACGGCCACACAAACACAGGTACATAGAGTGCAACCCAACACACACCACTATTGTTTCTTTACTCAAAGCAAATGAAAAATTCTTAGTTCAGCACCAAATTGCTTTTGTCACACTTGCTGGGTTTTGAACCATGGTTATTTTCTGTTACTTCTCTCAGACTGAGGGCAGCCACATATAAGTCATTTAGAGTCTAAGTGCCCAATGGCTAGAACCAATAAAAGCTGGTGACTATGAAGCACACTGGCTGTTTCACTGTTTCCAAACCTTATCAGCTCACACCTTCCAGAAATCATTTCAGTCTGACAATGGCTTGCCGTCCGCCATCTCAGTGATTTTAGGATCATTATTCGAAGACACAAACCCCCAGAGTGAGGGCCACTTTGTGCTTTCTGTCTCTGAGGGTGCAGGCCAATGCAGAGAGCAGACACGCTCACGCTTCTATTCTGTTAGTCGGTCCATGTAGAGCTGCTACACGGATGGCCTCATAGCCCCTCATGTCGAACACAGAAAAACACACGGGGATACAGCAGATACAGCTGGTTACAGATTACACTGTAGCACTGTGATTACTTCTGAGGCGTGTATCGAGCACGGTGCATTTTCGGAGAAATCAGGACTTTCTGCTGTGTTTGTTCTGTTGATGGAAAGCATGTACAAATCAAAGCTCCTCCACAGTATGCCAGCGGCTGCTTCAAGTACAGCTATTACTGATGGATATTTGTGGATGACAGAGAATCGCCATGTACACTCTCTCCTTGTACCAAACATTTGTTTTAAGCACTCCTTGTTTGCTGGCACATGAGGTTGGTGAGGTTGCAGTGCAGACAGTCCACACCATCAACCTTCTGGCAAACAGACTCTTGCAGATTTTGGTGGCTAATGAAATATACGCTACATGTACTCTTGGGGATGCGTACCCAAGCCGGAATTAGCAATAAAAATGTAAATTCTCAGTGTTTTCACAGGCACAAGGAACGCAATGAACGGGCTAAGTAAGCGGGGTAAGTCAATGGTCGAGTGCTGGCCTGATCCAGATGATCTTTTTATACTACCACCGTGGAAGGTGGGGGATCATGGTGGCAACTCTGATCAACTCAGCACAGCATCAAGGGGCGTTCAGACATAATGTGACAACAGCACCGATGTGCCCATTATTTCCAGTGGCTTGTCAATGACTTGTCGCTGTGTTGAGCCCTGCGTGCTGTGACATGTACCCATGTGGCCAATAGAAACGTCAGCCAGGCAGGGAAGGCAAAATGAATTATGCAGCACAAGTTTGCATTTGTATTGAGACCTTCGGAGAAAAAGCTCTACGAGGTGGGGCTATTAAATCATGGGACTAATGCAATAATTCAATTCCAATGAAGAAATCTTACATTTCAGTCCCCTTCCACCTCATTACATTCCCCTCCTGCAGCTACACCGCTGCATTCTGGTCGTCATTGATAAAACAAGTGCAGCAAGTCTCGGTAGCTCCATCGTTTTCCTTTTCACTCCTGGAACAGACTTAAAATAGGTTCCCAAGAGTGCAGACTTGATTTTAGAGAAAATAAAAATTGCATGGTGCTAGATCAGGTTTAGAGAGCGTGGTCAAGTACTGCAAAGTATTTCTCAACCAGCATCTTCTTCTCTGAGAGCGTTGAATGTGCTGGTGCTTCATCCTGATCGTCTTCTTACAGCTGTGGCCTCTTTCCTCTGACCTTTACTCAGACAGTTTCAGAGTTTCTAATAGAGTACTTGTATCTTGGAAACAGGTTTCCATCCTAGTAGGGGTGTTAGGTGTGTTCGAATAATCAAGTAACTGGTTGTAGGTTGGCAGTATATAAGAACATAGCTTGGGTTGGTTTGTGTTTCCCCTCAGTAGCTCCACAGATCTATTAAAGTTGCATAATTGTGGTAAAGATGCATAAAATGTACAGAATATTTTATTGGTGTAGTGACATAATCCTGCTAGAACTCTTGAAAATCTGCCTACTTTTCTTCGTATCTTATGGCTCTTCTGAACAGTGTGCAGCAAACAGCACATGTTGCACTGTGTCTGAAAGCCTCATTAACGTTTGCAGTCTAGTCTGCTCATGGTGATGTGTGCCTAAGATCTGATTGGCTTAAAGCGCTCCCATGTCATTAATCCATCGTCCACTAGAATGGAACAAGGAGAAAGAGAGGATGATTATAAAATATACATCACGGACAGTTTAATGGTTTAGAGCTAAAGGTCTGACAAAAAAATCATCAGCTTACATTAAAAAACATCTCTCTTGCTGATGAGTAGAATAATGTCAAACTAGCCTTATGAAGTCACACACACTGCATTTAAAATAGGCTACCTGTCGTCTAGATGTGGTATTGTACATTTCCTGCCAAGCTGGTGACAGGAGGCTAGAGAGCGCTTTGAGAACCTCGACAGTGTGTCGGCTGGCCCGGGGGATTTACAGGATGAGTTATTCACCACCGTCCAATGGATGGAAAAATAGCTAATTCACATTCAGCTATAAAGTTAGTTTGACAGCTGGATAGAACCACTGCTAATGACAAATGGAATAGAAGAGAGAACAGCTGAGCGTACAGTAGGGAAGAGGCTCGTATGTCCGTTTCTAGACACCTTCACCCAGGGTGAGCTGAACACGTGACTGCAGCCTTGAGGTGCCGCACGCTTTGAGGTACAGAGAGGAAACTGAAGTCACACAGGGAGTGAAATGGAGTTTGTATTGATGCTGAAAAATATCCACCACAAGCTGCTGCCTGGTACTGCTTCTGCCAGTGTGTGTGTGTGTGTGTGTGTCTGCATGTTTGTGCCCTCAGGCTGATGTGACCAATTGGAAATGCATGTCATATATTACTGCAGATGGACCTCTACCTGCTCTGTTTGTGTGTGGACTGTATTAATCACCCTGCAGGGTGTTCAGAGGCACATTACGATGACTTAACTCCCATTTGGGAACTCAGAGGAAAACCCCAGAAGATAAACGATTGCATGTCAGGGATCAGACTTAGGAAGGAAAGACAAAACTAAAGATGTGGAGGTCAGGGTAGTGGATGGGTCTGTACTAAGTAGTTTAACATATTACTTGTATTTTTAGTTTGACTTTTTATAACCAAAACTACCTAATGTAGGATGATAAGATATGAAGGAGGGGTTCACTGATTATCTTAGTAGACAATACTGGATCCAATATTCATTCAGATATAACTGTCAGGTGGATTTATTTTCAAATAACAGATATGATCGATAATACATTTTCTTTAAACACCCAATGTGACATATATGTAACATTACAGATCTTGGACACTTGGGGGCGCTTTTCCAAAATAACATCAGAAATGTGTTCTAAGTAGTCCAGCACAAACTTCCATCAATCCATCCATCTTCTGCCGCTTATCCGGGGTCGGGTCATGGAGGCAGCAGTCTAAGCAGAGACGCCCAGACTTCCCTCACCCCAGACAACTCCTCCAGTTCTTCTGGTGGGACCCTGAGGTGTTCCCAGGCCAGCTGAAAGACATAGTCCCTCCAGTGTGTCCTAGGTCTACCCCGAGGCCTCCTCTCCGTGGGACATGCCAGGAACTGAAGGCATCCAGATCAGATGTCCAAGCCACCTCACCTGACTCCTCTCGATGTGGAGAAGTAGCGGCTTTACTCCGAGCTCCTCCCTGGTGGCTGAGCTCCTCACCTGATCGTGGTGGGGGAGTTTGAGTGTCCGAATGATCCTGGGAGCTATGTTGTCGGGGGCTTAATGCCCATTGTAGGGTCACCCAAGGCAAACAGGTCCTAGGTGACGGATCAGACTAAAAGCAGTTCGAATCAAGGACTGTGATGTCGCCTGGCATGGCACAGGCGGGGCCCCACCCTGGAGCCAGGCCTGGGGTTGGGGCTCGTATGGGAGCACCTGATGGCCAGGCCTTTGCCCACGGGGACTCAGCTGGGCTCAGCCCGAAGTGGGCCCGACCTCCTGTGGATCTACCACCCACAGAGGGAACCGTAGGCACCGGGTGCTATGTGGATCGGGTGGCAGTCGAAGGCGGGGATCTTGGCGACCCAGTCCCCAGACACAGCATAATTTTCCCTTAAAGAAAACTGTGTCTGGGTTCTCATGAGTTTAGCACCTAAATTTTCATTTTTGCTGCTTATATATTTCTCTTTCAAATATTGGTTATCCATCCCCTTGATTCCAAATTATCAGCACCGGTACTGACACTGATAAAAAATATATACCAGCCTCTCCCTAATATGACTATGGCACTGTGGATTAGGATGTATCGATTTGTTTGTTAAGTAAATTATGAGTACATTAACAGTAGAATGAAACTAGTGAATTTCAGATCAAAACACAACAACAAGGTAGCTCACTGAGTTAAGGCGTTACCATGTGGACACAAGTCACCACCCTGTCTCTCCTCCTATCAATAAAATGGAAAAAACAAAACAAAAATATAAAAAACAAACCTCAACAACAAGACTTAAGTAGCGTTTTAGCTTATATTTCATGTATATATACAAATCTGTAGACACTTGTCAACATATTTTTGGAAGAACAAACCAACTTCATTGACCCTCACTCTGATCAGTGCTGTACCTTACCCACATCTTTGCTGCCATATGCAGATACTGTAGAAAGAAGGGTTGGGGTTCATTCTTTTTTTGGAACACTCTGCTCATGTTTTTGCAGACCAGGTGTGCAGATCACCTGATTTGATCATTTGGAGAGATCTCTGACTGGCACAGCTGACATTTACTGAAGATATGCAAGAAGTCAGTGAGTGTGTGTGTGTGTGTGTGTGTGTGTGTGTGCGTGTATGTGTGTTTATCCAATGCATCCCTCCTTCCACAGTCCTGTTTTCTTTCCGCACTCTAATTGGATGCTGCTCATCATCTGTCTCACTCTGCACGGTGCTTCCACTACAAGCTGTTTCTGGCTACAGTGACTCAGAAACATGTTTGAGAAGTCATCACAGCATCTGGGAAAGTTTGTGACAAGCTCAAGGTCAAGACGAGTCTGGAAACTTTTTCGACTACATGACTTGTAAAACCAAACCTACATGTAGAGTCTGTGCTGACTTCCCGCATCTGGTTTTGTATTTGGTTGTCGTCCCACAACGCTGACAGAGAGAAAATGCTTGTCAGGGTAAAAGTGAAGGTTTTGTTTGAAAATGTAAGTTGAAATAGATTTCTTACTCTGTTCAGTGACTGTGTGCATTTAAAAAGAACTGTACCTGCCAATGAGTCATCATGATAAGAGTAGGAATAATGTGTTATTTCCATTACAGGAGAGATCTGATGTTCTCTGTAATTGGGGGGGGGGGCACATGTGGATATACCAGTAATCAGCCCTCTTGTTTACAAATTCATGTGAGGCAACCAGCATGTGGCCAAAGCTGAGCAGTGTTTGCAGGGTTGTAGGATAAGGTTTGGGTAAAAGGCTTGTAGTAGCTGCTGTGTGGTTAGGATTAGGCATCGTGTGCAGAGAATGTAAGTTAAAATGTGAGTATGACAGAGAGAAATTAATGAAGAGATGTTAAAAGAGACAGCATTGTCATTGTTTTATCTCTGAGCAGTCTGCAATTGATTTTCAAGGTTCTTGGAAAGACAAGTTGCTCTCATTCATCAAAGTGCTGCTTCTTGTTTGTGACACTGCCAAACTCCACATTTATCAGCTCAGTCTTTGGTGTGCCACAAACAAAGGCCTGACTCATCTCCATTTAGAGCATTTGAACTATATTTGAATAAAAATTAGAATTACACAGCAGAATGATAAAGATGACCAAAGTATACAGCTTTCAAGACAGATTTATGCATCTTGTGCTATACTAGTCTTCACTTTTAAGAGCCCAACACTCACATTATTAGTACTTGCACTCTTTACACGATGAACTCTCTCTCAGCCTGAACCCAGCTGAGTGGTTCAGGTGCTCAACACATAGGTTCATACTCCCAGAGCAGCAGATCCTTGGCTTAATTCTGTCCGGAGACCATTTGCTGTGTGTCATTCCGCTGCTGTCTCCAGCTTTTCCTGCCTTTCCTTGCGCTGTTCCTGTCAGAAATGAAGGCAATAATGATGAGCTCTTGCAGCACAGTCGCCTTTGATTTACCTCCTGTAGTTCTCTGAGAAGGCTGCTTTAATCTGATGCGGCGATATCAGAGACACAATACCTGCATGAGTGAGAGCCAGCGTTCTCAGATGAATGCTAAGGTTTTTGGGAGATTCAGTCAATCAGTGCAATCTTAATGGGCTGTTTGGGAAATGAGGTTTCATGTTCACTCACGTCTCAGGGCTGACATTGTTTTGCTTTTTTTTAACGTCTTTAGAACAGCTGATTCTGCCATTTAGAGACATTTTCCAATAGATGCAACTGTAACTACAGTGACACGACACTAAAACAGCAGCCGTACACTGGAATGGGGCATTATTTTGGAACGTCTGCTGGGGAATATTGTATAAGACTCACTTTATAGCGTACTTCGTGGACTGAGTCACACACTCTGCCTCTGAATACCATCTCATGAGTCATAGTAGAGCAGTGTTTTACCAGGTGGAGCTGGGAATCCTGCTGCAGGAGGTGGACCTGTTGTTTTATATAGCTTACCTTAAGATTGATTGTCTTTGTCTTTGCCCTGCAGTTACATAAACACCCAGTCACAGTTGGCTTCATAAACTGTTTGGAAATGATCGTTTAATATTTGCTGACAGTTCTTCAGACCCATTTTTAAAGCACTGTCGGCACTCCTGTCCAAATTCCAATGATCATTTTTGTTTTAATTGCTCCAAGGCTTTGAAAACAGACTCTGGCTGATGGATATGTTTCTTCTAGATCTCAGTCATATTTCAATCCATACGGAGAGTAGGTCTTTTTTCCAGAGTTGTACAATAACAATAATAAATTTCACCTTCCAGGATACCAAAACACACAACAAAATTCAAAATGTACAATATTTGATGTTATCAAATGGCGCCGTTTACTGTCTCATTCTGGCAAAGGGAGCTGCTGAATGGACCAGCTAAACCTCCTGGTGCTTGCTGTTGGTCCTTCCTGCACTTCTCTAGAACCTCCAGATGGTCAGTCTGCTGCTGCCTGAATTATTCATTGTTCCTCCAGTATGGCAGGAGCTCTGTGGTTCCCACGGGTTCTGTAACACAAAAAATATTTAAAATAACTTGACAGAGCGTCTTGTGTGGTAAATCCTACAAATATGAAAAATACTAGTAGTGAGTTTTTTTAGGTAATTAATCACACGTGAATCCAGTGTTGATGCTGATGTTAGATGTTGTGCTGTTTTCTTCTAGATCTGTTTGGTAAATTAATGGAGTGAAACATTGCTATTATACTCCATTAAGTCAAGACAAAATTAAAAGAAAAGGAGCACACATTAGAAAGCCCTTCAGACATGTGACTAGTCCCACTGGACCTTCATTAAGTCAGCAGACAGATCTGGACAACATCGAACGGAGAAGAAAAGAAGAACAACAGGTGGAAGGACTTGTCATCCCGTATGTAGCTGGAGTGTCTGAGAAACTTTCTCCAAACACAGCATCCTGGTGCAATTCACAGCAATGTGCATAAATAAAATAAATGCTGCACAAGTCCATGGTACAACACAGGAGAGCAACTCAGAGTAACCACCCGCATCTGAAGGATAAGGGACACTCCTCTGAGAACATCAGTGTCCACATTCTGGACAGAAAGGACAGATGGTTTGACAGAGGAAGGAAGGAAGCCATCTATGATAAACTGGAACAGCCATCTCTAAACATGGTAGGGGGTCTACAGTGCCACTTATCAGGTGCAGTCCCTGAGATTAGTCTCCATCCAGTCCTCTAGGTGTGAATCTTGGGCTGTTAGTCACTGTGGTTTGGAGGTGAAAATAAATACCTGAGTCTCCCCGGCAGTCACTTAGAAGCAAGGAAACAACTTGAATAAAGGTAAATTGTCCTCAAGAAACAAGAAAGAAGTTCAGTTGCTTTCTACCGAAACACTAAGGATTATCATGACCTGGAGGACTGAAAACAGAAATGAGTTGATGGGTGGTGCAGTGGTTAGCACGGTCGCCTCACAGCTAGAAGATCCCTGTTCGCTTCTTGGCCAGGTTTCCTCCCACAGTCCAAAGACATGCTGAGGTTAACTGGTGATTCTAAATTGTCTGGAGGTGTGAATGAGAGTGTGCTTGCTTGTCTGTCTCTGTGTGGCCCTGTAGCTACTGGTGACCTGCCTAGGATGAACCCTGCCTTCAACCCCAAAAGAAATTGTTAAACTTTTCAGAAGAAATCTATCAGTAGCCTCAACATTAACCCCAGGTCGTGCTCCCACAATGGCTTCAAAGAATCATAAGAAGATCAATTATAAAATAAGATAATAAGATAGTAAATCTCAGACATTATTCCTTTGGGAGATTTGGCTGAAACAAAGACATTATCCACCTCTGACAATATTATGGCCAGTATGTTATTTTTAGACTCTATAAAGTGCTGAATTGGATGAATTTAAAGAACTCTTGTTGAAATTTGTTCTGATTTGCTGCAAGGAATTTAAGGAGTCAGCAATCAACAGGCCTGTAAGGGCTGATAAACCCTTAGAAGTGAACTCCAACAGACCTAATCTGGGCTGCAAAATCAGGATTTAGTTCCAGTTGAGAAAAGACAGAAATAACAGAAGGAAGGCTGTAATATTTTCTCACATTGTGTTCTAGATAATTATACTGTTTCTGAGAGAATTATGCTGATCTGTATTGTTAATAGAGGGAGGCCTTAAAGCTTCCTAGAATAACATGAGATTCAAGACCAGTCTGCAAACAACCTTGTACATTCATAAGTTCATGTTTTTGTTTTTTCAACAGGTGCTTTTATAAAACATACAAAGCACTGACCGGTATTATATTTGCTGTAGTTACTCACAAGGTATTTTTTTCTTCTATAAATACTTTCTCTTGTTTCATGACCACTGATTAAACTCTGCAAAGTCTGCTGATGAAGGCAAAAAGTTGCTGCTAAAAGCTCTGAAAAAGCTCCTGTGCGGTCATTAAACCCTATGATCTGTAGGCTAATGTCAGGGTGATTTCACCTCCTTTACTTTTAAGCTTTTTTCTGGGTTAACAAGAGTTTCTTTCCAGTACAATCTAGGCTATCCAGATCACCCATCATTGTAATATTATAATACGTACAGATTTTTTAATACTAGCTAAGGTATTTCTGCCAAGGTAAAAACAAAAATATGCACAGCAGACATATCTGGTGCTATCACAGCCATGATGGATGGAGATTTTCTGATTTCTAAGTGTACTTAGAAATCAGAAAAAGTACACCGATCAGGCATAACATTATGACCACCTGCCTAATATTGTGTTGGTCCCCCTTATGTGCTCAAAAATGCTCTGAACCATTGGCCATGGACCAGAGGACCTCTCAGGGTGTCCTATGGGATCTGGAACCAGGACGTTGCCACTGGATCCTTTGGGTACTCTGGCTTGTGCAGTGGGGCCTCTGTCAATCAAACTTGTTCCACTGCATCCTGTTGATGCTTGATCACAATGAGGTGAAGGAAGTTTGGAGGTCAAATCAACATGTTGGACCATTGTCATGTTCCTCAACATGTTCCTGATTGGTTGATGTTGTTACCATGTGGTGGGGTACATTTTCATCCAGTGACATTTGGGATTTCCATGTGCATGAGGGAGTGTGTTTGTTGTGGGACAGTGTTTATTTGGGTGTCTAAGTCTCATCAACACGGATGTTAAAATCCAAGGTTTTCCATCAGAACAACTCATAGCACCAGTGTATTCAATGTTATTCACTTCACCTCTCAGTGGTCAGGATGCTGTGGCTGATCGGTGTATGTGCTTAGTCCCTGATGGAAATAAATATCATTATTTTATTCACTGAAATGTTTATACAGTAACCTACGAGCAGAGGAGGCAAATCAGGCAAATGCTTTGCCCTTTACTCCCAAACAAGAGGCCCCCAGTGGCCATTTTGCTTGGGCCCTCCAGAGCCTAGGATCACCACTGTGCTTTGACCACAACCTTTGAATCACTGCAATGAAAAGCTAATCCATCATTTTGTGTTTCTTTTTGTTGCACAGAGAAACAACTCATATCAGTCTGTAAGACACTGCATTGATATGATCACATCTAGATATCCACATATCTATGCAATTAGTTCATGAGTAAATCAAACAAGAGAACTGGGTGTGGAGATGGACACAGAGCTGTGTGCAGGTTGTGACTGTGATTCATTTGGATGTAAATTCTAGATTATTTTTTTATCACCGATACCTTGTCACACAGAGAAGCAACAGGTATTGTTGTAAAGGCTGAGTTTTATTTTGTATGTGCCACACCTCTCTGCAATAAATACTTAGGGAGCAATTAAAATGAGAAAGAAGAGATGTGAAACTTCAAAGTGTACGTTACATAGTGCTTTAAACCCTTCATTAAGTTTTTATTTACTGGTTAATATAGCTAAAGTGTTCCTCCAGTGGGCTACCTGCCAGACTTTCCATCCCTCACCACTGTGCGATGCCAAGGTGTTGCATGGAGCACTGCAGCAAGTGACACATGGATGTTTTTGATGTCTGTGTTATCATCACTTAGCAGGCGAGCACCCAGCTGTTCATCTGGCTCCTGAAAACACACCAGGGCGTCACAGTAGTCAGCCAGCAGCACGTTACCACCCTGACATGGTTAGATTGACTTACAGCCGTGAAAATTTACACAAAGACTGAACATGGTTCGGATTAGAGGGGGAAAAAAACGTTTGTTAGTGTATCATCTCTTTCCTCATCTTCCACCAGCCAGCCTCAGCAGCCTGATGTTAGGATGGTTTCACCGATCAGATCCTGAGAGAAGCTTTTGTTATTTCATTTCAGCTTCCACCACTGTGAACAGAAACTGGCCACACACACACACACACACACACACACTAGACACTGCATAATCAAATGAACAAAAATGCGTGCTATGTGCACAGAGGTCACCCAGAGGAAGGTATGCAATGTTCTAATCTATAATTAATAATAAGGCTGTTAATATGTAATGGTCTCAGTGTACAGTGCTGGGTTAGATGTATGTACACTGACCCTGTATGGATTCACACCATTCTTCATCTCAGTTTACCCTGCAGTCTCAGACCACCAGTCCACATTTATCATCAGATTTCCCAGGTTCAAATCCAAGTGTAACAGTATTTACCAGCTTTCTTGTCAGAATATATATTTTTTAATATAATATTTTCTATTCTGGTGGCATACTTTTTCAATTTCCTAAATATCGTACCAGAAATAACTACTGTTGTTTCGTTTATTTTTGCATATGCTTTCTGACATTTCCTTCATCTGCCTGTTGCAGCATTTTTCCTATTCTATAAAAGGATGTTTTGACATGTGACAGTAGACTAAGCACAAGTTTAGATAAATAAATTAATCATATATATGCTTGTTCATTGATATAACGCAGCCCAGTCTCAGAAAAATAAGAAGTGCGCTGGTCTTCAGTGCAGAATAAATTATTATCACTAAAACCCTGGCAACCTAGAAAACCACCAGAGCTTCGTGGTGGGCGTCTGCATGGGTGTATTTTAACCCAAACCATGATCTTTTCATAAATCTAACCAAGTAGTTTCGGTTCATCGACTTATTCATGTAGTTTTCTAACATAAACACAAGGAAATAAATAAATAGATAAATAAATGAAAGTGAACAGCAGCTGGATCCCTCAAAGCTCAGTCTCCTGAAAGCCCTGTGGTTAATCCTACCACCAGCCCTCCAACCTCCTTGTGTGGACTTTGTTGCTCTTTTCATGCATAAACTGAAAGAAACTTGATAGCAACATGACACGAAACTCAATAGTCATATTATGTAGACCACTGGAAAAGAACATTCCAACAAAACGTAGGCATCTCAAAATTTTACAACCTGAAACAAATACATTTTTACATTGCGGACCAAAGCATTAATGTGACTAAGAGTTATGTTTTGCTGTGAGAGCTCCTTCTAGTTGTTGTAGCAATTATAACGATAGCAAAAAGGCTAATTAGCTGTGTTGGTATAGAAACATAAAGCTCATAAAGAGATAGATGGGTGGACGGGTGGATGTCACTGGCTTTAACATGAGAGGCTGTTGTTAATTTCCCATTTTACTTTTCTTTAACCCATGACTGTTCCTTAACCATACCCATGTGTTTATTACGGTTACAATGACTATAAAGAAAGTCTATTTTAACCCTCAGAGCCTATGAAGGATGTGTCCAAAATGATATCCCTTTATCTCAGTTCAACTGATCTCAAAGTATTTACTGCAGTGAGGTGAAGTGCAAATCAGTTGAAACTGTCTGACTTGACTTTTCCAACAATGGAAGTTGCTTGTCTGTGTGGATAAGTGTCCGAGATAAAAAAAATAATCTGGAATTTACAACAAATTTAATCATAGTTACAAACTACATACTACTATGCCTCCACATCAATTACTCTTGTCTGACAGATATGTTCATATCAATGAGATGCAATAATTCCATAGATATTTAGCATAATAACATGTCTGTGCAATGAAATGCATGTATCACATCACAAAAGCAACTGGCACCTAAGTTATGATCCTGGTTTCATATTTGCACAAAGTGAAGTAATTACGTTACAAAGACAGGTCAGACTTCTGCACATTAATATCTTTACTACTTTAACCACCAGTTTTCACACTACTGTTTTTCAGTTGAATAAGTCATCGACTCCCTATCAGTTCTTAATGTTGGCCCTCCTCATATAAAAAAAATAAACCTCTTTTTGTGATACTACTAGTAGTTTATCTGTGCACCAAAAAGTAATGTGGTATTGACATTTTGTTAGGGAAATTCTTCACAGGAGTCCTAACTGCTCCAAATCCTCACACAGAGTCGTCTCTTAAGTCAAAGCAATTGTTTTTACTTGCAGCAAGGAATCAAATGCACAGTACAGAGTCTGCGTAAGTGACTGGAAATGAAGGAGTGTGAAAATCTTTTTGTACAAGCATGAATCGGGGCATAACCTTGAGATCATCTGTGGTATGCTGTAGCTGGGCAGTTCTTGTCTACAAAGTTTTAAACAGTTGTTGCTTCCTGCCTCAGCAGGCTGCCAACACGCTGGTCTGCACTGATCACGTCATTTAGAGAAGTACAGAAACTCAGACGGAATAAAAAGTTTGAGATGATGTCATTTCTATATCATATTTTATATTTTTTTCAACATAGAGCTGAAATTACATCCATTTTTTAAAAAATGAAAACAAACAGAATAGTGGATTTGTTTTCAGAACAATGATTCAAAAGTTGTGGTCAAAAGAGGTGCACAGGTCACTTGTACATAAGAAGGCAGAGGTGATACTTTTGCCCAAAGCAAAGTGACTGTTGGGGGCCCCTTGTTTGGAGGTGATGTGGGGTGAAAGCATTTGCCTGGTCTGCCACCTTTGCTAAGACGATACTGTATGTTTCCAAATAGCTTTTCCTTGATATGAAGGATTAATACAAATAGTCTGAAAGTGTCATCATGGCGCACACCACAGTCACCAAAAATACTTACATCAATATTACTTCTCCTTTATTTGTAAAACCTATGCAACCTTGTAACCTAGCAACTTTTGAAATACAAGAATAAATATTGGTTTTTATTTGAATTTAATTTTTCGAACAAGAAAAGCACTCAGAGAGCACTCATACCTCCACCAAGGAGCTTTAGTCCACCCCCAACACAATCTTCCAATTCACATATTTTGTATGGAACGTTGCAGATACAGATGTAATTACAGACAGTTCAAATGTCCTACCGACAATGCAGCCTTCACCCCATCCGACCTAATGACCAGGTGTGGCTTGTAGCACAGCAGCTCCTAACAGCCTCCCGGCTTCTTAGACAACCTGAGATAAGAATGCCGGCCCAACCGTGCGTATGTCGCTCAGGAAGGAAAGAGAACTCTGTCATTGTCGCTGTTTGTTGCATGGAGCCCCAAAATGTCATGTGGTCACAGGGGGTTACCCCAAAAACAAGAGTGTCTCTGGTGCCTTTTAGAGTAAACCGCATTTGATTGTCCACCCGGCTACACTTACATTAAAAAAACATTCCTGGATCCAGATGGTGATCCAGATCAGTCCCAAAATTTCATCATTCCTTGCCCCATTTCATACATTTCCTGAAAATTTAATCCAAATCAGTCCATAACTTTTCGAGTTATTTCGAACACAAACAAACAAACCAGCGCCGGCAAAAACATAACCTCCTTGGCAGAGGTAAAAAGTTAGCAAGAGCATAGTAGTCCTGCTGCCACCAATACATTTTGCAATCCACTTTTGGGTTGTCCTTTGATCAGCCACTGCAATTCAAAAATTAGAAAAAGCTAAAGACGGCATCATGCATAAATTTTGTCCTGTGTGACAGCTATAGGTTTGTGGGATGTTTACAGGGAATCTGTGTTCTGTGTGAGCAACAAAACAGGTCAAAGTTGAAGTGTTGCACAAGCAAAGTTGTCACTGTATGAATGAGCCTAATTGTTGCTATGACAGAACATCGCAGCCACTATTGCAAATTATCTAACTATCTGACAGTCCTTTGAAGAGCTTTATGAGTTTTGATAATACAGCATCAAAACCACATTCAGCTGCAGGATATTCGTGAACTCTCCACATGGTGCATGGAGGAAGAAGCTTGAAAGGTCATGAGTTTGATTAACTGCTTACTAAAACACAGTCAGGCAATTAAAAGCGAAAACAGCATCACATGCTTTATTGGAGAGGGAACCCACATGAACTAAGCATATTCACATGCACAAACACACTTGCACAAAACAAGAACAAAGACATGAAGAGGTGGAGGAAGACTGTTAGAAAGTATAAAGTAGAAGTCAGAAAAGGTTCAGTGTAAACTGAAGAAAGACATATGGAGGTACGATAAAGCTGTGAAATATGGTAAAGTGTGTGTGTGTGTGTGTGTTTCTGTGTATACGGATGTGTATTGAGAAATGATATATGAGCAGAACAAATACACAAACTAAATCTACTGTCTAGAGAAAATATAACTAAAATAAACTTGCTAAAAAAACAGCAGCATCCTTAGTTGTGAAGCATGTGGTTGGACATAAAAGCAAAGCTGTCCTAATTGGTTTACCACACATCTGCCACTTATGCGTGAGACAGGAAAATTGCTTGAAGGGACACTTATTCTCAAAATACAGTTTGACCTTTTTTTTTTAACATTATTGCATTATTATTACCAGTTGGTTAAAAATATTGTGAATGAAGATTTGTAATCTTTCTAATTCTATGATGCAAATCATAGAACCTGCTGACATTTGCAGTTTGCTTTAGAGCAAACACATCCAGCTCCTGCTCTTCGTTCATGTTTATTTCCTGTTTTATTTTGGCATTTCCTGTCATGTGTGTTACTCACCCTCTGCCTCAGGTGTCTTTACACTCCCCAGTCTTTGTTTTGTGATTACCTGCCCTGCCCTAATGTGCTCCACCTGTGTGATTGTCTTCCTTGCCCCAGTGTATACCGGTATACACACACCCATTTCTTAATGTTCCTGTAACCCTGGTTTGTGAGCCTTTTCGTGTTTCTTTATTGTTTGCTTTTGTTTATTCTATTCTTTTGCTATCTTTTGGATTTCTGATTTACTTTTGCCAGCCCCCCGTGGTTTTGTTTTCATCTGGATTGTAGTTTGTTGTTTTGGAATCAGCTTTGGATCAAAGTTTACTTTTTGTTCATTTTACACCTGTTGTTAGTGTCTGTAATTTGGGTCCTTTTACACTCAGTCTTCTGTGATACAATGAACCTTGCAGACATTTTTGAGGACAATGAGTCAAAAAGGACACTTAGCAAGGAACCTAAAAAAGCAGCTCTGTCTGTGGCATGGAAAAGCTGCATGGAAGCCTTGGCGGAGGGACCCATTACCTGAGTATGTTCTGGACTACCCCACTTCCAGTCTTCTTTTCCCATGCCAGCTCCACAGCACAACCAACAACCAGCCTGCTAATTCCCTGCCAGCTCCAGAGTTAGCCAGATTTCGGCCTGCTAGCTTTCAGGTAACACCACAGGTGGTTAGAGTTAGCCTTCAACCTGCTAGCATCCCCCAGACACCAACTCTGATGCTGCCATGGAGTCTTCTTTCTGGGGAGCCCGCCTAGTCGTAAAGCCAGTCCCAAAAGGAAGGCGAGGTCCCTGACATGTAGAGGCTCATAGTCACCCTTCATCTCCATCTCATCCTGATAGACAAAGTTGTGATCCCTGCATCTCAGAGGGTCGACAATACCTCATCTGTTCCTGCATGTAAGACGGTCAAGGACGGCTCATCCTCTGAGAGGGTCGACAACGCCTAATTTGTGCCCGTTCCAGTGTCTCTGAAGGTCGACGCCGTCTCATCTGAACCTGCTTCTGTTCCTGTGCATGAGAAGGTTGACAACGTCTCCTCTGTTCCCGGTTGTGCATCTGAGAGGGCTGCCGTCTTATCTGTTCTGAAGTGTGCACCTGGGTTAACCAACGCTAAGTCCAGGGCCCTGCCATGGTCATGTGTTCCCTGGTCATAAGACTGCTCAAGAGTCAGCTGACACTTTCCCAGCTCCAGAGTCTGTGCTCCCAGCTGGGCCCCATCTGTATCTTGTCATTTTCACCACCACCGGCTTCAACTCATTGGCTGCCAGCCGTTTTTTAGAATTCATACCCCCCTCACTGCCAGCCATTTTCAAGCATTTTGACTGATTTTTCAAGACCCACAGAATATTTTGTACTATGACCCTGTAAAATCTGAAACCAGATTCTGAAAGAATAGACTTTCTACTTTCATCAGTAAAAAAAGTTTGTTTCCAGCTTGTTTGATCGCGACACTCTGCTCCAGTCTGAGCTGCTTGAACTTAGCCGTCTTCTCTGTTGCGCCATTTTCTCCCTCGTCAACTCTCGACATCTTTTCGGCTATAAGCCAGTCGCGGCTCATCTGTCATCCAGATCGTTGCACTGCTGCCACCTACAGGGCTCCAGTTGGTCACTACACTACAGAATGTCCCCTACTGCCTCCTGTTGAAAAACATAAATGACGTAAAAAACAAGCAATAAAATCTTAACTCTAAAACTAACTGGTAACCAGTGAAGTCCAGCAAGAACTGTGGTCACTTCCACTGGAGCGAGTTAAAAGCTGAGCAGCAGCCTTTTAGATGACTTGAAGCCTATGAATGTTTCCTTTCCAGATACTGAAGTGAAGTGCATTACAGTAATCGAGTCCATAGGTGATGAAGTCATCATGACCTTTTTTAAGTCTGAAAAGAAAAAAAGACTCTGACCTCAGAGAGCAACCTGAACAAAACATGACTGTAGGGCCTTTGTCGCCTGAGGTTTAAAAGACAGACATGAATCGAAAAGTTATGTTTGCTAAGCCACGACTGGTCCCTGTTCAAGGAAAGGGAGGGGCTGAGAACACTGCTACAGAGCTTTTCACCATTTTTCCACACTTGTGGTCGTCATTGTGCGAGTAATGTCCATGTTCCTCTGAGGCAAAGACAACCAATTATCATGTTTGCGTAACAGCATGTGACAGTGATTGCTGATGTAACTCCTGGACAGCGCAGTGTTATCATAAGCTTCATTTGTCTCATTAAAATAGAAACCTTAACCTTGACAGGATTGGTATGTGATTATAAAAACCGTTTCCCAGCACAGTGAAAATGACAAGCCGAGATATTGAAATTTTACCACTATGATTCCAGTGTTTTTAAGCATTTTGAGATGGTGCTGTCTTCTCTCATTGAATTTACGTGGAATCAGTTTATTTTGTTACAATCTTGGACATTTATTTTGCTCTTTGCTAGACTGAAAATGGGGTTGTCCCTTGGAAAACCTCTTTCTTTGACAGGTGAGCGTTCAGCAGCCATCTTAAGAAGAAAGTAAAATCAGTTAAAAACAATCTAGGACATCATCTCAAGGTTCTGCACTGCACCACTGATTAGGTTGATGCAATCAAGTTTATCAGTTTGTTAACCCCTGAACAATCACTGACCCAAAAACAGGCTGGGTATAGATTCTGCTGCTATATTTTGACTTATACATTATTTAAAACCCCAAATCCCATGATTCAAAAGGTGTCAATCATTTTAAGATACCAATATCACAGCTACAATAGCAACAGTAGTAGTTTTACACTTTGTAAAAAGAGTGTGAAAGTCATAGTTACCCACCTTTTTGCTTGGTTTCCTCAGCACAGCAGGTTTACTCAGTCCAATCACGTCTATTCATATGTGTCACGAAAACCCATCACTAAAACCTTCAGTCATGTGATGAGTAAATCATGTGATAACCTGATGAAGGTTATGAGATGCGTTGAAAACTATTAAGAAAAGTATCGGCAACATTGCACATCAGATACCATTTATTTCATAGGGTAATGTGATTATGCTGCCTTGTTGTCTTTCTTGTCCGTTTTGTTAAATGTTGATTTTTTTAATGCATATGTATGAAAAATAAAGTCAGTAGTAATGAAAGAAGTACTTAGATCCTTTAAAGTATAACTGCCACATTGTTTCATGGCATACTTGATCGAGTAAAATCCTTATAGTCACAGCCCTTTTGAAGTTGAAGTACAGTAAATATTATTAATATTTAATTTTTAAAAAGTTCTCATCAATCTTATTGAGAACTCTATGACACGACATACAGTGATACAGTAGTGACATGCTAATGACAAGGTAGCCCCTTGAAACATATCCTGCTTCATCATCTATTTTACTCGGAATGGAGCCATGATTGGCAAAATGAACACCACGTCGTTTTCAAAATATCTTGCAACTTGCGACTGACACCATAAACTCATGAGGAAAATGTTTGCTGAGGTAAGAGATCAAGGGAGAAGTGGGGTCACTTAGGGTCAGGGTTAGCGTTAGAGGAGTCACCCTCTGCTGGCTGTTAGAAAAAATGCAGGTTTAAGGCTTCGCTTTCCAGGCCTGGAAAACACATCCTATTATTATACCACAAAACATGATTCTTTTTTTTACACTCACCCACTAGTCTTGATGTGTAAACCTAACCTTTCTGGATGAAAGTTAGCTAGCTTACACCTCCACGAACCTCTCTAGCTGCATAATGCAGGCTGTTTTTGCTGTTCGCAAGCACAAAATCGCAGCTCCACCCCCATCAAATGAGGTGATAATGGACCTCCATTAAATAGGACAATAATGCATCTACTGATCCTAATAGGAGGTGACAGAGGTCCCTGCAAGCACGTATGTGTGGGAATGATCTGCAGCAATACCAGCCATTTAGAGGACTGATAACATCTGAACAAGTGCAATAAAATGTAGTGTTTAAAGTGCAGTTTACATCTGTTCAATTTAAAAACTGGTTTGAAATAGTTTTTGTTGTTAGTCACCAAAGAAATTGGAAAAAAATACAAAATAATTAATAATAATTGCAAGGAAATAAATAAATAGTAATTTAAAAATTGCTTTGTCTAGGTGGTTCTATAAATGCTTAATTTGCATCTAAAAAAATAACAGCAACTAGCCGTAAATAAAATGTAGTGGTAGTGGAGTAGAGGTGTAGAAATATACTGGACAAGTAAGGTACAACAAGCTTAAAACTATGCTTGTGTTCTAGTGAAAGCCAGCAGAGTCTCAGGAGAGCAGACAGACCTGCTGGAGGATGTCAGATGGGTCTTCCGCTGAAATCAAAAGAGGATTAGAAATAGTGAACTGTGGTGGGTTTTTCATTCAGGCAGGCTGATCCATCTTGTTGACACAGACCATGTGAGAAGAAGTAATCTGTCCCTGAGCGGGAAGGTCACAGCTGAGCAGCTAGTGTCACTAAAGGTGTCGGCCTACCTGAGTCTCACACACATTAGAGCTGAATGGTTGTTAGCGGAGTCACTGCTCCGGCTTCTCCGTCTCACTGACCTCCATTCTCTAATCACCATTCCAGGAATGCCAGCTCTGTTGTGCAACACACTCCATCATTTAGTCAGTGTTCGATTGAACTATAAGATTTTTGACTCTAGAATCACATGCCACGTATTCAGGCATTATCTGTTTGTGTCTTTTAAGCAGCTTATAAAAGGGAAAAGATCATCAATCCATCCGCCTCCTTTGGTGTCAGCTGTCTAATTTGCCATTCTGTAGGTGTGTTTGCCCCTCGTGGCTCTACCTGTCACACTCGGAGGCCTCAAGCAAACAAGCTGTCACACAGTCAAATAAAAGCCATTAGCTCTTGTCTCTGGGCTGCTGAGTGATTGCATTATCCTTAACATGGATGTGGCAAACACTGTTCTTATGCATTAAATAGAAAAGCACCAGAGAGTGGAAGCAAAGGAATATCAGGGCCTAGTTTATTTGTCTCAGGGTTAGAGTACCTGAGTGTGGTATTCTCAGGCAAACATCAAGTACTTTTCCATCTCGCATATTTCGGTGCCAGTCACTGTTGAAGGTTGAATTTTTCTCCTAATGAGAAAAATCACAAACAAAATCACTCTCTCTGATTCCACTGTCCTACTGTAATACATCAAACACTTCACCAAGTGACATCTGTGTGGAACAGCACTTCAAACATCGAATTAGTGAAACATTCAAGTAGACGTCTTCACCAAATCATATGAATCAGAGGAGCACCTGTGGAAATCAATTTAATGCACATATAAATATTCAAAAACAGTTCTGATCTGAGCACAGCCAGACCGCGGCCAAACACACACGATCATAATGAGACCTGATCTACGATGTAATCAGTCTGAACAGGCCCTAACAAAGAGAGCACAAACACTGGCAGCAGCACAGTGTTCTCTCAATTCATTTGATCGATTAACAGGCAGCCACGGTGGGAATGTGAATGCTCTTAGACTGAATGTTTATGTTATGGTGACTAAAATGATTTATTTATATGCTTCAAAAGCAAATGTGTGTAAAACCCTAAACATCCCATCTCCAGTTTTGATGCAGATGTGAAAACCCCCTTTTGCTTGTCTGAACTTGTTCAGGTTTTGATGATGTGGTCCTGGTGGGACTTGTGATCAGCTCTTATGGCAAGATGCTTATGATTTATTACCTAGATTGGATATGTATTGTAGGTTTCCATAATTCAATTCTTTTGAGTCAAAAAGACTGTTTTCGATATCCACATCGTCATTCTTTCCAGAACATCACATTAACTGTTCATATAACTAGTTGTAATTCCAGTTTCAAATATCTACAGTTTAATTCTGACTGATCATAATTGTAGTTTCAGATATGTTTAATTCCCCTTGATATAGATATGTCAAATCAACATATCTACATTGTTCTTTTCCATCCATCCATTATCTAAATCCTCTGTAGGGCTGGAGCCTATCCCGGCCGAAGGCAGAGGACACCCTGGACAGGTCTCCAGTCTATCACAGGGCTACACATAGAAACAGACAACCAAGCACACTCATATTCACACCTACAGACAATTTAGAATCATCAGTTAGCCTCAGCATGTTTTTGCACTGTGGGAGGAAGCCAGAGAACCCGGTGAAAACTCACCACATGTAGAGGGAGAACATGCAAACTCCACACAGAAAGATCCCAGTCGTCCTAACTGGGACGTGAACCAGGGATCTTCTAGCTGTGAGGCAGCGGTGCTAACAACAGAGCCCCCGTGCAGCCCTATTGTTCTTTTAAATATCCTAAATTAAGTTTTAAGCTGTCAGAATAATGCTGTAGAAATAATGAACTGGAATAATGAACTAGTCAGAATGTAACTACAGATATTGTAAATTAAAGGTTTGAGGCGAAATTACTTTGCAGACATCTGTGGAGGCATCAGAGGCTACAGGAAGCTCTTCAGACATACTAAGGCACTGCAACTGTAACCACATATGACAAGCTGTTTCACCACTGGGATATTAGTGTTATGAGACGAACTAGACTTTGTTGTAGGTGTGCCTGGAGACAAAAAAATACAAACACTATGCTGTAAATTAAAGGTCTCTAAAGAATGAAGTTCTCGCTCTTCATGAGTTCCTGTCCATAAGGCCTTTGCTAATTAGCTCTTCTAATTTCAAGGCATTTCCTACTGATCTTATCCACCACACCAACTGCCAATAGTTCTACAACTATTTACCAGACCAATATCCAATGGGAAGCCTCACATAAGCAGCGTCATGCACAACGATTCAGATAGTCATAATGGCATTTGACACATCGGCAATTATTATTAAAAAAAAGTCCAAACTGAATTACCGATATGACTAACTGTTGCTTTGACAAGTCAGAAGAAGATTAGAGATATTTGGAACGAAAATCTGAACAAGACACAGCTGAACTACAACTTGCTAAAATTATGTTGTTGGTATCTGTCATTTGAATTCTGGACAGCAAAACTTGGCTATTAAATGTTAAACCCTCTTGTCATTCACACTGGATGGTTTACACCTGAGGATGTCTTTAGGTTGTGGTCAGTGCCTTCATGGTCACAACAGGGACTCTGTCAGAATACAGTGAACTGTGTGCTGCAGCTTGGAAGCACATTTTTACCCAAAATGTTCAGGTACATGAGTGAAGTCAGTTTACACTTTGCCATTAAGGCGTTAATAGTTTTGTATTATTTTCACAGAAATCTTAAAGTCTTCATAATAACAGTCAGGGGTTTGTTCTCTGAAATAGTTCATAATGGTCCTCGAGAAAACCCTTTATAAAGTTCTTCCAGTGTCAGTGATGAGGAACAAAAGTCTGCCTGACTTGAAGAGCTTGAAATTACTTTTACACAGAATGAGGAATGTGGACATTAACATGCACATTAAAAGCGCATCAGTAAGGGTTTCCCTTATAACTTATAAAAACAGGAAGAATGGTTGCAATACAGACAACATGGGTCTGACTACCATTTTAAGAAACACTTGAAAAACTGTGAACCTATCCTTCAAAACAACACTGACATGGCTGCTACACAGGAACCACCCCACACTTGAATAATGCCCTTAATGTAGCTCCTACACTGTAAGACTTTGGGGACTAAATCTGCAGTCCTGCAAGTTTAGTCAAAGCTAATATGTGACCGTATTGAATCTTACATTGGAAGTTGCTTGAGGGTTTAATTCTGGCGTTTTGTGTCTGCAAGTCTTTGTCCACCATGGCTCAGCAAGGAAACTGTATCTTGGAAAACACAAGGCAATAAAAGACTAGAACTCTGGAAAACTCTTAAATGATTTGTTGAACTCACACTGCTTAAGCCTCATATTAGTTTCAGTAGCTCTAATGCTTCTTACACAGAAAGGTTGTGGATTTTAACCCCATTTCTCAGAGCATGGTCCCTCTATAGATCTGTTACTTCACAACTAATATGGAGAGAATGAATCATTTAAATTACCTGTGACTCTTCCAATGTCCATATTGACCAATGTAAAGAGCTACAGTTGAGTGTGTGGGATGAGGGTCATTGCTTACAAAATTGAAGCTATTTTCCTTTACGCCTCTAGATGGCGTATTATGCCCTCCACCAAAATGCTGGTCCAACTTAAACAGATTCCGGTTCTGGTCCATGAGTAAAGTTGGGTTTAGTATTAAAGGGTTACACAGTAGTAAGAGATCCTATGGGGCTCTACTGCATGGCTACACCTCATCACTAATATCACCCAACATCCAGACTACGGAGGGTAAAGAGATACCACAAGATTCCAAAACAGGCTGGCTGCTCGTATTTTCTCCAACAAAGCGTTGATAAGGACGGAAATTGTTGATGGCAAAGCTCAGCCTATTGTTGTTCTATTTTACAAAGAGAAGTCAGAATGTGAAGGAGTATAACTACAGGCTGGGGTGTATAGTTTAAGCACAATGTGACCTGATGCCAAACAAGGCATTCATCTGGCCGTGTTGTCTGTGAGTGAAATTCGATTGAACTACGGATTAGTTCTAATACCAGAGGCACTTCAACTCTTGCTTATGATCACAAGCTTTGGCAAAAGACTAGAAATGCTTCACTGTGCAAACAAGTAACTGCTTTTCTTTTGTAACTCCTTATACAGCCATCTTGAGTTGTCCAATGCAGTGGATGCTGGTCCTCTATATTATACCTCATGGCCATCGCAACGTGAAAGTATTGGGGAGATGTTCAAATGAGGGAAAGCAGCAGCAGAGATCTCAATCACGTGGCCTGAGAATACATTTAAGACACTCCAAGAAGAGTTGGAAGATGTGACTTGAAAAATAAATTCTGTAAAAATGTTTTCAGCCTGCTGCTATCCCAAACCAGATCCAGATAACATACAGTTGTTGTTGATCATCAGTATTCCTACTTATCACATACCTCCAGTCATTTTCCATTGAGTCATGAGTTTCAAGAATGTAAACCCTTCCATAACCTTGAAAACAGCAGCTCCGCAAGACGCAGGCTTGAACTACAAAGGGTGTCACTTTCAAACGAGATTCACACAAAGCAGTGCTATTTCAATGATTAACCCGCAATGTCCAACAGCATTCACACACATTTTCTTTGAATGTGGGCTTAAGTGTGTATTTTCGTAGAGTTCCATCTCAGGTTGAACTCCCTGCTGACAGCTATGAATAGGTTCCCTGTATTTGTTTCACATCTCTGCAAAAGAACATCAAACACTTCAGTTTCTCAGTATCAGGTTTCTGAAGACAAATGAAATTAAACACATGCTTGACCCCAGGAAGAGATAATCTTCATTCAGCTGGTCAAAGGTTAATATCTTGAGAGCTGGTTAAGCATGTAAAAGTTTGAAAAGTTCAGGAGTCTTTTTCTTGCAATTACACTGCAAAACGTTCTGTGCAGCAGCTCAGTCAGTGAACGCATCGTGTGTGAGTGTGTGTGGGTATTAAGACTCACTCATTTTTCACATTTATGCTCCAGTCTAATTTAATGTATTCACACAGATTCACACTGAAACTGTGGATCCATCACGACGCAGTATTTTTCTGACTTTTATTTCAAGGCATAATATTTGAAATGTGTTTCTACTCCTATGTGGGTGCATCGTATTGCAAAATGACGTCCGAAATGAAATGCCATTGAAAAGTAATTGATTCCGGCACGCTTTTTGTCACGTTGAGGGAAGATCTTTTCACGGTCGATTAGCTGTCTATTCTGTGTGTCCTGAAGAAAAGATCCGGTGTTGGTACACAGGCCTGGCTCTGCCAAAGGGAAGCTAACAAAGAGAGAAAATGGGAACGTGGGAGAGAGCAGGACGGTAAACCTAGCCCATACTAATCATTTAAATATTAACTAGCTAAATATCAACATTCTTTCAATAACATTGCAGACTCCATCTTTAAGTATTTATTGTTGTCACCTACCATGGAACACCCTGTACTGTTTAAATCTGCCTTCCCAAAACAGAGCCTGGGATTCACCGAACAACTTAAAGTCTCCCTCCTATAAACTCATCTCTGTGTATCAAAGTTACATACTTAGCAGTTCTCCCTCCATGAAATTGTCCCTTTCCTGCTTTAAAAATGTCTTAGATGTAACTGCTGCTTCCTCTAGAATGTGTAGATCTATAATAAAAGTCTCTGCCTCTCCCCACACCCCTCCACCATTCATTGCAGCTCAGCACACCAGCTCACATACATCTCTGCTCAAACACTGTAAAACTACTCTGTACGGTATCAAGTTCTAATACTGAAGTAATTCAGGCCTATGTGTTCAGACCAGAAAGTGATTCTAAAGACAACATAACGATAGAGAAAGTCCCAGTCTGCAACTTGACAGGATTGGTTCCTTTGGTTTGTTATGTGTGAAACCCTGGAGATCTGAATCCTTGATTTTGATGCTGTCATCAGTACGCTGCAGTTTCAAGGTGGAAAAACCCAGCCATGGCGTTGACTCTTTATTTTTCTCATGATGTGTCTTCCAGCATATAAAAAATACAATACTGACATGTTAGCAGGGTAAAAAACTGAAGTTTTACTAGACAAGATCTGTAAGAGGGTGAAGAGGTTTACAGCTCACCATTAGCTCTCACCTGCAGCACAATTACAACTTTCACTGCATTTGAATGGGTTGAGTTATTAAAGAGTAGCCTGTTTATTTTGCGTTTAGAACTACATCCATTCATTCATCAGCTATACCTAATTTACCCTGGAGTGGGTCACGGGGGGCTGGAGCCTATTCTAGCTGACACTGGGAGAGATGAGGGGTGCAGCATGGACAGATCAGCGCTCAATTGCAGGGCTCATTTAGCATTCATACAACAGTGGTGAGAATCACAAACAGATTTCTTAATAAAAACAGATGCCTATAATACCAGTAACTCAACTGCTACAGCCCAGGTTGGAGACTCAGGTGTTTTAGCAGCAACTATTTAGCCTTGAGTCACTAACTTCATGTAGAGACGAGTAGGGCTGTAAAGGTCTGGAGGACAAATGAAGGATATAAGAGGATCTCAAACATATTATCTTTTTAAAAATCAACTTAGTGAGGTGCTGTTAACACAAAATGTTTCAGATACCTATTGGCATCACTAATATACCCTCTCTTCCCTTCCCTTTTGTGGACGCTACAGTATTGAATGATGTCAGAACATCTGCTTCTCAGTGCATAAAACTGACCAGAGTTTCCCAGTTGGAGCTCCAGCTTAAAGAGCCAGTGCATCAAATATTTTCAAGCATGACTTGAACTGAACGTGGCATACCTTTTTCAAAGTAGACATTTAAGCCTGGAGCAGGAAAACACACATGTAAGTGATAAATTTAAAAAATGACTGCATTCCATTGAGCTGAGCCAGTTCCAGGGCCCTGGTATTGTGCCCTCAGGATCACTGACCCTTGTTAAAAACACTGTCTATTTTCTATTCTATTAAAATATATGTATTTTGTGTTTAAACTGAGAAATTTAGTGGGTAATTTAACCATAATGGACGACAACTTTGTTATAATAACCTAAATATGAAATCTTGAAAAGGGGCATCTTCCCCTATAACGTGGGGAAGACAACCCCCACTGCAAGGGGGAAGAAGCTCCTGGGGGGGGAATCTTACCTAACAGGTAATTTTGATCAATACAAAACTGTTACCAATGCATAAGATTCACTTTATTTTGAATTTTTACTTAGCCTTACTTTAAAGGTCCTATTTGGTGACAGTAGCAGCTCTTTGGTTTTCAGAGCAGTACAGCTCATTTAGAAGAGCCCTAAAACCAGGAGTTACACAGTCATGGTGAAATAAAGCATCTTTGCAGTATTAAAACTGAAACACACACTAAGGGGACATGTGAGACTTTGATTAATTTGCTCAGATTATGGACAATATGGGACCTTTAACTGCAGCATAAACATTTTTTTGGTTATTGCCAAATAATTTTGAATTCATAGACGTAGGACAAATGCTATAACTTTCTTGATCATTGATATTTTAATTTCTGACATAACAATATCAAATCCTCAATGACCAGGGATGTTTTGCCTTTAGTAGCAAGGAAATAGTCATGGGGGCAGCTTCCCTCAAAAGTCCTCCTCTTACACTTCCTCATATAAAATGTTTTTTTTTTAAATCAAACTAATGGATAACTCTCCATATCAGTTAAACAAACAGTAAAAAGGACTTTGTATATATATATAAAAATATAAAATCAGAGAGGCTTATGTTTACAAATGTTACATCAGCACAAATCAAAACCATGTGGTTTTGACGTCACGACAAGTCAAGATCTCTTCTGTGGAACAGGCCCATCTCATGATGTTGTGATCAGAGGTCTGAGGAGGCCACAACATGCTCATTCTTCATGTCACTGACGCAGTTTGATTTATTGTCTTTATAGGGCCCAGAAGAAGCTTGCACCACTCCAGGAGTGTTTCATTTGAAAGTTATTCATACTATTTACTCATACATTAACTGATGTTTTCATGCCATGTTGACTGAAAATTATCCCTACATTAGCTATTAGGGCAAACCGGGGAAAGATAGCCCCATGAAGAACAATGTCTATTTTCCAAAATATAGATTTTTAATATCCATAAAAATATACAATCATCAGGTTACAGCATTATTATTATAAAACAAAATGTAAAATCTTGAAAAGAGGCATCTTTTCCAGGTTGTCAGCGAAGATGCCCCATACAGGGTAATCTTACCTTATGAGTGACTTTGCAAAATTGCTACTTATGTATGTGATCAACTATATTTTCAAAATTGATGATACTCTGACTTTGAATGCAACATAAATGTTAGATAACACACAAACTGTATTTCATTTAAACTTTGATAATTACTAATGGATTTACGGTTGTGGGCCTACAACAAAAGGTGTAACTTTACTTTATTATCACTGATATTAAATTCATAACATAAAAAAATGTCAAATCAACAGGGATGCTTAGCCTGCTGTAGCTAAGAGTTCAAGCTAGCTAGCTAATGCTACATGAAGCTATTGTAGCATAACGTCATTAGCTTAACTCAATGTTGGTTAGTTAGTTAGCCTTTTAGACGGACAGTACTTCTGTGTGTTTTTTTTAACTGCAGGTTAGCTATTATGCTACTGTGCTACATGGCAGTGTACATAATCACATTTCACCTGCCTAGGGACTACAGATGGAAACTAGCATCTTTGCTATAATCTGGCGTATTTACACTGTAAATTTTGCAGATGTTCATTAATATGCAGTGTCCCTATTAAATAAATGAATAAAATAAAATAAAAAATAAATAATGTGTTACATGGCAGTGTACATAATCTTCAGAATTGGAGCATTAGCAAGGCTGAAGTTTTGAAAACCATTGACGTTCATAGGGAGCTTCTTTGACCTCAGAGGTCCCACTCTGACATCTTTTTTGGACAGTTTTTGTTATTTTTTGGTCAAAATGGATAACGCTTCACATGACTCTAATTTTAACAGTAAAAAAAGTTTGTACATGTATATTCTGATTTTAAAATCACAGAGGCTCATTCTGTAAAGATGTGGTGGGTGGACATCTTACCCTGGTTTAAATAAAATAAAGAAGGCTACAAGGCCTGCTAACACCCACAGGTGTAGTGGAGGCTCAGTGCACCTGGACTCAGGTAACTCACCACAAATGTCCTAGTAAGAGCTACTTATGCATCTCTTTTCGTTTTCTGTCAAACACTAAATGAGAGACATACTTAGGAGTAGCTTTAATCAGCCCACAGAGCCAGCTTCCTCGGCTGTGATTGACAGTGTTTCCCGATGGGAGGGTCGATTCACTTCAAACCACAAGTCCCGCCTCGCTGTGTATATCTTACTGGGGACTTGAGACTATAAAATGAAGGAACTTACTGTAACCGGGACGCACTCTCTAGCTGGAGTTCCCTTTGTGAACTCCTGTCCAGCGGCTCAGCTCCTCCGATGCTCTAGTCAGTGAGCTCTCAGGCACACACCGCTTTGCTCTCACTTGAAGCTGAAAACCTTCCGTCCAGTCGCCGGCTAGAGACGGAGCAGAGCCATGGCAGGGGACGGCTCGGACCAGCGGGCGCTGCAGTATGAACAAACTCTGGTAAGTCTCACTTGTTGCCAGCCTGAACTTTGTCCACTGCTGTCACTGTATTTCTCCTGCGTGGACGGAGAACACAGACTCCACGGACAAATCTCCCACAGCCTGGCTCGCTGGCTAAGTGCACACAACTGGTACTAGCTAACGATAGCGAGCAATGTGAGCAAACTGTGCTCAAAAGTTGTGATGTAAGTGAAATAAATGAGCTTTAATGCCCCATATGTGTGCCGAATTAATCAGTATGACTGTGTGATTCTGAAAACTTCCTCTGGAGTGTGAATGTTTGTCGATAACGAAGAGTGAAATAAAAGTTGTCAGATTTTAAACGAGCTTCAGCCTCCTGAGCTCTCACGTGAATGTGGCCGAGGTTTGTGGTGTAGGAAGCGGCTGTGTATGGTTTATGCGTCCCTAAGTCCTTAATTGTCCCTTAGTATGCTTGTGAGGTGACAGAAGTAGCTAAAGACACGGTTTTAAATCGCCAAATACCACACACTGAATATGTTTGGCTTAGCTTTACAACTGCACAGACAGCAAAGGTGCTTACTGTCAGAACATCTGGATCTGGCTCTGCCTACAGGTTGCCCTCTCCTCTGTATGAAAAGACCTTGGCCAGACTCCACTGTAAAATCAGGCGCTTTAAGAAAGACACGTTACAGATTACTTAAAGCCTAGTTTGAATTTTAAAAAGTGCTTTAAAAAATTCAAAACCATAATTTGGCAAGTTTTCTAGCCTGTCTGCTACTAAAAATAGAACGCATATCAGATGCATGAGCAGAATGGTATCACACAAACATACAGTAGTCATAGGGGTTACTGCATGTGTTAGGAGCTCAGTTAGTATGTGTAGGCTGCATTGAGATGAGCCACCATCATCTGACCATAGATCAGTTCATTGTTGTTCAGCTGCAGGGCTGCTGTGTACATGTGCATGCATAATGTTCTGTAAAATGACATGACATGCAGCTGCACAGGTGTCAGGTGTTATGCCAGCCGCTGGGGCCCGCGTGTGTGAGGAATGTCTGTGTTTGGAGTTTATAAGTTACTATAGGCTTGCTAACCATAGGGCTGTTTTCCTTAGCTTACAGTATATTACATAAGAAGCATGCAGTTGTTGGGATTCATAGAAGATCTGCATGCAGCTTAGAAGTTGGGTCATTGGTATTAGACAGCAGGGGGCTCTCACACATTTTCATGTCACAGGCCCTCTGGCATACAGTTCAGGGCCTGCAGATACTACCTTTACAGTTTTGTCCCGGGGAATTCCACAACTTCTGTCTTTGGATGATTACAGTATTATATATTTTCTATCAGGTATAGTGATGTAGACAAAGTACACTGGACCTATAGGACCTCCTGAGCTTCCTATGGATCCCACTTTGAGGAGCACAGATTTGCAGCATGCCTGTCAGAGTGATTCAGGGTGGGGTTTGGACTCGGAGTCCCCCCTGCTGTGTGTGCGTGTGTGTCTAAGTGTCTGGTTGAACTTTTCCTGACAAAACTTCTGTCAAGCCTAAAGAATCTGCTATTTGAAGAGACTGGTTTTATAGGCCAACTGGACCCATTCAGTGGCATCGAGGCTTTAAATTAAGAAGAGCCACAACTGTTACACTTCTTTGGGCCTCTGTTTCCTTTTCTTGAAAAAGTTTCTTTGTAAAGAGCACCCCCCACAACACTCACATGCATACACACCCCCCTCTCCACCTCCGCCTCTCTGTGTGCTGTTAATCTGTGTGTGTTTGTGGGAGAGATTACACAACTTGCGACCCGCTGATTCAGCACTGGACGCTCCGTCACCCTGGCGGGGTCTCGTGCTCGGCCCTCCGGCTCTCTGAAAGGGAAACAGAAAAAATCCATCCACCTTTTCTGTTAATCTCAGCTCACCCTGTTGTAGTTGGATGATTGTTACAGGAGCGAGCTTGTGAAAGCATCTAAATAGAATCAAATAAAAATAGCTACTGAGTGAGAATAACCTCTTTTAACATAAATGAGTTCTCTCTCTGCCCCCCATCTCCTCACCGTGGGTTGTAGTAACATGGTGTCTTTGTGTGATACTGGCAGCCATGGTGGTTGTGTGGGTTTTGTTGTGGGCAGTAGATGCTCAAAGAGGCCAGTGTAGTTTGGCTGTGAGAGAGGCTGAAAGGCTGGCTGTACAGAGAGGCTGGCAGGGCGAGGAGTATGGAGCATTTGCAGAGTGGAACCAGCCTCAACATATTGTTGGTTAACATCAGACTGGTGCATTAGATTGCATTTGGCTGATTTTAGATGATTTCTGCTGGAAGCTCAAGTCAGATTTGTGCTTGTTTGGGTAGTATATGATGATTCACTGTCTGCCTATTGGTTATGTATGCAAGCAACGTGCGCACCCAGTGTTTGTTACTCAGACTATCGGCAAACAAACAGCTTAAAGATCAACTTGGAGGTTGGAGACCCTGGTGAATTAATGTGTAGGAAAGTGAAGCAGGAGCTGTAATTTAAAAAAGAAGTCTATGTATGTTATTCAGTAACATTTAGTGTAGTTTTTATAGCAGCATTTCATATCCACCACAACTGGGAAATGATGTCACAAAAGAGAGACCATCCATCCATCAATTATCTATACACTGCTTAATCCTGTGTAGGGTCGCGGGGGGGCTGGAGCCTGTCCCAGCGAAGGCAGGGGACACCCTGGACAGGTCGCCAGCTTATTGCAGGGCAAAGAGAGACCAGTTTAACATAATAAATATGGATTCTAGCAGTAGTTCTGACATTTCAGATATTAAGGAATCTATATACATGCACATACGACAGACCACAGGTTTATAATTAACATTCACAGAAATCAGGAACAAACAGGGACTGGAAGAAATATTGGTCATCAGAGAGACATTAATCAGTAGTTAGAACAAGTGTGAACTGGATGCCGTGGAGTTTGTGCACCCTGCATTAATGCAACAATTCACAATGACAACAAAAACCTCACATGCAACGTAGCAAAAAAACCCAATTTTCTAAATCACAGCTGCTGCGCAGACTCACTACCACCTGCTACTGCACAGTGTGCTGAGGCAGGGATCTGTCTCGTATGTGATATGATGTCACACATTATTGGAAAAAACTGTTGACAGCACTGGTTAAAAAGCCTACAGTTGCATACGTAAAACAAACAAAACAAAAAGCAATGCATATTAGTGACAAATTCAGCCTGCAAGTTCCTCTGCAAGTGTAAAAAGTAATGGCGGCCTTCAAAAACCAAGGTCAGCTACACACATTATCTAGCAGATCACTAATCTGTGAACCATTTGTAATAAACCCATGCACTGATAGTGATGAAAAATACAAAAAAAGATTGTTTAACTTCACCAGAAAGTTGTATTTATGTGGATTTTCTTTTGGACAACTCAAAAATGGCAACCAACAGCTAAACAGGCACCTGTTAGCTGTTAATTTTAATTTAATCTCTTTTAATTTGTGTTTTCACTGTTTTGTTTTCAAGAGATTCAAGGTAGCATTTTACTAGGTGTGGTACAGTTTAGTCAATTGGACCTGATCAGAAGTGAGAGGCTAATATTTATGACCTTTACATATGGTGTGGCATTTCTCTAAGTAATAAAAGGCAATCCTGTTAGCCAGTATTTCTCCAATTCGCATAATAATAATTAACTGGATGACCATAATAGTGCCGTGCATGGAGCATTATTGACATGTGAGCCTCTTAAAGGGGCACACCACCACCTTAACACATCAGTTTGCATAATGACTACTGCTATGACTGTGATAAAAGCTGCGTAATGTCCTCTGTGTCTATAAAGGGAGCTTTCCTAAGTAACCCTGATGATTTATAAGGGTCATGACTGCAGAGAGGACGTCTGTGTCGCAAACTGCACTTTAAAAAATGTAGGAATTTTCCAGGCAGGGAGTGGGTAGCAACAAACAAGGATATCACATTGCATCATGGAAATTGTACCATCCTTGCAAATGCATACTTTTATTACTGTGTAGTCTGTCAATTACTGTCTCAATTAACCTCTTCCAGTCCTGCTATTTTTGGAGCAAACGTGTCCACCACATTAAAAAGGTTGGTAGCTTCTGAAGCTCTCTGGTTGTATGCAAGGAGGAGGTTTTGCCAGAGAGAAAACCCTGAAAAGTTTCTAGGGAAAGTGTCAGAAAATCTGGAGGTGATACAGGCACAAAGCAGCAAGTCAGTAAAAGTTAAGAATATGTATCTAATATAATTTTCAGTATAAATAATTTCAATACCGTTTGTCATCTTGCAACTTTTGCTGTTGAAATGCTGCAAGACCCGACTTAGAACGGTCATCACAGCGATGCACCTTGTGATTTTAGGCTGCTGTTTTTTTAAAAAAATACATTGAGGTTGTGTTTACTGTGCATTAAAAGCAAAGGACGGGAAGACAAAAGCTTAAAATGGTGAAAAATGTCTGACACAGGTTCCTAAAGCCCAAGATGACGTATTTTGTCCAACTGACACTGTAATACCCAGAAATATTCAATTTACTGTTACAGAAAACTATGCAGATCAGCAAATATTTACTTTAAGTTATCATGAATCACTTAAAAATAGCAGAAAAATCCAACTTTGCTTGACTTTCAGAGCCATTTCGCTTTTTGTTGTTGTTTGTTTTTGGAGTCATGTCTCTACTGCATCAGTTCCAGACCAGTTCTTTAAAAAGCCGCCTCTTGTGACTCTTTGTGTTTACTACAGGCTACATGAGGTTATACTCCAACGAGCGGCGCTAACCTGATTAGTGTAATTTAACTTTTATACCACTGCGTCAAAGCTTTGAAAGCCATATCTTTAAATCAGATCTGTGCGTGGCAAGGCTAGGCTGTCATTAGTTTCAATTAGAGCATATTACACATACCAGACCATACCAGTCACATGCTTATCCGAGTGTCCTGCACCAAAAAGTTAGAGAGGATTACATAGAGATCCACTCCCACACATCAGTGGGGAGTCTGGGCAGCAGGTGCAGCACCTCCCCCTGAAGTACAGGCACTGAAAAACTCTTTTCATTATACATAAATGTGGAATCGGCAGCATCAGAGCAGGCGGATCATCTCTGAGATCATGGAGGGTAGTGCTGAATGGTGGGTTTGGATGTGCAGGGCGTAGGGCCCAACAATTGACTTCAGTTGATTTAAAATAGAAATTGAAACCTTAAAACAATGCAATTAGCAAACTGCAAAGACTTCAAGGCCGAATGTTCTGTGCGTTTTGTTTTATTATTGCTTTAACTTTATTGCAATTGGTGCAATACTTCAATGCTGCTCCTGAGCCATGAATGACCTACTTGTTTAAGTGTCAGAGATAATTTACAGAAAGGTCCTGTTCTTTTCAGATTTTTAATTATTATTACTTTATTTTCTAACTGTGGGAGAGATTACACTAGTTTTGAGATGGCTTTTGTTTTTTGTGATAGTTGCTCCATCTACTGTGGAACCATTTTTTATGTTAAGTTCTTCGCATTTTGATTGTATTTCATGCAGGAATGCTCCATTACATACTTAACATGTATTACAAAGTGAATGTTGAACTGAAGTTTGACTTTAACTTGGATAATAAGCCGCAATATCTGCCAAAAAAAAAATCACAATGAGATATTTACCGTTAATTGTTCAGCTCTAGCGGTATGCATGTGTTCAACATCTTGTTGTTGCTGCATCTGGCTTGTGTCAATACATCCGTCCCCCCCCAAAAAAAAATCACTGGGAGTCCTGACTTGTTCCATTTTATGTTCCTCCTTTTCATCCAGTCTGTTTGGACAGTAAGAGTAAACAATATACAGAATAAAATTAATTGTATTGCAATTATCTTGACAGATATTGAGCTATGAGACACAATTTTAGAGAAAAAGTGTTTTTTTTTTAAACATTTCTTCGAACTGAAACAAATTATGTGATTTTTGCTGCAAACTGTGCCGAACAACAACATTTCTTCAGTCTGCAGAGTATAATTTGTAGGCCGGTACATCTCAATAGCAGCACAGTGCTTCATTTTAATGGTATGTTGTGACACATTTTACCTTTTTAAAAAAATCGCAGCTCATGCAATTTGGATTTTGCACTTTGCCATATTGCAATTTTGACTATATTTTAATTAACTGTCAGCCCAGTGACATGTCTCCCCTCCTTTGGTCTCGTTGGCTGGTTTTAATGGCTCACTGTTGTTGTTACTCAGCTGTTTGAATGTGCTGGGTAATGGTGTGTGCCGAAGGTGACGTGCTCTGTCTCGAGGCTTATGGCCAGTTTCTCTAGAGCCTGTGATGGTGTGTCAGTGCTGCTTGTTTTATCTGCTGAGTGTGCCTACAATGTTCAGTAACTCTCATGAGAGTCATAAGGGGGGGAGAGATAAGCAAATACTTGTTCGAACTATAACCTCTGATTTAAATGTGTTTACAGGGATGATTTGAAGCTGTAAATACATTTAGTTTGTGCTGTACAAGCCTTTTTAGCTGTTACAGAATCAGTGTTGTAGCTTCTACATGACAGAAGTGCTTACTGTGAGTTGTAGCTGTTGATACAGGATATTTAATGGGAAAGGAAGTTATGGTCAGGCTTCTGGTTTATGATCAGGATTGTGTTTTGACTCTAATGATGACTGTAGACCTTCTGAAGGGAAGTGAAACTGCTTGCTAGAAAACTATGGAAACTTAATCATTTGTGAGTGCATATTTCCTCCTGTGTTCATCTGAGTGGGTGTATGTGCTGTGGCCATCTGTCTTGCTGCGACACAGGGTAATTTGTAACCCTGTGTTATTTGCCTTGCTGTGGTAATTAGGCTTTGTGCAGCGACGGCCGCGTCCTTTTGATGTCTGCTTCCCTGCATTCATAGTGGAAATTTCCCTTTACTTGAACTTTCTACTTTATTACGCCTTGTGGGTAAAGTCTTTTTTATTTCTGCAAGACAGGTCAACAACTCCTTGACCTCAGCTTTTGAGAGTGTGGAGAAAGAGCTGTTTGCATAACGTAGGCTGGCTCTAGTGGCAGATAAGCATCAAAAGCCTCGAACAAGTTTTCTCTTTCTGTTACAAAAGATCAACCATTGCTTTTCCTTTGGTTTTTTTATTTGCTCAAATGACCTATTTGCCTTTATTTACTTTCGACAAACAGCCATGATGGATTTCCCAAGTCAGAGCTCATGCTTGTGGTGGGATTTTGAGACCAAACATTTTCACAAAAGCAAAAGAACTAAGCCTCCTAATGCGGGACTATTCATAATAAGAGTGAATTTGGCAAACACTTGACAATGTACAACAAATGTTGACTGTCCTTTTAGGCCAAAGCAAAGGTGGGATGTGTTTGTGTGGCTTGCTCTTTGTTCCAAGATGCATTGATCTCGCTGGACGGGTCGTGTTGATGATTAATCACCAAGAGATGGAGAGAGGGAGGGAGAGAATAAACTTGATGGGTCAATAGATTAACACATGAGCTAGCTTTAAGTGTTGAGCCGTGTCTTGATTAGCGCCATACAATTATTTCGTACTCCTCTCATGTGCTTAACAAATATTGATTCAAGACTAGATGGAAAACAGAGATCTAAGGCAAATAGATACAGGTTCAGTGACAACCCTCAATAGTGGTGATTAGTAGATTAGCACCCTGCCGAGCAAGGCCAAAAACTGTAAAACACAAAGCACATTAATGATGTAGCTTAATCTCATTATGCCAAAATGAAACGGGCACTTCAATAAAGCTGGAGAATTGAAGCTTTCTTGCCTCATGACAAAACATCTTCAAGTCTGCGTCTTCATACAGTGCTTTAGCTCTTACTATTAGTCAATCATTTTCTGTTTTTGATTTTAATTTTTTGGTCATTTTGTAACCTTTTCAATAATTGACTATATAAACCAAAGACACAACTGGTTGAACAATTCATTTCAAATTAAAACTGCAATTTGAAACAATGGATGTATGCAGTCCAGCGCATCGGACCGAGAGTTTTAACTGTCTTGTTAAGGGTTTTACGGGCTCCTGCTGCCCTCTTTGTGTAACAGTCATGTGTTTGATTTTATCTCATGTGCTAATGCTCCATCACAAGTTTTAAATCTGTTACACAGTAATATTTAGCTGAAGCTTAACTTCAAAAAAATCCAAAGGCAAATCAAACTTGGAATGAGAGATTTTAAAGTCATTTTGCAGCTTTATGGCTAATTATTAACTAAAACCATTGCAGGGACACAGCAGTCCAATAAATCTCCTTGTCATCAAAGTTGTACTGTTCAGTTTGTCCTGTAACTGTCTTACAGAAGTTTTGATGCAACTCTGATCATTTGGAGGATCTAGTTTGTGGTGCTGCTGTTGAACAGTACTGCATTATACTGACTGGTTAGTGTTGCAATGATTTTAAGTGTACCATATATCCATGAGGGTAGGGCAAATAGCCAGAACACCTCTATAAAAAAAGGAAGTGCAGTGTTTCTGAGTAGTATAAAAATTTAGATCACTCAATAAATGCGTAAGCACAGTACGTGAGCAACAGTTACATCCCACCACTGTATGAGGGAGCATCTTTAAAGACAATGATGGCATCAAAAGAAGCACACATCTCCATTTTTGATTTAGGCATTCTTCACTACCTGCAAAAAGCTACATTTTAAAAACACATTGTCGCATTTAGTTTTTGCTATCAATCAGAAGAAACACTTTTATTTAAAAATGCTGCTTGAAACCTTACAATTTTATTTCTTTGGTAAATCTTACAGTTTCCTTAGCTAACAACTCATAAGCATGTGTTTTGTTTTTATCCAAGACAAAGAAGTAGGCTTCATCTTGTTCAAAATGGCTTTTAGTGCTTCCCTCAGTCTCACCACCAACGGTAAACACAGGTGAAGCATAGATATTGGTGTAGCTTTCTAATCTTACTTTTGATAGAGGGTCTGATTGTGGGGGCAGGGCAGAACAACTGATCAGTGCTTGACCCTGGCAGAACTGTGCTGTGAGACCGAAGAGAGAAAATCCGTTCTTTAACAATAACAAAGGTTGAATATATTTAGTTAAGAAACACATATTTATGATTTTTCTGTCTTTTATGAATCATTATGGTTTCAGAAATCTGTGTTATCCATGGTCAGAGTTCCAAAGCTTGAGGTGAACAAAATACAGTGCTGTTAAAAGTATTGCCCTGTTGTCTTCTATTTTTGCACATTTCTCACACTTGAATATTCCAGATCACCAAATTAATATTTATATTTATTCAATATTAGACAGAGATAACCCACAAAACACAAAATGCAGTTTTTAAATCGTGGTTTATTGAAGATTTTTTGAAAACCTATATCAGCCCTGTGAAAAAGTAATTGCCCCCGTAAACCTAATAACTAGCTGGGCCACCCTTGGTAGTAACAGCTTCAGTTAAATTGTTGTGATGTCCTCCAGAAAGTTCCACCTTTGACTCATCAGCCCACAGGATGTTATCCTAAAAGTCTTGGAGCATGTCCAGATATTTATTTATTTATTTTTTGCAAATGCCAGACGAGCCCTTATGTTCTTTTTGATCGGGAGTGGTTTGCACCTTGCAGCTCTCCCATGGGTCAGTTTTTGCCTGGTGTCTTCCTTCTGGTAGATGGACATTAACTGAGGCCAGTGAGGCCTGCAGATCTTTTGACGTTCATCTGGGTTCCTTTGTGAAATCCTGGATTAGACCGCTCTTGGAGAAATGTTGGTAGGCCGACCACTCCTGAGAAGGTTCACCACTGTTCTGTGTTTTCTCCATTTGTGGATCATGACTCTCACTGTGGTTTGCTGGACTCCCAGAGCCTTAGGGGGACCAATACCTTTTCACAGCACTGTATGTAAAAGCCAACCCATGAACAGCTTTTCATTCCATGGTCTTAGTTGCTAAAGTTATAGGGACCCCCTCTGGTGAAAGTCAACTTTGTTAGGTTGTTAACATGTCCATATGGTGTTTTTATAAGCTGGAAGACACATCATGAGTGGAATGAGTAGTCACCGCCATATCTGACTGTTTCAACCGTGACACTGCAGTGTACTGATGACAGTCGGTTTCTTCTTAGCTCTGTGTTCAACTGGAACTCAGTTCATTCCTCTGAGAATCTTCGTGATCTCTGATGTGTGTGCAAAACTCCTTCTTCCTTTCTATTTCCGGTCTGGACTTCTAGTACGGTGAAAAATGTGACCTTTTGCAGTGGATTATGGAGAGACCAAACTGTGTGCCAGGAAGCTGGAAAATAAATTGGCAGACTATTTAGTTTGGCTTTTGTTGACAGTTAAATTGTGTAAATGTGTAATCTGAATGAAACTCCTTTAGCTAGTTTAATATGTGTGATGAAATTTCCGTTGAGCCGAAATGCATTTGTTTGTGTTGACCACTAGGGGGCACAATCTGTATAGTACACAGATTTACCGACATGAAGAAAAATTAAGTAGAAACGAGGTGTCCTACTTCTGGAGTTTCACACCTAACGGACCCAAGGAACCAATCCTATGGACTTGCAGGGTGGAGCTTTTTGTATCATTAGTTACTGGCTGGAACATACGGCTAAATTCCTCCAATACTACAACTTGCTATTATGTAGAGTAGTTTAACAGTGTTTGAGCAGAGTGGTATGGAGCTGGTGTGCTCAAGCTGCAGGTATGTGGTCAGCGGGTGAGTGGAGAGAGATATGTATTCATTTGCATATGCATAGTAAAGCTGCAAAAAGTTTAGAGGTGTTATATCTCAGCCATTTTAAGGCATGAAAGGATTATTTTTAAATTCTATCTAAATCTGATGATTAGAGATGTGTTTTGAAGGGTTTAAAGCACTGACGGACTGTAAAGTTGCTCAGTGGGCTCTTGCCTTTGTTTACTTGCATGGTTCAGAACAGATTTGGGGTTGAACATGTATTTAAGAAGTTGACATATTGAGAGAAGACCAAAAAGAAGAAGTGAAATCTGGCATAAGTATGCAACAGAGCAGCTTCTAGAAGCTGGCCAATCAGAACAGAGTGAGCTCATTAGAGCTGGTGGAAGCAGAGATGTGTTAGGGAGAACCAGGAACTAGATTATAAGCTGGCTCCTCATTCATTTGAGTGAAAGTTGTTTTCTCTCCTAAGTTTCCTCCATGAGGTCACACATTTTTACAGTTTGTACCCATAGAGCATGTACATTAACGCCCATCTCAGACGTTTTTTTAAACCAGGGAGAACTCACAGATGTGCAAATACGATAGCGTGCTTTAAAAACTGGTCTTTTGTAAACTACACTGCAATAGTTAACTGGGTGTACGTATGTTCCCTCTTTTTCTCAAGAGGGAAGAAAGAAATTGGAAGAGGAAAACAAACCTGTTACTGTAACATCTTATTTTCACAAACCTGTCTTGACCAAAAAGCATTGGCATGTGCATCCAGTTTACTGTTCTGACCCATATCAACACTTCAGTTTGACTTCAGTTTTCCCCATTTACATTTCTCCTTGAAAAGCATAGAAATAAGATGCGGTGGCATTTCCATTTATATGAGGTTCTCTTTGGACCACCCTTTACTTTGTTATTTCACACTTTGTTATTTCTCAGATTGTGAGGACACAGGCAAGCTGAGGCTGCAGTAAGCTTCTCTTCCGTTTTGCAATGGAAAGAACCAAACGTGGGAAGTCCAAACATGCTAACATAAGTTTAAACCACCCGTCCTCCATGTGACTGTACATGTACCACATTAGCACTTGTATACCTTTTCTTTAATCATTTTTGTCGGTGCCTCCCAGCTTCTCAGTTTTACAGTGTCACTTTCTATCCCAAAACAAAGCCTAGATGGGAGAAACTCTGAGTTAATTAGAATGGTAATATGTTCATCTGAGTTGCTTTCAGTGTGAGTGCTGGATCACAACAGGTATGCTTTGCTTGCAGCAGTAACAGATGTGCGGGCTGATTTTGCCCTGGGTTTTGTTTCGCAGAGAACATACAAGTTGCATTATCTTAAAGTTTGTGAAGACTGTATGCTTTTCTCTGCACTAACAGAACATACACTACTGGGGGCCAACAGCAGGTCGGAGACGTCCTAATTTTGGTGGAAGAAATCATGTGATCTGTCTACAGGGCAAAGTAATGTAGTAAGAGATTGCTTTAGGCTGCAGTCAAAAAGTAAAGATTCTGTTCCTGTTGCACCTGTTACACGTTTAACTTCGGCAAGCCATAACTCTTGTGAGTCAGGATTCTGCGTAATTTCATTTTAAAAATTTATTTTATGGCCATTATACAGCCAAGAAGAAATATCAGGGAGAAGAGAGGTGGACTGACATGTAGAAACTCATGCCATGGGTCAGAATCGATCCATTGTTTTTTTTATTAGCACAGTCTCTGAACTTTTTGATTCGACCTCAAAGTGGAGTTGATAGTATTTTATTGAATTTTGGAAGGAGTAGCCGAGTTGGAATTTTATGACAAATTTAAGACATTATTTACTTAACGGTGTCATGTATCAAGGAAATTGCTGGTGGGATATGTGGGTGCAAATTTTTTGTACACCCCCATTATTATGGAAGTTGTGATAATCAGTTTCATCAAAATGTGTTCCTGGCTAGATGATTTACATGCAAGAAATGGCATTCATATATACTTATTGTACTCAAACCCACAATGACACAACAATTACCAAACCAAAACTGCACCTTGGAGCAGGTTGTTGAAAGCATCATCATTCTCTTACTGTATGAGCTCTGCTGGTTCAAACTACTGCACCGTCTGAACCAGTCCAGCTAAGTCACTCTGAGGTGACTGTGTGCCGTCACACTGCAGCAAAGTCAAAGTTGACACATCAGCGGATGTACAGTTCTCTATCAGCTGTGTGTGCCTGCGTGTGTGTTTTTAGATTTTCCACGTCTGGAGCTGCTTGTACCTGAAACACATTTTTGATAAAGGCGATCTGGTTGATGTATCAACTGTGTTTAAGCAGTCTGGAACTTTTTCACGACACAGTCAGTCACTTTTGTCTCGGCTGTTAGAAAGGTTTCATTGTCTTTTAAAGCCCTTCACCTTGTCTGAATGATGTGTCTGCACTATGCTAGTGATGTGTGTGTCGGGATGTTTCCTCTAAAGGCAGTGAAAGTGTGTCTTCCTCTACTTATGATAATTAGAGACCTCAGCAATCGACAGAACTGAATGACGGCAGCAACAGAAAAAACAGAAAAGTTGGATAAACTCTAGTTCATTATGATCAAGCTTAAAGCAAAACGTGAATAATACATTTTTATCATTTGGCACTCTGGCAGAATGAAAGTATTAATTTAAGCTATTTTGAATTTTGACCCACCTGGATTTTGGCATTTATTTTACAAAACCTGCAATGAAACTGCCTTCCCTGGCCTAAATCATTTTGATTAAAATTACCTTCCTTTTAAAGTTTCAGTGCCTTCAGAGGTGCTGCCATCCGAATGGATACAAACCTGGAAAATTATAGAAATTCTACTGGAAACCCCCCACCCCTTTTTCAGTGGTCATGATGATCATGATGATTGCTAAAGTAATTAGAGTTGATTTACTGATGAACTAGGGGTGTAACGGTACACATAAATCACGTTTCGGTACGTACCTCGGTACAGAAGTCTCAGTTCGGTTTGGTACGGAATCCTCTGGGGTCAATGAACGTGCCAGCGTGTCAAAATGACATGACTGATTTAAGAAGACGTAGCAGAAAGACGCCTTGCTGAGTCTCTGTTTCAACTTGTGTCAAAAGTGTGGATGTCAAACTATCTATCCGTTTTTGAATTGTGCTGATCGGCCAAGTAAAACCAGAGTTATGATAAAAAATAAACACCATACTTTTCACATGTTTGGAGCTCCTTACAGGTTTCATCTTGCCCACTTGTTTTACTCCTTTTTCATACTTTACTGGGAAACCGAAGTGATCCCACATGGGTGATTTTGACGACGGCAGAGCGTCGGCCAGCTCCTTGCTGTTAGCATTAGCCATCCCATTCCCTTGCCATACGTCATGGAAGCGCTGGCAGGAGGAAAAACGATCTAACTGGAAACTCCTACTTGTTTTCAGTTCTGCAATACTGTGCAACTGTGAGACGGAGAAGGTCCGCCACAACTGTGGACACTACGAGGTTCGCAATTAAAGCAATTCTGTACATTGGTCATTCTTAACAGTCCTAAAATTTTCGTACACTTCTGTCTCGAACGGAAAGTGCCTGTACCAAACAGTTTGGTTCAGTTCTGTTTGGTTTATTGTTACACCGATTAGTTGAACAGAAAATATGGAAAACATGATGCAGTTGGGTTTTGGACTGTTGGTTAGTCAAAACAAGCAATTGGGAAACATTACCCTCAACTTTGTAATTCTTTCACTATTTTAATTTGCCTTTTTTACTTTTCATGGATTAATAGACATGCATCATATGGAATAAATCCTGGTTTATTATGCTAATACCAACATTAGTAAGCCGTTTAATGAATTGTATGTCATGGAAAGGTATACTATATTTTTTATACCTCTGAACCCCAAATTTTATTTCCTCCTGTCCTGTTTTTCTTTCTGTGGGCTCATTTTTCACTGCAATGTGTAGTCCTGTATCTGTATGGAAACAACACAACCATGGCTAGAAGTGAAGAGAAATCTCAAATGTCTTTTGTTCAATAAGAAACAGTTACAGTGTCAACACATTTCAAAAGACAAAAATGAAACTTTTCTTAATCTGATTATTTTTTTTATGTAAAAAAAAGGAATATGTACAACAGTTCTCCAAGTGCCCACAGGTGTTACCAGTGATCTAAAAATGCAGACTCTACATGTGTACTGTGGCTGTTGTAGTAGTTAAATTTGTAAATGTATAAGCTGTTTCCATACTGCTACCCTGTCTGCTGTGTTGAGGCACAGCCTGCAGTTCAGTCCAGTTCAGCTAAAAAGTCACAAAAATTTTGTCTCGTAACTGTTGGTCTCTGGTGGGGCCCTTCTTGTGCTGAGGAACACAGAATTTATAATTTTGGATCAACCCAAACTCGGTTACAACTGGTCTTTAGTAAAAAAAACTTTTCCCCAGATGTGCTTCTAATGAGCATTTAATGTGCTTGTAATAGTCCCACATCACAGTGGACTTCAAAATACAGTATTTCCAGATTAACAACTTGAGGTCTAAATACATCATTACTGGTGTTGTAAAAGGGTTTTCCTCTGTGCCTATCGTTCTGTTCTTACAAGATTCCCCTCCATCTTTGTCCCCAGTTCATCAACCCAGCATTACTGTAGCTCTTCCCTCGCCTGCCTGCCTCCTAATTGCTGTTGGTTTACTGTCGATGGAGTGTAATTAAACAGATGCTTGGCAGTGTTTAGCCTCTGATGAAGTTGATCAGCGCTGCATTTGGCAGCAGAGGCACAGCGATCCCCGCGCTGACAGATTGAAAAGCAAGATGGAAGGTGCTTTGATGCACCAAACGCTGGTTATCAGCAGGCAATAAAGCGCTCTGTCACTACACAAGACAGCACACACACACACACACTGGTCCAGGTATGCGGCACACACATTTTCCACTAATAGGCACTTGGCCTTTTGCTGGCATGCAGCTCTTGAGCGAGAGCATGCAGGCAGGTGTAAGATACACTCACAATACATCGACCCTGGCACACTCAGCTCATCCACCTGTTTCTTTCTACCCTGACTGAGCTCTGCCATAATGACTGGTGCTGCTCGTCATGTGGCTGTGATGAAGAGCTGAACTGGTGAAACGAAGCACCGCCCTGAGCAACCAATCGCAGCACAGTGGATTAATTGCAAATTACTCTCTTCACTATTTTCATCTCTCACACTCTGCTTTTCTAGATTTTAAGTAATTGTGAAGTTTTGTGTGTTTTGTGTGCCTGTCCTCCTTCTGAACTTCTCACCTCCCTTTTGGTTCTCTTTTGCTGTTTTACTACTACTACTACACACGCTCATACAGTCTTTCCTTGTGCTCTCTAACCCAGACCTTCCATATCTCCTCCTGGACTGAAGTGTGATTTGTATGTACTTGCTGATAAGATGAAGCTGATGTGAAGGTTTCTCTTAAAGACTCACTGTGTGCCTCTAGTAATTCCTCTAGTGCCTCTAGTGACATTCTGCAATGCTACAGGTTGCATATTCTTAATTAATATACTTTTCCCCCTTAAAACTGTAATCAACTATATAATGATTCATACATCCTACAGTTAAAACAATTAGTCTATTGATTAGTTGATCCATAGATGATTAGTCTGGTGTTTAGATCACTGATAAATCATGTTTAGATAAAAATATGTGTATTTATTTCTGTGCTTTTCCTTACCCTTTGTCTTGTTTTGGTGCACATCAAGTGTAGAAACAAGATGTAAGATCCTTATCCTGGAGTACAAAAGGCTTTGTGAGATTCCACAGAACACAATGAGCAGCATCTTCTGTTTGCTTTAGATTAAAAGCAGACCAACATGATATGCAAATATTTGAGAACATAATGAAAGATATACCCACTGATTCTTGTTCACACACTTGATGGAGCCATAGCAAAGTATTTCAGACTTGTCAGGTTTAAAGTAGCTTCAATGCAACTTATCCTCAGATGCAGTTCAAGTGAAGTCAGGTGAAGAGGGATCATAGAGCAGATGTTATTTTACATGAAAGATGTGGCACGTCAGCACTTTGAGTGTAATCTATTTCTGATTTACAGGAGGGGCATTTGACGCAAGTAGTGTTAAAAGTCAACGGGTTTTAAAATTCAGAACTAAGTAAACAAACAAAAAATGTGTGTGTGTGTGTGTGTGCATCTGAGGACGCACTAACCAATCACACTGCTGCTTTCTTTAATTTGCCTCTTCAGGCCCATGTAGTCATTCCAGGAACCAGATCCACGGCGTGCCTGTAATTGAGCTTTCAGGAGAGCATTGGCAAGTGTGTGTGTGTGTGTGTGTGTGTTACCGTACTGTATGTGTGTATTTTCAATGGATGGATTGTGTAATGTGATGTGACAGCAGGGAAGAAAAGGAGAGATTAAGTTCAAGAGTTGGCCTGCACACTTTAACATCTCAGCCATTTAAAGACCCCTCCTAACACACACACACACACACACACACACACACACACACACACACACACACTCTCTCTCTCTGATTCTTTATTCCGTGAACAAGCACCCTGTTGTGTAAAAGCATACAACGTGTCTTATCTGTGTTTATGTGAATCCCTCTTGATCACTGCTAATAGACGTTGGTGAGTGCCAACACGTTTGTGTGTGTATGTTTGTGTGTATGTGAGTGTATTGTATTGTGTTGCAGGCAAATCTTTGGATGTAACAGCTTTAAGAACTTGTGAAATGGATTTTCAGAAAGCCTCTCCACAGAATGTCTTTATTTTCTGGCTTGTGCAAAAAGAATGCATTGTACTGGGATGCTCCTGTTTAATTTAGCATCACATTACAATGGGGCGTAACTGTGCTGTGGTCTTTAGCTTATATCTTTCTGTGGTCTTGCGACTCGCTCCGGCACCTACTCGCACAGTTTCTGGATGTGGGCGCGACCTCTTTGCTCTCTTGCTTTTTCTAGTGCCCAACGTAATTTTTTTTCTCCTATAGTGTTTGTGCATTTGCTGGCTCGCTGTTGTTGTTTTCTGTTTCTGTAAACAGATTCCGCAGCATTCTTTCCCCCCTGGGAGAATGACTGCGTGCCTTTGAACGCCCCTCTGCACTCTCACCACAACATACGATTAGTCTTCCCACACACACACACACACACACACACACACACACACACACACACACAAAACATGGGAGGGCACGCTACGGACACACTGCAGAAACCATGCAACATACAAGTATCAAAGACGCACGTTAAATACACACACACTCCTCCACTTTGTTTGAAGGGCTGCCCACTGGGTCCCAGTTGCAGCTCGAGTGTGTGACTGGATTGTTAACTGGTTAGTGCTGGAGCTGGTCCGCCTTCCACCATCAATCTCCTCCTCCCTCCCTCTGTCTTTTTCCAGTTTGTCGCTCTCCTGTTTTAGTAATAATTTGCTTCCGGTGTCGTTTCCCTCACTTGATCACTCAGCTCCAGCACCAAAGTGTGAACTCTGTTCTTTGATGCCTGATCACATTATCAGTGTCAAATATCAGAATTTGGTTGCATCTTCAACCAGTTTGTCTGCAGGGGTTAGCTTTTAACATCACAATTTTTAGCTTCGAGTCTACAAAGAAAGTATTGTGACAGGACAAAAACCATGAAACTGATTTGTCTTGTGTTTGATGCAGTTCAACTAACTTTTCTCAAAGATATGAAACTGTTGATTCCCCCATCTTTTATTGTATCATATATTATAAATTATTCTCTGTGCATATGTTCTGCTGACAATGACATAAAGCATAAGCAAAAAGAAGCTCAAGCCACATAATGTTTTGATTTTTGGTGTGAGGCCTCTGACCAATTAGTGTCGACTTCTGCTGCAGATAGAATTATTACCGTCTAAACAAGTATGTGAAATGGTCCTATTGCAGAACCCAGTAGGGATAGCACCAAAGTCTGGGTCAATACTTATATTTACTTAAGTGTTGATTAAATATGTATCAGACAGACTGAAACACTGAATAATAAATGCAGTTGACTTAATCAGTTAGTTTTTACAAGGTCTTGATCCCAGTACCAGACTACTAAATTGGCCAGCTTAAATTATTGATATGATGTGAATAAAACTGTAGCTGGAAGAATGCAACTCTTAAACCTAACATGATGTAGTCTGCAGGAAGAGGAGACCTATCACTTTGTTGGAAGAACAAAAGCACAGAATGGAGGGTTTTGCCTCAGATGATGTTAGGTGAGTGCAGACTCCAGCTTATAACACTTTCACCTGATGACAGATGTCTGTTCTTGGCATGCTGTCAAAATACTTCAAGAATTAAAGTGACTTTGAGAAGAGATTACCTGATGTTGCTTTTTCTCACTGTAAACAGTGAAAGTGATGGTCAGTAATCTTGTGTCCTGTGACAGTTGGTGGCTAATTCAGTCCCTCCAGGAATTTGCGATGTTGCGATCGCAACGGAAATTAATGGAAATTCAACCAATCTCCGTGAATTCTGTGTGACCTTGCAATTTTGTCCAATCACCGTGAGTTTTCCGCAATTTTGTCCCGCCTCCCGTGAGTTCCACCAGTCATAGCAGTTACCAGCGCAAACATAATGCACATACGTCACCGAATTCACATCCTTGTTCATGGCTTGAAGATACAGATACGTATGCAACAAAAACTACTGCAAAACAGTTCATTGATGTTCTTCACGAGAGCGGAGGTAAACTGTTTTGCACCCCGTGAAATATTGAGGTATAACACAAATGAAATTCATCAATTGACAAACATTTTTCTACCGTAAACATATCAGGAGAATGGGTGAAATGAGCGGACCACAGACCAGACAAACCACCATGATGAAGCTGTTGCATCCAGATCTGTGGCAGCACTGAAAGAATGAAGGCCAGTTAGATTAATTAACTGATGTGACGAGCTGTGAGCGTGTGTGTGTGTGTGTGAACACGTGTGTGCCAGGATGTGAAATTAACTTTTTAAACTTTTAAAATTTTTAATGAATTATACAAAACAAAGAAAAAAAATGCAACTTTTTGACGATTTTTTTACTGTCTCCCGCAATTTTATCGCAACAAATACGCTTAAAACATCGCAACTTTCATCGCAATTTTTTAGAAAAGCTCCCGCGAATTCAGGCTTTAGGCTGCAACAATCTGGAATTCTGGAGGGACTGCTAATTTGAGTTGAATAGCATATGATTTTACATTGCATGTCAATCATGGCAGCCTTTCTGTTTCCTGCTCCTGTCATTGTGCAACTAGAAAATTACATTTGAGGACCTCATTACTCATAACTAACCTTGTTTCTTTGTTAGCTATTTATTTAATCTTTTTTGTGGTTTTCTTCACATTGTCTGGATAGTTTTTTTTAAAAAACCAACAAAAGATCCATCTTTGCAGCAATCTACATGCAGAAAATGGCAGGTTTTGACAAAGACTTGGGTTGTGCAATAAGGAAGCTTGCTTGGTTCCTTTAGTGAATGGCTGTAAAGCTGTCCAAAGAATATATTTACTATATTTGCTGTCTATTTGGATGTTCTTAGATGGAAAATGTTTGATTTTGCAAACATGTTCCACCAAAAAATGCACCCTCCCCCCACATTTGGTTAGCCTCCCAGCTTTACAAGGCAGTATGAATATGACCCAGGTGCTGTGTAACACCGAACTAACCGACAGTCATCCAGATCAAACTGTGATTGACAGTGTGTTCTTCCTGAGGGGGGCAGAAATGGCAGCAGCCCATTTGTTTCCAGCCTGTTTAGAGCAGAGCTGAAACCAGAGGTTATACAGCCACAGTGAAATGAGCGATCTTGGCAGTATTTTGAGCTGAAAAACTGAACGACACACTGTAGGAATATGTGAGACTTTGGTTCATTTGCTGAACAGGGGCACAGTTAAAATATGCTAGTATCAGCACCAGTTCCAGTCTTAAGTGTCAGCTCAGGACATCTCAAGAAGATGAGCTACAAACTAATTATTGGTGGATAATTTTATGTTAATCAACAAAATGATTCGTCAAATAATTGTTTACTTCTAAACTGTGTGCAGTCAATGATAACGAGGTTAATGATGATCGCTAAAATGCATTGTTGTTGCAGCTCAAGTTCTATGGGCTTTTTCTGAAGTAGACATTCTTGAAGGCCAGTACTGATAATGCTATAAATCAGAGGCGGATATTTTTCTTGCAGCACTGACTCGACCTTTAACATATCAAAACAAATCACGCACTTTCAGTCTTTTCTTTGGAACTGAATTTTTGCAGGGTAGACAGCCCTATTCCTTGTTCTTGTCTTTCATTTTTTTGAAAGGTCTCTGATCAGTCAGCAGTATCTGTGTGAAGAGGTTAAGTAGCGGAGGAAATGTTTGCTAAGCTGCTTAAGTGATAAATAGGCATTTTTATGTTGTTTCACACAAAAGTAAATCCTCTTACTCAAATGTTCGATTTGTCAGAATATGCAGGAAGCCTATTAGCATTACAATGGTAGTTTATTCATTTGGATCAACCTTGTGCTTGTCATGCACTGCAATGTATTGATTTTTCTAGCAGATCTGTCTGTGACACTTTAAGCATTGTTTTTTGCTGAAACTAATAAAAAGAATACACATCAGACTCGGGTCGGAACAGTGTACTGACAATCAGCAGTGGACACAGTAGCAGACGGTAGCAACAGTAAGGGTCCAAAGCCAAATCTCCCGATGTGTGGTGCTGCTCTCTCTGCATAGTGTTATCATGCACTCATCTCTGAACTGTCTGGCTCAAGAACACAAAGGATGAGGTGTCTACATGTGTCTGTGCTCGTGTGATGTCAGCCTCGATGGATTTGGCTTCGAGGATCCGAATCAAAGAGTTCTGGAGGGTGATGACACATTTGGCATTCAAGTCTGTGCTGAAATCCAAAACGTGTGTGTGTGTGTGTGTTTGTGCGTCCATCGTTGCAGGCACATGGTGGCTCATGTCTGCCTCTCCCATTCACTCCCAGACCTCTCTTATCTCCCAACCAACACTATCTCACTATAGCATTATCCACATACTTAAGCCCAGAAAGCCCAAGTCTCCAGCCTATTTATTTCATCTGCTGCCGAGCGCTTCACACAGCTGGGCCCTGTGGAAAGCATACTGAATAAGTGTGAAGCCTCTCTCAGAATATCAACTGCTGCATGTTCTACCCTCAGATCCCCCTCCGCCTGTAATCACTTTAGTTTTCGATGACTGAGGTCTCAAGATGAGGAGGAGGATCTAATTTTTTTTTACGAATTCTGTGGCTACCATTTTCTTGACTCAGCTATTTTCTGGAAAAGAGACCAACTTTTTCTTTGTGTTGTGCCTTGTGGCCCATGTTTATCATGTCAGTTATATGGTCGACTTGACAGGTTCTTGCTATAAAGTTTTATTAATGATTCTTTAATCTTGTGGTGAAATACCTGTGTGTTCAACTGTGTCCTCACTGTGCAAAAGGTCAGTGTTCTAAGTTCTGCCCAACTTGGAATTTTTGTTTTCAATATAGAATAAAATGAGAGGACCAGTCACAATAGGAGGATACAGGGTTTCCCCCAGAAAACTTGCTAAGCCTGGTGGTAGAGAAGCCCATTGGGCGCCCATCGTGTTTTTGTAAAAAAAAAATTTTTAAAGTTGACAATAATTTGAAAATTATGACTATTATGTGTTATTATAAGCCATTTATTAACAATACTTAAAGGTAGAGTCTAACAAAAAGGCACAATCTTGAAATACGGTTTTAACAAACACAAAAAAATACAATTGTTTTCACTTAAGTTAAATCCCAGTGAATCTTAAAACAAGCTGTTGCTGGTCACATTTAAATGTAAAATAAATTAACATAAATAAAAAAGTGCAAACATGGCCAAGGGGTAAAACCAGGGAACTCAGAGGCTGAACAGGTCTGCTGTGCTGTGTGACATCTACTACTTGTTGCTGCACATGCTGCAGGTTGGATCAGTGCATCAATCCGTCTGGGCTCACCATACTTGGTCTGGTAGAGCCATCCGCTAAATTTAGGGTCAGCTAACCATTTTGGATTAAATCCGCTAGTTTGATTTTTACCATCGCGGCTCGCAGAAGGCTGCTCCAATGACGTGCTAACATCCGTGCTAACTCGCACTGGCTCTGCCGCGGCTCGGTCGGCTCGCCGGGGATGAACTCCCCTTGGCCTGGGGGTGAACAAGCGGGCTCATTGTCTCCTCCAGTGCTCCTCCGACTTTGGAAAAAGTTCACGTATCAACCATAAAATGTCGCCATTGTGGTTTCAACCATATCACGAGATGCACTTAAATCCTCTGTATACCGTCTTTGGTATCACTGTTTTGGTGCATAAAAAATCTTTTTAAAATAAATAAACAAGTGACGCTTAGCCTGGCGGGGGGGCAAGGAAAGCCTGGCGGCCCACCAGGCTTATAAAGCACTGGGGGAAACCCTGAGGATAGTTATTATAGGTTATTATATTGTAGTTTAAGGTAATTAAAACTGAAGTTGTTAGTTGCATTTTTGATTCAGTGTGACATTATCACAAATGTACATTGCAAATAAACATCCATATTTCACTTAAAATCCATAGAAAACAGATGTTCCTTATAACTCACATTTTTATAATCACATTTTTATGTTTTCTTCTGTGTCAGAGTGATCCGGTCGCAGTTTCCTTCCATTCACAGCTGTATTGAAAGAACTCACATTTCATAGTGCCAGTTTGCCAAAGTGAAAAGTAAATATATCCAAATGGGGCTAAAGTTGTAGCCCACAGTCTAACTGACTCAGTCCAAGGCTTCATTATACTTCTTGTTTACATCCCCAAAGCCCCCAAATTATGTAAACTGTAGTTAGAAAAAAGGGCAGGCTTATCCCCCGCAAGCATATGTGTTCTCAGAAATTGCGCCCACAGCATCAGACTTTGAAAGCCCCTAATTTAGATTTACACACTTAAAGTAATTTGTGTGATGTACCGACCTGAAAGTGTCAGTTTATGCATGGGCTTGGGTTTTGTGTATATGCTGGTTCATTGGGTTGACATTATCAGTCCTCGATCAATAGTGTCACACTGGTCAAACAAATTGACCACAATTTCATCGAGAAATTAGCTCAGCACCTGACAGTGAAGTCATTTATTCTCATCTGTTCTCTGGAGAATGTGGACCAGAGAACATGAAGTCCGTCACACTTGTTCTCAGGGGGATGTGGTGTTGAAAGGACACCTGCAGGGCAGCAGACATGTTGATGTAATGCACTCTCTCATCAGTTTCACACGGGAGAGAGTGCATTATGAGAGACTGAAGACCATTGTGCTGGTTAGACTGCAGTGCCACTCGATGCCACCCAAGGGTGACCAGGCTTAGACATTTAACAAAAGACAGTGATTGAAAAGGTGAGGGTGAGTTCTATAGCGACAGAAAAGAAAAAAAACTGGAGAAGCATTAAATATGAACAATAAACCTGTGATACTGTTTGTTGACATAAGCTGCATTTATCTGACAACTTTATTTAATTCTTAGAGATAGAAACAAGAAATGGATGACCTCGTATTCTGCATTTTTAGGGGAATTCATGTTTCTGCATTTGCGTGACAAATTACATCATCTGCCTAAGTATGCTAGGGTCTGCACCGTCCCCTCAGTGGACGAATAATGGAACCAACAGTGACATTAGCACAGTGGTCCAGTCTCTAACTAGTTGCTGTATCTTGTATAAAATGCAAAGTCACAGCTTTTTATAAACTTTGATTAGAGCCCTGAGTGTTTTCTTTTTTTGTTTGATTTGAGCGGCAATGCAACCAACTTTTAGCTAACTTATGAATAGGGCCGCGAGCATGCTTTCACAGTCCGGATCGGTTAGTGCATAGGGATGCAGAAACCAAGAACTGGCCTTTAGCATTGTAATCCACTGTGCCTGTTCATTTAAAATGTATGCTTGTGGCCATACTTTAATTATACATGTGATTTAAAAAAACAACTAAAAATAGATTCATAGATTTTTTTGCACCCACAGGCTAAAAAATGCAATGAATTATGATAAAGACTGTTGCTATAGAAAACTATTCTAAAACATGTTCATGATAAAAATAGACCCCCATGACTCTTACTGTACATATTTAGAGTGTTTGCAAAGTACTGTGACCATTCCTTTCTGCTGTGTTGCTGAAAAGCATCTTCAAGGCTCAAGGTTTGGAGAGTTGTAGAAACGGTGCAGGGTTTGTTGGGATGCAATCATTAAACAGTGTTAAACTAAATTCATGGAAACCTAATACCAATATAACGAACATAATGGATTGTTCGAATCAAAATTATGTGCAGCAAAATCTCTGTAGTAGGATTTTCATTATCATTGGAGACAAAAACTCTCAATGGATTGTGACTCTTATGTTTGCTAAAAATGTTTTGACAATAAAGCCATATTTAAAGTTGTCACAACATTAAGTTGTGATGGTACCGAGGTGCCAAAGACACAAGGCTATTTTGCTAGTAGAGTAGTGCAATGTGTATGCTAGCTTAAAGCTAATGCTTTTTACTCACTTTTTTCCTTCGTTGGACTTTTTGATCGTATTACACTTGTTTTTGTGCTTTACTGTCTGTATCCTGAGACAAATTGCCATTAGGCCTGAACAGTATGCAGAAAAACTAAGCAGCACCACAATGCTTCATTCACAGTAGTATTTTGTGACATACTTTAACTTCAGCCCTAATTATCGTTTCCTATTACATTGGCATTGAGAAATGGAGACCTTTGTGGTTTTAACAACATTAAACAATGATTTTTTTGTAAGCAGAGATGCAAATTTTAAGCACTTCTCTGAACTGACTGCCAGCCACATTGTTAGTCAATTAGTTGATTAGACAATAAAATGAACTACGACAGATGTTGCTCCTATATGCTGATGAGGCCGTTTTTATACTCAACATTCACCGCAAAAGCTCCAGTCATCTAAGACTGGCTTCTTGAACACGACAGTGAGTTCACTGGCCTCCACAGTCACCAGATCTCAGTCCAGTAGAGCTCGTTTGGGATGTGGTGGAATGGCAGATTTGCATCATGGATGTGCAGCCGACAAATCTGCAGCAACTTCATGATGCTGTCATGTCAATGTGGACCAAAACCTCTGAGGAATGTTTCCAATACCTTGTTGAAAGTATGCCACAAAGAATTAAGGCAGTTCTGAAGGCAAAAGGGGGTTTGACCTTTTACTAGCATGGTGTACCCAATAAAGTGGCTGGTGAATGTATACATATATCCTTAGTTGGATGTAGAAATTTAGCCACATGACCTATAAAGGAAGGCTCTGATCCAAGACAGAATTTTTAGTCATCAGCACACTTTCAAGTGTTAGAGAGATCTGATTATGTTTTCGTACATCGGGAACAGAACCTGGAAGGTTTCACTTCAGCTCTGTAGTTCAAAGATCACATCTTGCACATTACTCCAGAGTGGATTGTCAGCTGGCTTATTTATTGACTTCCTTTTGCGACATGTTTTTCTTTGAATCATAAATCTGTTCTTGTACCGTTACATTTCACTCGGAATATTATGACTTGTGACCACACATCTAGAGTTTTTTGGATCGAGAGTGGCTTCTGTAATGACTGAAACCATTAAACATGTTGAGTGAGGCTCAGCTGAGGTGTGGTTATTAATGCGTGTAAGGCCAGTATGAAGCTGATAAAAATCCCAAACCCAACTGTCTCTGTGGAGAGGAGTCCTCATGTCCACCCCACTCTGCTCTGCACTCCTTGTTCCACTCTCTCCATCTCTCTCTGTGTTCATACTGTAGCAGAAATACTGTATCTCCCCATTTTATTTTTACCGCAGGTGGGTGTTTGTTTTTTGTAAGTATGGCACCTACGGCTGTGCTCGTTCTCCCATCGCTGGTCCCCTACACTGCTATTCCCTGTGTTGTGTGTCTGTGTGTGTGCGCATGTGTGTGTTTGCAGTTTCCAATCTCTGTGGTAGGACAGATATGAGGGAGTAGGAGGCATCCCAAATTGCCCTTCCTCTGCTTTTGTTCTTCAGCCCCCTTCCATCCCTGCTTTCTCTCAGTCCAGGTGAGACGCAGAGATGACGGCTGATATGAAGTTTTCCGTGCAGCTCAGTCACTTTGTGTGTGTGTGTGTGTGTGTGTGTGTGTGTGTGTGTGTGTGTTTGTGTAATAGGAGTAATGTTTGTATGAAGATATTCTGCTGTCAGATTGAAAGCTCAGCCTGAGGGGGTGGAAAGAGTTTGTAGTGTCTGTAGATCTGCATGACTCCCCTGTGTGTTTAAATGTTTATATGCAATGGCAATTATCCCATGTGCATTTGTGTGTGTATGTGTGCACCACATAGTGTGTGTAATTGTACACTACGAGTGATGTTTGTGATATATTAGATGTTAAATTCTTACTGGGCCGTGGGGACGCTTGATTGAGTTTTGAAACGGGTGCTGCACTTTTTTCTGCTTTGCTCTGCTATATTCATGTTAAAGCTGGATCGATAGATGTTATTTTTAGTTTAGCCCCCCCCCCCCATCTACCCCTCTGTTCATCCTTCCATCCCTCCCATCTACACTCAAAAGTGTGTGCACACCGGCGTGTCCTCCCAAATCCCCCTGCCAGTGTTGAGAGCTCACACACATTGATCTCTCTCTAATAAGTTGGCCCAAGCCTCAGCAGTTCTGCACCCCCACGTCCTCCCTCTTCCCTTCTGTCGAGGGAGGAAGGAAAAAAGAGCGAGAGGGAGGAGAACCTGTTGGGGTTTAGCTCCCACAAAATGCTGCAGGGCAGTGCTATGGTGCAATGCTTGTGAGAGCTGTGACTGATACACACAGACAGCCGCGTGGGATATACACACACGCCAACTCTTTAATGCACAGATACACAAGTGTTTTGTGTAAAGCAGCAACTGTCTGATACATTGTCTGGCTTTGCTTTGGTGCAGTCGGAACAAAACAAGCTGTGATGTGAGGCATAATATCACACACACACACACACTTAATCTGAAGACACACAACCTTGGAGGCACCTTGCTGATGATGCAATATTTCTATATACAATGCAACACACACACACACTGATATGAATGTGGACATTGGTCACTGTATCACGTCTTGTAATGGCAGTGCATCGACTGATAGAGATTAGCCACTGTTAATATCTCACAGTTTTTACTTGCTCAGTAACTTCACAGACAGGCGGGTTGACCTGGCACTCAACATGACACATACTGTAATACATATGTTTTAACACTGAACACCGGAGGATATGTTGTTTCTGGTGTTTTAAAAATGTTTGGAATGCTGTCAGCATCAACTGTCATTGCTTTTTTTGCTATTGAGAAATCCTGAACAACTTCTCCTTGTGCTCACTTGTACATGCCAGGCACAACAGACTGACTGAAGCACATGTGTGGAGGTTATGGCATTTTGACTATGTGCTTAAATCCTGTATTCTCTACAGCTAAATAGGCTTACATATCTGCAGCGACAAACATCCCACAGCATTAGTTACTGAATCTGCAGGGAGAGGCTGCTGGACTGCTGTATGGACAAGAATTTGCTTTCCAGGCTGTTCCTGTCTTGTCCTGCTCGTCGACAGATTTGTGGGATGTGTTAAAGGACTTAACATGTTCTGACTCAAACTGAAATTTCACACAGCAATGGAAATGAGAAAATTCAGAAAAAAAAAATCTGATTTCACAAAAACATTTATACGCTCGCTTGAGTGGTTTTTGTTTTTTTTCTAAGAAAGAGTTCATGTGCACAATGGGAGATGGAAGCACCCCTTTTAAACAGGTTGTGACGTAGCCAGCATTTCCCCCACATGACTAACCAGGCGTTTCTACTTCTTTCATTGTCTTGAAGCATGACACCTTCTGCAAGGTGCTCCACAGACTCCTCAAAAATGGCTAAAACCTGTAATCTCTACATGAACCTGTATTGTAGTACCTGGTTGCACCACCAGGTGGAGCCTCTTGCTGTAGTACCTGCGGAGGTGGTCCCTTAGACTGGTGGTTTTCAACTGGTCCAGACTCAGGACCCATTATGTCTCTATTGATAATGGTCTCGACCCAAATTGTTGAAGTCTGCTGTTCCCATTAACAAATTAAGGTGTATTTGGGTGTAGTCTCAACGCATTTTGATACAACTTAGGAAAATTTTGGCCTATTTTTTTTTGCTAATTTTGGAATATTTGGACGCTTTTGCCAGGTTTTGGGTATATTTTGACCCATTTTGACAGATTCTGAGCACATTTTGGTTCCTTTTTCGTACGTTTTAGCTTAAATTTCCCCAATAAGCTGGCAGAGCCAAACCTAGAGGTTAATAGTGGGCTGCTACTGGTGTCACCACCACTAAATATTCTGCTATTGAAAGAAGACTGTGTCATAAGAAACGCGCCCTTTAAAATAAAAGACTTTATAACACTACATTTTTTTTGGGGGGGGGGGCATGCTTCTGCGACCCTCTAAAAATGGCTTCGTGACCCACTTTTGGGTCCCGACCCACCAGTTGAGAACCACTGCCTTCGGCTACAGGCACTGTTGGTAGGCAGACAGCACTGTGGGAGTTTTACTAGCGACTGTCAACATGACACTTAATGTCATCCGGTCGTAGCTGAAATATTTTAAACAATGCATCTCAATGCATCTCGTACTGTCCCCACTCTGACATGTATGTAACGGTAAATGTACACATAAAGAATCATGCCTAGCAAAAAGCGCATACTGATAGTAAAAACTTCTTTTGATCAGTTATATCCCAATTCTTGAAACTGGCGCTGGCATTCCCTAAGTTTAGTTTAGCAATAGTAGTAAAGAGACTATTAGTAGATCTAATTATCAAGTGGGTTTATCTGTTTTAGACTGATCCAGTGATGTACTGACAAATCAAGCTACTTTATGATATAGATGCACAAATATTCATGTATAAAAGTCCAACTTTGCTGCTCACTGATTTGCATTCCTGTTCAGAGTGGCCTTCCATCTATAGCGTGATAGATTATGTGCACAAGTGACCTAAACCCTGTAAAAGACTGCATTAAACCCAGAACAGGAAGCTCATCAGCACCTAATATCCTTTGACATGATAGCAGTCATATGTGGAGGATGTTGTAATCTGCCTACAGGAACTGTTAACGTTATGCAACAATGACGAGAGTGGCTGTGCCTCAGGGCTGCTATTATGTGATATCTTACACACTACACTGTGTGTGAGTGTGTTGTAATAAATGACTAAACCTAAAAACATCAATATGGACTCAATTTGTTTTAAACCCCTTTTGTATTTTGTAGTGCCGCTTGTACTTAGAATGCCTTGTACTACTGTGGTGTTACAATTGACATTATGTTGTATAAATCAGTTTTCACTTTGATATTAAAGAGGGTCCTTTTTTTGCAAATTCTTGTCAAAAAAGCCAATTTATACTGACCATGATTTCATGTAGAAAAGCAAGAAAAGAGTGAAACATCCGATGGGGGGGTGAATGCATTTTGTTGGCATTGTGTAAGTGTTTTTCTGATTTCACAGCTCTTATTTTCATTGGTTCAACAGGAAAAGGCAATATACACAAATATTGCATTACATTAAAGATCTTTCAGCTATTAATCTGTAATAATTCATTGTATTTTTGGAGACATCTGGGTCACATAAAACTGCAGGTATGTGGTCTTTTCAGGCATTCCCATATGGACAGAAAAGTAAACTGTATGGCACTGATATTTATTGTGTGCGCTCCTCTGATTATACTGTAGATGTCTTCCTGCACCTGCACCACACTGCCATATAGCTTCACAGCTACCTACAGGTTAATCAGCCCTACTGATCATGCAGCGGCTTTGTCAACACAGTCAGTCTATATCTCTGGCATAGATCGCTTTTCTTAAGGGCGTAGGTGCCATATCAATAATTAGTTACAGATTAAATTGAATATTGGCACACATTCAGCTTAAGTTGTAATCCACTCACCTTGCAGTTTATCTGCAGGTCTTTGTAGTCGGATCATAAAAAGTTGACATGCTGGCAGGACAGAGAAGTGAGTGAAATCCGATACGTTCTTTTAGATCAAAACATCCTATCACGGAAGTTGCCCGAAGGTGGATAACTGATGAGTATGTGAGGTGACATTTAGAGCTGACGTGCTTGTTTATCAGAAATCAGCCTCCTGTGATGTGGCTTTGAACTTTCACCAAAATACAGACTTGATAGGAAGGAAAGTTTGATACATGACAGTCAAAAGGAAGTGCTGGTGTTTGTCTTTTAAAACTGTCCTTGTGACAAAGTCTGAAGCTTCTACAAACCCCAGATACAAGAACAAATACACAATTGCCTATTAAAGAGAATCCTTCAGAATGTTAGTACTATTTTTTTAAGATTATAAAACATCATGTTATCCTGTTTATGCACTAGCAGCCTTCACAGTTCGCTTCTGACTGTGTTTGGACCCAACCTAAGTTGACTACAGCAAAATTGACCTGATCCAAAATGCAGTCATTCCAAAGAATAAACATAATTACATTTACATAAAACCTGAATCTTGACTGTAGTTCAGTGTCCTCCTGGGAGATACAGCTGAAAAAATTGTCATGAAAAGATGTTTCTTTTCAGTCAACATTAATACTGTCAATATTAAACGTACAGTGATGAGCAGACTAGCATGCCTCAGGAGACCTGCACAGAAGCCATGCATGATTTGAAGGGCTGATGGGCTGTTCATTAGACAGGGAGGGAGCCTGCTTGGGGTTTGCTTAAACTATCAAATTCTACATTTTCATCTCGTGGTTCATGGCAGTTTGCATCTAATGCATTTCAGCCAAACTAAATACACAAACATTCCATCAAACAATTTTCTTTTCGCTAGTGATGAAGTGTATATTGCCCATAGATGACATCACTGTTTCATCACCCAGGTCGAGTTCAGATACAAATTAACTGAAAGTCCAGCTGTCATTGTAAATGTAATGATGGCATGTAGGTCTGTTATCATTAGGGCTACAACTAACCATTATTTTAATAGTCAGTTAGTCTGTCGATTACTTTTTTTGATGAATCAGATAAAAAAACAAAACATATTTTTAAAGACACTAGTCCATAGCAAGCTAAGCTAACGACAACGTTTAAACTAATCACATGCTTACAGATTACCTCAAAACAACGAATGCCATGGTGGATGGGTCTAATAATGGCTTACCATACAAGTGGCTGTGCCTTACGACTCCAGACTCACGAACACAGGTTTTCATTTTAAGTGTTCGCGGATCATCGAGGTGCTTCCGTGTCAAGCAAACTAATGATTGCAAATATTGCATATACTTACTTACTTACATTACTGTAACACCGTCTTTTTCTTGTGTTTTTGTAAAGTTTTCCTGTACTTTGCAGGACTTTGATCGGGATTTTTTTTCTCCAAATTTCTCCGTCGACTCTGCCATGCTGGTTTGTTTATATTCTGCAGTCAGCGTAGTCGGGGGTTATGTTCAACAGGAACGTCCACAAGACGACGAATTGAGACCCAACGAATCGATCACCGAATAAGTTCCCAACTCTATTTAGGATCGATTTGAATTATTTCTGCTGTCAGACCTACTGATCAACGGATGCCGCAGCAGTAAAACAAGACCCTACCTGAACTCATTAGGTTGAAAAGAATATCTATCTGATCCGTCTCCGGCTGGGTCTCTGTTTGCCAGAGTGGAGCCAGGTTACCTCAAATACATGAGAAAAAATCTATTTTTACAATTGATCTATAGGGATGAGTAACCTTTTATTTTGAATTTTTATCTTTACTTTATTTAATTTTTTTCTAAAATACTTTTTTATCTGTCCACTAAGTGTGCAGTATGCTTGAAAACCACAGAAAATGTTAATAACTCATTTAAAAAAAAATAATATGAGAGCGCTACATCAGCACCTCCAATGGGTTTTTTCAGCGTATCTAAATATAATTATGTTACTATAAATTAAACATCCAGTTTCTTCAAATTGTTAATTTTGAGGGACAAGAGAGTTCCTCATCTGCAGAGTGATCAGCCGTCCGTGCCTCACACACATAATAAACACACTGAACTGAGCAGAGGTAAAACGCAGCAGACTCGATGTATGAGTTTGTAATGGAACTGAGGTGGGCAAAGCAGTCATGTAGTGTCTATTGATTGACGAGTGGACTGGTTCTTCACACACAGGCCCTCTGAACTCAATAAAGGAAGACGAGTGTACTTCCTTCGACCCAGCAAGCTTGAATTTCATGTCCGTAGTGCCTTTCTGCTTGTTGCTTGAAGAGACTGCAATAGACACTGTAGTGCCCTTATTTGCACTGGACTAAAGGGGTGTTTGTTTATTGATCGCCTCTTGTACCTGTTGTACTACGAAGACTCCACTAAGTCTGTATACTAGGCCCCAGTGACCCCAGCATTACACACACACACAAATGAAGATAAATGCATAGCATCTTCTGCTGCCGCTGATCTTGTTAAAAATCTTTTATGAAGCACAATATTATGCATGCATATTGTATGTGTATATACGCTTTGACTACAGCCTGTAATAGTTTATTTATATTCTACCTCATGCAGCAAGATTCACACATGCACACAAACACACAGACGCATACACTCGTACACACCTCTGTATCAGCAGTAACAGCCAGCAGTGCAAGTAGCTGTGGCCTGTGTCAGGGGGGCTGGCTCAATCAAAGGAGATTGATTTATTCAGTTAGCTCTGTGTGTGTGTCTGTCTGTGTGTGTCTATATGTGTGCACTTTTACCAGTGACACCCACTTGCTTTAAGATGGATGGGTATCATTAACCTTAAATTAATTACAACACACACCTCCTTCCCTCCCTCCCTGCCTCCCTCTCTCTGCTCCCTTTCCTTTCTCTTCCCTACTTGAGATGTGTTCAGAGGTAACCACATGTTTTTCCGGAAGACAGATCGGCACAGTGACAGATAGGGGTGTTGCAGGTGAACTCGTATAATACAGTGAGGGTACAACAAAACTCCCACAGGAGCTTGTTTCAAAGCTAAAAGTAATCATCTCAGCTCAGAAAGCAGCAAAGAGCAAAACCAAAGCTAAATAAAAAAGAGGCTTGGAAGCTTGTCAGGCCCTGATGGAAATGATGGCACGCTGGGCTGTTGTATGAAAGATAAACAGCTCCTGCTCTGCTTGAAATTAGTTAAAATGCCTGTGTAGTTTTTGGATATCATGAAGCTTCATTGTCTTTATCAAAGCTTTATCCAGATGGAGATCACTGCATCAGAACACATTGTTTACAGTTTCTTTTTTTTAGCATTTAATAACACTAGAGCTGCTACTCAAACTGTTATAAAGACATGTGGTTAATTGAGTATTTCATTAATATTTAGTAGATCAATTGATAATCAAAATAACTGTAATTGGCACCACTAACAGACGAGTTTTAAGGTCATTTTTGGATTGTCCTGGATCTCTTTTATCCTTTAAAGGACATAAGGTGTCTAGAAAGACTGTTGGTATTTAGCTAGATAGCATGTTTGGACCCTGTGGAGGGTGGAGGAACTCTTCATTAAGGTGAGTTCTTCCACTTCCATGTCCATCCCCCATCACACTGCTGCCTATAAAAGGTGAAGGTGCAGCATTCACTCTTTCTGCAGGAATACAGCTGATCATTATAACTGCTGTTATAATGCAGCAGTTATAATGGCTTGTGAACTGACTTATAGAGGCTTCTGAGCTATAGTCAAGTTAGCAGTGTGAATGCTGCAGGTTTGCTACATTGGTAAGTTACCTAAAAAGATAAAGTCATATTAAACAGCAACACAGAATTAGCGAAAAGCAATTGTTAAAAGGTTCCCAAAGTCTTTGGACAAGTCTCCATGTTAGATGCCTTACCGAGTTTGATGTGCTCTCTCTCTCGGTCTGTGTGTTGTTGAACGCGTTTATGCACAACACTGCCAGTCTGTGCTGTGCAACACTTATCTCTGCCCTCTTCTTTTACTTTATTCATTTGATTTTATCTAAGACGAGATTTGTGCAAGAGATTTAGAAACTTTATTTTAAATAAAAGACATTAGTGCACTCCAAAATTCATGTATTTCTCAGCAAAACATGTGCTACTACAGGCTTAGTGATAAATATAATATATATGAATAGTTTATTTCGGTTACAAAATTAAAGTACAATTATTATTATTTTTCTTTTTCTTTCATTTTGTGCATTCAGTTAAGAACAACAAAAAAACAAAAAAACACAAAAAAACATATATATATATATATATATATATATACACATATACCTACACACATATACATATATACATATACACATACACATATATATTTTACATTCGTACAGGAAACTTTTCTTTCTCTCCCCCTTCCCTCCTCCCCCATCCCCTCCTCCCCTTCACAAAAAAAGAGAACAAAGAGGATGAAAAAGAAAAAGAAGAAGAAGAAAAAAAAGACAAAAATAAATAAATAAATCCCCAAAACCAAACAAAGAAACAAACAAAAAAATCTATATTTTACAAGTTCTGTAACCGAAAAAGGAATAGGCAGAAGCCAAGGCTTGTTTTGCCTATCCTACATAAATCCATAGAATCACCCAGAATATCAATAATACAAGACATAAGTAAAAGACAAATAGAAAAAACAAAACAAGATTTTAGACTAAATTATTCTTCTTGGTCGTTTCAGATATCAGTCATTTTATAAAGTAATCCTTAATTATCTTGCCTTTCAATGCTTTTTTAAAGCTCAACAAAGATCTACACATTTTCAGCTCATCACTCAGTTCATTCCATAATATAACTCCCAAATATGAAATACATCTGTATTTAACATTAGTTCTCACTTTGCCTCTTTCAAAGATACCCAGCCCTCTTAAATTATATTTTTTTCTTCTTAATTTAAAAAAAATGTTGTATACTGATGGGAAGACATTTATTCTTAACTCAAAATAATATTTCTAATGTTTTTAGGTATACAATATCTAAGAATTTCAAGGTGCCAGACTCTATAAATAATTTATTGGTAGGTTCACAATAGGAAGCTTTATTTATTATTCTAATAATTCTCTTCTGGAGTTTAATTATAGGGTCTATGTATGTTCTGTATGTATTTCCCCAAACCTCAACACAATATGTCATATATGGCATCATAAGTGAGAAGTACAAAATACGTAGACCATTTTTGTTCAAAAAACTGCTTGTTTTGTAAATCACACCAATACTTTTAGATAATTTCTGTTTTATATATTCAATATGTGGTTTCCAACTGAGTTTATGATCTAAAATTACTCCCAAGAATTTGGTTTCATATACTCTTTCAATTTCAACTCCATTTAGGATCAGTTGGATTTCGCAATTCGCCCTAACACCACCAAACACCATAAATTTTGTTTTATTTTCATTTAATGATAACTTATTGATATCAAACCATTTCTTTATCCGGATCAACTCCTTTTCTACTGTTATCAACAATTCTTTAATGTCTGGTCCTGAACTAAATACAGTTGTATCATCCGCAAATGTAATATATTTCAACTTATTAAGTACTGCACCAATATCATTTAAGTAAAGTATAAATAGCTTAGGTCCTAATACTGAACCCTGTGGAACACCACAAGTTACTTTTCTGAAATGTGATATAGCATTGTTAAATTTTACATACTGAAACCTATTATTTAGATAACTTCTTATCCAGTTTAGTGCGATACCTCTTATACCATAACGCTCCAATTTCTGCAGAAGTAAAGAATGATTTATTGTATCAAACGCTTTACGCAAATCCACAAATACTCCTACAGCGTATTGTTTTGTATCAATAGCTGTGGATATATTTTCTACTAATTCCATTACCGCTAAGGATGTTGATCGGTTACTCCTAAACCCATATTGATGGTCACTCAATAACTCATATTTCTCCATAAAAGCATCCAGTCTATTTACATACAATTTTTCAAGTATTTTTGAAAACTGAGGTAACAGAGACACAGGTCTGTAATTTGATAAAATGTGTTTGTCTCCATTTTTATAGATTGGGACCACCTTAGCCATTTTCATTCTATCAGGGAAAATACCTGTTTGGAAGGATTTATTACATATATAAGTAAATGGTTTGAGGACACAGTCCATTACTTCCTTTATAATTGACATATCAATAGAGTTATCATCTGTAGATTTTTTACTCTTAAACTTCCGGACCACTTCTAATACATCACTCTCACAAACTCCACCAAGGAACATTGAATTCTTGGTATTGAATGAAAAGTTATAGTTATGGTCCACATCACTGATTTCCCTTGCTAAATTTGGGCCTACATTAACAAAAAAGTCCAGGTCGGTGGAGAGATCCTGCCCCAAGTGGAGGAGTTTAAGTATCTTGGGGTCTTGTTCACGAGTGAGGGGAGGATGGAGCGCGAGATTGACAGGCGGATCGGCGCAGCGTCCGCAGTCATGCGGTCGCTGTACCGGTCCGTCGTGGTGAAGAAGGAGCTAAGCCAAAAGGCGAGGCTCTGTATTTACCAGTCAATCTACGTTCCGACTCTCACCTATGGTCATGAGCTTTGGGTCATGACCGAAAGAACGAGATCCCGGATACAAGCGGCTGAAATGAGTTTCCTCCGCAGGGTGGCTGGGCGCACCCTGCGAGATCGGGTGAGGAGCTCGGTCACCAGGGAGGAGCTCGGAGTAGAGCCGCTACTTCTCCACATCGAGAGGGGTCAGTTGAGGTGGCTTGGACATCTGTTCCGGATGCCTTTGGGACGCCTCCCTGGGGAGGTGTTCCGGGCATGTCCCACGGGGAGGAGGCCTCGGGGTAGACCTAGGACACGCTGGAGGGACTATGTCTCTCGGCTGGCCTGGGAACGCCTCGGGGTCCCACCGGAAGAACTGGAGGAAGTGTCTGGGGCGAGGGAAGTCTGGGCCTCTCTGCTTAGACTGTTGCCTCCGCGACCCGGCCCCGGATAAGCGGAAGATATTGGATGGATGGATGGATTAACAAAAAAATCATTAAACTCATTAGCAATTTTCTCTGTATTTTCAATAATTAAATTGTCATTATTTACAAAAAATGTTGGAAAATCATTTTGACTTCCTTTTTTTATGATGCTATTGAGCACTCCCCATGTACCCTTAATATTATTTTTGTGTTTTAACAGCAGTTGATCATAATAGTCTTTTTTGTGCAATCTTATAATAGATATTAATTTGTTTTTATATTTTTTGTACTTATCTTCCTTATCCTTTGTTCTATGAGTGATAAATTCCCTATAGAGCCTATTTTTCTTATTACAAGCTTTTTCCAACCCTTCTGTAAGCCATGGTTTTCCCTTCTTTTTTGGATCTAATCTATATTCTTTCAATGGGCAATGGCGGTCATAAAAAAACAGAAATGTATCTAAAAAAGCGTCGTATGATTGATTGGCATCATCCACATAAACTTCCTGCCAGTGATGATTTATAAGATCTGTCTTTAGTGCCATGACTGCCTCTGGTGATTTTATTCTAACTAACTTACTAGTCTGTCTTTGTGATACTTTTAACGTATTCCTTGTTTCCAACACAGCAAAGACAGGCAGATGATCACTGACATCAGTCAGTAATAATCCACTAGCTGTTCCTACATCGATTACATTTGTAAAAATATTGTCAATCAATGTTGCAGCATCTTTGGTTACTCTACTCGGTTTTACAATTAGCGGATGGAGACTCAAACTAAACATGGTATTAACAAACTCTGTGATGTAGTGGCTGCTTACAGGGATTTGTGCTCCTGTAGCTGGTGAGCTAATGACTGACATACCAGTTAGGCAGGAACACAGCAGAGCAAATCAGTTACAGTAACAGACAGAACGGCTCGCTCTTTGTCAATGGACAGATTCATTCAAAGTTCTTCCGAGCTGCTAATGTCCCTCACTTTCAGTGTTTTTCTTTTCAGAACTTGCTGTAATTACAGCTTTGAAAGTCATAAATGGCTATAAATAGAGCCCCTTTTTCTGCTTTCCTGTTGAGACACTAGACTTCATCTGAGTCCCAGGGGTCATTGAAAACGCCTCAGCTCCTTGTTACCTGCATATGTGTCAAGGACATGTATACGCACAGACCTTGTTGTGTAATAGTGTTGATAGCTGCATGATCTGGAAACTCAGTGCTTCAGTATGAAGCACACAGATATGCAAACACAGGTTCATACGTAAACCACATTAGTCTCAAGATAACAGTATATCCACTGTTGTAGGAAAAAAACACAATCTTAAGACTTTTATTAAGGGCAGAGTTTCAAGCTGTAGGGGGGTTAGTGTGTGTGGTGCATTTTGGACAAGTGTTATTCACATGGATCAGTGGACTAGCAGTAGGGCATCTTGACAGGAATCTCAGTGTGTTTGCCTGCCTGAAAATCCGTGTGTGTATGTTTGTAAAAGCAGCAGGAGTGAAGGTAAGCTGGGTCTCACAGGGCAGAGGCTGGGTTAAGAGTCATCTCAGTGTGACCTTAGCACATGAAATCCTCTGTATGTATATCCTCTGAGATCCTGATACCTACAGTCAGCTCGGCTTTCTGTCTTCTGAGTATGGACAGCAAGTCTGGACAGCTCCTGTGGCATATAGTAAATGTGTAAAATGAAGCTCTCAGGTTTCTGTATGACATAATGGGGATTCAGTGCAGGATCACAGGATTATTGTCAGGACATTTTGTTCCAACCTGGTGTAGTATGCTTCTGGTCTAAGACTGAAAGATCACTGAGCTTCACAAAAAATACACTGAAGCTGTAGGTACTGCGTTGGTATCATCAGTCCATCTCTCTGGAATGGTAAATACTAAATAAAAGTGTCTTGTTGACAGATTTCATGGCCAAAAAACACCCTCCACCCTGTTTTGCCCACTATCTCTACCTGAGTAACGCTCTCCTGGTGACCTGCTCCAAGAGCTCAGGTACAGGTCTGGTGGTGCCCATTCCTGGCCAACCAGTTGGAACCTTAACCTTAGTTTGGTGCTGCGGCTTCACCCTCTTCATTCCTTCATTCTCATCTATTTGTATTTACAGTGGTCCCTTGTCTATTGTGGGGGTTGGATTCCAGAACCCCACGCGATAGATGAAAATCCACAAAGTAGCGTCTTTATATTTATTTGATTATTTATATATATTTTTAAGCCTTTATAAATCCTCCCCATGCTTGGGTTTGGTGCCAGAAGCCTTAGAAGGTGCAGAATGTTTGGGCAAAACTACGCACAGCGATCAGACATCGATGTGAAATGGACAAGGAGAGGTGCTGAACGCATGCTATACACGGGAGACGGAGGAGACTGATGCTACGGTCGCTGAGCCAGTCAGTGCTCAGGATACAGAACACAGTGGTTTGGTTCGTCGCCTCCCGTCCATCAGCCAATAGCGTGTCGTGTACCATCTCACGTGGGCAAACTAGCTCAAGCGGAAGCAGCCATAGCTGCGTTTTCCATACGTGTGAGCCTTTGTCTACTCATTGGCGGTACACTACAGGTGTTGTTTTGACTTAATATTCTTTTTAATCCATGATACATAATTAGATATATACCATTTAAAAATCTGCGATACAGTGAGACTGTGAAAAGTGAACCGTGATATGGCAAGAGACGGCTGTATTTGTATCAAGTATTAATTTGTATGTGTTCTTGCTGTGCGTAGTATTTTAGTTCACATTTAACATTTTGACCCATGTTCTTTGAATTTTACCACTTCAATCTATTTATCAAAGTAAGGTGGGTATTTTTAAAATAAACCTTTCTTTCTGCCGGTTCAATTTTGCCAGCAAAAATGTTCAATAAAATATTGATATGGACTGCAATAAAACATTTTACTGTGAGTATTTGTTGAGCCATAAAGCCCAGCCCTACTCTGTCGTACATTGAATATTCAGGTTTTGGGACATTTAACAAAGCTTGGGTTTCAGGGTATTGTCACAGTTTTCTAGTGTTTGTTGAACAAAGGAAGGCTCTAGCCATATTCAGGACTATATTAAAGAATATTATTTTAGTACTTAAAAAAGAAATGTTGAGTTTTCTGAATCATATCGATGTGATACAGTGAATCATTTAATTGCACACAACGTGATGTTTGCTGGGCTATTCATTTTAATAGCAGCTCATCATTAGATAAGTAAAGACACAAAGTCCGAGCTGGGCCTTTTAGATGCAAACCTCCCACTATGCATACTGAATAATATTGATTATGTCATTGTTTCTTATCCAGGAGGTCAGAGTTCACCACATTGATGAAACTAGAAGTCATTGTTAACAATCAAAGCCTTAGCTGAGGATGGATGTATAGACATTGTTACGTTTATTGCCAGTCAGGTGAATTCTACTCTTCTGAGACCACAATACATGAATGCAGTGTAAATGTGTGTCTTTGTTAGATCGCCAGTAAATGACTGACAGTCATATTATTATCCTTATGTACTCCTTGACTAAAGACAGCTGCAGCGCTCTGACCTCTCACTAAACTGCTGGTGACCTCAGACTGATCCAGGACCAGCTCAGTCACGTATTTCACTCGTCTCACACTCTCTCACCCCCTGAAGGGACAGAGCTCCGCAGTGATATTGTGAGAAAACTGACTTTCACAAAAGACTGAACATGTTCTGGAAGAGATATCGCTCATTAGTCATCGTCCTGCCGTGTGCTCCTGGAAAGATCCGCGTTTTGGTTTTAGAAAATAGATTTGGTTTTAATTGGAGAGTCATCTCCTCTGTTGGCATAAAACCTAGCTGCTAATGGACACTGCTGCTGGGTATTATTGCTTTTATTATCACCTGGGCTTCTAGTGGACAGAAAAATAGACTTTTATCGGGAAATAAAAGTGTAGATTTGAGGGAACCTGAAGATGCTGGCAGCTGGATATTGAGACAAGCGTCTGGTCTGTTCAGTCCAAATATATCATTAGCATTACCTTCTTCAAGTGAAAGTTGTTTCTGTTTCCTCGCTGTCAGCTTTCAGTGTGGGAATGTGTCATGTAACACTGCGATGAAGACGATGCTAACTTGCCTTTTTTAATATCCGCTAGTCATCTGAAAATGCTCTGACGCAACTAGTCAGCTAAGTGGATTTACCGAGGCACCAGTGTGAAGCAGTTTCACTGTCACCTGTCCAAGTGCTTTAGCTCAGAGATGATTTGAGAGATGGATGGCTGGGTGGGGGCATTCAGAAAATGATTTTCACAAGACGCTGCAACGCTGACGCCAGCTCAGTAGGTCTATATGTAGATTGGCTGGGTTATGAAATGAGGATTATTTAGGCCTTCTTCTGACTTTAGTGGATGTTACAACACAAAGCTGCTATTATTGCCTGCTGTGTGTGAGATTTGTTCAACACGCACACACACACACACACAATCACTCACACACACAGCTAATAGATCAGCTCGTTAAATCTTTCCAACGCTCTCCCTCTCCTCCTCAGTACACTTTGTCTCTCTCTCTCCACTTCTTCTCCTTTGGTGTTATTTCAGCATTGTGTTGCTAAATACTTTCCTTGTTCCCCGTGTGCGTGTGAGTAAACTTAATTGAGCTAATCTCATCTCGCGTGATAAAGCTAAGGAAGTTAATCCCCCCAAAACAGTGTAGGAGTCATTTTGTGTGTGTGTGTGTTTGAACGTGGGTGTGTTTGTGTACCGACAGTGTGACTCTTGGTGCTGTTAAGCAGAACTCCCATCTTCATTTCAAATTCAATTAACATGTTCTGTATGCAGTATTTCCTGTGAGACCCTGATTCATTAAAAGCCTTCTGCTTGTCCAAAATATTGATTCCAGGGTATCCAAGCTGTATATATATCCATGAATTCATCAGTGTGTTTGCACCAATCCATTCCTTTTACTGTGTTTCCTGTCCTTCTGTTCATATAGAAGCCATCCTCTTCTTCTTCACTTGTTTTCCCCCTTGTCCTTATTTCTCCTCTTCATTTTCTTTTGTTATTCTCCTTTTTGTTTTCTCACAGGTTTCCTCTCTTACCAGACCTCCATCTTTTTCTTGTCCTTATCCTATATCTATCCTTTGTTCTTCATCTTCTTCTTTGTTTTCTTGATTGTGTCTTTCATCTTTTTCGCCTCTGTCTTTGTCATATTTGTCTTCTCATTCTCCGTCTTCTTCAGCTTTTACTTTGTCTTCTCCCATTTCCTTACATTCTTTCTCTGCTCTCCTGCATTTTTTTCTTCCTTGTTTTTGTCTTTTTCCTCTATTTTTATGTATTTAAATGTTCCCTCTTATTCTTCTTCCCTTTTCTTTTAAGTTCTTTCTTCTCCAATTTCCTCTATTTCCAGACCTTCTTTTTCCTCATCATTACCCGGTTCCTCCTTTCCCTTTACCTTCATCGTTTATCCACCTTTCCCTTCCACTTCTTCTTTAGGGTCTTTTCCCTCTAAAATTTCTCACATTTTTCCCTCATCTTCTGTCTTTTTTTTGTATTTTTCTTTTTTCCATACAATATTTCTAATGCAATTTTTCCTCACATAATGTGCCCAAAATATAAATACCCTGTGTAGTAAATAGTAGAGCTAATTCAAAACAAATCAGTTACTATTCCCACCAAATGAGTATACACTTTAAATGTGCAGACATAGTGAAGCTAAAAGTCAGCCTTCAGTTGGGGCTACACCTGGGTTCACATCCCACCCTACCCATCACACCACCACAAGCTGTTCTCCCGGCTTTGTTGTTCTTTGGACTATTTTACCCGCTCTGGGTGAAAAGACCTGTGGTTGGCTAAAATCTCCCATCATGGGCTGGATTTTTATAAGCCCTGAAAACGGAGCCACTAGGAGGTGCAGAAGCCTAGTTTCCTCTCAGACAGCTTAAACTGTAATATGCTGAAAGTTTAGTGTGAAATTTGCACCCTGTGATGCCAGAAGTACTACCTACCTCAGCTTTAATCACATTATTTTCAGCCCAGATATTGGTTACTTGAGACTTTAAGAACACATGGACTCAGCTTTCATAAGCAGAGTGAGAGGACTCGGGTGTCGTGCAGTGCAGTGCAGTGATATGCTGATGGCTGCAGGTTTGTCTCTGTCTCTTCCACTCACAGGTTGATTGGATATCGTCTCAGACGGCCTTTATTTCATTACAGATATTGACACAAAACCATCCTGGCTCGCACTGAACGCTGCCCCTCCTCCTCCTCCTCTTCATCCTCTTCTTGACTTTCTCAAGTTGTGTGTGTGTGTGTGTGTGTGTGTGTGCGTGTGTGTGTGATGCTGCAGCTGCTGGATTCTCTTGAGCCTTCAGTGAGCCTTTCTTATTGTATTATTCATCCTCTCACCTGGCTCTGTCACTTTCTCACGTGCTCTCTGTTTTGTTTCTCTCTCACACTCTGTGGACTCCTGTTTATGTTATGACTCTCATATATCGGCCTCTCTCTCTCTCTCTAATGTTTTCTCATGCTCTCTCCACCTCGGGAGGGTTCTCACCACTTGTTGCTTCAAGTCTTGCCTTTCTCTTCCTTCTTTCTGTTTCTTTCTTTGTTTTTTTGGATCCCTCTTCCTTGATCTCTCTTTCGCTCCAACATTCCCACTTTGTCACTTTCATTTAGTCTCTTTCCATCGGTGTTTTTCTTTCAGTTTTTTCACTTTTGTCTGTTTTACAGTTTTGTGTTGATCACTTTCTCAGGCCAGTTATTGTCACAGCTGTGTTTTCTCAGTCAGTGATGAGCTTGCTGGACAGTGTGTCCCCGGCCCTCATGTGTTTGTGTGTGTGTGTGTGTGTGTGTGTGTGTGTGTCGGGGCCGGTACAGGGCAGTGCCATGGTGGTGTCTTCCCACATCCCCACTGAGCACGTGTGTGAGAGAGAATGGAAGAGGGAAGGAAACACAGGGAGTCATTGTGTGTTAATGTATTTTCTCCCTCCTCTCCTCCCTCAGTCTCACCCCTTTTCTCACTGGGACTCCATTGTCTCTTCTGTTGCTGTCATGTCTCATTCCATCTTCGATTTGCTGCTTCCATTCGGAAAGTGAAATGCTGTGTTGACATGTTGAATTAGCAGTTTATTATCGTTATATAAATATTTTGACCTCATATCAGGAATAACCGATAATACCCAGTGTAAGGTGGGGTGAAGTGCTAGCTGCTGGTAGTATAATGGGACTGTGTGTTCTGCTGTGTGGCATCTCTGCCGTGCACCGTGGCATAAACAGGTTAGGCAGCTCAGGTGTAATACAGGAGATGACTTTGTGAAGACATTAGTCAAATGTTGTCTTTGTTTTTAGCTTGTTGACTGTTTTCAAATTGTGGTGGTGACTCGTGAGTCTGATGTCGTAATATTGAGTGAACCCTTTGAACTCCAAACACTTTCTTGTGTTTCGTGGTCCTCTCACATTTTTACTCACTGTGGGCTTATTTTTTTTACTACAGTTTAAAGTCCTGTACCTCTATGGAAACAGCACATCTATGTTTAGAAGAAGAGAGAAGTAGTTGTAATTATTTTTTTGTATTACTAAAATGGAAAAATGGACATGCTGATTCCAGGTTTTATCAAAGTGTCCACAGGTCTTGCCAGTATTTTACACTACTCTGCACACCAACTCTGGAAAGATATTTCACCATGCTAAATGTATCTTTATTTATATGCATTTGTATTATTGATCATCAAGGATGTTTCATTTTGTTCACAATCTCTTATTTGTTTCCATATTTGTCTTCTCTGTGTATACACAGCCTGCAGTTCAGCCAAATAATGCCTGAATTTTTGTAACGAGACTGTTGGTTGCAGCAGAGTCAGTCATGTCCTCTTAGTTCTGCTGAAAAGTGAATCATTTTTAAATTCTTACGGGATCTCATTAGCAAACAGTTTATTTTTGGTGACGTGTTAAGTGTGACCTAGAATGAACGGATTCTGATGAAAGAGCCTGCCCGAATGCTGGAAATCTGACTCCTCTTTCTCTTCTAACAGTTGCTGGCTTTGTGGTAATAACTTTGACAATTTAAAAACGAAAAAAAAAACACATTTTTAAGAACTTGCCAATGAGTTCTGGATTCAGAGGGTTAAATTCAGTGTCTCAGAGGTGTTTTGAAAATAGAGAAAAGAAGTGCGTGAATGGGCCACATTCCAAGGGTATGGGGGTCCGTGCTAACTAGGACTGAAGCAATTGGACGAGAAAGTCATTAGTGAGCTGATTAAGAAAAATAATTAACAGCAATACTGATTAATTATGGAAGCCATTCTTGAAGCCAACATTATAAACATTCACAGGTGCTAGTTTTCAAGTGTGTTCGTTTGCTGCTTTTGTCTGTTTGACATTCTAAATGATATCTGTGGGTGTTGAGTTTGACGGCATAATAATCCTGAACTGTTTGGTACAGATGTTCCATTCACTCAGATGTTGTGTTCAGTCACTATCAGACACTTTTGAATGTTATACTGTATTTGGAAACAGATGAGTAAAATGATAAGAAATGTGTGTGTTTCTATTCATTTCTCTGCTTTGTCAAAAACATAGCTAACCCTGAGCCTAAAACTAAGCTACAGTACATCCTGATCTATAATATTTGTGTATCGCAATGCTCTTGGCTGACTTTTGGTCCAAAACAAGCTATTTAAAGTCAAGAAAGCTGGGTGTGTCTCATTCACTTTTTTAGTATAGGTAAACTGATTGATCAGGTTATGTTAAAAAAAAAAAAAGAGTCTACAGTCATAAAAACTAAGCAGTGGTGCAGTCCCACCCCTCCCCCCCAGCGAAAGATGAACCAGTTTTTTTCATCTATAAGCAGTAACTTGCAAATCCAGGAAGGTTTCAGGGTTTCAGCTCTTAACTTCATGCAGAGGCTTTTTACTTATCTTGAACCTGTTGTTTTAAGTGCTGTAAACTGTGAAGTCTAACAGCCTTACATGGAGTTCAGGATGTCATGTTGGCAACCTTGGAAAAACCACAATGAACTTCATTGAGCGTGTGCAGCTGGAATGATAGATTAGGGGCCTGATACATACGTACAGTATGTAAGTGTGTGAGTTAGTGTGCCTTGCTCACAACCTGGTTTAAATGCTGTGTGAGGTCCACAGTGTACGAGGGGAAGATTTTCCTCCACATTTATTTTTACTCTGCCATCAGCCATGTCACCTGAGCCATTCGCCTAATGGGAGTCTGTCAAGCAGAACTTCTTCTGTACTGACACGACATCCTCGCTGCTCACTGCAGTGTCCTCATTCTCACTCCCTGTGTGTGTGTGTGTGTGTGTGTGAGTGTGTGTGTGCGTGTACAGTGTGGGATGGATGGTAAAGAATAGGGGTGGGATGGAGGAAAGAGAACATACTGTGATGAACAGCATCATGGGGGTATATGTTTAGAAATGTGTCTGCTGTGATGGACCACAGTTATTGAATAGAATTGCTTTTGTTGTTATTTATATGAGATATCTGACCAGAGATCCCAGTGAGGTGTGTGTGTTTTCTTTCTGTTGAGCCTTTTTCCTACCTTAAGGCGACGGTAAAGCACCTGAAAAGAAATGATAACTTTAATGAGCAATTTATTCTTAAACTGTCCATTATCTGACTTCAGTTACAAGAGCACTGAATCATTCATGGACAAAATGAAATTAATTGAATAAGCGAGTAGGACTGACACCATGATTTAAATAAAAATATCCCTATGTGGTGCTGAGCACTCATTATCATGCATTATTTGTTTGTTTTACATCATCCACCTGTCTTGATGTCTTTTTTGTGATTTTCATTTGACTGTTTTTCTCTAGGTTGTGTATTATTAAAACAAACTCTTATTCCTCTTCTCTAGGTCTCCACTTGTCCATTTTGGTCTTTGCACTTGAAACCTAAGTCAGAATCCAAGCTCTGCTCAGAAGTTCAGGCTAATTTGGTTTGGCAGTGTCCCATGTCAGTGCTGCAGTTCTCTGGCCTGTGTGTCAGTATGTGTAATATTTAGGTGCATTTGACAGACTTTTAATAAGCACTGATGTTGTGTCTTGAAAAAAAACGTTTTCATTAAAGAGAGCTTGAGAGAGCATAGGCTATCAACAGAAGAAAAAACTTCTGCGTGTTGCTGTTGCTTTAACCTCTGGCCATCATCATCTTTGTCATTGTTCTCACGATACAAAAATGATGACTTCTGTGAATATACTGATACTGATACTGATGCTGAAAATGTACCACAACAAAACACGTAAACAATGAAAGGCTCATCTTTATTAGCCACACAGGTACAGAAATGCTAGTCTGATACACTTGGACTTGTTTGTCACGTGAGAGTGCTAACAGGAAGGCATTAACTACTACAGAAGTCTGTGTCATAGTGGCCCATTGTTACCTAGAAACAGTCATGGCACTCTCGGCCACACAAACATTGAAAACCACCTCCTGCATTCACAACAAACAAAATTCAAACATGACACAATTAAAATTGCCTTCACAAAACTACTCATTTAACAACTTGGATTTAAAAATTAGCTTTCCTATGGTTCTTTGCAACAACATGCAAATGCCAGTAGTCCCAGTGACTACTTTCTTGGGCTGCTACAGTAATAAACACAGCAAACGAGCTGCAGTCTTCCATCTCATTAAACACTAGGATGCTCCACCTGGTGGTGCATCCAGGTACTACAGCCAATGTACTGTACATTTTCTGACATGCATGTCTGTCGTCTTCAGTCTTATTTGTTAATATACTTTTCTCTGTTCTTTTATCAACAGATATTAATCCGTTAACATTCCTTACTAAAGCACTGTCAATCTTTACGTAATAATAAAATGCAGAATAGTATTGCTTTAACAGCAGAGCATTGCGTTATCTTTCTGGTATTGGTGTACTGAGCTAACAGAGATTCCCTGAATTGTTATGTACGACTGACTTTTTGGCCTTTTAAACTATGGAGCTAAAAGCTATTTGTTAGTGAAAATGGTGAGTCAGTATACTGTTGTTAGTTGACTTTGAAATTAAGTTTGTTGAGACTTGTTTGTCTGTGTACTCTAGTCACTAACTTTGCCAGCCTGCTGTTTGGTGCCGAGCAGATACTGACAGTGAGCTGGAAGCAACACCTAAAGCAGTTAGAGTGAAACAAAAGGGTTTTTGGATAGGCATCCAAAACTATCAGCTGAAAGACACCAAAACATAGAGCTGAGCTGGTTTGCCAAGCCGGCTGATCATTCTCTCTGGGTTTGCCTGAGCAACACCTTTCATATTACACACAGCCATAATCTCATTGATTAAATCTGAACAGTTTGACTACAGCAGCTTTAAAATTGTGCAGTGTTGGTCAAATTAATTGGACGAAGGCACTTGCAAAAACAAATCAATATCTGCACTGGCTCTCCAAACCACATGTGGCTTTGAACCTCGGAAGAAAGGACAAAGAGTGAAGTGGAAGTGAAGCATTTGGAAGGAGCAGGAGTGTAGTTTGCCAGCAGCGCTGAATGTGCCCAAGTAAATATGGGTTTTCTTAATGAGGCAACAGGAGAGTGCACCTGCTGCTCACACACACACACACACACACACACACACACACACACACACACACACACACACACACACACAGTCCATAGGTGAGTATCAGTGCTTTGCAGTGTCTGTGGCTTTCCTTGTGGCAATGGTTAAGACGTGGCACCAATACCAATGTGCAGCTGCCAGCCTGCCGTTGGAACTGATTACTGGAGCAAATGAACGAGGTGGGAATGGACAGACAGACAGAGAGAAAGACGAGGGTGGGGGTTCATGCTGGCTCTGTAGTACGACATCAGTGCTCGTCTGTCTACACGCAACTGATAGAGAAGTGAGAGACGAGGGGAAGAAGTTGGACTGTGTGCTTAATTTGTCCTCTGGGAGACTGTAGCCCATTGGACTGAATAATCGCATTCATTTAACTGAAACCCTGGAACATAATTAAAATGTATATTCCACAAGCTGGAGTAGAAATCATTTTTTAAGTAGACTATTGTAGGACAGATGTGTTAGCGCTTCATTGTGAGCATTAGTGTGTGCTGCAGTTGACTGCGTTTCTTAGCCCCAGCATTAGACAGGTGTGAAGCCTCTATCATTAATCACTCTCCGTTCCTCCAGTGTTCACAGCTGCACTCTTTCATTCTTCCTGCCTCCTCCCTCCCTCCATCCTTTTCCCTTGTCCTCCCTCCTGCCGAATGCACAGTTAAAATCTAAATTCAGCTCACACTGTAGGATGGATTCTGTGTACAGTGCCAAACTTCCTAATGCCCCCTCCTCATGCACATTAACCCATTCTTTCCCCCCTTCCTTTTTCCTTTACCTTTCTTTGCAGTCTGTCCATCACTGCCATGCTGCTTTTCTCAAACACCTCCTGCAGCTTTTCCTGCCTCTTATTTTTCTGTCATCTGTCCATCCATCCTTCCCTCTTTTCTTCCATGTGTTTGTCCAGCTCTGGGTCAGTGTGAGGGAGCCCAGAGGGTTGGCATGGCAGCCTGGCATAAGCACACAAGACTCCCTAGTAGCCTCCTGGGGTGCCCCACAGGAGGATTGGGAAACCATTATTTACAGTATATCCTTTTTATCCCACTCCTCCTTGCTTTCGTCTTCTAGGTCTGTCTTTGTTGCTCACTTGAATCAGTTTTACAAGTATAATGCTGCTGTTCCTAGAGCCTGAATTAAACAGACTTCGAAGAATTACACTTAGGAATCCATTAGAGCCAACTTAGTAGTAAAAATTTTCTGAGTGTAAAGATGAAAGACAGCAAAATGTAAGCGTAACCTTTCCACGGGAAGTGTCTTTACAGATGTTGAGGAGTGCAATAAATTGTAAAAAGTCCTTTTGTGGTTCCAGAAGCAGTCTAATAAATTTCCAAATGTGATGTCACTTGAGCCAGTGTCAGTTGGGGTTGAAAACTACACTTTTGAAATAAAAAAAACAAACATGAGTGTATAAAGTTAGAAAGTAGTAAGCTTAGCAGACCCCTGATGCTTATGTCTGCTTGAAGCTAGCAATTCAGCTTTGAATCTCTGACTCTACTGTTGCTGATTAAACTGCAGTGTGGTTAAAGTGTGAGATGCAGCAAAAGGTCATGAGTCGGACTCGAACTCATGACCGCTGCTGGCGACCAGCGCCCATGTGGTAACACCTGAACTCAGCGAGCTATACGGCGACCTGATCAAAAATTTTGCATGAATATAGCTTTACGCAACTATCTGCTATGTAAAGATATAGTTGAGTAATGCTGTCCTTAGCAGAGACAGGCTGTCTGTTGTAAGTTTCAGCAGGTGGTCTACCTGTGCGTGTATGTTAGTGCAACTGAGCTCCTCCCTTTGAAACTGCCTGCACTCATGAACAGATTGATAGTGACCTCATATTGGTGGTCTAATGACAGCCAGTAGCTGTGAGAAGCTGCATCCAGAACCTTCAAGGTTGCAGGTTTTGACTAAAAAAATAATGCTTTCTCTGATATTCTGGCTTGATTGTTAGACTTTTTGTAGCAGTACTAAGGGTGGCCATGTTGATTCCTCCGCCACTTAAATGTCTTGGCAACCACTAGATCGATGGATTGCAAGAAAATGTGGTACAGATGTTCATGGTCCTCAGAGGATAAATTCTAATGATTTTTCCTTTAGTTTTTTTCTCCAGTGCCACGTGAAATTGTGCAAATCACTCAGTAAAATACATGCTGATGCTCTCGTATGACGTTGGTGGTCTCCTCATGTTTCCTGTAGTGCCACAATAAGTTGAACAGCTATTTGATAGATTGCAGTGAAATGTGCTGAGACATTCATGATCTCCAGAGAATGAACTATTGTATCTTTTATCCACTGGTGTTTAATCCAGTGTCATTAACAGACCAGATACCAACAAAACTAACTAACATTTAATTAGCCACAGCTATACTTGATGTTTAGTGCTAGTTCACAAGTGTAAACATGCTAGCTCACCAATCTACAATAATGAACACCTTAACACGAAATCCAAAGGCGTTACCATTCTAAGCATGCTTGTAGCTTGGTGGTGTAGACACTTAGCCCTGTTTTGAAATGTCAGTCCTAAGTGTCATAGAGTGCAATGCTAAATAAATCAGGACAGCAGTAGTGTCAGTGATTTTATGTACATATGTTTGTATGTTTAGATTAATTTTATTTACCTGAAATCCTCGATATTTCCAGAGAAATTACCCACAATTTACTACTTTTATATAGAAATAGGAATGAATGAAAGGGGATGAAATGTTGGAAACTGGCTGAAATTAAAATAAACTGTAAACAGTAGAGAAATCAAATAATTGATGCATACTGAGTGCCTTTTGTTTGGGGTCACTTAGGATCTACCTTTGTTATTCAGGACACAAGGAATCTTATAAATAACTTTAATCCTTAAATTTAGATGTCAAAATGAGGACTTTTTATTCCTATCGTACACTTAATTTCAACATTTCACCTGTATCTGTTTGATAAATAAGGTGGCCTGATCTTTTTGCCTTAGAAAATGCTTCCCAGATTTCTCTGGAGCCAGAAGGCTAAATGAGGTTGTGGCTGACAGTGACACTGCAAAGTTTAAGTGTTAAACAAGAAGTTCTGCCAAGTGATGCCACATTCCAAGTGGAGCATTCAGACATTTGAAGTAAGACAAAGGTGCTGCTGTGTTCAAAAACATTCTGCGAACATAAAAGTCGTACAAAGGTGCAGTGTTTCCTCCCTCAGTTTCATTCTCGTTAGGGTGAAGAATCTTTAAACCATCAAATTCCTTCCCCTGTCCCACACAGTCTCACTCCTCACCCTTTTCTTCTTTCAGTCCCCTCTCACAGTCCCTCCTTTAGATTAATTGCACAATGATTCTTTCAAATTCTCTCCTTCCTTCTTTCCCACATGAGTGTGCTGACACACTTTCACTCTCACACACAAAAACAGCAGGAAGAGGTGTGTGTTTGACTGCCTCCTGTACCTGTTATTGGACGGATGAATGTTTGTAGAAGGAAGATTGACTGACAAGAAAGAACACCTGCTTATCTGCTTCTCATCTGTATTTTATTGCACTTCTCTGAGTCTCTGAGTGATCCAAATCAATGCTTTTTTCCACACATTTACTTCACACACACACACACACACACACACACGCACACACACTGTCAGGGAGCTCATTAGCTGAAGTGAGTAGTGGCGTGCTGGGCTCCAATGGTGAGGGCTCCTGGTCATTTGGGGTAGACTGCCTGGACTGCAGCCAGCTGTGTGTGTTTGTGTGTGCACGTATGTGTGTCTTATCCCATTCATGTATATTTTAGGCTCTTGCTCTCTCATTTGGGGTCCTCACTGTGATGGGCCTGACTTGTGTGTAGTTGGCATGGAACCACACGCAATGCCGCACAAGATAACAAAACACACACGCACACTCATACAGGCTGTTGTCTTTCTCAGTTCTCAGTGGCTCCCTGTTATATTTGTACAACGTTTGACTTTGCTCGTCCTTGTGCTTCCGAATCCCTTTAGTAGTGTCCTCAGTTGTCAGTGCTGTTTTGTGTGTTTGATCTGTGCAGTTAGTTGTCCTTACAAGAATGGCAAAGAAAAAGAAATGAAAGGAAAGACATTGGTAGATGTTGTTTTTTCTCTCTATATATGTATTCCATATCTGATGTGTTACTGTGCAGTCATTTTAATGCAAGAGGTGCTCATGCCAAATATTGATGTTAGTTTTTTTCCCTTTTTTTTTTTTTTACACTTTTTGTGACTTTATTTGACAAACAAAGTTATTCATGCATTATTTTTTAAAGTATCCTCACTTCACGCTGGTGTCTAAAACATTTGCACAGTACTATGTTTTTGGACATACTATCTAAGGTTGAGGCCTCAGGGTGGGCGTTTCCCATCTCAGTGGTGTACAGACATTTGAGAGCTGGGATCATGGCATTGTGTTGTATATCCTGTCAACGTTGGTATACAAGGAGGCTCCATATTTTTCAGCAAGCTCACACGACTCAATGGCACGACGTGGATCATGCTGTCAGCAATTTCAGGCATCCGTCCCAACTACATTCAGCATTTGTGTGGACCTGCTATATGGTTTGTATTTCACCAGTAAAATGGAGGGAAGCTAAGGGCCTGCAAGGGAGTGTGCCTCTGTGTGTGTCTTCGGTCAGCTGGGCTCATTAAACTCCAGCTCAGCAGGTTGACTTATTAACCCCACATAGTGGCTGGAACCCGAAGGTGTGGCACCAGCTGAGCTCCTTGATTGGCTCCTGGAGTCAGTCAGGAATTTGTCTACTCCCTTTTGTCTCTGTCCTCTTTTTCTTGACTTATCGTCTCAAGGCTTCTCTTACAGTATCAATAAAACATAACTTCCTCTCCTTATCCTTCGCCCTTGTTGTTTTTATCCTTGCCGCGTTTAGAATCATAAACCGTGTTCAGATTTAGCCTGTGAATTCCTGCATCACTGACGGGTCTGTTGTTACAGTGCCTGAAGGATCTTCAACCCCCTGGGTGTTGAGAAGAATACATGACCTGTGGGTTTGTGAAATTCTGACAATGTAAAGTAGTAAACTTAAAAACAAGCTTGTATTCTTAAAATCTTGAAGAATGTCATTGAGTGACACTCCTGAAATATTCAGATGTCAGACACGTAATACATGTTCCTTTTATCCAACCTGCCCTGTGTAGAATATCTAGAAGACACTACTGCATCAACAAAACAGAGGTGAGGTAGAGGTGGGGACTTATCTCCCACTTTTATCTGCTATCTTGCCTGTTTTGAGTATCATTAAACAAGGTGACGTGACCCTTGAGGCGTATTTATGGTTTTAGTCTTGGGAACGCTTGTTACTTGTTAGCCGTAGGCTTGTCAGTTACTCCTTGAACCTTGTTTAATCCATGTTAAATGTTTATTGTGGATTTCTTGGTTTGAAAGGTTTCATGGCCTTGCAGCAAATAACAGTTTTGAAAGGATCCTGTTCCGTAGCGGTTTATGGTTCTTCCTAACAACTAATGCGCTTAATATCAGTGTAGGCATTATTTGTCACCCGTGCCCTCTCTTTTGCCCTGCAGCCAGGACAATGAGTCCAGGACAACCCATTCATCTGGGATCAATTAACCCAGGCTGCAAGGCTCAGCCAAGTGCCCGTTTCTGACTATGCTCAACATAATGATAGGCTTTCAACCAGTAATGCCTTTGTTCTGGATGGGTCTGTTTGTTTTCTTCCTCTGGTCAGATGCAAGTTTCAAGGGGTGCATCTGAGAAGGTCTATTTCTGCCCTCTTGTTTTCGGGTCTTTCGAGTTTCCGTTGCGTTTGAAGTCTCCTTACTTAATTAAAACTTAGGGCTGGCGATCATGAATGTGGCTGAGAATGCCATGCAGAATGGCATCTTGGGTTGAACAGCGGTTGGCATTTGATGTCAGAAACCCCAAATCGCTCCCCAAATGTTTCCCTTCTTGATTTTTCCTCCGTTTCCCACTGTTTGTGTTCATTCCTTTCCTACTCCCATGTTGGACTTCAACATTTTGCCCAGCGAGTTATTTTGAGGCTTGTCAGTCTATTAATCCTCTCGAGTGAGTAGGGTTTGGTATTAAGAAGTGGTTTTGAATTGGAACCAGCTCCGCATTTTGAGGACATGGATTGAGCAGGAAACCTTTTGAATGTTTTCGAAGCTTTTAAATTCTGTTCATTTATTCCTTTAAAGTGAAGTTTGGTGTGCTAAATTCACTGTCTACAAATACGTCACCACATTTACATAGCGTTGAGCTAGTGCTTAAACATTTGCCAAGCCCTGACAAATAACAATAAGGATACTCAAAATGCAATCGCTACTTGAAAATAAGTGGATGCTATTGTGGAAGTTGGTCAAATGTCATGATTTCTTGCAGAATTTTCACGTTTCAACATTTTGGGTTCCTTAGTTTTCGTCTTATTGCCAAGAAGCAGCTGATAGTTGTCTGTCCAAACCATTCAATTAATAGGTTCTATAGAATGAAAATCCAACTTTTATATGGCATGAGACAGAATATACATTTTTTACTTGCAACAAACAGTATTTGTTACTATTTTTAACCTAATTAATGGCATGCATAGGAAACAGAATACAGTTAGATTGGGAAATAATGAGCACACTCTTGGTCAGAATCAACCTAGCCCTTGCAGTTGCAGTGGAACAGTCACAGTTGTCTCTAAGATCTAAACTCATTCCTCTGCACCACTTCGTAACTCCCTGACAGACACTGGAACTCGCCACCTTGCTTTGCCCAGCAGAAACGTCTGTCATCTCTTTCCTGTTTCAGTTTAGCCTTTTCAGGCACAGATGCTTTGATGGGCTTGAGTCAGGTAGTTTCAGGGGTACATCGCTCAGACAAGTGGTCCCCTTCCAGACTTGGGCATGAGCACAAGTAGTCATTAATGATTGAACATAAAAGATTAGAGGAAAACTGGTTCCTTCTGGTGTGTAGAAAACACATTAATACACAGTTAAAAACAAGCTGAAGTGCTTCAATTATGCAAATATATGGGAAACCCATTTCAATCTAAGTGCCTGGCCTTTCACAGCCTTCTTCTGGCCAATTCATGAAAAGCAGGTGGTCACCTACCTGCTTTGGCATAAACACACTCTTCTGATTCTCTATTTCCACTTTCTGCTTCCCAGATTTTCACATTAAAAATCTGTCTGACACACTGTGTTAAACCGAAAGGAGGCATTCTTGTCGGGTAATAAAGGAAACATCACTCACTATTGCCTGTAAACTGAACAAGGCCATGTAAAAGTATTGTCCAACCATGTGGAAAGGCAGAGGTGTGGATATCTGTTGTGAATGCTGGAAGGGTGGAGCAAAACCCCTACTTTGATAGACAGGGGATGATTAATCAGTTAATCTTCAAGTATGAAAGTGACTGCAAACTAATTTGATTATCAGTAAATCAGCTTGAGAGTTTTTTTTAAAGAAAATCCTGCTTCCTTCTCTATGACAGTAAACTAAACATCTTTTGATTTTGTAGACAAACATTTGCAGACATCGCCTTCAGTGATCAGTGAACAGTTGTCTTCATTCTTCAACATTTTATAGAGCAAACAACAAATCCATTAATTACAGAATAATTGACAAATCAGTTGACAATGAAAATAGTTGTTAGCTGCAGACCTAACTGTGATAAAGAGTGGAGGGGCTCAAAGATGGAGGATTATTCTCAGAAAGTAGGATCAAAGTGCTCAATCTTAAGAAGGTGTTTCCCTGGAAGCATTTGTGGCTTTGCAACCTAATATACAAGCCTAGCACACCTTGCCAGTTCTTGTGTGAAGTCCATCTTCTGCACCTCGTCTTGGCCCAGCTTTTAGGCTTTAGAAAGGGTAGCCCATGAAGGTAGACTTTGGCCAATTATAGGGATTTTCACCAAGAGCAGGTAAGATAGTATGGACAGCAGCAAAGTCACTGGTAAGAACAGAATAAGGTGTTTGAAAGGGTCAGATGGAGAACTTTTATTGAAGAGAATGAAATTCGAATCATGTGAATGAGTTAGTAAATGTTAACTTTTACCTTGACGATTTTTACGGACTTGAAATGTGTGCATATACCTGCTCTCTTCTGGTGAGAGGGGCTTAGGTCAGAGAGGGAAGAGACTGTATTTTCAAACGTTACCATCCTTTTCTGGCCTTTTGCAGATTTCTGCCTACCCCTGTTTTAAGTAAAGACATTCATATTGTTTCCAAGCTTGTGTATTTTTTAATAAAATGCCGCTCAAGAGGATTTTGTAATGACATTGAGAAACAGTGTTTGCTGTAGATCAGTCACGCATGGCTGATACCTGATCCATTTATTAGAGTCAGTACTGGTGCTGATATTAGCTCTCACACCAGTGACACAGGCTGCGTTGACCTTAGTGGCACAATTGGCGAGGCTTTACAAATACCATGCATGCTTGATATGGGCAGGACTTGCACAAGACGTGGTTGCAGTGCTGGGAAACCGCAGAAGTCGGCCTTTTACAAAATCCTGCCAAACACATATTGTCACAGTTTGACTTGAACTTATGTGAAATGTGACAGGAACCCATCCTTCCTGTGGATTCAATTACCTTTGTCCAGGTAAACGTGCTTGATCCCCTGTTTTGACTGATGGTTCTGCAGTTTAAAATCCTGTACCGCTGTCAGTCAACCTGCTGTGATCACTGACCCCAGTGAAACGACAGTGAACATTGTGGACTTTGTGGTTCACACAAACTGCAAGAATGTACAGGCTCGTGTGTGTGTGTGTGTGTGTGTGTGTGTGTAGCTAAAAATAGCCAGCAGGTGTACCATTCGTGTGCATGGCAGACAGTGTTTACAAGGTGCCACAGTTCAGCATTTTGTGTGTGTGTGTGTGTGTGTGTGTGTGTCTGTGTGTGTTATCTAAACACTTTCTTACATTAAGCCATGGGGGCCACGTTCTGAGAAATACAAGCCTGCTTCCAGCGCCTCTTTTATCCTGACATGCATGGAAACTTGGTGAATCTCGGCATTTGATAATTAAACCAGAAATAGCAGTGCAGCTATTGCTCTGCTGTGTCAACACAACCATATCTGTAGAAAGGGAAGTGCTGCTGTTGTGACATGGACAGCCTTGTTTTCAAGGTCATGCCAGGATCTTCTGCTAAAACTCTGTGTAAAACTGGTGTTCTAGTCAAACCTGAACAAGAATTAATAGTGTTTAACAAAAGTTTTCTTTTCAGCAGATGTATCTGGCCTTTATTGTGTAAAACTAAGCACAATGCGTTTTATTTTAGAGCTAAGTGGATAGATTAGTTTAGTTGTTTGTTTGCAACACTAGTGGTGCTGGACGATTTTTTTAAATTGCAATTTGCTATATAATTTAAAATTGACCTACAGTTTTTACCCATGGAATGGAGCATTACTGCATGAGACACCATCAAAATATGAACTGTTTTATATTCTAATGCAACAACGAGAACGTAAAGACATTAACTGCTTCCAACGTGTATTTATTTCTTTTTTAAATTGGCATGGAGGTTTAAACAATTATCACAAAATCTGACTGTGCTAAGTTAAATAAATAAAGTATTAAAAACAGAATACAGTTATTTTAATAAGTGATAGGATCCTTTTGTAAATACTTCCTAACATTGAAGTGCCATTTATGGCTGAGGAGCAGCAGCTACGTACTCTTCGTTCTTTGTGGTTACATTCTGCCATCAATAAAAAGGAAGTACGACAATAATAAAAACTAAATACTCCCTGGGTCAACAGCGCTGTCAGACTTATATCCTAATTTGTAAAATTCCAAGACTTATTTTCTGCAAAGCCTCTCTCATGCGTATTTATTTTTCTATCACCTTCCCTCTTGGCCTCGGCTGTAAGGTGTGTGGTTAGCTCCAGGCTTCACCGCTGCTGCTGCTGCATTGCAGGTGTGCAGAAGACAACTTACTGTACTCTGCTGTACTTCTGTAATTTTGCACCCTCTTTGTTCTTCACTAAAAATGTACATTTGTTCCTTTTTTTGCATTCCTGTCTAATCAGATCTTTTCATCAACTGCATTATACAAAGATTTAGTTAGTTTTTGTTGCATGCAGTCTGCTGTCTGCAGCTGTTGTCCTGGTAATTAATGTTACCTAGTTTCTTTAACAAAATTTTCTACACAGTTATCATTGTCACAAATTACTAGCTTTTCCTGCATAGAAAATTTTCAGCATACCCCGAAGAGGTTTTAGCCAGCCTCAAATTAAAGCCACCAGCGCCGAAAAACCCTAGTTTAAGTGGTGTAACTCACCAATACCGAAACCACCAACAAGAATAACACGAGTAACACTTCTAACACCATCACCTCCCATAACAACAGTACTAATACAACCACGAACACCAGCATCACCAGCAGCACCACTGCCACCACCATCGACAGCAGGAACACCAAGAACAAAACAAAGCAGAATCTGAACTTGAGTGTTCTATAATTTCAAGTTGAGAGCAAACTGCAGCGATGCCCTGCAGATGCAGCTGAAATATGTCTGACACCACTCCATTTGAAAAACTGCAGAGTGGTTCTACTGCTGGTTTTATTCAGCATGACCAAATATAGTTTTACACACTCCTCAGGCACTCTCACAAGTAGATGGGCTCTTGTGAAGTATGGATATTCCAGCAGTTAGATTTAGGAATAGTGCTACAGTATACTCCAGTGTCTTCTCGCTGTGGACCTCAGCAGTGCTCCACAGGGTTTGGAGTTTGAAGAGTAATAGCTGTAAGGCTGGAGGCTTGAGCATGCTGTGTGCAAAATCTTGTCACAGTTGGATCAGTTTTGCAGGACTGATTTAATGTTTTGGCACAAATCAAATTCTGAATATTATTTTTTTCATGAGATCTCCTTAAAGGATATGTAAACGTTCAGATTCAGAAGTTCTGAGACTTATATCCAGCTGCCTGTCAGCAACCCTCACACTGCTGAAACCTGCCTCGCCGGCCTTGATTGACCTGTTTAAAACCCTCTCCGTGTTGTGATGGGTGGCCAAGAGGAAATCATTAGTGCCTCTGTTCCTGTTCACCACACAGGAGCATTATCGGAGGGGGAGCTGGTGTCTGGGTGGCGCACAAAGCTTCCTGTCTCTCGTACTGCTGACTTGGCGTCTTTTGTATGTGTGTGTTTGTGCGTGTTATGTAGTTCTCAGAGTGAGTATGTTTGTGTGCGGGGGCTGTTATGCTGGGTCACAGTTCAGGTTGAAGTTTGGCCAGTTTGGAGCCAGTGAGGAGTTATCGAGTTTATTGCGGAGACTGTGAGTCAGACAGTTGTACAAATACATCAACCTGGGAAGCAAAGGAAGCATTGAATGAAGATACAAGAAGGCACACATCCACATGAGGGCGGAACAATTAAAATATTATTGAAATTGCAAGATCTCAAGTGGAATAACAAAATTGCAGGAGCTGCAATATTTTGACAAAGGGAAAATGTGTTGCAAAATACTATTATAAATGAAACTGTGGTGCCACAGAGAAGCCCCAGTGTGCAAATCATGCTGTCCATACAATAGGGAACATGTTTGTCTGGTACAGACCGCAGCAAACATCACATCATTATACTTACTGTACATATCTTTCAATGGAAAATAAATGCAAAAGTGACCATTCACAATAAATTTGTGACTCATATCGCAATGTCAGTCAAAAAAATTACAATATGATGTTTTATTGCATATGTTCAGCCTTAATACACATACATATAGAGTACATAGATATGGAAATCAAGCAGCAAGTCAGACTAGGAGTACACACACGTCTTTAAACATGCACAGGGAAAAGTTCCATAAGAGGGATGCCAACCCGTACAGAGAAATGTTAGTATCAGATCTTTGCCAGACACTTAAACACAACAACAGCTCTCTAACCCAGTGTCTGATTGGTTTAATGGCTTTTAAGGAGCATGATATCCAGTTGTGATTTGTGACAGATACTGCGATTTGATTTACAATGTCATTTGATTAAGTCAAGCTTTAGTTCAATATTCACTGTGTAACAGATGCAAAAATTGTGATGGAGCGTTATCACATTGCACCATTAAAAGCCTGACTGTCAAGTAGGACACCACAGATTTGTACTCGCCCACCTCTGAGATGCAGAGATTGAAGAGTTCACTGTCAAAACTGTAAATAAGGCGATGCAAAGAGAGATTGGAGTATTTATGTAGTGTATCTAACATGGTTTGAAACACAAACCTTTCTGTCGTCTGTCTCACTCGCCTCTGGTTGAACAGAAGCTTCTGTGTTGATCAGTACACCTGTCGGCACGGCCGGCGTAACAGCTCACATAATTTTAGATTTCAGGTTTGTTTTTGTCCGTTTTATGCGCACAGCCACAGTACAGTCATTGTGTATTGTGCACCAACGCCTCCACAAGTTGATGACATGCACTCAACACTGTACCTGAACCCCTCCTGTGTAGACACACAGATGGAGCACTCACTGCTGCTAATGATGCTCTGCTAAACTCACTGCTCATGGAATCAGAGAATATCCTGTCCCAAAATTTTCCCATCGGTGAAAAGGCTCATAATTGATGACATAAAACAGCAGGTTCAGTCCAATGAGACTGATTTAGAAAATGAACTTCCTCAAGATGACGTGTACTTTGGGTTTTCTCTTTGCTTGGATGTTCAACTCCCATCATTTCATTGTTAGGGCTTGGTAGAGCCTGATGTGTAACAACGGCCTGAACTGTTATTAAAAAATGTAATAAAACCCAAAATGTAATAACTGGTCGATAATGGACCAAAAGTTACATAGTTACATTTCAGATCGTTGTAACATATTGGGCTCGAACACGGCAGCTGGCCGTGTTTGCGGGATGGCCACTGGCGAGGGGTTAGTTTAATGGATAAATGATTGGTGCCAAGAATTTGCAACCACATATGGCGGATGATGGGAAAATAAAGGAAAAAACAATATTCTTACAAATACAGCAAGAAAACACTTCTTTCGTGATCAAATTATTACATTTACATTTATGAGTTTATTATACTTATTTACAGTATTTACAGTCTACTCTGACAGACTCCAACACTATGTGGGTGGCACTTTGTTGTACGTGGTAGTCCAGCTTTTCTTGCATCCCTAACCCTCACTCCAACCATAACTAAAAGGCTTCTGTCGTTAAGCTTTATATTGTATTTTATTGTTTTTATGGCTCTTTTTTATTGTCCTGGTAGAATCGCCATTTGTCCCAGAACAGATAGTGATTGGGATCTGTCCTAGGACGATCAGCAATTATCCTGGATCGCGATTTATACTGTGACACACACACACACACACACGATTATATATATATATGTATATCTATCTATCTATCTATCTATCTATCTATCTATCCATCTATCCATCCATCCATCTATCCATGACTTTCTATATAAATATATGTATATATGTGTATATATATATATATATATATATATATATATATATATATATATATGTGTGTGTGTGTGTGTGTCTATATAATGCACCTATGTATATATACATAACAGGGGTATTTGTTTATGATACTGCACACTATTTAATTCACAATTTATTGACTCACTCTGATGTATAAAATTATTACACTATTACAGGAAAAAGATTTTTCCCGCCCCATACTGTGGTAACGGGCCCACAATGTAACAACTTGTTACATTTTGGCCAAAAAGTTTCTGTGTTTTGGGCTCAGCATCTTATTACATTATTGACCAGTTATTACATTTCAGGTTTTACTACTTTTTTATTACTTTTATTAATAACAATTCGGGTCGTTGTTATGTATCGGGCTCCAACAGGTCTTATTTAAAGTATTGTATATGAAATCTAAACGTGTCTGTGTGTCTGTTTCCAGATGTATGGGCGCTACACCCAGGAGCTCGGGGTGTACGCCAAAGAGGAGGCCGCTCGGCTGAGGGAGAGCGGGCAGAGGCGATCGGTCAGCGACCGAAGCCGGACCCTGGACCTGCTGGAGTACGACAAGGGGCGCTGTGCCAAATGTCGCAGTAAGTGTTCAACCACAGGGACAGCTGGGATGGACAAGCAGCTACTGTTGGATCCATAGGTCTTTAGTACCAGGTTGAGAACCTCATAGAATGCAACGGATAATGTTACACAGAACAAAAACTGTTATGAGGTTTCATATATGGCTGTATTGTCCAGCAGCAATTCAGTCTATTTGGTTGAAAAGAAAAGCTTCATTTAATAGGAAATCTACAGAAGTATGAACAGACATGAGACCTAAGGCATGTCAACTTTTCCACTTCATTAAAAAAATCATATAAAAACTGGATAAATGTTACTCACTGACCACAAAGCCCTGTCTGATAAACTAACCTTTTATTAAAAGCAAGTGTTTATTTAATATAACTTGAATTAAATGTTGAAATTTCATGTACTCATTAGGGTCTTACACATTTGTTCTAGCCTGCCACTGGCATTAGCAGTACTTCTAAGATGTTATTTGGTTTACCAAAAACTGACATATTTTTTTAAATTGATTTAATTTTTGAGTTTTTTAAAATTGATTTATCCCTTCTTCATCCATCCACTCAGTCATGCTTTGTCTGCTGCTTATCCAGGTCCTGTTTAATGATCAGTTAGTCATGTTTACTGGAGTTACTGTTACAACTGGGAAGTGTTGACAAAAATGTGATATTAATATCATGAACCTCATGCACTTGGTAAGTACAATTACTTGCCAAGTAGTTTGACTGTGAAACATGTATGAAACTGCCTTCTATGTAGTTTTAACCATCTGAACTCCAAACATTTTCTAGGTGTGTTTTCCTCCTGTCACATTTTCCCTCACTGTGACTCATTTTTCACTGCAATAGAAAGCACCTCTATGGAAACAGAACAACCATGAACAGAAACAGAGGGAACTTCAAAATGTCTTCTATGCAGGATAACACTGTTATAATGCCATAAATCATAACAAAAAAATTTAAGTTAATATTTTTTCCTTGTATTTTCTAAGAAGCGAAAACAAAGTTGAAACCTGTACAGTATTTTTCAAAGTGTCCACAGATGTTAGCAGCACTGTAAAACATGGTCCCCAGCTATTTACCTGGACCTGTTTACATTTTTACAACCTCTATAAACTCTGAATTTTTCACACTACTCTGCATATCAACTCTACAAACATATTTCACCATGCTGAATGTTTTTTTCAGCAACGTATTGTGAACTAATCTGATACCTTCATTAAGCCTCACTGCATTTGTTTAATGGAAAGTGTGCTGTACTTTCCTCTCGGTCTCTCTTGTCATTTCCTCTCTTCTCTGTGATAACACAACCTGCAGTTCACCTGAAAATTCCAAAGCTAGTTGCAACGTAGTATAAACTGATTTAGAGGAAATATGATATTAAGCTTAGGTTTGATTTGAAAACCCAGTGATTGTTTCTGTTTTTACGTTTTGTGACATTTTTGTGTGTTTTTTTTAAAAAGATTGTTTTTATTTTTAAGAAATACGCCTTTAAGATTTGCTGGTGGGCTTTTAAAAACTAACCAACCCTGTCACATATTGTAGATTAACAAAGGGACCCGTCAGTGTGCAGCAGAGCCTTTTTTGATGCTCTTTTAAACAAATCTCTTCCAGTGGTCTCGTACTTGGATGGCTCTAAATGTGCTGTGACGTTTGTCCTTAAAGACAATGAATTTCGGGTTTATTTTCACACTTTTTGCTGTCTTTACTAATCAAAAAACTGTGACTCAAAGAACTCTCCTTTCATGTGTTATAATCGGACAACACCATGCTGCATAATGAGCACTCCCACACTATGTGAAATCAGTGACTTAGCATAGAGACCACTGAACAGCAACTTACTGCTCACCATAGCACTTCATATGTGATAGTAATGCATGCGGTGGAGCTGAAACTGAACTCTAATTCAAGGAAAATGTTATCTTCCTGTTTTTATACGTTTATTACCTTTGGATCAGGCTGCAGTTTATTTTTACTTGTCAGGTTTTAGTGCTTTATTAGATTTCTCCACTACTGTTTGTACGTGACATAGTGAACCTGTCCCTGACAGTTCCGAGTGGCCAGTAATGAGGCCTACGTTGGAAGTGAGGTCACGGAACATCATATTTTACTGTAGTCTGACCATCAGTCCTCTGACTCGACAGATGTTTAAGATAATATCTGGAAAGCGCTCGTAATGGACTGAAAACCCTTTGAAAGCTGGACATGGTGGTAATACAGTTAACAGTTTACTTTGGTGCCAGGGGCTTTTAGAGGCTGGTTGTTGTCCTTATTGAATTATTGGAAGTGTGGACATGTCAAGAACTTGGATGGAACATGAAATAAGTTATTTTCTAAACCATTTTTAAAAAGGAAAGATGAAGAATCAGCTTATTGAGAGTTTCTTGTGATGTCACAGTTGAGAACAGTTAAAGAAAAGAAATGTAATTTTCCATCTCGGCTAAAGTGTGCGAGCCCCATTAGAAGACATCGCTGACAGTACACGCTCCATAAAGCAGCCTGAGCCATTGACAGCATCACTGCCCGAAGGGGGAACATCATTTGAGCATTACCTTAGCGTTGGAAATGTAATACTAAAGGCACTTCAGTGGATCTAAAATAGACATATTGCTTTTTGCTTGAGGAGCACTGATCATGCTGGACAGAAGGACGGAACAGAACGGAGCTGCAGCGCCAGACAGTCACCACAACACTGCTTTGCTGTGAAACAAAGGACGGCATGTGACTGTACGCAGCATCTCAGTGCATGAGTGGATTCATGTGAACGTTCCCCTGCATTTCTCTGTGTCCTGTTGGTGGTGATAAAAAGATAATGAGCTAAGATAAGGTTGTGCATAGGACACACAGCAGATAAAACAGAGTGTAAACACAGGTGAGGAATGTCTGCGAGGTCCTTGTGGAAGATGAGAGAAAGCATTCTGACTTGACATCACACCCAAACTTCTCACCTCTCTTTCTACTCTTACTTATGAGACACACAAACATGCCAATACACACTAATCATCAGTTTTACATGGTAGAGTAACTCAGCACTAAACTTTATTTGTCCAAACATTTGGCGAAAGCTGGACTGACACTGTACTGATTGAGTCCGATTTAAGCACCAAATTAGTCGACACTTGACTCAGGAGGAATTTCTGGATTGTTTCAAAGCTACGGCATGCATCTGAATGATTGATTGGATTTGCTGTGGGTCAAAGATTTTCCACAGCTATATTTCCCTCATGACTAAGCAGGGCTCCAGAGTGCCACCAAAAATCTGTGAAGTGTGACTGATTGCTTTCATTAGTTGCACTGGTGCACCTGACGTTGAGCAGGTTTGCCTGCGCATCTCACGAAAATCAGTCAGCTCTAGCTTCAGCTAATCTGGCATTAGAACACCTTGATTCACTGTTTTCAAAACAACCTTCAGCAACCCACCTGTCTGAGTTGCTGCTCTGCAGTAATTGAGCGGGGACCAGAGGGTTCTCTGTGCACAGCTGCCTCATGGTGTCTACTGATGCATGCGAGTGGTTTGGAAACGTGGGTAAACTGTAGCATGTACTTATAGTCTGTTGAAGTCAGCTTTAGCTTCAGAAAACACCCTGAGCTACACTGTCGTCCTCTAAACTGCAGGAGTCTCTGCACGCACATTGGTCACAGTACGCCATCCATGACTACAAGCAAATTTTTAACCTATGGGAAACACAGAGATGTGATAAAACAGCCAACATTGTGCATTTATAGCAGAGACAGCAGCGACTGAGAGCAGTGCATTTGCTATCAGAACATCGACGTTGTTGCCAGTCAAAGCAGCCCCCCTTCCTGTGTTTCAGCACTGGATAGCAGCAGGCTGAAACAGTGAAGAGTCAGAAACAATAATAAAAGATTTAGATTATTTTTTTTAGCACTGCTTGTTACACAGCCAGAAAAACACCTTTCACACGTCCCATCATTTACATAATGTGTTAAGTAATTACCAACGTGTATGGGAAAAGGCAGCGAAAGGTCAAACTAAAATGTTCATTAATGGTGAAAAAATGTGGGCCACCTCAGTGAAAAACTGAGATGCAGCTATTGTATGAAGTTTGTCTGGAATCCTACTGAGGAGACTTTTTTCTCTCATCATTACTACCTCCATTTATAGCAGAATTTAAAGTCCTAATGCCTCTCTTTGTTTTCGAGAACGTTGGCAAGCTGTCTTATCTAATGAAACTTTATTGAAATTCTTCTGTACTCATCAGTGTGAGCAGCCATGTAACAGTCTGTCAATTGATCTGTACAGTGAGAGCATAAAAGATGCAGAAAGACTGATTAAAAAGTGCAGTGTGAGTTAACACAACTGAACAGTGTCTGATCAGTTTAAGTGTAGTGTTGGGGCTTTATTTTCCCAGGAACTAAAGACCAGCAATTTCCTTCGATGCATTCGTGTTTTGCATTTCTAGAGCAATTCCAAAGCTCCAGAATGATTAAGGCAATCAGTACGCTGACATTTTAATAACACAACAGTCATAAATTAACTTAGAATGTCATCCTCCGCAAAAACAGACAACCCTGGACATCTGGAATCTGTTTGGTAGCTCCATTCTGATTATTGTCAGCCGCAAAGTACAAGCAAAACAAAGGTTTATTAAAAATTTGTGTGCTTACCAATCAGCTTCAAGCAGCACTGCAAGCCCTACTCTGAAAGTTCCTGAATCCTTAGAAATCATCCCTTTGGTGGGTAAAACTGTTTCTCTCGGGCTTAATTTCCCCCCTTACTCCTCCAGGGGAAATCCAGGTAGGGGATAAGCTGAGTTCTTCAAGTGGTTCTTGTTCCCTGAGGAGAGGTCCTGGGGGAAAGGCTTCAAGGGCCCGTACACAAAGCCGGTTCACCTTCGCCTCACTCCCTTTGGGTTATGTGGCTTCACTGAGCTGAACATCGGCCGTAGCTGGAATCACAGAGCTGGCTATTAACTGGCTCAGTTATACCTTGGAACACCCTGCGGCTATGAATGTGTTCCTATAAAAGACAGATTTGTTCATTTAAAATGACATCGTCTGAACCGTGAGTGAAATATAATAATAGCTCAACATCACATAGTGATATTCTACCTGCACAAATGCCAACAGTATGATCACATGAATAGAACAGAAGAAGAAAATGTATTTTTTCTGATGAATATTACTACAGGTATTACTAATATGTGATGCACATGCACAGTAATATCAGACTGTTTCCACTGCCAAAGCAGAGAGGAGAGGGAAAGGGACCAAGTACCTGATGAGGTCTATCTGCCAAAACCTTTGTAATCACAGGCAATTTTTCCAGCAGTGTGAGGCATATTCTTCTACTAAAAAACAACAGAGGTTTAGTTTTTGTTTCATCATCACAAAGCCTCCTCATGTTGTTCTGAAGTGCACTGATGAAATGAGAATGTTAAACTATCAGAAATCTTGTGCAATTGAGATGCAGCTCCTCTTGTCATTATGAGGTTATTTAGTGTGGTGAACTCCATGTGTTTGTTAGAAGCTCTTTTAAATCTAGAGCGACACATGGAAACACACAGGAGACAAACACCTCCACTTTTCTATGAAAACACCTGTTACCCTGATTGGTGACTTTGCTGCAAACTGATCTGTTCCTATCCGGACTTCTTCGTCTTCTTCTTCGTCTTCTTCTTCTTCGTCTTCTTCTTCGTCTTCTTCTTCTTCGTCTTCGTCTTCGTCTTCTTATTCTGCTGCTCTTTCTTCTGCTTCTGCTTCTTTTGTTTCTTCTTCATCTTCTCCTACTCTTCTTTCCCTTTTCTTCTGCTTCCCTTTTCTCCTTTTTCTTTTGCTTCTTCTGTTTCTTCTTCTCCTGTGTCGTCTTCTTCTTCTACTCCTACTCTTCCTTTCATTTTCTTCTGCTTCTTCTTTTTCTTCTTCTGTTTCTGCTTCTACTTCTGCTTCTTTTGCTTCTTCAGCTTCTTTTGCTTCTACTTCTTCTCTACATCCTCCTTTTCTTCTCCTGTTATTTCTACTCTTCTTCATCTTCTTCTCCTTCTCTTATTCTTTTCCTTTTCTTGTTGTACTTCTACTTCTTTTTCTTCATGTCCTTCATCTTCTACTTTCTCCTCCCAATTCTCACTGTTTCCTTCTTCTCTTCTTTTCTTTCCCCCTCTTCATCACCTTCATCTTCTTCTGCTCTTCTTCCTACTCTTTCTTCTTCTCCATCTTCTTCTTTCTTCTCCTTTTCCTACTTTCTTCCTGTACTCCTCCTCCACCTTTAACCTCATCTTTTCTTCTTACTCTTTCTCCTTTTTTATCATCTTCTCTTCCTTCTCCTCCTTTTCTTTTTACTTTCTTCTTCTCCTCTTCCTTCTTCATCTTCTCCTCCTAGTCTTTCTCCTTCTCCCTGTTCTCCTCCTCCTTCATCTTCTTCTCTTCATCCTGCCCTTTTTCTTCTCTTCGTTTTCCTAATCTTTCTTTATGCTCTACTCCTACTTCTTTTCCTCCTTCTCTTCATTCCTTTTCGTCATTCTTCTTCTTCATCATCGTCTGCTCCTCCTTGTTCTTCCCCTTCTTTAATTCTCTAATTAATTAACACACCTGATTAACAAATGTAATGCTAATGATCCGCCATGTTGCAGCTAATGGTGGAGTGTCGGTGTTTAACAGACCACCAGTCATATAAAGGTGGTGATGTGTGACTCCTTCTGTTCTTTGGATTTAGAATGCAGATTTGTTGACTGATGTTAAAACCAGTGAAACATTCTGAAGCTGTCAGAAGCTTTAAAGGAGGCTTCTTCAGAATCCTCCTCTTCTTTAGTCCATTGTTGCTAACATGGATTTGGATTTCTAAATGATGAGTGATCCTGTCGACTGAATCGTGTTACTGCTGAAGTGCTGTTGAGCAGGACTTTCTTTCCTGTGGCGCTGCTTCCTGTACTGTGTAAATGGAGTGCCCTCTGCTGTTGACAAGTGGTCATTGCACCCGACACTAATCGCATAAAGACGCTCTTTATCCTAAACTGAGCAGATCGTGCGGATGAGTGTAAGTGTTTGTGTGTGTGTGTGTGTGTGTGTGTGTGTGTGTGTCCTCTGCATTCATCTCAGTGATGAGTTTTGCCGTTGTTTTGCTGGCAGCTGATGAGTCAGCTATCCGTCTCCCTCTTCCGTCTCATCTCATCCTCTTTATAAGGATCAGGACGCCGAAATGCCAGCAATTGAATTGATTAGTCCCCCAGCAGGTAGCTTCAAGCTTGAGAGATGTGGTGTGGATACACTGCAGCCACACACACACTTTCCTCTCCACAGGAGGAAAAAGCAAATATAAACACACGCCGAGTGAGGTAAAGGCATAAAACAAGAGGCGACTGGCGCACAATATATGTAAATAGAAAAGTGATGCACACACACACATTCGTTTTTATTGCTGTGGGTTATGACTGCAGCTGCTATTAGAGGCAAGGAGGTATACACACACTATTATTATTGCTCACTCACACTGTTTTGTTATTTATATTTTATACACATACACACCAACACGGAGAAACAAACACACACCTTCCTATTCATTTACTGCTGTTTAATGATGCTGAATGGTCCAGCCAGCAACCGTCTCCAGCCCATCACCTGCATTGTGTGGCCCCCGCAGGAGCTGTCATTATTTCAGCTGTGGGTTGACAGTGGGTGTGTTTATGATATGCCGGTACGACTCCCCCAGCAGCCAGGCAGTCCCACCTGCTCCAGGCATTGTTCGCAGCGAAATGTAATGACAGCAGAGCAGCTTGAACAACAGGTAGCGTCTCCATAATTACGGCCAGCAGTGTAGCAGGCAGAGTGCACTCGTGTTGCAAGATGCTGCTGGCAGTTCAGCGGACTGTAGCCTGTTAATATGTATACAGTGTCAACTCTAATGCTTGTCAGTTTCATTGGGAGCAGTATGAGAAAAATGACTTTTGTATGTACGTAGGATTTTTAGGCTCCCTGAGAATCAGTCTGCCCAATTTTTATATGATTGTATCACGTAAGATGGTTGCACTTTTGCAAATATTGTTGATTAACGTAATGATTTAGTTTGAGGTGCAGCTAACGATTACTGTCGAGTGATTCGTCCATTATTTCCTCGAGTTATTCGTGGTTTGGTCTCTGCAATATCAGAAAATAGTAAATAATTTTGATCAGTGTTTGGCAAAGCCCAAGATGACGTCCTCAAATGTCAACTGTCTACAACCCAAAGATGAACTGTTTTAGAGGAGTTAAAAAAACAGATAATATTCACATTTAAGAAGCTGGATTCAGAATGTAGGCTTTTATTTTTTTCAAAGTTACTTACACTGATTAATCGACTGTCAAAATAGTTGATGATTTACCTAATACCTGCCAACTATTTGATTAATTATTGCTACTCTCCTCTGTGGATGTGAATCACAGGGTACCTAACGAAACGATACGCGATACATGCTCACGATACCGATACTATCACGATACAGCGATACTGTGATAATCGATATATTGCATGACAATCACATAACGATACGTCACGATATCTATAACTGAAAAATACAAAATACCTGTAAAAAACTTAAGTTCAGTATTTATTTATTTATTTCAATTTGGTGTCACCTTTACTGGACTTCACAAGGAGTTCAGGATGGTGGCGTTGCAGGTGGGTTTGCATGTTGGTGGTGTTGCCTGTGTTTTGGGAGGCACTTCTTGCATGTGGCATAGTCTTTGTCCAGCTTGCTTGTTTCCTCAATGTTGGGAAAGCCGAAATGGGTCCACACTTTGGACTTAAACGTGGATGGGGCATCTCTTACGGTAGGGTTGCTGTCCACCATTATACCTGTACAGACCCTTCTTCAGTCGATTCATTTCTGCTCAAATCTCCCTCATTCATGTGATAAACGCCACCGTGTGGAGTCATTAAGTAGTGACGCTGGGGAAATGGCAGCTGGCAGGGTTTAGAGCGCCTTATTATAGTAATTAAAGTATCGATGTTTGGCACCAGCGTATCACTACTCATATCACACAAGGAGGGATGACAATATCAATGTATAGATATTTTGTCCCACCCCTACTCTCCTCTGAGTTTAACATCCACTTTGTATTGTATAATCTAATTCATGTCTTCATATTTGGACAATAATAGTTTATCAAGGGGCTGCCCTGCTAAGCCAGACTTCACCAAATACAGATTTAGGCAAGACCATGGACTTAAAATTAAAAATAAATGTATAACAACAGCTAAACTTGGTTAACTATAGAATCTGCTTTGTTGACATTTGCTTTAATGTATTGTTTTACACTGTAGGTATCCTTGAAAAAAGAATGTGTACATTAACACATAGTAAAACCATAACTAAAAATCAAGAGTAAAACAAGACAGACACTTTCACGTAGTCTACAGTTAATTTTACCAGCACCAAATAAACAGCCACTTTCCCCCTTTGGCTCTGTACTGACAGTTACCTCTGGAGCAGCTGTAACTAGTGAGCTCAACATAGACGACAGGTACGAGGGTGTGTGATGTGTTACTGCGTGTAATTCGTATTAGGCCTGTGGCCAAAACACTGCAGCCTTGTCCACTTGTGCAGGGTGACAGCCTTCACCATGTTCCCCACATTGTCTTTGGTTATACAGACTTCTGTTCGTCTCTCATCGAGGCCCCAAGCAGCCAACACTTCTCTCAGCGCTGTTGTGATGTTTCACAGTTGGAACTCCTCATTAATAATGTGGAAGTCAGACTTATGTAGGACTCTGCTGTCCGGCAGGACCACAAGTCTTTTTTGTAGCAGCGTAATACTCTACTGATGACAGCTCTGTTTCAACTTGTGTCTTTCATTTTTCATACAGCTCTGGAATGGCAACTTCAGGAAGATGTTACATGCCATTGTCAAGAGACTGCGTCACGTTTTAGAATCTGTCTTTGGTAACTGTGTTAACTGGTATCATGTCTTTCGTGAGGTGAAAAGTTATTGCATCAGTGATTTCTCTCTGCGGGTTGAAACCTTTTCCATGTGGTGTAACACTGGCAAAATCATCCGAAATAGTTTTTTGCTTTGGAAGTCGTTCAGATCTGGCTTTGCACTCATCGTACAGGTCTTTGTGCTGCTGATCTAAATGGTCAAACTAACTATTTGTGTTGCCTTGTGCAGTGGCAGCAAAGGTTGACAGAGTACCTGTTTTTGGTCAGCATCATTTCTGTGACTGAAATATTTCCATACAACTGATGTTGCGATTTGTTTTTCCAACCAAATCTTCATTTTCAGTGGTTCTCTCTTGTTCCTTCTCATTTTGCTGTGAACATTTAGAGCCTGCATGTAACCAAACTGTCTATTTGAGAACCCTTAAATGGGAGTTACTGATGTTCTAACAGAGACTTCTCTTGTAGATTAATCATTAAAAGGGAAAAATGTACGCGTTTTCTTCTTGTATCAAGCAAGCAAAAAATAAATAAATAAATAAAATTAATTTGCCTTATTTCACATCACACTTCAGTGTAGAGGCTATTGTGTATGCACACATCGCTGTATTGATGCTGAAATAATGTATTGAGCAGCCCTAGTTTGTATTTTGTGTTTGTCGTGTTTGTCTTGTTAGCTTAGTGTTGTATTGCCACTCTGTGGGAGTTGTACATGTGACCTGCCAGGGGAAAATTAGCCTCAGGCTTACTCTGGAATAGTGATTGAAATGCTAACACGTATGTTTAATATTACACATGGTCCCTTAAAAAGAAATGAACAATAAAAAATAATGGAGTATGTTAAAGAGCTTGTTTACCTCTAAAAAATTGGGTGCATAGGGACAAAAACAAAAGACTGGCGGTGATGCAAATGATGAAATTTACAGAAAACCTTGATGAAGAGATACCAGAAGAAAAGCAGTGAGAAGAGTGACAGTTTTCCTCAGAGTTAAATTAACCTGTACAATATTCTGCTTGTGTCTTTAGTAATAAGATTTTACAATGAGATGCGTTTAGTGCACTTTCTACTGAGTATTGCAGCAGAGCTCAGAACCTTTACCATGAGCAACTTCATAAGCCCACTGTGACACCAGTAAATTTTAGAATTTATTCATTTAATTTTAGCTTGTAACTGGTGACTTTTAAGACTTGACTGCTTCTGCCCTACCAGCTATATACTACACATCTATCATCCCCTTATGAGACGCAGCCTGGTCCTGCATCATCAGCACCAGCACCCTTGCCCTTTCCAAGGCTGTAGAAATGCTGAGTGGATCTTTTTTTAGGAACTGAACATTTGCTCAAGATCAAACAGAGTAACTTGTTGTGAGTTATTATTAGAAAAATAGACATTTGTGTCCGACTAGTTATGCTGTAAAGGAGCTTTCTTATGTTGCTTTGCTTTCCTTCAGTTAAAGTGAAATACTTGCTGTGCAGCTCTCTGAACCTCTGTGTGCCAGCAAAGCAACTCCAACCAGCTAAGCCATGGACTTTACAGACCTTTGAAGGTTCTCTGTGGTATCTGCCCCCAAGACATGAGCAGCAGATCAAGTAAGCTGTGAAGCGGGGTCAAAAAAGATCAGACTTGTTCCCAACACCCTATTACTGGTTCTTGGTTTGTCCCTCAGACCACTGTTGATAGGTAAATGACAGAGCTGACTGGGGGAACAAAACTAACCTTGCTGTTTTGGAGAGGCTCTTACCTCACCATCTGGTACCCATTTTCCACCAAGAAGAACCAGGTGCTAGTTTGGTGCTGGTGCTAGTGTTGGTGCTTAGTTAGTTCACCTCCTAAGAACCTGCTTGCTTTTCCATTGGCAGAGAGCTCAGTAAAGGCACAGCATTGTGACACCATAAAGCAACGACGCTTGCGTCGATTACATAGCAATTAAACAAACGCAATAAGTCTAAAGGACTTAAAGCTGATTGTGAGGCGGAGGTCTCCTGTTGCTTGTGCACATCCACGATCATGCTGCTGGTGTGACATAATTGAACTGGATTTCAGTGCACAGCAGTTTATGTAAAAATTCCGTGTGTCCCAGGAGTCATTCCAATACATCTGCGATTGGACCAGGGACGTCCTGGCAACAAAGGACACAAATAACCGCTTGTGTGTCCCTTTTCACCGTTGATTATTGGTCACGATAACCCTGCTCCCATCCCCTGATGTACTCTGTTCTTAGCTCTGGCCCAGCAAGAAGTTGGTGCTTACAAAGCACCAGTTTTTAGCACATGGAGCCGGTGCTTAGGTGGTGGAAACACAAAGAACTGGTGCTTAGTCAGACTCTGGCTGGTGGAAAAGGGGTATGGCTTAACAGTTTGGCACATTGACACTTCCTGATTTTACCAGACGTCTACCATATTATCTGATTGCTAACTTGCTGTCTGATATATCCCAGAACTTGGCATGTATCTCTGTTACGAGTTGCAACTTTATTTGTGAGTAGTCATAATGTTTTGCACTCTCCCTCTCACCAGCCAGTTTCTTTCAGTTAGTGCTTTGAGTGGTTTTCTTTCAGCATTGACATTCTTGTATTACTCGTATTTACTTAGGAATAATTTAGATAGCTGCCTATCCATCTCAAACCAATGGTCTGATGTGATCAGAAATGTAAAGACATTATGGAGGTTTTGGCATGAACTTCAATTTCTCAATACCATCTCAGATTATGTCCACATTTTTCTGTCATGTTGGTTTTGGATGGTTTCAGGTCATGTCTCCTCTACACTAACTTGCTCATGTTGTCATGCTGTACAAAAGATGGAAAAGAGTGATTAATTAGCCAATAATAACACAGCCTCCGATGCTATTTATAGCACCCAATCTTAAGACAAAAATTACCACAGGGAACTGAAAGCTAAGGTTGCTGGTGTACACTGACCTTGTATGACGTGTGTTGCTATTTATAGATGACCCCCTGCTGTGATTTGCCATGTTAAAGAGTAATTAGTTTGTGCGTCTACAGTGCTGCTCCTTTCACCCAACCACAACAAAGTGGTTTGAACAGACCAACAGAGGGAGTAACCGGTTGACATCTCCATCTGAAGCTATGCACTCCCGCTAAAAATAATCTAATGTCAACAAATACTGCCAACAATTTTCAATGGTAAATATGTCTCCTCTTCAGAAGGCACTGATCAAAAACCCTTAGATGCATAACACAGGTCAGGTACAACTGAAACCTGCTGGGTCAGGGCAGTTGTTGAAGAAGCTCAATGTAAAAATACTTAACTGCAAGTAAAAGTCATGTGCTTTACGAAAGTAAAATTTAGCTAAATATATGGAAAGTATCAACAATGAAGTACTTGTTCTTCAGAAAAGTTGATTGTTGTGTGATATGTTACCATAGTGATGTCTGGTCCAAGTTGAACTGAAAAACTAAAAAGAACAATTTGACAGTCTGGTCCTTTAAACTACAGTTTGATTAAAACCATCATTTGAAAACAGTGACAGTGACCCTCAGGTAATACAGAAGTTTAGTCTTTGTGAATCAGTGAAGAAGATTCTGTACCCGATTCGGACGTCATCAGTCCATTAAATTGCCATTGTCGTTGCTGATCATTGTCATACATGTGGGCCACTTGGGACTTCCTCCACCTTCTAGGCTCAGTAGACACATTGTCCTCCATTTTGATCATAGCTAAACACAAAGTAACCCCAACAACATCAGCAACCTTTTGTAGTTGCATTAAAAACTACATGTAAAATCTTCTGTGGAGTCATCACCCTGGAAACAAACAAATTGGAGCTTTGTAACGTGGCATATGTAGCAACAAGGTGTGTTTTACCCCAAACCAAGATCCTTATTTAAATCTGACCAAGTAGTTTTGATGCCTAAGCTCAACTAAACACCTAAGCACCAAATGAAAAACAGTCCCAAAAAAAAGTCAAAACAAGACCTAAGTCACAAATTAAAACTTATTCCTTGGCCATCCCCTCTAAAGTCCAGCTGTGGATTGTTTTTCCTCTTTGCGAGTGCAAAATTGCAGTTTCACTGCTATTAAAAAAATGATAACAGAGCTGTATTAAATGGGCTGATAAGGTGCCTTCTGGGCCTACTGGAAGGTGGAGGAGGCCCCTACTGGCCCAAATGTGTGGGAATGATGTGCGATTTAATAGGCTGATAACATCTGAAATAGGTGAATTATCTTGTGTTTTTGTTTGGAAAATGTGAATTTGCTGGATTACAAAATTGGACAGCTGCCAGATGAATGTTAAGTAGTGGAGTAGTAGAGGACAGCAGCATACAATGGAAGCACTTGGATTTTGTACAATGCTCAAGCAGTCAAGTACAATATTTGAGTGAAACTTAACTAGTCACTTTTCACCAGTGCTGCTTTGCTATGCTCACTTTGCTGTTCCATCAGTATCAAGGAAAGTTTAATCATTGTCTCAGTTTTGAATTTGCTTTATGAAAGAAATATTTAGTGAAGCACTGCTATATATCAGGGTTTTAACCAACTTACACGACTGCTCGTAAACACAGAGTTAAACATTCTGGCCTCATTAGGAAAACTGGCAACTGGGAGCAGCCGAGCTGAATGGGTCGTCATACCCACAATGCCTCCATTTGGAGACCATAAAGTGGAAAACAAGTGCCACAAGAGTGAACATACGGTGTTTTCACTGACGGTTGGCTGTTCAACCACCCAGTGCAGTCCTTGGGGAAAGCCTGTTACTTTGCCTGGTGACCAGCAGGGTGCAGCATTAAGCTTTACAGAGGCGCATTTGGACAGAACGCAGAGTTGCATTGGTAGGAATGAAACAGGGACCCCCGAGTGGGAGTGTGATCCTGGCAGTGCTCTCTTCCTCTGCGGTTGTGTTTTCTGTGTGCATGTGTGTGTTTGTGCACAGGTGAGTAATTTCTGGACGCCTCTTCTCAGCCTCTGTCAGCAATTGGTCACACACAAACACAGAGCATGTGTTGTATATATTTTTTCCCCCATCATTCGTTATTGTTGTTATTTTTCAGTAATTTTATATTGATTTTATTTATTGGTTCGAGGTGAATCTGAATACAATTCTCGTTTGTGTCCACTGAAGTAGATTCATTATATTTGATTATTACATGTGAGACAATTAAATTTCCCATGGGTGTTGTTTAGCTCTAAAGGTTGACGGCATAAAGATACTGCATCTAATTGGAAACCGACCATTTTAAATAGAATCCCTGCACCAGGCGGGGTTAAAAGGTAAGGATTACACAAGCAGTGTGATTACATTACTGCGTATGTGTGTGCATGTGCACAGCATAACGAATTCTGTTAAAAGAGCTCAGCCATGAGAATGGACATAAAATATTCAGCTGACAAGAGGAACTTGCCCTCCCACTCACACACATGTGCACACATACACACACATACACACGCACACACACATTGCAGCAGTAGAAGGTAACTCACAGTGATGCACCAATTCAAATCCCAGTCAAGCTTTATTTATCCACAGATGTGACTTAGTGATCTGATGGGACTTGCCAAAACAAATCTACATCAACCTCACTGGCTTTTTCCCCCTCAGTCCTTCTCTCTTTCTCTGTTTTTGCTATCATTTTCTCAGTGTAATTCATGCTTTAATTCATCTGAAAGAAAAGGAAAAGTGGTTATTTTCTTGTAGCGTTCGATAAAGTAAAACATTCAGGTAATAAAGTGTCTATCTTTATCTCTCCATCTCCTTCTGTTTCTGTGTCTTTGTCTCTGTTGCTGTGGATAAGGGGGGGGTTGGCGGGTCACCTCTAGCTTTCGTAAGCATGTTTGTGTCTATAGGAACAGTCAGTCTTCAGGCTGCTGTCATCTACTCTCACTGCTTATGTCACAGACTCCCTCATGGGCTCCCAGCATCGCAGACCACGCACACAAACACGCAGACAGACACACACACACACACACACACACACACACACACACACACACACACACACACCATGTAAGCAGCTGTGTCCACAAGGTGATGAAATCCACACAGCTGTCTTTTTCTTTTCTCTGCCCTCCAACCCTCCATCCCTCCATCTCTCTCTCTCTCTCTGTTTCAGTCCACCTGCACTGCTATGCCATTTAATTGGTTCCAGGACACACGCACACACACACGTTTCATTTCAACAGGTGTGATGTCAGCAGGAGCTCAGCATGGCGCCGCATGTTGCTATGGTGACCGGCAGGCGCCTAGCGACCAACAGTTGCTCACATGTCTTCTCCCCTTTAATTTTCTTTAATTTTCTTTGCTGTCTATACCATTTATTTGGTCACTGTCTTTCCTCCTCTCGTCTATTCTCACCTCCACGTTCGTCTGCTTTCTTCCTCCCCATTTCCGTCTTTTCTGTCTCTTCTGTCTGTATTCCCCGTCTATTGACAGTGTTGAAAGCTGGATGGAAATGGCAGAGCAGAACAGCACCTGATAGGCTGAAGCTACGTCCAAATGGGGACTGGACACATTTGTCACGGGACACACACACGTGTACACATGCGTACATTAAAGCACACACTCTGAAACTCACATGTACACTTTGATACTCATTACCCAGTGACACTTCCCATGTTGTCACTTCAGTAGCTTGCGTGGGGTTCATTTAGTTTTTCTTGTACCTGTGTATGTGTGTGTGAGAGAGAGCTTGTGTGTATCCACATATATGCAAAAATGTGTTTTCTCAGTCTGTGGATGCCTCCTGACATGTCACTGCAGATGAGGAAGGATTAGCAAAACACATTTTGGTTTGAATTTTGTCCTGACTTTCTGAGACAGTAAAACTAAACACTCCTGAATGAATTATACCAATTCATTCTGTGCACTAGTAGGTGAAAGAGAATGAAAAATAAGTTGTTTTGTAGTTGAACCTGCCTAAACTGAGACAAAGTCATGACCAAGACTAGAGTGTACTCAGACTGAGACCAGACTGAGGCTTTAAGGAGTTGAGACCAAGTCAAGACCAAGACCAGACCAGTGGAAGTCCCACATTACACGACTACACTACACAACATGCTCACAGTAAAATGTAAAACATGTTAGCCACTGAGTTGCATCACCTAAAACAGCACCCTGAAGCACACAGTATACATAGGTCACTAATATGTGTAGCTAATATTTGCTAGGTTTCTGAAGAATTTTGGTTCCGAGACGAGACCAAGACCTTTAAAAAAAATGGTCTAGAGGAGTCAAGAATGATCTTGAGTATTACATCACCACAAATCAGTGAAGACTAGACCAACAAAAACTGTAGAAAACCAAATGTATCACGTAAAGAGATTGAGAAGGAGATAAAAAGGGTGAAGGCAAACCTGTTTCCTCTTCCTCAGATTGTCTGGATGCTGTTAAGTAAGTCAGTTTCAGTTGTCAGGTGTTGTGTTTCTAGTGAAAGGCTCACTCCTGCCCTGCTCTCTGCTGCTTCATCAATAGTCATACTGGTCACAGACCCAAACTAGAAAAGCACTCAGAGAGCTCATACCTCCGCCAAGGAGCTTCAGTCCACCCCAACACAATCTCCCAATTCACATATTTTGTATGGAACGTGACAGATACAACTGTAACAACACATCCCAGTTTACAGCTTTCTGACAATAAATAAGCACCAGGAGATTTCAGCAAGATAAAATAAGGCTAACCTTAAGGCCAAGTACGGTGTAGTTCCAAGGAGCCTAGAGTTTCTAAGTTAGCTAACCAACAGTATGGTAGCTTACCAGCTTTCCAAACATAATATTAGGGCTGGTACCAAATATAGGAACATCCGAGAATTCGTTGGTTGTGGTGGTATTCGGATAATAATTTTTAAAAATTTTCTAATAGTCCTGTGCGCCGCCAATGGACTCCAGCAGGCGCTGCCAAGCGTTGCCGAGGCTGTAGAACGCCGCCGTGGTTCTAGTACGCGGACCTGCCAGCTCCGGTGTCAGGCTCCGGTGTCAAAAACTCAAAACGCTTTACAATAGCACAGTGTTTCAACTTTGGGTAGATAAAAATAAAAGTAGAAAAGCACTCAGAGAGCACAAACCTCCACCAAGCAGCTTCAGTCCACCCCCAACACAATCTTCCAATGAGAGACTATGGTTAAATTTTTAAAAAAAATCCTGGATCCAGACGGTGATCCAGATCACTTCCAAAATATCAGCATTTCTTCCTTTTCCCATTTCACACATATCCTGAAAATTTCCATAATGTCCATAACTTTTGGAGTTATTTTGAACACAAACAAAGAAACAAACAAGCCAACGCCGGCAAAAACATAACCTCCTCGGTGGAGGTAAAAAAGACATGCTTCATGATGAAGAACGTACCCTTTCATTCAGGTCATTCTGTGCCAACTTACCTCACCCTCCCAATCCATACCATAGATTTTGTTTCAAGAATCCACAGAACAACTTCTATTAAGTTCATGAGACATTGCTAAATCCAAAAACTCTACTTCAAACACATTTTTGGTTTAGAATTTCTGAAGTTCCAGCATTTCTCTGCTGAAAATTGTACTCAACATCCACGAAAACCATATAGATAATGTGCAGCAGTGCAATACCAAATAACTTCTCAACATGGTAGAATTATACTCATGTTGCATAGAATTAAAATTTGGTAGCAAGAAAGTAAAAATTTGTGGAGATCATTTTTAGAAATTGAAAGGTCTTCATTTGGGTAGAAAATGATTTTTTATTCATGTATACCATTGAGCAACAACTGTTGCTAATCATCTTTATGCTTTCAGGGAGCTTCTGTACAAATTTCAATCCAATCCAGTGGAAAATAAGAGATTGGTGAGGCCTAGAAGGAAAGTAATGAAATTTAGCTCAGATTGCAAACAGTCATAATACAGATACAGGATTTTTACAAGGTCCCATGAACCTAACAGAAGTTTTTACATGAAGTTTTTCAATAAAGTCCATGACATGAACTAAGAAACAAAGAATCATGTGGGTGACTTGTAGGAGGCGCGTGGACGGAGAGACTATAAGCAAAGATACTGTGTGAGGTATACAACAAGTTAGTGCTGACTGCTGATTTGGCCCACGCATCAACACGGTCAGTGGTTGGAGCAACAGCAGCTTTGACACACAGTTCAGGCAAAGCTGCTCTGAAGTATTAACACCAGCCTGCAGCAATTGCACTGAAATTCATGCTTCAGATATTTTTTTGAATTTTCAAGGATATGATCATCTCCCTTTGAAAATGAAGTTCATAAACCTGCTTGGAAATCATAGAAAAATAAGCTTCATACAGCTCTGAAAGTTACGTGAGATTCATCACATTTTGACACTTTCAAAATAGTAAGTGTCAAAATAAAGTCTCTAAATGGTGCAGTGATAGTTGTCTGAGTGTCCATTGGTGCTCTGCAAGTGAGAACTTCTAATTGCTAAATTGGGCAACTTTTATGGGCACCACAATGTCAACACATAGAGCTAAAAGGTGCTTAACGATGGCGTGATGAGCATGATTATTCCTCAAAGTAAGACAAAGGATAATAGAGGGGGTTAATCAGTTAACGTTTCTGCTCTATACATCCATGTTCCATGAGTTCACGATGCCCTTAACCTGAACTACCCATACAAATGTACTTGTGCACCCACTGATATTAAAATGTCCCCATAAAAGTCTCATGCATCTTTCATAATTTCAACCTGCAGCCACTCCAGACACTTAAAAGTCTGTAATGTACCGGAGGCTGTGTGATTGGATTATGGTGTGAGGCACACTTCACTTCCACATGGACTGCATTTACCAAATCAGCAGCTTGTGCAGTGAATGGGCAGCATTAACACGACCAGTGATTGAAGCACACAAGCTGCTCCACCATTTACATGCACTTAGCCAAAACGCACACACACACACGCACACACACACACACACACACACACACACACAGAGGCTTTTATAATGTATACTTAAGCCACATGTGTGTCCCGCTCATGTGTGCTGGGTGCCACGCTGACGCACTGTGGGGGTGTTCAGACGTCATTCACATTCAGCTACCAGCCAAGTTCAGGAAGTAACACAACTAACTAACACACATACACACAGTGTTAAACTGCTTGTGTGGTAGATGGTGTGTGTGTGATTTAGGGAGAGAGAGAGAGTGTGAGGGAACTTTCTCTTTAATATATCAAGTAACCAAGGAGACTTGGGCCACTGATCAATATTTGATTCAGTGCCACTCGAGCAGATTGTGTGTGTGTGTGTGTGTGTGTGTGTGTGTGTGTGTGGTGATCTTGGACTGCTGTTGTCCGTTGCTTTTACTATAGAGGTTGTGGCGCAGGTCCAATGTGTGTGTCAGCACAGAAGATGGTCGCTAGCCACAGTGTTAGCTTACATTGATTTTGTCATCTCAGGGACAGCAGCTAGAGCCAAGAAGGCCCCCATAACACCACTATCTCAGAGCAATAAGATGGTGACATCATATTTAATATTCATGCACCAGTCTCGAGGTGCCAGATGTCTAAATCGGGGCTCCTGTGGTAATTCCAACGCACAGCCAGAGCGGGATCGCTGCCAAACGAGGGCGTTCAGTTCCATCAGTGGGATAAGAGCTGGAGCACTGAGTGGGATGGTGTTGTATCTAGTGTTGTTGCTTGTCAACACAGGCACAAGGCAGACACATACTAGTGGTCTCATTTAAACATTACAGACAATTATTTTTGTATTTAGTTATATTTAATTCCTAAATGTACTCAGCTAGTCAAGGGTCACCTGTTTTTCTTAACCAGCCAGTAAATGCTGTGATTTTTGGACAACCTGCTTTCCCACCTGAGCCATGGGGGTCTCTGGAATCTGTTTTTAATTTTCATCTCATGGCTGCACAGATAGAAATGTACAGGTAGTACATGATGGAATCACATCAACATGGGCCAGAATCTTAAAGCAATGCCATGAGGAATCCATGGTAGCAAAGTAAAGGTTTGTTGTTTCCAATAAAGTTCTTGGTGAGTTTATATGTGATACGATACACTCACAACTGCTAGGAACATCACAATGTATGAAACTGGACTACTACCAATACCTCTAGAGTTCTTTAATTTTCAATACCACAAGCAAAAAATAACCAAATGAAATGAATATATTTCAACGTAAACAATACTATTAAAAAGTTGCTGCCCAAACAAACTGCTGATATACAAACACCCACATGTGTGCAACAGATGCAGCTTTTCAAAGTGCTTCCCAGATGACTGATAAGCTAGTAATAAGATGGAACAAGAGAAGTCATCAGTAGAATGATAAAAACTAGATAAGTTAGATTAAGAAGACAACACTTACAAATATAATGGATTAAAAATGAACACAAACTATGAGTAAGGTAAAATAATATCTGTGAACCATCCTTAATCAAAACCCTGGTTGCAGAGGTAGGTTTTAACATTTAGGTTAAACGATTTTTACATTTCCAGCTGCTCTCAGGCTCTCAGGTCCTCAGGCAGCGGCTTGGAGCATCAGATCTAATAGCAGCCTCACTGAAGGTTTTAGTCCTGCACTTTGGAACTACTAGCAGCCTGTAGCCAGAGGGCCTGAGGGGCCTCGCTGGTTTATACACTACAAGCATGTGAGAAATATACTGTTGCAAGACCAACAAGTTGACAAATAAGGAAAACCAATGTAAGGACTTTAAACAGGTGTGATATGTTTGGATCTTCAGGTCCTGGTAAGAGTTTTGAATCAACATTTGAGCGTGGACCAGATAGCAGAGCATTTAGTCAGGCCTTTGGGTGTGCATTAGGTTTTCCATGCCTCTCAGAAACAGAAATGGCTGCACTATTTTTTAGCTGATGAAAGTCAGATTTGGTTTATTTTGGAAGTTTTGGAGAAGTTATCATCAACTGCAATGAAAGAAGTTTGTTGGACTGTTTTCCCGGTCTTCGACCTTGCAGCATCTAAACCTGCTGTTGCCATTTCACATGCTGCTGTTGTTGTCCAGGGTCACCAGTACTCACAGCATCTGTGGAACCATCGGCACCTGTTGTATCATAGAAAAACCAATGCTGTCACTTGTTCTGAATTTTGACATCCACTCTGTTCTGAAGTATCAGTTCTCATGCCTTACCCACTAACTAGCAAAAGCAATGGATTTAATCAAAACGTGCCAGTAGTGGTAGTAGTAGTGTTGTGTTATGTAAGGGAGGACCAGGATCATGGATTGACAGTTGACAGCACCACTGATAGGTATAGTATCACTCTATATGCTGGACTAAACCTACTGAGTACATTATTCATTTTCCATGACGGCACTTTTACGTGAGTTCTCTTGGCTATCCGTCTTCTCCTGACTGTTGGCTAAGAGGTGGCGAGCCGTCGTTTCCAACAGTGATACTCTCACCGAGGGCCTCACTGTGGTGCCAAAGTCATCAAGTTTCTAAACCGGCGGGGAGCAGTTTTAAAGAATAATGCTGCACCCAGTTTGAGTTCTCCTCCGCCTGCTGAAGGATTTTGAAAAATGCCAATGAGGGAGAGCAGGGGGAGACTCAGGGAGAGAGATGGGTGGAGTTTGGTTCACTCTTCCCGCAGTATAATAAACTGGTAAAGAAACAATTCATCTCAACGTTTTAAAGCATTAATTAAATCCTCAGAAACCAATTCTCATTTCTAATGGTTGATTTCCTGCTTGGCTGCAGGCAAGAGATCAAACAACATTGTACCCACTTTTATAACAGAGTTAGCAGATAGATACAGTAAAATCAGATTTATTTCTTAATTAAGTGTAGCTTGCTGAGAACTTATCCGCAGAGGTGGCCGTTTTCAGCTGCACATGTATAAATCAATAAGCTCCGTGTGTGTTGTCGGCAGGTTTTACCGCAGCTGTAGCCGTGCGGGCCAAAGTTTTATTAATGCCATCGTTAAGTTTTATGTGTTTGGATTGTGATATCAACATGTGGTTTTTAGAGCCGACTTCTCACAGTAAAATCGATGGTTATTAAACTCCAAAGGCCACAGAGAAATTGACGTCCGACTTTCTTGGTTTCTTGGAGTCTTTCTTGTATTTTTGTTTTTCGATCTTCGGTCCTCTGGTTTTACGTTTTTGCTGTTTTCCCCCCTCTTCCTCCCTAAACCTTCTTCCTTGATTCCTCTTAGCTATATTCTAATCCATCCTTCTTCACTCTCTCTTCTTTCCTCTCATAATTTCCTTCTCCTCTTTTATCTGCTTGTCTTCTTATCCTGTATTCCTGCTCTTCCTCTTCCATCTTTTCTATCCCTCTTCACCTCATGTTCCCTTTTCTCAACCTGTTTCCCTTCTTTCTCAGCTCCTCCTGTCCTTCTTCCTCTTACTCCTTCTCCACTTCTCTGACTTCTCCTCCTCCTCTTCCTCTCCATTCTTTCTCACCGCTAAGCTTTCTTGACTTCCCTCTTGCTTGGCAATCCATCACCTCCCCCTCCTCTCTACTGGGTATAATCTGAAGTGTGTGTGTGTTGGTCTCTCTCTGCATCCATCTGAGCCCCATGTTCTGAGTTATTACTCTCTAATCATCCGTGAGCCCAGGGCCAATCCACAACACACATATTTTCCATACTTTGCAGGTTTGTGTCCAGACTTGGATGAAAGCAGGAAACTTTTTATCTTTTTATCGTTTTTTGAAAGACAGGATTGGTGTGGGAGATGCATATAGCTTTTAAAAATAGTGTTTTCTTAATAGGTTTTTGCTGTTCTAATGTTTCTGGATCACTTTGGTCTTGCTTGCATTTCATCTAAAAAATGGAATATCATCCATTTGTGTTTCTCTTGATGATTAATGTGATATTGACTCCTGACATTTAACCCTACCACTGAATTTCCACTATTCTTGATACCAAAGGAATAAAATAGTCAAATGAATGCATTGCAAGACTTCAAGACTCAAAACATAATTTTTTGATAGTCTAAACAGTAATGATAGTAGGTAGCTACAGTTATGAGAGGCTCCCAGCTTGAATTGCGGGATTGACCTGAACTTAGCTGCTCATCAGACCCGTTCTGATCCACACTGCAATTCTTATGGGCCGATGCACCATAAACCATCAGAAGAAGACGTCATGAGCTATTGCTATGTTAGCCCAGACAAGCTAACACTGGACTTGTGAGCATTGTTTGTATAGTTGACATAATTTATAACATTTTGTGATATAATCATGTCGACAAGGTGAGAACAACCTGCCTCACATTGTGTAGGTCTACTTCATGCTGCCAGCTCTGGATGTGGACACTGGACCTTTGAGGGTGTCCAGTGGTGTCTGGCATTGATACATCAGTAGAGGATCCTTTGGGTTTTCTCTCACAGGTTTCACAGGTGCTCAATCAGATTGTGATCTGGTGAGTTTGGGGTCCAGGTCAACACTTTGGGCTCTTTGTTGTCTTCTTTCAGTATCCTAAAAATAAACAAGTATTGCCACGTTTTCAGAGTTTTGGCTTCAGACTGGTACCTAAGTATCGGGTCTTGTGATATCTCTGATACTAATCAAAGCTACACTGGACTGTTTGAATTGAACGACCTCAGCTTTAAATGATTGCCTTGAGGCAGATACTTAGCTATGACTGCACAGTCACTGTTGGTGGCTATGGTTTAGCAAACAGTCAATTTAATAAACAAATATTACCCAGTGGCAGTTGTTATACATTAGTAGAATATTTGTGTATGTTCTACCCCATTTGATCAGCCATAAAGTCCAAATCTTTCAATGCGTACTCTTCTTAATATACTGTTTGCCTTTTATTTCTTCTTCTGCCTCTGTTCTCTCATTTGCCATCTTGTTTCTTCACTCCTTATCTCCCCCGCCTTCCTCCTCCTCCTCCTCGTCTCATCACCGCCCTTCCAACACGTATCCTTCTCTGTCTCAGAGTTTGCATTCTCCCATCACTCCAGTGTCCCTCTCCCCCTCTTTCCTCCGCCGCTTGTTCATTTGTCGCGCTGCTGAGTTTGCACAGCACCCACATCAATCACAAACTAATAATGTTATGTAGGAAAAGGGATAAAGAGAGAGGTTTGTTTCTTCTTTGAAGGAAAGGAAACTCGTTTAAAATGAAAGTCGGGTTGTGAGGTAAAGGCAATGCACACACACACACACACACACACACACACACAGTGGGATGGGGCTTGTGTTTAACTGTGTTATATGGTCTGTTTGTCCTCCAGGGTCAGGGTACCCGTATGTTCTGGAACCCCCAGCCCAGGACTTTATATCTGGTAAACAAGCAAACAAAGAAATGCATCATTCCCGGTCTGCCCCCTCAACTACCAACTACCCCTCACACTCGACTCTGCTACAGCAAATGCAGCTGCATTACTACTCCATCATTAATCTTTAATAAGTGGTCATTAAGTGTTGCTGCAACGTTACCAAATGCTTGAGAATAGTCTCCCTCGCTTTGCAATGTCTTAATGCCGCCATCAATTTAAAAAGTCGTCCGGTTTGCAAAAATAGCATTGAGAAACATGCACACACATGTGAAAATACACACACTCCCCTTGTGGCTTCATATTAATCAACAGCCAACATGAAAAATATCTCTGTGCGCATATTATTCCTATTCCTCTGCGTGTCTCTGTGCCAAAAAAGACTAACTCTCCCAGCCTGGCTTTATTACAGCTAGCCTCGAGCCCTAATGGAAAGTAATAAAGAGCTCTGAACATCTTAGTTTAGTTGTGTGTTTTGTGTGCGTGAGTGTGTGAGTGTGTGTGATACGGGAGATGAATGGTTCTGATTAGGCGGTGCAAGCTGCAGACAAGCATGATGATCAATGTCTCCCTTCTTTCTGCTGCTTAAGAACAGACGAATGTGCCATTGCTACACACACACACACACACACACACACACACACATGTATGTCCTTTTTTCATTAGCTGTGTGTCTCTGCTCTTTGTGCTCACTTTCAACTTTAAATACTTTTTCCTAAGATTAATGGTGTGCCTGCTTCGTTTCTCCACTTCCATATGTATGAATGCATGTATTTACAGCACATGTATGTATATACTGTATGCTGTCAGTTTAAAGAATTGCAAAGGTAGTGTATGTGCAATGGAAATGCTCTGAAATTGGTTACGGCAAGGTGTAAAAGTGTAAATCAGCACACTTGTTTGTCTGCAGAGGACTGCAGAACGGAAGTGCTGACTCTGCAACGGCAGAGCATGGGTGGTTTGTGTGTGAGTATGTGTGGAGTCGAGGGAAGAGGGGGGCAAACTGTAGCAAAAGAGTGAGTACGAGAAATGAACGGCAGAAATGGAAGGATGATTTGAAGGAGAGGGAGGTGGAAAACCTAACGTAGGAGAGGGGGGCAGAGAGAGGAAGATGTGTAGGACAGAGAGGAGGAAGGGAGAGAATTAGAAGAAAGAGATAGAGGGGGAGTTGATGGCAAAGGTCTAGAGAGTGGACAGATAAAATAAATGGAGACGGGACGAGAGAGGCAGATGAGAGAGAAGGAGGGAAGCACTGCAGAGAGTCAGCAGCAGGTCCCTTGGCTTTTGCTTCACCAGGCTTTCATCCAGGAAATGAAACGACTTACCTCTCCCCTGTGTGATCGGGCTACACACACACACACACACACACACACACACACACACATGCACACGCACACTAGCACAAGAACACATGCAAAGTGAGAAACACATTTCCCTAATGCATTTAAGACACATGCACACAAACTTACTCACCCACACTTAAGTTGATGGACTGTTATTGTGATCATCAGTGCCACCATCTGCCTGTCTTGGCTCAGTGTTGATGTGTGTGTGTGTGTCCAGGGTGTGTGTCGCTACTGGAGAAATCATGTCACCGCTTTCTCAGTCACCTCATCTCGGTCTCAGTGCTGATGCGGGGCTAATTTTTGTTCATCATCGCCGTCATCATCGCCACTGTTTGACTGTTGCTTTGCTGAGAACCAAACAACAGACGCATCCAGTCATTAGTTCAAACACTGATTTTCACTCTGAGGCTTTTTTAAATACCGTGTAAACACATGTCTTAGTTCATGACTGTTTATTTTTTTTAGAAACTGTCACTAAACCTCCTCACATATGGGAATGTTTGTTGTGGGTTTTCAAGCCTGCTCATCAGAGGCAGACTTGTTGTTGTACTGTTCTGTCAGATGTTGATGGTGCAACTAAACCAAAATACTTATTGATTGGCTGATTGTGTGTCACTTGTAGCACACTCCATTATCAAGGGATATGATAGACTGTTATGAGCCAGGGAGGGAGCATGCTTAGTTTTTGTTATAAGCTTTCATGGTAGTTTATATCCAACGAGGTGGAACTTTTAAACACTCTTTCAAACAGTTTTCTTATTGCTGCTGAGGAAGTGTTTCATCGTTTCATTACCAGGCCCAGCGCAGGGTGAGCTCCACATACTGGCTGCATAAAGTGTACACAGAAAAGAGCTGCTGTAGAGCCACTGCACACACACACTTACATTAACAAATTATTTGAACATTTTTCTTCACCACTAAAAAAATCTTTTGTTGTCGCAGCGACAAGAAAAATGGCTTTCACTCTGAATGTATGCCAGTAACATGCTTTTTATGAGGGTTCACCTTAAGGCAGAACTATTGTTTTGTACTCTTTAAAACATGGAATAAATATGCCGTCACATCTAAAAGCCAAGAATGTCCCTTCCTAACATCGGTGACAAACTGCATCATTATTTTGATTGTCTGCTTCCTCCGTAAAGGCCCCATGAATTAAAAACTTATGTGCTCTGAAAAACAGTGCGTTTTTAGTAGTGTCATCAACATGCGGTAGTAAAATTAGACCTAGAAATAGCATTATTCTAAATGCACTCAATCGATTTGTACTGTTCTCTTCCTATCTCATCATGGATTCCTTTTAAACCATTGCTCCCAGGGGAGGAGGTTGCCATGACAGCAAAGTTCGTTAGGGGTCAAACTCGCAGAAACCAGGAGGTCAGGGTGAAAATGGTTGGTCTTATTGGTTCCAAAGGAGACAGAGCAGCGGAGAGGTTCTTGGAAAGAGCAGGAAGAGAAAAAAAATAGTTGCCCTCCGACCCCAATGCATTCATTAGGGATGATCTTCGGACCATGGTATTGATCTCTGAATGTGTACGTGTTCGGCTGAAGATGAAAAGTGCTATTGATCAACAAGTTTATAGTTGCAAGGGAGATTTCCGAGCTCTGGCTCACTTGGAGTTATTAGAGAAGACACAGTAGTGAGACAGATCCAGAGCTGCAGGCCATCAACCAGAGACAGAAACCATCTGCTATAAAGTGATGGATTATAAGATCCATGGTCGTCACTCACATGCTGATGCCAGTATTTCTTGCTAGACTGATCTCTGACCATTACACTTAAGTAGTAACAAATTGAGAAGATGATGACAAAGAGGACAAGGAGGATTGGCTCGCTCTCTACAGTGTATGTGCGTATGTGTGTTTATGTTTCAGCACCATTTTAGATCCAGATCCAAGTTGGTAATTTTCCCAGACTTGTTAAGGTCCAAGTCTAACTAATGTCTTATCACATCTTTAATCTCAGTCAATTTACAGGCTCAGTAGCTGTAGTCATACAGAGGACAAACCACCATAAACTGTCTTTGGTCTACATGAGCTGCATGAATAGCTTTGGCTGGTTTTGATCCTCCAAGTTTCGGTTGGAGGATTCAAGAGCATTCTACCAGAAGATATTCCCTCCTTTGTGTTTTCATGATGGTATGGGGGTGCAGTGCGCTCCCTGTTCACTTACATTTATTGCAGCAAAGAGCTTTTTGCTACTGGCAACTCCCCCTTTTTGCACTTCCTGGTTTGGAGAAGTGTTGTCCCTTGCCTTAATTGACAAGGTTTGTTACGTAATATAGACTTACAGTACACATGCATTAGCATTTAATAAACATTAAAAAAAAATTCTGCCTTCTTTATCTGCAGCTGATGACATAATGCTAATGTGTGGTAACTGGGACACTCCAAACTCCAAACTTTGCAGAGCGTCTCAAACACTGCATATCTTAGTCGTTACTTGCTTCCATTTGCAAGAGTTGGTTCCCTTGTTTATGCAATTATCTGGCATAAAACATAGTTAGTCATAGTTTATATGTAGGTAAAAGCAAGATCTGATCAATGAACACACGTACTGTAGCTGGAGTGACTACAGCAGCTCTTAAACAGGCATTTAGAGGCAAAGTAAGTGACCTCAAATTCGGCCTTGAACCTCAGATGTTCAGTGGGTTTACCAGGAGTTTTGACCCCAAACAGAAACCTCATTTGCTTCTTGGAAACAGCTTTACAGCATTTATGGAAAATACATTAATAACAAGACATTTCTCATGTTTTTCCTGCGCTGCTTTTAAATGCAGACAAACACCCCACTTGAGCGTGTGGATTTTAATGTTCCTCCCTAAAGAAATGTTCAACATATCACAACTCTCTGGAAGTGATTAAAGTGAGATACCAGGGCTGTTTTGCATAATAACTTTGGTGATTTGTGCTGGCCTGTTTGTGTTTGTGTGTGTGGATGTGTTTGTGCAGATACACCATTACACCTCATTAGGCAGACATTGTACTGCAGCCATAAGACGGGCGCCACAACCGTCGTTACTCGACGAGTGATTGAGTGCGAGACAAGACGCTTTGCCTTCTCGCCCGGGACTGACGACGAGGCTGTTACAGAACATTTACATAAACATCACCTCCTTTTACATCTCATTAGCATAGAGAACACATCAACATAAAAGAAGGAGCAGAGGAGGAATGGATGGATGGATTAATGAATGAGGAGGCAGGGAGGAGAGAGCAGCAAGGAGATGCTACAGTTTGAGCGTCCTAAGAGAATGGAGATGGCCATATTAAATACCAGAGGAAACATTTACAGATGCATTGTTGACTTTTTCTTCTTTTCCTTTTACGCCTCTAACAACGTTTCTTTTGTGTCTTAAGGGGCCAATTTGTCCTGTTAGTTTTCATTCTTTTTCTTTTGCACTTAAGTTTATTCTCCCTCGTGCTACCTCTCCTTTGCCCTCAGTCTGCAGCTGCACAATCAGCTCTTTCCTAGAATCCGTTCATTTCACTGGGAGAGATTGGTTGATTTACTCAAGGTGACGTACATCCGCTGGGAGCTCTGAGGAAATAGAGAGTCCAAAACAGGGAGAGCAATCATATTGTTGTATCCTGTTATTTACCCATACATAAACCCGTACTGCGGAGGTACAAGCTGCTTCACAGAGTTTAAGATGCATAATTTGCAGATAGAAATCTAGGGGAGAAAAATGTTCTTACCACCTGTCCATTATGCTGTTGGTCTTTTGCATTCTGCCAAAAGTCCTGTTAAGGGATTGACTCAACAAGACCTATTCTACAAGCAGCAAATCCTTCAAGTCCTACACAATGGACTGCTGTTAGTACGTACTCACTCCTACTGACAGGAAACCCCCCCAAAATCTGGCCCGTCTGGCCTGAATTGACTGGCAGTAACTATTTGGCCCCGTCAAAGTCACTCAGTTCTTTACACCTGCTCATTTCTCCGCCATTCAACACACTGACTACAAGAACCAACGGCACAGTTACTGTCAGATATGACTGGGACCCTGACATGTGCTGTTGATACAAAATAATCCACATTATTCACTTTGCTTAGTTACAGTGTTTTGGCTTATTGGTGGTCATGTGTCTGTACACTCTTAATTTTCTGTCCAGTTACCCACTGAGCCTGCAGGCTAGCTTTGTGAGCTAATGTGGCTCTTTAGTGTCCATGTCTGTGTTGACAGGTTACAATAACTCACCATCTTAACATCAAGCAGCCTTCGCATAATTTTCATGAGACAACCAACTGATTTTCTTGGGCCACTTTGTGCTCTGTCCAGACACTGAACCAATCCTGGTTGTTTTGTCAGGTATACTCAAACCCCCACTTAATAGGAGACATTTAAAACTGAACATTAAGATGACAGGTTGCATGAACAGTACAAGTGCATTGCTTATAAAACAGTTCTGACCCATCAGCCAATGGACACGGAACCTTTTGGGGGTGTTTTGTGGTGTCTGGGAATCTGATGTTAGCAGTGGATCATTTATGTCCTGTGAGCTGCAGACTGGGGCCTTCAAGGATCTCGTCAGGTTGGCTCTGGTACATCCAATGGGTTTTTGTTAGGCTTGGGATCTGGGGAGTTTGGAGACCAGATCAACACCACGGGCTCTTGGTCATGTTCCTGGAGCTGTTCCTCAACAGTTTTGGTGGTGTGGCAGAGTGTATTGTCCTGCTGGAAGTGGCTGCTGCTTTTGGGGAATACAAGTGCCAGGAAGTGGTGTGCTTGGTCTACAGCAATGTTTTGGTGGGTAGTATGTGCAAAGTGACATCCACATGATTACTGGAACCCTAGGTGTCCCAGCAGAACGATAACTTGTAACAAGATGATAGGTGTTGGTAACTTCACTTGTATATAGCACTAATCTGTTCTGAAGAACACAAAACAAAACATCATAAGTTTGTAGTAAACTTTGAGTGTAAAGTCACTAATAGCTCTTACTAGACAATTTTACACTTTTAATGTGCATTTAACTTAACTCTGTGAACCTGATGAAAACCTTGTTGCTGTAAACAAGCAAAGTGAATGCAGCATAAAATCACTTTCATGCCCTCTTCTATTCCAGAGTCACGTAGTGTACAAGTTAGTCATAAATGTACAGGTACACAGTCTAAAAACTTCTCTGTGGCCTATATGGGAGAACAATCCTCTGGCTCTGTTATTAATCTATTCCATATTTCAGACTGTTCTGCCGTGGCAGCAGTTATTAAGGGATGATTTTCTACATTTCAGCTAAGCTATTCTTGAAGTTGCAGCTGATGCAACAGCCTGCTGGTGGGTTCGCTGATGTAATGGTGAGACAGGAGATGGGTGGTCGGTTAGTACATCTCTAGACTTCTGCTTACTATGTAAAACTCCAAACAGGTAATAAAAGAAGTATACTTTGTGCAGTAAAAGCAGTGGTAGTGTGGTGATTTAAAGTTCTGGACACTGAATATCAGGTGCAAGTTTGAAAAGTCGACCTTGGGAAGTCTTTCAGGTATCCCTTTGTTCTGCACTGTACATACAGTATAATACGTACTGTATCATGGCCCTCCCTCTATCTCACAGAGTTGCTGTTTAAAAAGTAGAAGAGCTGAATGGTCAGATTTGTCTATCTATATTAATTCTAATCTAATTAAGCCGGTGGTCTTAAACACAGCCAGGCATTTCTAATTGAATCTCTCCCTTACGCATCAAGCTACATAATGAATGTGGGGGCACATACACACAAAACGAGAACAGGCCTCAATGCCATGACTGAGCAGAATTAAGGCATTAATGGTAGGCTCTTTTACCCTTTACACCCGTATATAGCTGTCACCTTGCATAACAAATGAGGGGCTGATTTGAATAATTGGGTTTTATGTCAGAGCGGCAGCAGGAAATCTGCACCGGTAGTGGTTTCCATCTAAGATGCATTCTTTCATTCTGGATGCCTCCTGCCCTCATTTTCAGCATAATCGCACTAGAGCTTGATCAATATATTGGTTTTCTGATGCTGTCCTTTTGTCAAATATTACATACAATATTAGTTTGTTAGTTTCATCTGAGGCAGTGGATATTGTTAAAATAATGACTGTGCAAATGATTAACAGGGTCTTTGAGAAGTCATTCCCATGACAAAGTTCTATTGTTATTAGAAATTTTAGGCAGTTGTGTGGGAGTGTCATTCTTAGGGAGCACAGCGGGTGTCAGGAGACAAGTTTTAGAATTTTTGCAATAGAATTAGGGCATACAGTACAGTTGAGATGCTACATTTTCAGCAGTAATAGCCAACTTTGGTTGCCATCAGTTAGCCCTTACAGTATACTACTGAGGAGCCTAACTCTACTCATAGAAGTACAATGAAAAGGTGATCTTTAAGAGCCCTACAAGGTAAAATGAACAATACTGCTGTTTACAAAGAAATTTCCTCAGTCAAACACTCTTCCGTTTGGATTTTGTATACCGTAAAAAAAAGAAAAAAAGTTATTCAGTCTTTGTCTGAAGGTGAGAAATCCTGATCCAGGGTTTCAGAAATTACATGTTTACTTGTTGTTTTTGTAAAATACAGATAAAATATATACATAGAGGAATTTTAGGTGCCCTTCAAAGAGGTGTAAGTATGCACCAAAGGAAAATCACAAGTACTTAGAAATAAGAGTTTAGTTTTTTGACCAGTTTTGTTAACTAGTGGTTTATTGACACAAGTATACTCAACATTAATGTTTATTACATGGTCAGAAATAACAGGAAAATGCATTGATTCCTGTCAAATACAGTAACACAGTCTTATGGCTTTCACTGTATGCAGACTGATCATGCTTCCTAACGTGTGCAGACAACCCCAAAGACGTATTCAGAGCCAGGAAAGGCCCTACCAACATTTTATTCTTAATAATGATGTAAAGTTTTCGAAAGAAATTTGGACAAATAGAGCTGATGTTTTTGTAAAAATCTTTTTTGTCATGTCAACAGCATATTTTTCCATCTGGACTTTCTTCCACATTTTTTTTTTAGATATCACAGAGTATGTATTTTCAGGAAAATCAGATGACTCAAACGTGATTAAAATGCATGAGATGCTAACACTGTGCTACACTGTGCAAAATAGTGTTGAAGTTGTCAGGTCACGGACAAGCTAATGTAAATGAGACACAGGGACAATCTCAGACGTTTTTTTTTATAGCCCTTACAAACCGTGCAACTGCAGCTGATTAGCAGCTTGCTGGCTCGGACCAGTTCGTACGGGTTTCACTGTAACTGGTTTGTGATGTTTGGTGCACAGCCTTTAAATACATCCACAAAACAAAGCTATAATTGCTGTTATGTGAAAAATAATGTTATAAGTTGTTATTCTGACATATTTATAGATAAAGGTGATATATTTGAACAACACCGGAAGGAGATTTAGCTTTTTCAGTCATTTATTTAATAATGGGAATTGGTGGTTAGAGTATTCTTCTGTTGAAAAGTTAGCACACCTCTGGCCACAGAAGATTATATTGCCTTACTATCAGAAATATCTTCTAGTAGGTGTTTCTCATAATTGTTCTCTAGTCTTTGCTGAAGTTTTTGATCACCCTTCTGGGAGAAATTCCTTCAGTTTCAAGATGTTTGAGGTTTTTTTTTACTGCATTTTTCCCATCCCAGTTCCGTCTTCATTTCTTCCTTAGTGGATTGACTATGTTTGAAGGATCATTATCCTGTTAAAAGGTCCTCCTCTGGTTCAACTTCAGTTTTCAGACAGATGGCTTCACGTTATTTCTCTAATCTAATATGATGCAGAATTCATAACTGACTGTACTTTACAGCTGGTTTTAGGTTCTGCTGCTTTAGAATAATCAGTTAACCTCAGCGTGTTTTGGACTGTGGGAGGAAGCCCGAGTACCCGGTGAAAACCCACGCTGCACAGGGAGAACATGCAAACTCCACACAGAAAGATCCCAGACGTCCTAACCGGGACGAGAACCGGGGATCTTCTAGCTGTGAGGCAACGCTGCTAACCACCGAGCCACTGTGCAGCCCCTGTCCAGAACACGTTATTTTAAAAATCCTGCTCATTGCCTGAAAGTTCACTGGACAACTGTAGTTTTCTTTGAGTCTTCTTTCCTCATGGACAGCAAAGGCTCTGTCCTGGGACCCTGTAGGTTAAATTTGTACGATTTCTGTCTGACTGTAGACGCAGCACTTTTCCACCAACACCTGCAGAGTTACCTGCAGGTTCTGTGATGAAACTTGGTATACTTGAAGATTCTTTTTGGATTAAACTGGGCTGAACTTTGTGGGCCAGTCAGTCCTGGACAGACTTCATTTGTAGATGATTTAATTTTAGATAAATTGGAGATGTTTATAAATCCCTCATCAGACTTATAGATATCCACAGCTTGTTTTACCCTGAAGGCATTAGAGAGCTCTTTAGAGCAGTACATAATGATACTTGAACAGCAAAGAGAACAGCAGACTTTAAGAAGTTTAAATAAGATGTTTAATTTATGTGCAAACAAATTAATAATTCAGTATTGAATTAATAAATAAATATTGATCTTAAGGTACAAACAAGCCACTGGAATGCACAAAGTAATAATTAAAGAGAACACAATCCTCTTTTTTTCCACTGAGACTTCCCACTCTTTATACATTTTATATAACCCAGTCTTCTGAAACATAAAATAAAAATATTAGAAGTAACTGAAAAAGTGTTGGTCAGCCTGTGAAAGCTGTGGTATAAAGTCATGGAGGCCTTGGAGGAGCTTTTTTTAAGTCTGAGGATGGCAGCAGGGTTATCTTGGCTTGGACTTGAATCTTTAAATTTATTAGTGTGTGTTGCAAACTTGCTGATGCCGAGTTTGAAAGACAGGGATGCTTACCACGCACTGAAAGTTGAACAAAATGCACTGACTACTTGCATTAGAGAAAGCTGGACCTTTACCAATATGAGACCACACATCTCTACCTCTTTTTTAAAATCAGAGCCTTTCATACTAACGCTACAGTGCAGAACTTTCTGTAATGTACCTTTAATTTTTTTAAGCAGCAATAAATATCTAATAATAAGCCAAGGAAGTAATGTAGATGCACTGTGTATCCTATGCAACCTAAATTAGTCTCAGCAGGTATGTTGGCATTATGTCTCTTGCTAAGGAGATAGTGAGAAAGTGGGCAAGCAGGAATGAAAAGGAATATTCAGGGGGAGAGAGGTGAGGGTGCAAAGAAAGAAATGAGTGTGGAAAGGAGGAGTGGAGGGCAGCAGATAAGGCCTGAGAGGGAGAGGAGGCGACGAGAGGTGAAGTCAGAGGTTGAATGTGATTAGTAGAAAGCAGCGAGGAGAAGGGAGGCAGGGGAGGGAGGGATGAATGGGGAGACTGGTGCAGGGGGTGAGTCAGAAGGCAATGAAAGCGACTGGGAGCTAGCATGCTGCTTATTGCATGCCATGAAGAATAAAGTCAGCAACCAGTCTGCAGAATCTGTGCTCGCGCACGTGTGTGTGCGTGCAATGCAGAAAAAGCTATTAAGCAATACCAGCACAGACAGAGCTAACTGAATTACATCTCCAAAAAGACAAGATTACACTTGCTGCTAGACACACACACACACACACACACACACAGTGTTTAGAAATACAAATTGATCATGTGTGTGCACATGCGTGCTCTCAGACACAAACACACACTTCCACTCATATACACAGACTAGTGTCTGTATGACAGAAGGGGTCCAAGAACACAGACGGCCCGTGGGTGAGACACACTTACACACATGCTCACAGAACACAACACATACATCTAAATATACACATGTACGAAGCCCGTTTCTCAGAATTGTCACATCACTGTCTGTGGAGTGATGGAAAGCAAGCAAAGGCGAGCGTGTGTGTGTGTGTGTGTGTGTGTGTGTGTGTGTGTGTGTGTGTGTGTGTGTGTGTGTGTAAGTGTTTGTCACAGCTTTTAGCAGCATGTGTGTGTTAGACAGCTCCTGTACGTGTTGATTGGGGAATATGAGCATGTATGTGTGCATCTGCATTTTTCTTTCCATCCCTGCAGCATCTTTATCCACCTCCTGCCCTCTCTCTCATGCTGTCTGTCTCGTTCTCCCTTCACCCCGTCTCTCAGTCAAACAGAGGTGTCGGCCACACTTCAACTTTGAAAACATATTTGTTTTTATGATTTAGCGACTGTTTTTGGTCCTTTCTGCTCTTTAGCCACTTTCTAAAATGAACAAAATGGCTTTGGGAAAAAAGGTGAACTACAAGGATTCTGCTCCCATGAGGTGAAGTTAGCGGCTGTTGGGAGGCCACAGCTAATAATTTAGCATATAAATCTATCGGTCCACGCTTGCATTATGTGATATCCACAAGTAAAACCAGCTCCAGTGTATAACAAAACCGAGTTCCCTTCCTGTGCACTAAAAAGTTAAATGAACCAAAAATGTCTTCTTATGCTATCACTGTACTACTGTCAAGCTTAAGTGTGAGATATTTCATTTGTAAGTAAAAACTAACAAGTTATAGACTACATTAAAATATAGGCTCCAAAGTACAGCATTGATGTAACAACAACGCACAAACAAGGTTATAAAAGAACCTGTGGAGACCAGGCCTTCCTCAGTGTTAGCCCGGGTTGTGTCGAAACATGAAAACTAATTTCTAAGTGATTCTGGTTTGGCAAAAGGATCATCTGTTGAAGTCGGTGTTTCAGTGATGCTCAGATGACACGCGAAAGACAGTGTATTAAAACTGGGGACGTCAAGATCAAGTGTTTTTGTCTCAGTCCAGCTCAAATCTTGTAATATTTAGTATCTGTCAGTACCCGTCCCAAACCCAATGAGAGTCCATTTTCTTAGATTCTTAGTCAGATGAAACCAAAATAAATGTGTTTAAATCAGATGGGATCAACCATATTAGGCATGGACCTGATCAGTACTACCACAGTGACTATAGTGGGAGTAGAGGAAGTGGGAGTGTGATGATATGAGGCAGCATGAGTGCTTAAAGTGTTGGCTAGATGACATTTATCGATGAATGTAAGTCTGAAAGCCCAAATACTGCATGCAGCCACAATCGCCGGTGTCAAAAGGTTTGGCAGGGGAGGAATTTCCCAACATGACAATGATCCCAAACACACTGTAGCAGTCAAACAAGAGTTTTTAAAGAAGAAAAAAGTAAAATCTTTGGCCTTGAATCCAATGGAACACCTCTGGGGTGTTTTAAAGTGGAAAACAGAACAACAAAACCCCTCCAGCAAAGAGCAGATGGTCTCTGCATAGATTTCTTCAAGACTCGTATCGTCCATGCCCAGGAGGATTGAATCTTTCAGCAAAAAATTGGGACAACGGCAGCATACTAAGTATTACAAAATAAAAAGTGTGTACTAAAGAGTGTGTTTTGTTGTGTTGTACTCACATCCCCAATAGCCAATAATACATGACTCTACAGGCCTTCAAAATGTTCACCAACTTCTCAGGAATTGGTTTTCATCATACTTGTTGCCTGTTACCACAAAATTTCCCGACAAATAGCAGTAGTTATATAATGGCTAGAAGCACCTGGTACCAAAACAAATAGATCTGCACACCAGAAGCTACATCAAGACCAATAGTTGGACTAGTTGATATACAATCACACCTTCTGCTTTCCTAGTAGAACAGCTGATATCTTCTACAAGGTTTGTGAATTTTTGTGTTCACAGTTTTTTAAAATCTTGTGTCATAGTGCAAATCATTGTAGCGCAGATACAGAAGGGCTATAAAGATACAAAGGAAGCAAAAGTTGACCCTCCTATTGGCTTTTGAACCTAATTGATGGAGGATAAATGCAGTGTGGACTCTTCTTTATTTCTACCTTATTGGCAAACTCCAGCAATAGATGAAAGCAGCTTTTAAAGGAAGTGTCAAGGATATCATAAATGGAACAACTACGTTTCCGTTCTTGCTCTACTAAAAGAAAACACACATCAGGGCTTAAAATAAAAAAGTGTGAAGGAGTGTTCTTGGTTACACTGAGAGACCAAAGTATTTGGAGTGTTACAACAACATTTGTTCTACTTGCTGCAGATTAACAGGGAAGCAGAGAGACAGAAACAAGAGTGCATGAGTGGCGTCAGTGTGAGGGACACCCTGCTGCTCCCGAGTGCCATTTCCTCACAGAGGAGAAAAGGGAAATGAGGACGGGCCTGGAAGAAGGAGGGGAGGTGGGGGGAGTGTGGTGCGAACGAGAGGCGTTGTGAATGATGGTGTGTGCGTGTACATCCTAATGAGTCACCATCAAACCCATGTTTGGTTCCAGCAATTAGTCATAATTAGGAACTGTGTATGCATGTCTCGCACCAAGTGCTGTACACTATATTAGCTGTGAATCTGAGTTTGCCGTTGCTTCTAGGTGAGTATAGCAGACCTGATCGTCTTATCCTGTGTTGTGTGTGTGTGTTTTGCTTTGTAGTGCCTCCATTTGCTGTGACTCCCGTGCTGTGCATTTAATATACATTGATCAGTGTAATTGGTTTTGTCCTCAGCCTATTGCTCCACTGAGTTATAGGTTAATATATTCTTAACACAAGGTAATGACACAATCAGTCAGTTTCTGTTGTAACATAGTGTTTTCCCATAACCTCTGCTGGCAAACCGGTCTCCCAATAATTACACTGCTATACAGCTAAACTGCATTCTCATTTATGTTTGAAAGAAAGGCATTTTCTAACCGAAAGGTAAGACTGGGACAAGGAAAGCCACAAAATCCATGGAAGGAGGTAGGAGGAGAGGATGGAGGAAGGACCCAGCTACAGGACTGAGAAGACGAGGGGGGACATTATTCTTAGGTTTCAGATTTGTTCTCAGCAGGTGATTGGTTTAGTTTAGGCATCAAAACCACATGGTTGGATTTAGTAAAAATATTACTTTCACAATGATAACTACTCATTAGAACCTTGGTTTAGTTTAGTCACTAAAACTACTTGGTTAGGTTTAGGGTTTAGGTTCCACTATGATCCTTTTACAACACGTGTGAAGCTTCTCCTTCATTTCCTGGGTTAACAGGGAGACGAGTCCTGCTCCATCCAGTATATGAGTGGCTAGCAGAAAAGCAGTGACAGTAAAGCAAAACAAATAAATGGAAAACGTAATGATTTTAAACACACTAGTGATATGCTACAAACAAGTGCAATCCAGCAGAAAGCACATTTCCCTCAAACTGTAAATGAGATTGCAGTTTTGTTGTGCAGGAATGTGAGTTTTGGGGGACAGAGCAGCTGCTACAGTCTCTAGCTGTCGAGTAACAGACAGGTTTTTCTCTGAGTTCATGTAACATTTCCAGCATTTGACTTCTACATCGTTGCAAGCTGAGTTTCCATCACAGCTTTAGCTTATAAATTGTAAATTGTTGTTAATGCAAGGGAATTTAGTATTTGTGCAATGGAAATACACTTCCTTTATAAATATTCAAGTAGTTTTCAAACATTTAAAGGGCCGGTTCGCAGAAATCACACATTTTCATTTACCTGAATGATGTGGAGCCTTGTTTTGGTTTATTTGTTCAGATTTAGAAAGAAAATTTAAAAAAATAAAATGTAATTTTAAAGCCTTACTGGTTTGAGGAGGTTTATTTTACAATTGCTTTACTGTCCTAGAAAGAAGCTGATATGCAGCCTTAATTTCTAGGAAGGTTAGCGATTGAAAAAATCAGCCTTACTGGTTTGAGGAGGTTTATTTTACAATTGCTTTACTGTCCTAGAAAGAAGCTGATATGCAGCCTTAATTTCTAGGAAGGTTAGCGATTGAAAAAATCAAAAAATGATACTCAGTAACAATTCAACGTATAAGGAGAGTCTGTTTAAAATATGATAATAGCTGTTCATTTTCGTTTACGTTTCTTTACAAAATAATTTGGAATCGTTTGTATAATAAATTAAAAATGTCTCTTTAAATACCTTCCTCTGAAAATTCAATTGGTTAACAAGGTTGAATTAAAATAGCAGTCTCAGAGCGATGTCTATATATTTTTAACATAATTGGTAACAAACATGTTTTTTGTTTTGTTTTTTCTAATGAGAAACCTTTTGGAAAATTTTAGGGAATTACTCATTTTTAATTTTTCGCAAATCAATCCTATGATTTCTGTGCTGTCAGCCTCAGTAGGTGGTGTCTATAAATGTTCATGTCAGTTAAACCATCCACCGTTTGTTAGATATGACACATTGTTAAAATGTTTACCCGCTTACTTCCAGGGCTTTATATAGGATTAGGTGCATCATTGGGCAGACGGCATGTTTCCTGCTGCTCAGTATTTCAAAAGCTGCTGGATGGAAACACAGCTGTTGTTACTGGATAATGCAGAATAAACACCGTTTGCATTTCCCAAACGTTAGTGCCAATCCCTGAGTAGCGTGGTTCTTGCAGTCCTAACATGTTGTCCTCCTGCCACCCCTCTAGTCTGCACGGTTCGCTGTCAGAAGTTCCTGATCTCGCGGGTCGGGGAGGACTGGATCTTCCTCATCCTGCTGGGACTCCTCATGGCCCTGGTCAGCTGGGTGGTGGACTTCTGCATCGCCATCTGCCTACAAGGTGAGGGATGGAGGGACTGGGTTCTGTACCTGCTGGTTGAGCAATAGAAAGTGCACACATACAATAGTAATAAGAGGCGAAGATGTGATCCTTTGAAAAAATGAAGGAGGTGTACATGGTAGGAAGTGGAGGGGAAATAAGATGTACAGATCAGAGGAACTAAATGGTTGGTCTGGTTTATACTGGGGTGGGGTGGAATTGGAGTGGTGACAAGACAAGGAGACTGAAGTAGAATGGATGCCAACAAGCTGAATTCAGACAAAAGATATGAAGTAGACATATCCAGTTTTTACTTTTACACAGATCCAGAAACATACACCATTCAGCTTGTTTAAAAGAGTCTGTTAAATCACACAAAATGAAATGAAAGGTTGTGGATGAGCGACGTGCACAAACTTACAAAGCTCTCCTCAGGCAGTCTGATCAAGGAAAATGTATTATTTACAAAAGGATCAATGCAGAAGTCAATGGAAAAGAGGTGTTTTTAAAATTTAGTCACAACTGTGACTGGAGGGAACCAAAGAGAGCAGAAAGGAAAAAAGCCAATGTGGTCATGCAAATGTTTATACTAAGCACGTGGCTCTGCTGCACTTTATTGAACACCGATTTAAAATCTACATGAAAAATGTGTTTGTGAAGGATTAGAAAGTACAGCTAGAGCTTGAGACATGAAAAAGCTCTTAATGGAGTCTTAGGACCAACAATAAAACCAACAGAAAAACTCAAACTTCAACACGTTATCTTACAAAAAGGAGAATTACACTGGTGGATCTAAGGGGACTAAAAGATCTCTTGACTTTGGACCAACACTTTTAGTTGTTAGGGATTTATTTATTGAAACGTCTAACATAAAAGAATTATCATATATATTTACTGTTATTCATTGTTGTTGCTCTCTGTGTGTTGTGAGAATGGTTCTTAAAGTCAGAGAAACTGTCTCATTTATGAAGGGGCACAAACTGATTTGAGAACTGTTTGGACTCAGCGTGTTAGAATCTGTGTCAGCCAGGAGCATCTGGCTGCAGAATGAAGTCCCCTGTTGAATGTTCAGCCCCACAGACCATGATTTGACTGGTTTACCAAACACATTCGAGCGGGGTTGAAGACCATTCTGCTTAGGTGCTAGCTCGGACCATTGAGTGTCGCAGTGATGGTTGGTGTGTGGCAAAGCTAAATGAATTTAAACTAACAAAAGTACTCAGAATAATGTCCCCTGTCTGTGTTTTATAATTGTAGTTTTTTTATAATATTGCTGCATTATTGTGGATTTTGCCTTTTACTGCTGTAGATATTCTACTCATTTTAACTGCCTAATATACTCCTGGGTAGTTCGATCTACAGCAGTGTGTCCTATTTAACACAAGAGGTCGGACTTCTTGTCCTTCAGTTTATCAAAAACATCTAAAATTTAGATACATTAGATACATACAGACCAGAACCTCCAAATGTGTAGTACAGCTCTGAGTAAATTTACTGTAGTTTCTTTCCACTGCTGTTGATAGTCATGTAAGGGTCTACACTGATGCCACACTCCCCTTTGAATGAAAACACAGTGCTAACAATGACTAAGACTCCATGGAAGATGAGCATCGACATTATGAACTAAGTGCCAGTGGGTCCTTTTCATTTAATGAATCTGCACTGTTTAATTCCAACTCCTAGTCCAAATCAATGAAACCGACATTCAGCTCCATCTATATTTTACACTTTCAGCTAATGAAATGCGTGTGATTAAACATTGAACTCTGCCCTGTTCTGCAGGCTGCAACCAGGGATAATTGGTCCGAGCATGTAAACAAACTCTGTAAACCTCCTGTTGTGAGTCTTTTGTCCTAAATTGTACCCAGTGACTGGATCCACTTAGAATTGTAAGCAGATTCATTCATTTTAGAGCGACTGAATGGCTATAGAAACCGTAAAAATTCAGTTCTCACAGTAAGTTTACTTACTTCAATAATGGAATTATAAAATATATAGGTATATATGCTCTTGTCTATGTTTATATTCTTTTCTAAGTGTAAATGTTCACCTACCCCAGTCTCTGGTAGTGTTTGGTTTTAGTAACTAATCTCAGTTCACACCATGAAATCAGTTTGACCTTAATACATTTGTAAATTACTATAATCTTCTGAATTTCCCTGTTTAAAAAGATATTATCATTAGTGGTGGCTACAGTAATTCTAACATTAGTGTTAGTTTCTTGTGTTTTGTTGAAATGTAACACTACAGCAGTGAAGCAGCCTCAAGAGTTAACTATAAGAACATGCAGCAGCCACATGTTGAGAAGGTCAGCCTCTTCTTACTTACCCTCACACATCAAAAGTGTTCTCTCTACCTGCTTCTACAGAGGCACATTTCCTTCTTCAATAAAGCCATGAAATGCAATAGTGCACAGTGAATAAGTAAATAGTTCTTATGTCATGCACATCCTCTTAGACTTTGTCTCTCAATGACGGACTCCTCTGTAGATCAGTTCTCTGGCAGTTTAATCGAAGTCTAGCCCCTCAACAAAACTGATGGTGTGGCGCCCACACTTGCAACTTAGGTTTTATACGAATCTGTCACAACGTGGTGGAAACAGTTTTTAATTATAATGTGAAGAGATTTAAGAGCAGAGCTGCAGAGTGAGATTAGTTTAACCGGAGAGAATTATGAGCCTTTTTTATTGGGATGAATTCAGGAGCAGTTAAAGTCTGTTTACTGAGCTTTATCAAGACATCTGCATAACACTGCACTTCATATCTCTGATTCATTTGGCCCAACAGGAGTCTGTAAATAGAGGAAGTTTTTACTAAGGATTGAGCCCTGGGGCCAACCATCAGAAGATAACAATGTGTTGCTGGTGGTCAGTGAAAGGTTCTTAAAGGGCTAGAAACAGGGAGGGAGTGGAGAGTGGAAGTGGAAATAAGTGGGAGAAGTTAGAGGAAAAAGTGAGCAATACATAACGAAAGAGAGGAAAGGAAGGCGTAACGAAGGATTCAGGGTGGATTAAAGGATGGCAGGAGGTGTGGATGGAAGGTCTCTGATGGCATCAATCAGCTGACTGCAAGGTGGATGAAGGAAGCTCAGGGATCAGGGATTTATCAGTCAGACAACTTTACATTCCAGGAAGAAGAAGGTAGACATCTTTAAATGATTGAAGGAAGTTGTGAGAGCTGATCTGCAACCTTACGGGACGGACTCTTAATTCAAACGAACCGTGTGTGTGTGTGTGTGTGTGTGTGTGTTGTGCTGCACTGTCAAGGAGAAACTAACTCAGTCTTGTCAGTTTCAGTTATGGTGTTCAGTTTGGCTTTTTAATTGGATGCAATTCATGACTACTCACCTGTCCTGGAAAGATGCATTCAATTCCACATTTTTCCTGTCTTGAAATTGTTAACGTGACAGCTCTGCTTGCCGTAAATTTAGTGATGTGTGTGTAATACAGTTTGTCCTCAAGAGATCTTAACTGTATCTGTATAAAGATGCTGTCTGCTGTGTGTGTGAAGTGTATCTATCTGCTCTTGACATGCAAACAGAGCCCTTTCCTGCTGTGCATCTGTCCTGCTGCCTTGATTCATTGGTTGGTTTACACGTCTGTTCTGGCTTTGCGTGTTTGTGTCCACAGCACAGAAGTGGATGTACGGCGGTCTGGACAGTAATGTGTTCCTGCAGTATCTGGCCTGGGTCACCTACCCAGTAGTCCTCATCACCTTCTCTGCCGGCTTCACTCAGATCCTCGCCCCGCAGGCTGTTGGTACGACACACACACACACACACACAAAACATACATGGACAGTACATAAACACCAAAGAAGCTAATTGGCATGGTGTTAAAGGCACACTGTATTATACATAATCAATTGGATCTGAACTGATGACTCAATAAGCTGATTAGAAAGTTGTTCAACGACAATTTCTGATCAATCTAAAAGTTATTTAACAAACAATCAAATATCCACTGGTTGAAGTTTCCCAAAGGTGAGGCTGTTTTTCCCTGTTTTGCACACTGAATTGAACATCTTTGAGTTTTGGGTTCAGACCTGGTGATTAAGTTGGAACATTAACTTTATATCTCTGTCCTACTGTACACATAGAGTGTGTGAACAAGAGCCTGGATAGCACAACTCTCGAGATTATTTTTGTAGCTATTTAAGTCAGTGGTAGGCAAATAGCAGCTTGTGGGCTAAATTTGGCCCTCCGTTAAAAATATTTGGCCCTCCGACAACTTAAGTTTTCCCTTCTATAATTAAGGATGTCCCGTCATTATACATGTAATTTGGTAGCTGATACCAGTACTACTGAGAGGACATTACATATTGACAGACTGAGCAGTAATGAGGGAGGCTGACTAAAATTCTGAGCAGCATCCAGCTGCAGTATGTTATGTGTCAAGCATTACTACAGCAGATGCATCTGTCACAAATTGAAAAAAAATAATAGATCATTAATATTAATATTAATATTATGAATAATAATGAATTCAGCCATTGACTCACTACTGATTTATGCATTAATGTGACATCCCCATTGCATCCAGGCTTCCACGTTGTTTTTTCACAACTCTATCATGTGTAACAATATTAATACATATGTTGCAGCTGTGTATCACCAATACCTGAAAGTGTACAGTTGGATCCAATGAATTCAAATATTCTCAGTTGCACAAGTAGTTTTCTCTCTTTCTCGAGATAAAAAATATATTCCTAACTTTTACTACTGATCATAAGTGAATCTCTCTGTGATTGTTGTGCGTGAGCTAGCTACTTTAGCTGACCTTAACAGGAGCTACAGATTTTCGTCTTTTGAAAAATTAGCTTCATTAACCTATTGTAGACAGATGCACTCACACATTTGAAATGATTTGTTCACAAAATGTCATCCACAGCCACCAATGTCCTTGCCAATTCAAAAATCAAATCTGTTTGTTCTGAATATTTTTACACGTCAAAGCATTTGAATTCATTTGATCAGAGTGTTTTTACACCTTCACACATTTGAATGTATTCAGACAAAATGTTTTCACACTTTCAGTCATGGGGATACACAGCCACAACACTTATGACCCTGATTTGTTTCCATAAAGGCTTGTGTAAATGCCAGCAAAGTAACGAATATCCAACAATCACCATATAGTCTAACAGAAATCAAGCTTTGAGATATTTAACAAGGTAAGAAGATATTTTACTGACTATTTATTTAGTTTTATTGACTGTGGATAATCTGTCTGTCAATTACATCTTGAATTTTCTGATGCAGCATTGACCTTATTTTTATGTGAGTGGTCACTTTTTGCTGAATAGCATTAGCACCATACAATAGGAGGCAGTACTGGTCATACAGACACTGACATCTTCACACATTATGACATCCATTCAGTTTAAACAGCTAAAAATTGAGCTTAAATTAAACCCTGACAGTGGTTCCAACAGCTGCTGATTTTTAGCTTTCTGTCACCTCCCAGCTCACTAGTGCCAGCCGTACTGTTGTGGCCTCCTCCTACGGTAGCTGCCACAGACTAACACCACACTGACACACTGCTCTCAGCCCCTGAAGGCTCAGCTTTCTTCCCCACAGGCCCTACTCTGCGTCTGTATCAGGATGAGAGAAGGGAGAGAAAATCTCCACGAGTGATGTGCACATTTCAAAGCTGTAGTAGATTCTTAACTTCAGGTTCGGTCTGTCTGAATTCATTGCAGCGCTCCGCACAAGTACTTTCTGCTGCAGGTAGAGCAGAGACTCGGCTGTCAGTCCTCGTAACAGAGGCTAAAGAGATGGGTGAGCTCCTGAGAGTCTGAGGTGTCTTCTTCTAACATTGAGGCTCGCTCTTTTTTATTGGAATATAAATCACACGGTTTGACAAGTACAATCCACTGAAGTCTATTAAGATCTGAGAGTGCAAGGCCTGCCTATCTGAGTCAGTCAGGTGTTTCAAGCAACTGTGATGATAATATACCTAATGCAGTCATTTCTTATTGGTGGTTATTAAGAGGAAGGTAGACCAGTTTCAACCATTTGCCATTGTGAAATATGTTATGTGTACACTCACTCGTTTAAGATAGGTATGTTATGTATAGGGTATGTTGTGTGTTTTTCTGCTTTTCCTCTGCTGTTGTAACGAAGAAATTTCCCCGTTGTGGGATTAATAAAGTATAATCTAATCTAATCTAATCTAGGTGTGGCTTTTAAAAAGAATATCACAGAAAGCCGATGATGTCATGCATTTGCAGCACTGGAAGTTTTTAAATGTTAGTTTCCTTTTTTCAAGGTTTAACTTGGTTCTTACACATTTAGTTCTACGTATTTGCAGCTGAAACATATTGGATTTGGAACAATATTTTAAAGGTGAGATCTCCAAGTTGGCAGTCAGCTGTAAGCGCCCGCTTTTCTCCCCTTCAGGTTCAGGCATTCCAGAGATGAAGACCATCCTGCGAGGTGTGGTGCTGAAGGAATACCTCACCTTTAAAACGTTTGTGGCCAAAGTCATCGGCCTCACCTGCGCTCTGGGCAGCGGCATGCCTCTGGGCAAGGAGGTAACACACACACACACACACACACACACACACATCAGTGTATCACTGAAATGCCTTTGTGTACTTTATGCTTTTACATGTTGACAGCTTTGTCAATCAGTGAGTCCATCCTTACAGTACATGACTCACAGGACTGAAATGGAATGCAGGCTGCTCAAACTAGGGTGATAAACATAATGCAAAAATATTCATGTATGCTTTCATGAGTTTGTGTATGAGTGCAAGTAAGTGTGTGTGTGTGTGTGTGTGTGTGTCAGCTGATCTACCTTCTAAACACAGAGAACAGTAACTACACAAACAGTCCAGGTGAGAATAAGTGATTTATAGTCCGAAGGCTCTTAGCTTTAAAACCCTGATTTTATATTTTATAGGCGGTCGATGCTGCATTCTATAATCTAAAATGAAGGATCTACAGGCATGTCTTTCGTTCTTCCTTAGATTTCTTGTTTTTTTTAAGCTAATCAGCTAGCATAATAAATTAATCTTTAACTATAGAACTTGAGGTTTTTAATATATTGGTGCTTTTGTAGTCTGAAAAACGGTTGCAGCGTGTGCAAGTGGGCGCGCCTCTCCTGCTTTGGAGACGCTCATCTGGATTCTGCTGCTGTCTGATGCTGCAGTTATTTAATAAACTCACAGGAGAGATGCTCTGTGTGATGTTTTTTGGTTGAATATTGGTACTGTAATGAGGAAAAAAGCCTTCACTCTATGACTTCTCACAGTTCCGTTGCTTGTGCGTGTCCATCCATTAATGAAACAGCTGGCAGTTCAGACTGGTGCCATGTTAAAAGTGACATAAAAGTGCTAAGAGGTCGGACCTAAGAAGACATTGCGGGAGTGACCAGGGCGCTCATCCAGACATGAAGCCGATACGATCGATTGCAGCGGAAATGTATGCATGCCTGGTAGGAGCTTTTAATAGACTGCACTGAATAAAACCTTAGAAAAAGCCAGATACAGATACAAAAACTGCACTTTATATAACAAGATAGATGAGGGTATGAAAAAGGCATGCTGTGATGATAACTCAGGTTTGACCAGATGTGGAGTTACTGTGTTTAGTCTTTGTAGGGCAGCACTGGTTCACACAAACTGACCAATACAAGCATGTGTCATTATTACTGACTGTGAGAGGCATAATCCAGTTTTAGTTCTGCCTCTTTATGTTAGCAGTGCCAGCAAAACTCAAGTGCTGACCCACATTCAACAGTTACCCTGTTTTCTAGCACAGTTTCAGTAGTTCACAGCATGGAACCTTTGTTTGTGATAAAATACAGAACTCCGACTGGCACCAGGCTGCTGTCAGGTGCCAGCTTTCACTAGGTCCAAAACAAACCTTCAAAATACAGAGTAGCAGCTTCCATTCAAATCATTATCAGTCATCGGGAACCCATGTAGGTCAAAGCAAAGTGTGAGAACACAAGTGTAAATGAGATTCCTCCCAGCAGCTTAATCATGCCTCTAATCTTAGCATCTGCACTGTCTTACATGCTACATTACATGAACCCTCACCAGCTCATTCTCATTCCAGTCCCCCACATCCCTGCAGCATGAATTACAAATGATTCATAATGGCACACGATGAGGCCGATATGCTCGGGTTCAGGTGGAGAGCAGCAACTGTGAAATCTGGGGAAAAGGAAGAAATGCAGAAAAAGGAAGGGAAGTGCAGAGTTGGCTTGAGACCTTTTCTAATCCCAGCGGGAGGGAGGAGAAAGTTTTTCTGGTGATTTCGGGATCCCCCTGCCTCACTATGCAGATGTTGTTTATATCTTTTGGAGTAGATAGTGTGTGTGTAACGCAGTGTAGACGACTACCTCTTAGTGTTTTGCAGCAAAAACAATTCAGGTATTGTCGGTGCAGCATCCCCCTAAAGACCGCCTCGCCTGAAGACATACTGCAAAATACTGTTTCCCTTCTGGCTGCGTAGCGCTGCAGCAGCATCCACAGTTTGGATTCAGCACAGGCCTCTCACTTCCTTTAACTTGAGCATCACTTTTCTGATGCTCTCACTTTTAATCCTGTTGGTTCCACTTTGAACCTCAGCCTCTGAATTTTAATATTCTCTGCAGACTTTCTTGTTGTTGACGTGTTTTCAAAGCGTTTCCGTGTGCTCTCATACTGTATGTGAGTCACCACAAAGGAGGCGGCTAGAGTGCTTCTTAAACTGTGCTGATTGCACCTGTTTTATGTTTTTATTTTTCCTCCTGTCAGGGTCCATTTGTCCACATTGCCAGTTTGTGTGCTGCTCTTCTCAGCAAATTCATGTCCCTGTTTGGAGGAATCTATGAGGTAAGCCCTTCTTTCTCTCACATGTTAGATTTCACTCTGTCATTCGTTTTGCTAACAACATTTTAATTAAAACATGTTATTTTTCTTTTCATTATTTTAATAAATCAAACTATGTCAGGTGAATGTTTAAGCTAAAACCTCTCCGGATGTTGCTCTGCCACTGTCCTGCTGCGATCATCCAGATGTGCACACATCTTGATATTACTGTGACCTCAAAGCAATAATCTTAATGAGCAGCAAGTGGTGGGACGAGTGTTTTCACCCTGAGTTCTACCTCTCAGGCTGCCATACCTGAAGGTAATCTAGGTGTGTCAGTTGAGTATGATGTCTCCACTATGCCCTCAAAAAGCCTACAATGATATGTAACAGCAGTGTCCATGGCATGTACATGTACTTTTTCTACACCTCAAATAACTACTAACTACTGAGCATATAGGCAGTAGTGAGTGAGTGAATGAACAAAGAGGTCATTTGAGACACAATCAAAGCTATATTAGACTTAAAGCAGTACCCACACACATAACTCTGGGCTGAAAACAGCACTGACTACTTTGTTTTTTGGGTTACGTATTCATCAACAATTAATGTTTCCCTAAAAGAAGCTATTGTTGACCATCAGTAACAGATAAAACAATAAAGCTCAGTGCTCTTTGAAGCAGACAGGCAATTACAGTATCCGTCATTTATCTAGTAGATTTCTAGGAAGGAAGCTAAAATTGGGTTTGAAGCAGAGTGAGTCCTTTACCGAAATCATTTGTATTTTGTTAGTCTGCCATTAAGGAAAGCAAAATAATCAGTTTGTCATAATTTGTATGATTCACTACAAACACACACCACAGAAACCAAACCAAACATGTCTGTCACTACATCCACTGCTACAGTAATAACATGTTGGTGCCACATTAAAATAGTTGTCATATTTCGAAAACAAAAATCTTAAACTTGTATGTCAGTTGTATGATAGTGCTAGCAAGCGGCTAAAACTTAAAGGATCACTTCACACATTTTTTAGAGTATGTCTGTCGTAGGCACCCACACGAAGCTAAGACAAGTAAAGTTTTGTGTTCCTCCTGTTCTTGCAGGTCATTAAAAGTTCAGTGGAAGTGACACTGTGGGGGACAAGATCCACTGTCCTTGTTAGGTGGGAAAAAAAATGTGTTTGAAAGTTTATCTGAAGCTAATATGTGGTTTCAGCACTCTGGGAAGATGGAATTTGTAGTAAAAAGGCTTTAACTTTGAAAGATACCCACTTGATTTGACTAATCTGAAAGGATGACGCCTCGTGCTAAACTCAGACGAGCTTAATACGTACAAGAAAGAAGACTGAAAAACCTGTGTTCATGTGGGCATCGGATTATATATATATATATATATTTTAGAATGAGTTGAAGGATTGTGAAGCTACCCAGTTCACCTGTCAGGTCACCAATACATTTCTGGAAGGCAGTTTTTATAACTAGATATGCCAGTAACCTGTATTTTTTTATTAATAATCTGAAAACTGGGGCCAAAATGAGGAGTTTGGGTTAGAGCTGAGGTGGAAAAAGCAAACTGCACCATCCAATGAAGCTATTTAGGAGGGTTGGCTCATTAGATTGTCATTCTCTCACCCAGAGGATAACTCAAACAGGCTTTGCTCACCTTCCTGATGAGCGGCTGTCTTTGGTATGGGCTCTGAATGTGTCTAATATCAGTGCATCTTCCAGTAGTTTTGAGAACACCTGCATTTCTCACTGGAACCCTAAACAGTGTGGTGTGTTTTGTTCCTGTCATATTTTTACTCACTGCAGCCTCATTTTTCTCTGCAATATAAAGTCCTGAACCTCAATAGAAACAGCTCAACCATGGCTAGAAGGAGAGAGAACTCAAATGTCTCTCTTGTGCAGTATGATGAAGTTAGAACGCCATAAATCTTTTAAAAAGTTGAATATATGTGATTATTTACTTTTGTTAAACTGAAAAAAATCTGGAATCAACATGTACAGCATTCCTCCAGGTGCCCACAGCTGCTACCAGTCCAGCCTCTACATACTAAAGATATTTAACTGCTTACATTTTTAATTTGTCTTCATACACTGTATTACCAAAAGTATTTGCTCACCTGCCTTGACTCACATATGAACTTAAGTGCCATCCCATTCCTAACCCATAGGGTTCAATATGGAGTTGGTCCACCTTTTGCAGCTATTACAGCTTCAACTCTTCTGGGAAGGCTGTCCACAAGGTTGAGGAGTGTGTTCATGGGAATATTTGACCATTCTTCCAGAAGTGCATTGGTGAGGTCACACACTGATGTTCGTCGAGAAGGCCTGGCTCTCAGTCTCCGCTCTAATTCATCCCAAAGGTGTTCTATCGGGTTCAGGTCAGGATTCTGTGCAGGCCAGTCAAGTTCATCCACACCAGACTCTGTCATCCATGTCTGTATGGACCTTGCTTTGTGCACTGGTGCACAGTCATGTTGGAAGAGGAAGGGGCCCGCTCCAAACTGTTCCCACAAGGTCGGGAGCATAGAATTGTCTAAATGTTTTGGTATCCTGAAGCATTCAAAGTTCCTTTCACTGGAACTAAGGGGCCAAGCCCGACTCCTGAAAAACAAGCCCACACCATAATTCGTCCTCCACCAAATTTCACACTTGGCACAATGCAGTCCGAAATGTACCGTTCTCCTGGCAACCTCCAAACCCAGACTGGTCCATCAGATTGCCAGATGGAAAAGCGTGATTCATCACTCCAGAGAACGCGTCTCCACTGCTCTATAGTCCAGTGGCGGCGTGCTTTACACCACTGCATCCGGCGCTTCACATTGCACTTGGTGATGTACAGCTTGGATGCAGCTGCTCTGCCATGGAAACCCATTCCATGAAGCTCTCTGCGTACTGTACTTGGGCTAATCTGAAGGCCACATGAAGTTTGGAGCTCTGCAGCAATTGACTGTGCAGGAAGTGGGCGACCTCTTTGCACTATGCGCCTCAGCATCCGCTGACCCCTCTCCATCAGTTTACGTGGCCTACCACTTGGTGGCCGAGTTGCTGTTGTTCCCAAACTCTTCCATTTTCTTATAATAAAGCTGACAGTTGACTGTGGAATATTTAGGAGCGAGGAAATTTCACAACTGGATTTGTTGTACAGGTGGCATCCTATGACAGTTCCACGCTGGAATTCACTGAGCTCCTGAGAGCGACCCATTCTTTTACAAATGTTTGTCAAACAGTCTGCATGCCGAGGTGCTTGATTTTATAAACCTGTGGCCAGGCCAAGTGATTAGGACACCTGATTCTGATCATTTGGATGGGTGAGCAAATACTTTTGGTAATATAGTGTACTTGTCCTGTGTAAACACAGCCTGCAGTTCATCTGACTGTTGATTGCCACTGAGTCATTAATGGCTTCTCAGTTTTTCTGACAAGTACAGATTTTTTTTGTTTTTTACTGGATCTGGTGCAAATGGATTATTTTTTTGATTTTTTTTTAAACGGGACATGTTCAATATAGAGGTTTTGATGAAGTATTATGATTTCAAGCTTGAATTTGGGTAAATTTCCCGATGAAACTGGACGTCACATATGATTAGTTGAAGGACTGAAGATTCTTTCAGTTTCATCAAGACTTGATTGCAAAAGAAACTTCATAATATCCTGAGGCAGTGTTCAAGGAGTGATCAGGTAGAGGAAAGTTGGAGGAAATACAGTAAAACAAAAGCCAAGACAGGTGCTTTAAAGGCCAAGAAGAATGGGGTGGAAACAGGGAAGCTGACTTTACAAGTTGTTCAAGTGAGGTGACACACTGGCAGCAAAAGACCTGATAGATAATGACAGAGAGAATGTGTAGAGAAGACGAATAGGAGGAATGCATGACAGTGAAGATACAGGAAGTCCTTTACAACAGAGATGTTTTTGCGACAGCTGAAGGCTGCAGCCTGGCGCTTTTTTGTGACTTTTCATACATCTGTCTGACAAAAGGCTTTTTAGTCAGCCTCTTTCTGCTTGTGTTATTTGTAGAATTATGCTGTCTACAACAGCTTCACAATAACTGATTTTCCTCTTTCTTCATTAGGAACTGATGTCTTTCATTGCATGTTCATAAATGTTTAATCACTCTTGTATCTGTCAACAAATTACATATTTTTCATGCTCAAAACTAACTTCTCTTATAGAGACAAGCAGCAAGGTGAGAAAAAAAATCAGTAGGGGAGAAAAGTGATGTAAAAGATGCTTTTGAGCAGAGGGAAAAGGACAGCAAAATCATCTTCTTCATCAGGTCCCTCTTTTTTCTCCTCGGTTCGTTGGTAGAGGATTCTGGAAGGAAGCAGAGAAAGACTTTGTGATGAGATGTGAGCACCTCTCCTGGGGGGATGAAATGATGGGAAGATGGGTTTGAAGACACTCCAGAGGGCAGTGGGACTGAGAGAAGGGTCTATATAGAGCCACCAAGTTTATAATCTACATCCACAATATTTCCTTAAACAAAAGCTGAGCCTAAGCCTAACCCTACAGATATCTTGATGTAGAAGGGATTAAAGTATCAGAAACTGAGAGATACCAATATGCTCTGTAATAGTGCCACCTTACTTGCATAGTCTAAATTGCTACGGCTCTTTTTAGAGTAGATGGGACAGTCTGTGGTTCCAGTTCAACCCAAGAGGTGTTGGATCACAGCCCTGCTTCCCCGAAATTACATTCCTATACAACCAACCTGCGTCTTCGTTACATAATATTGCTGATAAAGCAGCGTGTGTTCTAGGGCGGGGCTACCGTGTGATTGACGGGTCATTTCCATGTGTTTGAGCTCTCCGTGAGATCCACCACTCGTTATGTCTGGTATCAAAAGATAGTGATGAAATAATTCCGAACTGGAGGCTTCTAGTCCACAAACTGATGTGCAAAGTCAGTCGCTGCTTTAATCTTTTATATCCAGGTTATGTTCAGCATGTTCTTTCCCTTCATCTCTACCGACTTCCCTCTCATCCCTCTCTTAATGTGTCAGTTAAATTTTCCATCTGCCTATCTTCTTCTCTATCAGTCACTCTATTCTATAGCCATCATCCTCATTACATGGTCTCTCTGTAACCTGCTATTACTCTGTCCTGCTCTCCCTCCCTTTTGAGTATTTTGCTGCATTTTATGGCATATTAATGCTGAGTGTGTGTGTGAGTGTGTGAAGTGTCCCTCTGCAGCAGTATCTTGTCCTCTCCAGAGTTTGAAGTACAGTATGCTAATGTAGCCTGGGGGTTGTAAAAACCAGCTCTTGGTTTCAGAGTGCTGTTCTTTTTTAACAAACAGGGATGAGTGGTATCCCACATGCACGTGGAGAATGGCATCGTTTGAAGAGGCTTGACCTTCTCGCAGATATAATTGCAAATATTGTTTTTTTTTTGCCAGATCTGTGAATGTCAGCTGATTGAGTGTAAATGTGAAGGCTACAACATTGGAGAGTTTGTTGTAGCTGTTAGTTGAACTGCTGAAATGTATACTGGTGCGCACACAGTTAGTTATTACAGTAAGAAAAAAGTGTTCTCCATCATTTGTTCCTTGTGAGCTTAACTTTGTGTCTTACTCCTATGCTACTGAAAGGAGCCTGGTGGTATTGGGATTAAGGTAATTCAATTACACATTCCCAGCATGCTCCCCAGTCATCGTCCCTCTCTTGAAATCTTGTGAAACTGATTCACAGCATTCTGTGTATTACTTATTTCAGTATCAGTCTCCCCAGAAACACATTTTAACCCTTTAAAAAAAGCGCGTCCCATTTGTTTCCCCTGAAAATAATCTGTCGGTTTGGTTTTGGTTTGTATGTTCAGCAAAGAATAAAGAGGACAGGAAAAGAACAAACACAACAAAGCTGATATAGATATGCTGTCCTTCTTATCAGCTTGTTCTGACTCCTCATCAAAGCCACTGTGTACGATGCTTTCACTGCATAGTCTTCATTTAGGTTCAGTGTAGAGTCGCTTCATAAAATATACACCCCCCCACGCTTTTTCTACATCTGTACTGTTTTAGATGTAATTTTAAGTGGACAGAAATGGATTTTTTGCCATCAATTTCCACCCGACAGCCTATAGTAATGATGTAAAAACATGTTTTTGTACATTTTTGTACATTTCTCAATAATCTGAGTCTTAGATCTCTTATGTGCAAAGGTATTCAGATCCTTTGCTGTGGCACTTTGTGTCTGGCATCATCAGAGTCCATCTGTGGCCCCAGGTATTTCCTGGAGGCCCAACTATTCACGTTTCTAGGAAACATGGCTGAATGTCAGACAGACAGAAGAGTGTCAGTTTAACTTCTCTTCTAATACACTAATACTTTATCCAACAAATATCTTGGAAGTACATTTCAACTATGGCGAAGTAGAAACTATTCGATCCTGCTGCCAATTTAAAAGAATCTTTCAAGATGAACATGTTTTGCAGTGAAGTGTGTTAGAGAGATGTGTGGGTGTGTAAGCAGTAGTGCTGCATGTAAGACCAGGATAAGCCATAGAGCGTACACACACACACACACACACACACTAACTTCTCTTTACCACTGTCATGCTGCTTGAAGGACATCGGTCTCATAGGAATGAAGGTAAGTATAACCAGACGGGCCTCTTTCCCATGATGCACCTTGATCCCTGCGGTCATGTAGCTCAGACTTACTTGTTCCTCTTCCATCTGGTTCACTGTGTTCTACACTGCAACTCCTCTTCTGACAGGGGGTTCACTGTGATTCCTCTAAAGATGGAGAACATGACGAGTCTTTTTTTAATGTTTTGTATGTGCACTGTGAATTTTTTAATTATTTTTAACAGGTAATACTTTACAGCCTCCATTTTAGCATGTTTAGTCTGCATTTAAGCATGCTATAACAGGTTTTTAATAGACTATAAAGTAGTTGTAAGCAGATTTAAATGTTTAGTAATGTATTTGTGAAACACTAGAACCTCTTCCATCGATGCCCACAAGTGGCAGCGGCCGCAGTAATTTAAAATATGGCTTTAAAGTTAGAATAGTGTAAATAATAAGCTCTGAAAATATCCTTATATCAGCTTACAACTACATTATAATAGTTTATAAATCCTTGAATAATTATTTATATATTGCTTATAAATGCTAAATAGGTGACCTTAAAGTCAGTTATCTCAATTTAATACCACTTTATTCAGTCTTAAGGCTTGGTACTTACATGACTAACACTGACTGAAATGTGACCACTTGTGTGTGTGTGTGTGTATTTCAGAATGAGTCGAGGAACATCGAGATGCTGGCAGCAGCCTGTGCTGTGGGAGTGGGCTGCTGCTTTGCTGCCCCCATAGGAGGTGAGTTGCCAGAAAAAGATAGTAACATAAGTCTGTCACATGCTGTGATAAACTAGAGGTGTGAACGCGCTGTAATGTTCGGTTCACGCCATACAACATAACACATAATGGGTTTTTTGTCACCTAAATTTATGGCGCAATTTCAGTGATGTTTCACACGGGATCTTTTAGAGGAGCTAATATATCTTTCTGTACACCGCATATCATCTCCTGTTAAATTTAGTGCACGGTAGTACAGAGCTCACAACATGTCTCACTCATTGTGTGAGAGATATCATTTATTATCTGTGGGGCTGCTTGTTCTCTACAGCTATTTTACAGCTCACCGTGTCTTCCTCCGGCTAATACTGAACTAAAGACAGAACATGAAGCTGTCCAGTTTCAATGACAAAATGATCCTCCCAACCACTGATTCCCTCCTTAACCCTAACAACAACAGAATTCAGTATTTAGGAAAATGTCCCATCTCCTGTATGTTCATATGTTGGATGTCACTTACAGCCTTTATGCTTTGTTGCTGTGTTGTGTGTGTTCCAGGTGTGTTGTTCAGTATTGAAGTAACGTCTACATTCTTTGCGGTGAGGAACTACTGGAGAGGTTTCTTTGCCGCTACCTTCAGTGCCTTCATCTTCAGAGTACTGGCTGTCTGGAACAGAGACGAAGGTGAGACACATGTGCTTAAAACACACTGTATACAGTCACTGGGCACTTTATTAGGAACACCTGCGCAATATGATGCAATCTGTGAACCACTCATGACCTCAATAATAAACATAAAGTAAAAGAACATCGACCAGCTTCAACAGAAACTGAAGTATTTTTGGCAGGTGTTGAATTATGGATTGCATTAGACTGCACAGTGATTGTGAGTAAATAACATGTCATATAATACTTCGAAGGGCTGCACTGTGGCTTGGTTGTTACTTCACAGCTAGAAGATCCCCGGTTCACGTCCCGGTTAGGACGGCTGGGATCTTTCTGTGTGGAGTTTGCATGTTCTCCCTGTGCAGCCTGGGTTTTCACCAGGTACTCTGGCTTCCTCCCACAGTCCAAAAACATGCTGAGGTTAATTGATGATTCTAAATTGTCTGTAGGTGTGAATGAGAGTGTGCTTGGTTGTCTGTCTCTGTGTAGCCCTGTGATAGACTGGTGACCTGTCCAGGGTGTCCCCTGCCTTCGCCCTGAATCAGCTGGGCTAGGCTCCCTCGGGATTGGCAATATCTATACAAAAAGAAAACTTAATTGCAACAAACAGCTGCAGGTTGAGAGTACCTGGTATAAATTAGAAAATGTAAACTTTTAAGAGTATCTAATCTCTGCCAGCTTTAAAGACTAGCTCTGCTAGCATGCTATGTCTTAAAGACACCAAATACTGCACTGCAAAAACATTCAAAGTAAAACTCGTGTTCTATGTTCTTCATTCCAGGAGTTCTGATAGTAATTGTTTGGATCACAGGACAAACCAAACTGAGCATCTTGACCCAAGTAGTTTAGGATGAATACATGTACTGTAATATATAAGTAACTAGTAATACAGAGAAAACGCACCATGTGGCATAAGTAGACTTTATATAGTTAGGAATTTATGTTTTGTGTAAAAACAAATCCGGACAGAGCTGCAATACCATGTGTAAAGAAAACAAGAGGAAATAGGGACCATAACACCTTAAGTCTTACTGCTTTCGTGTTAATTTGTAACAGCCTAGTTCATAGAAATGATACATTTAGGAAAGATGATCGGACTTAACTTGTTAGACTTACATTTCCAAGGTTACCAACACTGGTGTGACTGGTGACTGACTGAGCTGACAGATATAATCTTATATAACAAGAAAGGTACACTGTAGACCTCTCACACAGCAAGAAAAACATGCCTCACTACCAACACTAATGATGTAACCGTTCTATTTGATTGTCCCTGTAAGCCACAAGACATGTGTGCTTTTCTCCCTGTAACAAGTCAGAATGTTCTGTTCATCAGCAAAGGTGGTAGACATGTGAGCCGCCGTAATACATGGAACCAGCAGAATAAGAATAATGGAGGAGGTGCTGCGTATTGGAAATGTGTTCCTACTGGAGCAGAAAACTAACAAGAGTTTTGGGTTTCAGAGGCAGACATTCATGCTCACAGTCGATCAAATGGCTTTCTCAGGATTTCCAGTGCCCTGTTAGCTACAGTAATGCATTTTTTGAAAAACTTTTCTCCAGCCAGCTGTTTACTGTGGTTGTTCAATGTGAGGTTAGATGTTCTGGTCAGAACCTTCTGAATGAGTTAAACTATTGGTTTACTTCTCTCACACCACCTTCCACCAGGGACTGGACATGAACTTTTGTACAGTGCACTCTGATTATAAGACCTCGCTTTGGCCTTCCCTTTTGATTTTGATTATTGTTTGATGTAACAATGATGCAACTGATTCTCTCTTTCCTTGATGTACTTTTTCTGTTTCTCCAGAGACCATCACAGCACTTTTTAAAACCCGTTTCCGACTAGATTTTCCCTTTGACCTCCAGGAGCTTCCTGCCTTCGCTGTCATTGGGTAAGTTCTTATTGGTGGCTTGAAACGGTCCAGTCTTCACAAACACAGGGACTGATATTATGAAATACATTTTAAAAAGTAGCGGAAAAATGGAACAGACGAAGAGCGATTTCCTATGCCGCAATGGTAAAGCGGAGGTGCATTTGGCCCGTGCTGTAAAAGCTAAAGAATTTAGAAACAACTCATCCTCCCCCCATTATTTACCTAGGTTTTGTGCACCCTTTTCAGTTCAGCTCAGTGTTAGAATTTCTACTCTGTTTCAGGGCTTTCCTCTTCTTCTCTTTCTCTTTTCATGTCTGTTCACTCCAGTCTTTGCATGCCTGTTTCCACAGGGTTGAGGTTAGATGGTGAAGCTTGAAAGGCTTATATGCAATCGTTGTGGATTTTTACTAGTTACTAGTTACGAGTCTTTAAAAGTTGTCATTTTAGAAAGCAGTGAAAAGTAGCTTGTCAACAAATTGAAAATGTACCAGAATAAAAATAAGTTTGGTTTGCTGTTGGAGTCCAAAGAAACTTCAGCTGAATTCAGACACTGAGTTAATTTTTCTGCCCATCTGTGACTGCGGCTGAATTTCAAGTATTATTTAGGAGCTCCCCTCACTGTAGCTTGTGAGGGTGTGACTTCAGGGTGGTCTGCATGAGTCACCTAACATGGATAATTCAGCCTTCAACAGTTGCTAGCGCACTAAGGGATGTCTTATTTTATCCTGCCTTAGCCCGAGGGCTCTTCTATGACTGTGAATGAGACCTAGAAGGAAACTGGTAGAGACATGGGAGAGCTGCTCTCCCTCCCTTATCCCTCCCACACTCTTTCTCTTTCAGATGAAAGCGCATGCCTGTGTGTAACTTGTGCTTCAGCAGGAGAAGATTTTATTTATTTATTTACGTTTTTGTCCAGAGGTGTTAATACTCACCGCTGCATCAGTGACTTATACAGTACACTTAACACTCCCTCCAGAGAAAAGCAACAGAGTGCTTAGTCCCAGTTTTACACCGCACTAGAGTGTGCATGTGCATCGACAAGCCTGTGTGTGTGCGTATGTTGGGAGGCGACAGTGTTCCGGTGCATCCGTGTAGTTTCCATCTTCCCCTGCCAATAGCTGTCAAGCAGGGAAAGTCGGTCAGTGTCTCAGTCAACTAGGCCAGAAAGAGTTTGTTCTGTGCTACGTGCTGCCAAGGGCACGTCTTTGAAGAGTCACACACTGGTCTACTTACTGTTTACACCTTCAGGCTTTAGAAGTGAGAGAATCACTGAGACACGTCGAGGGTGAAGCGCGGTCTGATTCCTGCACACAAAAACACACAGCACAGAGATTACACACGTATGAGGGCTGATGCACTTTATGTGCCTGGTCACTCAGTGATGTCCTTCACCCAACACTCAAATTGTCCTTTTTCACAACATAATTTTCAGGTTTTAAAAGCAATGAACTTAAAGGAGCCCTGTGGAGGTTTTCCACAGAATTTTCTTATAAACAACAAAGCTGCTTACCTTCACCGTTTCTCAGCACAATACACCACGTGTGTCCTTGAGGCTAAACAAACATGTTGAACGTACAGAATCACCTTTCTATTTGTTTTGTGTGCCCTTGTGCGTGTGCTAGTGGGGAAAGAGAAGCAAACAAAATACAATGCTGCTCGTCAACACACTAGTGTGGTGCCTTTAAAGATAAGGCAGGGGAAATTGTATGTTTTCATTATTGTCAACAAATCCCTATTGTCATTCTCACCCCAGGTTCACTTGTTCTTGCTGAAGATGTAAGTCTTTCATAAAAATGGGGTCCTAAATGTGTATAGTCTGCAACAGAAGTGAGGACACATCTCTGTGCAATTACACTTAAATATCAGATGATTCAAAATTGTATCACTTTACAATTTTAAATAATTGAACATTAAAAATAACTGTTTCACTGTACAATTAAAATAATCCAGGCTCCACAGTAGGAAGTCAATACAGCAGCAGTCAGTAAGACCTTTTTTGTTAGTACTTCAATGTGTTCACCTTTGTTTTAGATAACACACTCAGTCCTCCTCTGCGTAGAGAGTGTGTATTTTGCCATTCTTCAAACACTATTTCTCTCTTCTCTTTGCTGAAGGGGTTGTGTTGTTCTACCTTTGTATAAAAATACCCCAGAGGTGTTCTGTTGCATTCAAGTCAGCCAGCATACGTACAAGTCATTGTTTTTGGTTTTTCAATTTTGGCGGTGTGCTTTGGCTGGTTAGCATGCTGGAACGTTCCTCCTCTGCCAAGCGTCTGCTGACTGGGAGTCATCTTGTGAGCCAGAATTCATGATGCCACCTATAAACGTCCTTTTCCACTCATTCGGACCAGTATCATCACAGTCCCATCACAGTGCTTCACTGTCAGGACTATGCATTCACTATGGTAGTTCTAGCCAGCTTCATGCCAAACATGTCAGACTCCATCTGAGAAAAACAAACTCATCTTGGTCTCATTTAATCAAAGAATGTGCTTTCAATAGTCATCAGGCTTCTTTTCATGCATTTTAGAAAAGTTGAATCTACAGCTTTGTGCAGCAGAGCAAAACATTTTTTTCTTAGACACTGTCCATAGAGGAAGTTGTTATGCAAAATCCTTTCCACTGTCCGAGCTTTCACAGTAATTCTGATTGCTGTCCTATTCACTATCAGATTTTTCAGTCCTCTAGATATTCTTCTCCCTGTGTAGCAAAGATGTAGGCATGCAGTTTGCCACAGCTCATAGGTCTGAGAAAATTTAGGCAGTTAGTTGTTTAAAGACAAAGTGAGTGTGGTTTGATCAGATGTGATTGACAGCGCTGAAAGTCAAGCAAACAGCAGTCACATTTTGATACAAATGCAGCTGAACACAGTGGAAATTCATGACATTGTGTTTTTTTTCAGCTGAAACTCACTTAAAAATGAAGAAAGTTCAAGCGGATGAATATGTAAATCACTCATTTGAAATGACCAAAACTCTTCTGGCTTTAAGAGAAAATTCCTGCAGGGCCTCATCACTCAGTGAGAAGTTGATTGAGAATGTTCTTTTGCTTTTCCAGTCATTTTTTATAGTGCACCGACATGTAGGTTTGATCCTGAGTGTTAATTATGACCACTGAATGCACAGATTTAACAGATTTTAGGAGAATAGACCGTCTCATTGCCTTTTCTCTTCGTGGATCTGTCATTGTGTTGTGTAGTCACTCCCAAAGGCCCAGTCTGAGCCAGGAAAACCCTAGAAAATGTTTGGAGTTTCGACGGTTTGATTGGAGAAAAAAAGCAAATTTAACCTATGCTAAGCTAAGTTTTAACCGAAGAACCAAAGTCATAATGGAGATACTGGTAATCATATGTTGAATCCTTCGTTGAACTTGTAGCAGGTTTATTGAACCACACAGTCCACTCCTCAATGCCTCCCTCTGGCGGAGCAGTCTGTCTGACACACCTTTACCTGACCATACCCCTTAATCCTTAAACAGTACCCTAACCCTCATTATAATCTTTAACATAAACTCACATTCTAACTCTGAACCGTCCCACACAGAGAGGATGGTTATTATGCTTTTAAAGGTACAACTATAGGAACACAAAAAGGCAGACATGCAGTGTTTTCTCCAGCTGCACCACAGGGGCAAAGACTCCCTCATCATCCTGGTCATTATTTATTCAAAGGTATTTGACGGAATTAATAATGCAGCAAGATAAATTTATAAGCATTAGGTTGTCTGCATAGCTGTATGAGTCTATTCTTTCTCTCCCCACCTCGTTCCTCTTTCTTTGCCTCTTACTGCCATGAAGAGGACTCCCACTGAGCTTATAAATGCATGCTTATATAAACCTCTTTTTCTGCTTTGTCTCTGACTCCCCCACACATCCCCATCTGACAGTCGGCTCTATCTTTCTGACTCTTACTGTCTCTTATCTGTAATTCCCTCTTCATCTTTTTATTCCTGTATGTTTCTCCTTCCAGTGGAAGTCTTTGTTTCCTCTCTGTGTTTTTTTCCTCTTCTGTATCTACAGTATATGCCTCCCACATGTTTTGTTGACTTTCTCTTTTTCCTTTTCCCATCTTTCTGCTTTCCTAACACCTCTTTCCCCCGTTTACAGCACACAGTCTATGACTTTACTGCCTAACATTCACACCTATCACATCCTCTGGAGACACCTGCCTCCAGCGTATTAGAAGCTGATTACATTTACATTGTATTTATTGTGACCGGATGCTTTGGGGATAACCTATGGGCTTGGTTCAAGAGAGATATATGTTGCACTTGATGCATCGGTTTGTTTACACTTGACTCCAACTCTTCTCCTTCTTCTCTGCAGTATTGCCAGTGGTTTTGGTGGCGCTTTGTTTGTCTACCTGAACCGACTGATTGTCCAGTTCATCAGGAAGCAGAAGGCCATCAACAGATTCCTCATGAAAAAGTAAGTATAACTGTGGAAAGGGAGTACACTTGTACATGAGGTACATTCCAGAGGGACCTGTTGTATCTTTTACACCACTACATTCTCTCTGAGTGCTGTAGTTACTTGTCAGATTATTTTTCATACATACATCATGAGGCATTGCTCCAGATTTAACTAACCAACAGAATAAATGTACTAAAAAAGTAATTATATGATTAAAAATGTACACAGTTATGCACCAGTAATAATACAATAATACACAGCCACATTATGCCACTGTACAAGTGTTTCTTGAGACTTGTGCATTTATTTCAAACCAACGACCTGACAGGTGTTGAATCAACCAGTCATCTTTCCTGATGTGCACGTCTGCACGATGCATTCACAGTTACAAGGTGTGTATGTCAGCTCCTCTGCGAGCATCTGTGACCTGCCTTTAACACCCTTTACCGCATCGGTCTGCGAAGATGATCGAGTGTATCTTCGGAGAAACATAAATCCCCCCTGACACTCTGATGTGACAGATTTGGGGTCTGTTCAGGGGGCTTCACGTGTTCTCATGACAGACACACATAAGAAGTTATTTATTGTTGTTTTATTGAGCAGTTGTGAAGCTGTCACAATATTTTGGGGAATAATGCACAAGCAGACAATGCAGTGGTTATCCTCATCCTTTTTAAATGGTTGTTATTGGACTTCTTTTAGTTAAAATCTAGAGTGATCAGTTAGTTGATTGAAAGAAAATGTGCTATATTAATGAATCATTTCAGTCTAAAACATTGTCTGATTTTAGTTTCCTACATAAGCTGTTCTTCTTTATCATTTGTCATTGTAAGCTGAATATATTTGGACGCTGGACTTGTGGTGAAGCTGCACAAAACACTTAAAGTTGTGACTGTTTTTTTTGGGTGGGGGACTATTTTTTGACATCAGTTGATTTATGCCACAAATAATAATCAGAGTAGGCGATGATGAAACTAATCATTAGTTATAGCCCCAGTAAAATCAAACACAAACTTTGTAATGATCTCACTAAACTGCCCCTAGCCACCACTAGAGCCAACATGCAGCATACCTTTAGATTGTTTCTGAATGGTTTCTGAATGCAGATACCAGCTAAGATAACAGAGGAGGTCATTCCAGTCAGGTTTATATACAGTTATCATGTATTTGTGATGCATTAATTTCAGCTCAGAGTCAGTTTGCAAGCACAGAAATGTGTAGTACTCATGTTTTGTAATTTCACCATAGCCTTTAACAGGCGTTGCTATAAAGGAGCACATAGTATATTCTTAACATGTCCCCTGACTATCAAGCTGCACTGTATAAATAAAAGTTAACTTGACAACTACAAACACCACACTCTGTAATTAATGATGTGTTAACCTACTCATTTGCCTGCTCTGAAACAGTGTTAACATTAACGATTTAGTTGTTTTAATGTATTGATGAATGTGCAGCCTTGTACACCGGAGTATAACAAGCAGAGAAAGCACGTTTTTGTCAATAAGCTCTTTTAACTGTGTCAGACATCGATCGTTTCTGTTTCGTGTTTCCTCTCTTTATTCCTCTTTCTGTCTGCCACCTTACATTTCTTTATCTGTCTCTTTTTCAGACGTCTGCTGTACCCAGCACTGGTCACTTTACTCATTTCCACGCTAACGTTTCCTCCTGGATTTGGACAGTTCATGGCTGGAAAGGTAGGTTCCCCACACCCATTCAACATACAGTATACGAGTATTATAAACAGTGCAACAGCAGTGGATGTGAGAGAAAGCCTGTGGCTTCATGGCCCATTATGTGCTGACTTAATCCATATATGTTGTGTACTCACAGCATTGTTTTTCTTTTGTAATATGTTTGTGCAACATGAAGTGAGTATTAGAAGGAAACACCCCTGTAGCTGTGAGTGTGCAGCATTTTGATGCATTTAAAGCGTCAGGAAGTTTAGTCAGACGGAGGACTTTTTGGAGAGAAAATAGTTCCAATAATGGTGACAAATGTGGGCTCTAAAAATAAAAACAAGACTGTGTTGGTGTTGTGTGCTGTGTGGTGTAGGATACATTGTCCAGTACACCAAAAACAAACAGTTTGAACAAATGCACAACAGTTTTATACGTCAGGACATCATAACTATAACATAACAGACATCAGCAATTTACATTCTCAACTTAAAGTTCATAGATCCAACAAAATTTGACTTGGAAAATCGTCATGTAAATATAAAGAAGTAACAATACATCTCTGTGTGGAGGTTTAAAGAGCCCACATTATGCTTCCTGGTGGTATTCCCTTTCTTTTAGTAGGTTATAGCTTTTTCATGCATATAAAGAAATCTGCATACTTAAAAACTTAAGAGTTATTTGCCGTACATAAAACACCACTCCTTACCTGCCTGAAATGTTTCATTTAAAGTCCAGGCTTTTCTTGCATCATTTATTTACATCACCATGCAGTGCACTGGCATAGCTAAAACAGCTTCAAACCAACAATGAGCAGTTTTCCCTGCAGCCCCAGAGCTACGTCTCTCTGCCTGCACTCACAGTTCTGGGGTTACTGTACATAACCAGTTTTATCTTGCTTTTGTTGACCTAGCTGGCCAATCAGAACAGAATGGGCTTTTCAGGAGTGGGGTTTTAAAGAGACAGGAGCAAAGTCAGAATTTTTCAGACTGAGGGTGAAAAAAGGCACTGCAGCAAAGTAAAGTAAATAGTAAAGTGATTTGAACATCTTCTGTAGTAGACCCTAAATATAAAATGATGAACTTCTAAATGGTCATAATGTGTGCTCTTTAAATGTCTTTCATTGTTTCTGATCCGTAAGTCTATAGTGCCTTTATGTTCTGGTGGAAAACTCTGATGTTCAGTTTTGAGCACATCACCAGAAGAAGAGGCTGGCCATCTAGCTGTAATGTTAGCTAGCCACATATGTTTATATATACTCTATGGACATCACAAAAACAGCAGAATCAGTGAATGAAACTGTGAAGACATATCACATTGGAATATCCCGTATGTGTTCCTTAAAAAATCCAGAAAGATGCTTTTCCATTCAGAAATTTGAAGAGTGTCCTGAAAGTGTGGATGTCTGAGTTTTACACAAGCACCTAAATGCAGCACACAGTCGTGAATCAGAAGCTGTAAAAACAGTCACTGCGAACACATTTAACAGGATATAAATGAATGTAAATGGATGTATCCAGGTGTTTTCATACACAGGAGGCCTTACAAAAGCATTTTTCTAGATCCATGAACTCTAGGGTGAATGTATGTGGATATGATACTTATTCAAGCTGTATTTTTTGTTCAAATCATTTATTGATCTAATGAATAGTGCATTTGTAAACACCATTGAATTACCCACAAATCATACACATTTACAAACCTTGTTTGTAGTTATAAATCGAGTATTTGATTGCATTTGTCACCACTACTGTCTCTCTAGAGAAATAAATGTTTAACTGAAATGAATGAGCGAACCATAAGCTGCAGACTGCAGAAGAAATGTATGTTCAGTTTAGCTACATGATGTGTTTCACAGCAACCAGACCAAACGAATGAGTTCATCTAGCTGATGTTAATGTCTTGATTTAGTATAATTAAACCGCCGTCAGAACTTCATGTGCTCCTCTAAGCATGATTTATATGTGACACATGTTGCACTGTGTTGTTGTGGTCTGTGTAGGAGCCGTTTGAGATCGTTAGATTGTTAACATAACAGCCTGATTACCATTCATGCCAGAGTGTGATTGTTTTTTTGATACTCGCAGCACAGGTTCAAATGTGCTTGTGAGTGTTTGTGTGTCATCTGTGTGCACTGGAGATTTGGATGAGCATGCTGTCCTTTTGCTCCGGGGGTGACTCATAAGAATGAGTGCGTGTGTGTGAGTGTGTGTGTGTGTGTGTGTCTTCTCTCCAATTTTACCCCCCTTCATCTGTCTAATTATCAGAATTAGAAAAAGGAATAGTCTGTGCATCCTTGGGCTTTACACACACACACACACACATTTGCTCGGTCTTGGCTCCTAATGAGAGGGTGAGTCAGGCCTCTGAAGCTCTAAATCTGCCCACGCTGGCCCACTCCTCCTGAAGCTCTTCTCCAGAGTGCATACTCAGATTTCTGTATCTCATATCCCTCTGTCTTGTTCGTACACTCCTCAATCATCATTTCTTTGGCTGTGGGCAACATTATCACCACTAGTGTCTACATCTAGTCAGGGTTTTATGCAACTGCAGATAAATTTTTCCTTCACTCCCTGCCTGACTTCTTACATCTCAAATATCCAGTGACATCGTTTAATACACTTTGAGGCCATCCCCTCCCTTGCTGGGACTCTCTCAACTCAAGTCTTGCACCAAAACTCTTGTGTTTTGGTGCAAGTTTAGGGCAAAAGAAAGGTGAACATTAATGTCATCTCTTTCATTTGCATCTCAACAAGCTGTCACAGGCAGGAGAATAGTACAGGCTAACCACAAGCTTAATGGATCGGGAGGAAGTAAGGGCATGCAAACAATTTGGAAGGACAGCTGAATATACATTTGCATATATTAGTTTGAAATAATAGTGGGCCAGTTAGGCAAATCTAATGTCTCTTGTGTTACAGTGTTTTTATTTCACAATAGATTTGGCTCTATTGTCATTACAGAGCTGGAAAACATCTGAAAACAAATTGCAGTGTATTAGCTAATTTCACTTTACTGAGTTGAATCAATGTTCCATTTTAAAATTAAATGGTCATTACCAGATGACTCAAAATAAATACTAATTTCCTCTGGATGATACAGCAGCACATTTCGGATTGCCGGAAATCAGCTAAGATTACTGTACAACAAATGACTTGCAAATGGGCGTTTATTATATTTAGTGAGTGATAAATGAAATAGAAACAAGTGACAAAGGACAAACCTGAATAAACGATTAGAGAAACACACAAATGCACATAGTTGCACCTAGATGCACTGCATGGTCCAATTAAGAAATTAACATCTAATCATGTTCCCTGGCATGTAGGAATGCTAAGTAGGCCCCGCTGATTTGACTGTTGTATCAGGATGACAAGAGAAAAAGACTTTGAAAGAGGTTTATTGTTGGGGCACAGATGGCAGGAGCTGCAGTCGCAAAGTCTGCTCCACAGGTACTTCATGATCAGAACAGTGACTGAAGCTTTCAGATCTATGTAAAAGACATCAGTGAATAGGGTCAGAAATTGTGTCAACAGCACACTTAATGAAAGTGATTCCGGTGCATCAGTGCAGTTTGAAAGGAAAAGCAGAAAAGCAACTCTTCGTCAGATGACTGAGAATGTCAGTGCAGGATGTGATCAGACTGACCACTGACAACTACATGTAGAGGGACATAATAGAAGGGCTGCAGTGCATAGACCCCTCATTATAAACATGAACATTCATTTGAGATTGCATTGGTGCAAAAGCCACAGAGAAGTGGATGAAAGTGATTCAGTCAGATGAGTCGGCATTAGCCATATTTTCATAAAGGAGTGAGTGGATGCGTAGTGTACACCAAGAGACCAGTACAGTACACTGCAAATCAATACAGAGTTGTTGTAACTGATCATCTTTATCCTGTGATGACCCATTGTACACCAGACACTTGGTGATCTATTTATTGTATGCTCTGAAACCTGCTGATATGACATGTTTGTGCATCGAGGACTGAACAGGTGATTTGGGGTTTAGCACTTAAGAGCAACATCTGGTGTTTAAATTTGAGCCTTTAGCAAGTCTGTTTGCTTTTGGATGTTGAAACTTGAGGTCAAGTTTACTTTCACTGAATTAATGCACTGACTCAGTTCACTAACCTATATTAATACATGTTGCAGTGTGTCACTCATGTTGGCCTGTGCTGAAAATGTCACCCCCTGTGGTTTGTAGCTGACCCAGAAGGAGTCTCTGGTGACTTTACTGGACAACCGGACATGGGCCAAACAGGGCATCGCTGAGGACTTTGACTACATCGGACACTCCCAAGCCTGGAAACATCCACAACTCAATGTCTTCGTCACACTGGTCCTCTTCATTGTCATGAAGGTAGGGGACAAGTTTTTAAATACAGCTGAGGTTAATTTATGTCAATAAATGCGTACCAGCTAGTGAGGCAAATGTTCATGTTGTGAAAACTGAATTTATCACTTGTTTTACGTAATCTTTTTCATAGTTCACCCTCTGTTTTCCTCCTGGGTATTCCCTTCTGTTTTTTTAAACCTTACATATACATTATATCCCCCCTTTCCTTTCTGTTTTATTCTGTCTGCTGCTGCAGTATGTAAATTTATCATACAGCAGCTGCTTGTGGCTGCAATGCAGTTAAAATGAAGGGAAATCTTGAGGAGATAGTGAACTGAACATGAACATAATCTAAATGGGAGGGGTTTTGCTCCTCTTATTCAACCCTAGACCTGAGCTAATGGGAAAGTACTGGAACAGAGCCCATCTTTATAGTCACTGGTAAAGAACAAAGGGAGACCATGTTTAAAAAGTGTTGGAAAGTGGCCTATCTCCCCCTCACTGTGTTACAAAGTTCTGCTCCCGGGAGGCCATTTAAAGTTTTGGTCCTCTTTGATGCTGCATCGCTGAGTGAATCCATGTGAAAATATAGAACCAGAGATATACTCATACCTCAGAGTCACTCTTTATGCTGGCTGGGCCACTGTGAATGACGGGCCCTCAGTCTGTCCTGTTTGATAATAAAGGTCAAATGAAAGGTGTTCGATTAAAGCAGCTGAATCCAGCTTTACAGATAACGTGTGGTTATGAGGATATTATCACGTGTAAAGTACGGTTAGGGTTGGGTTGCACGAGCCAGTTCAATTTTGGGAAAAAGCTAAAATATCTCTTATCAAACTTTTTACTTCTAATCTCACTTCTTTATTAGCTTGGACAATTGCTTTTGCCAATTTACATAAATATCACCAGTGGCAGATTCTATTCCTGTGTTTAATTAGTGTCAATTTCCCCAGGAGGTAAAATGAAACTTGTGTTCTTTATAAAAACGTGTCTGTGCTCAGGTGAATTTATCAGAAACATCAGTAACACCACTCAGTGACCACATGAGTTTTGTAGGTCATAGATCTCCACTGATCTCACATCACAGAATTTGAATAGAATCTCTTCAATAAAGTTTTCTGGAGTGATTATGTATAGGTTAGAACTGTGCAGAAAGCCACCAGTATTCGATAGAAGCAGCTGATGAAAAATTAGGTATAAATGTACCGTAGGCCTCACGCAGCCCTGTGTCCCTAAAATGACATGACTATACAACTAAACTGCATTCTTGAGTACCAAAGCTGAAGTATAAGAATAATGAACCCCCACAGGACGTGAATCCTGCTCTCCTGGGTCAAAGTCATGTTGCTGACTCATGCCACCATCCTTCTTACTCAGACTTTGTAGATCCTATAAACTAAAAGCAATTACCACTGTGTCATAATCACAGCTTTCAGGGGGGAAAAATGCATTCCTTTCAAAATGTAAATGAGAATACAGTTAAGTTGTATGGCGACATCATTTCTGAGGGATGGTGTTGCCACAACTGACCCATCACTGTAAGTTACTTTTAGTCATTTGTTCATTTCATACCTTTTGGTGCCCATCTGCTGTCTTTGCTTTCTCAACCAACGAAAGCTGATTATAGATCCTAAAGTTTTAGACAGTCATTCCTTTCAAATGTTGAAAGCTAAGCCTAAATAAAATGGATTTGAATTTGATTTGATGCTATCTAACCCCGACCACAGTAGTCAGGATTTATTTTCATTTAATATTCCTTCTCCCGTCTTTAATTTAAACCCTAAAAACTCATCTCTGTCTGTCAAAGTTATGTATTTGAAAAAAGAAAAAATTCTCAGCTCAAACACTTTAAAACCACTCTGGGCTACACAATGACAGGCTGTGGTGTTGGAGTAATTCAGTTATTCATGTTTTAACCAGGCCTGCAAGGTGGCTCGGTTGTTTGCACCGTCGCCTCAGGTTCGTGTCCCAGTTAGGACACCTGGGATCTTTCTGTGTGGAGTTTGCATGTTCTCCCTGTGCAGCGTGGGTTTATAACAGGTACTCCAGCTTCCTCCCACAGTCCAAAAACATGCTGAGGTTAACTGATGATTCTAAATTGTCCATGGGTGTGAATGAGAGTGTGCTTGGTTGTCTGTCTCTATGTGTAGCCCTGTGATAGACTGGCGACCTGTCCAGGGTGTCCCCTGCCTTCACCCGAGTCAACTCTGATAGGCTCCAACCCTCCGTGACCCTACAGAGAATTAAGCAGTGTATAGAAAATGGATGGATGTTTAACCAAAAACGATTCTGAAGAAGAAGAAGAATATCAGAGAAAGCCCTGCCCTGCAAACTGACAGGATTGGTTTTTGTTTGTTACATATGAATCCCTGGCTGTTTGATTCCATACTTTAAGACAGAAATGTTCAGGAGTGGTGTTGACTGCTTATTTTGCTCATCGTCCATGATATAACACGTACAATATGGACCTTTTATGAAGATGACAAATCTTGAGTCTCACCGAAGGGTGTTTTTAGAGATGCAAAGCATAAACATATCCACAATAACTTAAATTCTGATTATGCATTGCCTGTCAGCTGTCTCTGAAGGCCTAAGGTGCAACACACCAGGTCTATTTATAATGCATTAAGAATACGGGCTGCTTTTCCTTCGTGGTGCTATCTGGCTTTGGAGTGACGCATCGCTGGCTTGTATACAGCTTGGCAGGTGGCTAGCGGCCACTTTGCTCTGGTTTCGTTGTAGCACGATCACTGTCCTAGATTATCCCACAGAGTTAATCACACAGCTCATCGGTGACAGGTGTTGAGACAGAAAGAGATGCAAAGTGTGAGGGGCTGAAAAGCACACGTAAGAAAGAGCAAAACCTCAAGGCTAAAGTTACCGCTAAGAGAAAATGTGAAGAAGCGTTGTGAAAGTCTAGTGGAAGTATAATGGAGGTAAATTAAAAAGCAACATGCATTCATAAATAATGTTTGGATCCCTGCTGTTGTGCTGAGGTAAGAGGCATGAGGGCAGAGGAGGACATGCAGTGAAGCTATCAGTAAGTGCTTCTGGCTGAACTCTCCTGGGTCTCAGTGAGGGAAAAAGCAAATGTGATAGAAAGTATTGGAACCAAGCCACTGCACTCTTAGTCTCAGTGGAACAAACACGCTGAATAGTTACTATATATTCATTTTCTCCTATGAGACAAAATGTCAGTGTCTCACCACCCATCCTCCTGTTTCTCTTTAAGGAGAAGAGGCCACTGTTGTTTGCGCTGCTGGAGCAGAGTGCTGCTTGTGTTGTGATTAGATTGGCCTTTTTTTATGTAACCTTTATTTATTTGGACTGCACCGCTCAGCTGAAATGAAATGTCCTTTTCCAAAACAAAAAAACCAGAGGTTATAAATCTCCCCTTACTGCATCAAGAGCTGAGTGTGTGTGAATGTGTGAGTGTGCTGAACTTCACACAGCAAGTAAAGTGCACAAAGAGAGCGCTGCAAAAGTGCGAGTGGGAGCAGAACAGGTTATGGTGGGTATGTGTGTGGGGGGAGAACAGAGTATTTTGAATCTGGCTTTTCCAACTGTACCTTTTACTGTACTTGACATTTAATACAAGTTTATACAGTAAAGCTCATATGAAAAGCACTTTTATCAACTAAAGTTAATTAGTTAGGTAATAATCACTCATATACAGTACACATTTGTAAATGTACAAAATATCAGATCAGTAATACAAAAACAGCTCAGAGGAAGATGTTAACACAGATTTTTAATTAAATCTTTGCATGTTAAAGTAAAAGTTCCATTCTTAAGGATTAAAAAGACATCATATAGCACTAGGGAGGCCTCACGAGATCAAACATGTTGGATCATTTTAGCTGATGACTTAAAGTTTCTATATTGCGTAGTACCTGCCACTGGAGGAGGTGGGTTTGGAAAAGGGTGCATGTGTTTTTTTTAAAAATTTTCTTGTGAGTTGAGGGTCTTCAGTGATTTGTAACTTTATCTCCAGATGACACGTGTCTCTATCCTTCAGCGGGTCCCACTGGAGCCCTGTGCAGTACGGTCTTCTTTATCCCACTGGATTTCTGACCATTACTGCCCACTCCTGCAGTGTGCGTGTTCCACTACTGCTGAACAGTTAATCAATCTAAAGCTGCGGTTTGAAACAATGCAATTAGCAAATCACAAAAGCTGCAATTTAGGATCGACGTTATGCAGCTTGTCGACCCAGGCTGTCCTCCTTGTGTGACAGTCACGCTTTTAATAGTAGCTCATGTGATGTGCTGTAATGCTCACGTTACACAGGGAATATTAAACTGAAGCCTAATTTTTCAAGAATTATATTGCAAATCAAATTGCAATCGAAATAGCCTCTGCCTGCACCCGCAAACACCATTGACCATTCGCACCACCACATTATACATCTCAATAGATTTTGTGTCTTCTCCTATCCCACAGGGAAAACACATTGTTTCACTGAATAGAGCTAATAAAGACATGTATACCTTCTGCTTATCATGTTGCAAAATAGTGATTACATTCATAAGAATTAGCTATTCTAGGACAGTAAACACACATTTCATACATTTTTCAGTAGTATCTTGTTTGATATGTGCCAGAGGGGATGCCTAGTCTTTGAAGGAGAGCTTACTTTGACTGGGGAGAACAGAGCAGCTACGTCACCTCAAACCAGAGGTGGCAGATTCTGACCCATGTGTGTCAGAACTTTGCACATTTGTTCAAAGCTGCCTAGTTTTGCTTGTTTTGTTCTTCTTTTTAACTTCATTTGTTGCTTCCATCTTTTTATTTTTTGAACAAGTTAAAACTGTCTGCTCCAATGAGATTTGTGCTGGGTCTTGTGGGGTCCTAACACCAATGCAGGCCTCTTAACTTCACTTTATTGGGCATTTCAACAGAGAGCAAAACTACATTCAAGCAATATATGTCAAAAATGTCACATATATACTGACATTGACAGGTCTTGAAATATTTGGACAAAGGGACACATCATTTTATTGTCCATCCATCCATCCATCATCTGTACACCACTTAATCCTCTGTAGGGTTGCGGGAGGCTGGAGTCTATCCCAGCCGGCTCAGGCAAAGGCAGGGGACATCCTGGACAGGTCACCAATCGATCGCAGGGCTACACAGAGACACACAACTAAACACACTCTCATTCACACCCATTGACAATTTAGAATAATCAGTTAACCTCAGCATGGTTTTGGACTGTGGGAGGAAGCCGGAGTACCTGGTGAGAACCCACGCATGTACAGGGAGAACATGCAAACTCCACACAGAAAGATCCCAGGTGTCATAACCGGGACGCAAACCGGGGATCTTCTAGCTGTGACGCAATGGTGCTAACAACAGAGCCACCATGCAGCCCTCATTTTATTATGTTTACCTTATTTCTGGCCAATTCTATTGTGTTGGTCATGCTGACAAAAGTCTGGGGATAACATATTGTGGTTTTAAATTAGAAACACCACCTTAAATTATTTGTGCGCTTTTGGCTAAAGTCACAAAAAATGAGTTGTTCCAGTCCTATAGTGTCTTTTTGAGTTGCGATTCTGTGTTTGATGTAGCATTATTTAATTTTTTTAAAAGTAAAAAACAATATTTTTCACTTCTCCCATCCTGGTATTTTTCATCCAGTCTCTAACCAAATCTTTTACACCACTTTCCAGGATTTACCATTATCTCATTACTGTCACTCACAGCCACAAGTGCTGCAGCCCTGCAGAAATTACAGTCCTGCTTAAATCCCCTGTGCAGAGACTTTATTGTCTGTTTGTTTACTAGTGCATTTGTTATTTTACAGTGCGCTTTGCTCTATTTTCTGCCACTGAGAGCTACTATATTCAGATGTTTGACATCCGACAGATAGATCCTTAAAATTTAACCAATTTAACCAAATTGAATCAATAAAGTAAACATATGGTATTCTATATATGTCCCTTTTTTACCAAAAGAGGCAACATTATACTACATATAACAACATATATCTTGGGACAGCAGTATCCACAGTTAACAGAACTACTGCCTAGCACACTGCACTGTATAATGAAGTTAAAAACACGCAGTGAAACAGGTATCTAGCACTGACCAAAGGCTCCAGTGTCAAAGTTATGTAAGCCCACAGACTGATTATGTGACTGTACTACAGTAATGACAGAAACTGACTCACTGTCATTGTTCCTCAGCATAAGATTATAGAACATCTCTCAACCTTTTGTCTCTCACCATATCTCAAAAAAGGACTGTCAAATACCAATTTTGATTACTTTATTAAGTGGGTTTGCCTGAGTCAACTTTTTTTGATGAAACCCAGCCATCCATTATCTCATTCCCGTGTGTGTGTGTCCCAGTCCTGTCCTCCCGCTGTCCTTTAGTGAAATAGTCTGATCGCTCTCAGCGTCATTCCTCTCCATGTGACGTCTGTCCCATGTCTATGTGTGCACGTGCACGTCTCCTGTGCATGTATAAGGTTACCAAAGACAGATGCACCTTGTTCCGTAGGTGGCATATGGGTGAGGAACAAAACACGTACACGCACTTTTCTAACTTTAATCACCCACCTATCAAATCTCATTGAGCAGTTCTCATCTTCTATCTGTGGGCATGCACTGACTCACGTCCTCTTTCTCTCTCTCTCTCTCTCTCTCTCTCTCTCTCTCTCTCTCTCTCTCTCTCTCTCTCACACACACACACACACACACCAGAATCTCATATGACACACACACAGCATTCAAAGTGAGGCTGTATAGGCTCTGTCTAATTACAGCCTTTGCTTTTCCTGGATTCAGCCTGGTGATTTTCAAAGAGGAGATTGCTCTCTCTCCCTCTCCTTCTTAGTAATGAATGGTTCTTTTATTCGACTTGGCAGCCATCTTGTCTTGTTGCTCCTTTTCATGCCGAAACTTCAGGAAGTCTCATTCCAGCTGCTAAACTTTTGACAGGAAAGGTGCCTGTAAAGTGTCTCGTGTCAGGAAGTCCTTGTCAGCAGGTCAGCAAATGAAGCTGCTATATATACTTTAATTACATGTTTTTGGTACAGTACAAAATAGGAAGTTAAGAATGTGTCCTAATGTTCACTGCACCTGTTGTGAAAAAGAAAAGTGTTACATGTGATGCTGAGAAAGTTTTTTGTAGCTTTTAAACACCTAAAATACACAGACAACCCTGCAAACTAATTTGGTATGCTTTATAGTTGATTGCACACCACTAAAAATAGCATTTATGCACATCAACAGCTTTCACGGAGGAATGGGTTTATTAATACAGGTGTGTGTCTGTGTGGGTGTGAGTGTGTGTGTCAGACAGACAGACAGAGAGCTGGCAGGACTGTAATTGGAGTGGGAATAGAAGGAGGGCCCCTGAGGGTCCCCTGAGGCCCCCAGGCGATAGACTGTCCTCTGAATGTGACATACACACACATAAGCACAGGCTCCCAGATGACTGACAAATTAAATAGAGTGTAAATGTCCTGGATAGTGCGTCATAACTGATACCCTTGACTTCAGTATCCTTCACTTCTCCCTTCTGCCGCACTTCTGTCCTCGTGTTTTTAAAGTTTTGTCTCTTTCAGTTGAACAACAATAAATCAAAATGAAACAAAACACGAGGCTAGAAGTCCAGTGCAATGCTCACATACAACATGTAAATGGAAGCTAGTAGTAGATGACTTTTTCATTGGTTTTGTTTTCGTTTTCATATCTAAATGGGAACTTTGAACTGATGGGACGCCTGTGACTGTGAGGACCAAATTGATGAATGCTTTATGAGGGTTAGCATTTGGTTTTAGGGTTTTGGATTAGAAACAGGTTACTGTTAGGGTTAAGCATTCAGCTAATGGTCAAGTTAAGGTTTAGCAATGGTTAGCACTGTCTCCTTACAGCTGGAAGGTCCTGGGTTTGTGATCTCAGCTTGGGGTCTTTCTGAGTTTGCATGTTCTCCATGTGCCTGTGTGGGTTTTCACCAGGTGCTCCAGCTTCCTCCCACAGTCCAAAAACATGCTGAGGTTAACTGATTATTCTAAATTGTCCATAAGTGTGATTGTGAGTGTGCTTGTCTCTATGTGTAGCCCTGTGATAGACTGGAGGCCTGTCCACAGTGTCTCCTGCCTTCACCCTAAGTCAGCTGGGATAGGCTCCAGCCCCCCGCGACCCTTCAGAGGATAAAACAGAGTATTGATAATGGATGGATGGATGGTTAAGTTAAGGTTAGAGGGAGTGGCTTGGGAATGTATTATGTCAGTGGAGTGTCCTCAGAGGGAAAATGAAACAAACATAAGCGCATATGTTTGAGTGTGCATGAGCATTCACTAAAACTACCGGGCATAATGTTAATTGCACATAAATATACGTTAGCAAAACTGTAAGGAATGCATTAAACAGTGTGTTTATCTGCTTTACCCCTCGGAGCCCAACAGACACTTTGCATCCAAATTCACATCCCTTACTTCTCCATTGAATTGCTCCTAAAGTATGTATTGCACTGCAGTGTAGCACATATCCAGTAAAACCACATGACTTGAGCTTTCCAACAATGCTGGTTGCTTGTCTGTGCGACAAAGTGTTGGTGAGAGAAAATCAATTTTGAATTTCTATCAGATTTAATCATAGTTTCAACCTGCACAAAGCTGTACGTCCATCCTCACGCCCAACACTGGTGTTTAGTGCATGTATTGTTCATCCTTACAATGACAAAGATAAGAGTATAAAAGTAAAGGTAGTGCAATTACCCTGAAAATAGCCCAGGGCTCATAGGGTTAATGTGTTCCACGAATGTTAGCACATCTGGCTAACCTACAGTAATAACTTAAAACAGCATTATTTCCAAGCCCAAGGGGTATTTCATACCCTAAAGAAGGCTCAATTTGCAATAGCATATTCACTGTGTAGTATTTTTCACTGTGTGGAAGCCAGTCCAAGGTCCTTTTGTATCAGAGTGTAGGCTAATTTCAGCAGCTCCACCCTGCTCTGTATTGATTTGAGCAAATTTACACTCCAGTAATCCCATCTAAAGTCATCTGAGTGCTACGCTTATCTTCCACATTGGTTAATCCTAATCTTAACAGCCTATCTGTCGGGTAATATTTAAAGTGAAACTTGCATTTGAAAATACAAACAAAGCATAATTCTATCATCTGTCTTTCTTTTGCAGTTATGTAAGCTAAACAAGGTCCTGTTAGAATGCAGTGAAAGTCTAATTTTCCTTTTTTTTTCTTATCGTACTAAAATAATAAGAGTGATTATTTATTTCAAGCCTCCTACATGAATTGTCAGCTGTTGAGGATGCTGGCTTTGACCAGGAACATGTAGCCATCAAGTTATGGCGGTAGCATGAAAAGAGGTGATTATAGCACAACGGTTCACTGTGTTACTGGAACGTATTTTCTGCCAGTATTCTGCCATTTCAAGGTGGAAATGCCCTGCCATGGTGTTGACTGCTTACTGTGCAAATTGTATTTCTTTGAGCTTATAAAAAAAACACCATATGAACATGTTCATAAGGTAAAAACTTGAATCAAAGTCAAAGCTCACTCAGTGAAACTGACAGTTGCAAAGTTGGCTTTCCTTTGTTAAAATGGCCAGTCTGCCACCAATGGATGTTATTCTTTGTCTTTCAACGGGTAAAACATTCTTTAGCAAAAGATTCTCCTCTGAGAACAAAAACAAGAAATATTTTAATTAAACAGATGGCACAGCATGTTTATGTATCCTTTAATATTATCTGATCAAACTCTAAGTTCATTTTTTCCCCATAGTAAACAATGTAGTATTGATCAGATATATCATAAATATGCAATTAATCCCACTGTATCATATCTATTGAGAATATGTTTTCCTTAATAAAAGGTCAGCGTTCTCCTGAAGTAAACCTGCAGCTCCAGGTCTGCCTCTGTGTTTCTCCCTGGGCGGTTACAGCAGGAGCAGTACTGTACTTAACAAATACACAGCTCATGACTTCACATACTAAAATTATAACCTCAAATGCACATCTCTGGAGAGAGTGAGATAATTTTATTCAGCTGAGCAAATTATATAGAAATATCATATTGCCAAGGTTACTCTGTATGGCTCCCGCTGGTCTTTTATGGAGGTTTAATCTGCTCCGTGTTCTCTTTGGTTGAAACATTCTACTTAAGACTTGGAAATACTGCATTCTTAAGATCTGAGAATTAACAGAGGAAGGGTTTTCTTTGCCTTGCACGCTCCTAATGAATTAATGCTACATTTGTGTTTAAAGAGTGGATGATTTTCAAGTCAGTGATAGGGTTGTTTCTATGTGACGTGGTCTAATGGTCAGCAGTAACCCCCACAGCACACTGCAGTCAGTTGGATGTACAAGACACATTGTGACCCGTACACTATGTCTACCATTCAGCAAGTTTTTCACAAAACAAAATAGGTCAAACTGACCCTTGTGTCCAAGAACACTGACACAGTATTTTCAGATTTTTAACCTCGATGGTTAAAGTTTAGACAAATACAAACTTACTTTATCTACCTTATGAAGTAAATACAGATTATTTGACAAGACCATGAGTCCCATTTCATTTATGACCAATGAGTGGAAATGAACCAAGGTTCCACTGTTCCTTCCTTACTCTGAGATTATAATAAGTATTTGTTGGACCCGAATATTACATGTCTGGAAAGCATGAAAATGGGTCATTTTTTTCTGCAAAACCATCTCTTGCCATAGGCTGGAAACTGATTGGACAGACTGATGAAAACAAGTTGACGTAAAGGAATGGGGACAGGCTCTGTCTAAGCTCTACCCACACAGCACAGTTTTCAAGTCTTATGAAACAATTTTCTTTTTCTTTTTTACACAACATTGATTTTCATTAGCTATTGCTCAGTTCTCAAACATTGATTGGCCATTCCTTGTCACCAGCTGCAAAAGAAAATCAAAAGTGTGCAGATTTGCGTCATAATATCCAGTGGTTTTAGGTAATAGAAGGGGCCTCACCAACTTGAAAGCCATTACCAATCTATTTTCCATACTGACTTGTCTGTGGAGGACACCATAAACCCCTAACCCTTGGGCAAAACATTAAAGATTTCTGCACAAAACAATTTGTTCTTGCAGCTGTTTTGGTGATAGTTGCTTTACTAATTCTGACAGCATCAGCAGTAACTGCTTGTGGGCTTAGCAATATATTCAGTCCTTTAAGACTGAAGCTACTTTATGCTACACAATTATGAGGGTAATTCAGCCACACATATCAGAAACAGAAACTGATTTTGAAGAATAATAAAAATGCACAGCCAAGGCATTGACTGCTACTTTTGCTCATAATATGTCTTCTAGCATATGCACAACACAATATGGACATGTTAACAAGGTAAAAGGCTTGAACACGTGATGTCTTCAGGAGAGCTTGTCTCTTTGATTAGTTGTTTTCCATTTAAAATTGTATTTCATGAAAGTGCCATGGGTCTGATGTCTAGTGATGTACAGGTACAGGTGACACAGTGGAAACAACCATTTTTACACTATTACAATGCCTTAATCTGAATGAAGTTTAATTATGTTCACAAAACCAACAAAAAATACAAAAAAACTTTTAAAAAAGCACTTACACTAGGTGTGTCCAGGTGAACATCCTCTGTAATAAAGCCAGTGCTGCAGTGTGTTATCACCTGTGATGTTTTCTCTGGTGATTTTCACCTTTACTTGACTTCACACTTAAATCAGGTGTGTGATCATGGTCCTGATCAAGTCTCTCAAACATGCCAAATAGAGCAATTCAAGATAAGTTTTTGCCCAATATTATCCTTAATGAGACAGATTAAACACACATTACAATAAAGACATTAACAGCCACTGAAAAGACAATCAGTGTACTGTCCTGTGGGTAGATTATCTCTATACGTGAGGTTCTGACCCAGCCATTACACTTTGCATTGCTGCCAATTTGGTTTTTAATTTTGCATAAAACAAATTACCACCACATTATGATCACAAAGGCCCATTGTCGCTATCTAGAATTTTGAAAAAGGCAGCTGTTAGTATTTTTGTTGAGCAAACACGTTAATAATGATATCCACTACTGAAATCTGACTTGCATATATTAACTAATTACTTATTTCTTCAAAAATAGTAAAGCCCTGGAGCAGCTCCATAACTTATAAGTCTCATTAAAGCCACCGTCAAAATTCATGTGGCTCATTAAGAATTTTTTAATTGGATTTTAATGCAGGAGAATTTCGTGAGTTTTTTTTTTTCGTTCACTTTTTCACTTGTTTTTTAAAGAAACTTCCAAGGTTTTTAACCAACAACCCAGTCGAGTCCTGGCTTGATTTTCTTGCCTACAGGCTTCTACTTGTTCTCATGGTTTATCGAAGTCCCCCTTCAGTTTGAGGTCAGGGATCCTCATAAATTTTGATGGCCGTGCTCTACCTCTGTGAGATGTACACTTAGTAGATTACATTAGATTAGATTAGATGAAAAATTAATGATTCCTCTGGGGGAAGTGAGTCACTGCTGCTGCAAAGAATTGGATACAGCAATAGATGGGAGGACATAAATAGTAATAGAGCAAATAAAAGGAATAGAAATATGTTCGGAAATGCTAATGTGTCTCGTCAAAAGCGATCAACTCTCAATTATGGTGTCCTGCTATGTCAGTTTGAAAAGTGCACTAGGAATCAGACATGAAAACAGTCCACCTTCCTCTGCTTGAAGGCCTTCTAAACCTTAGCATGAGGTGTGCCAGCAGGACAGAGTTGTAACCTTGTAAAAACACACACCCACTGAGTTTGAGATCAGATCGTGGTAATTTTGTCAGGTAAGAAGGTTTACATGAAGTGAGGCTGATGCAGTATCTTGTCAGTTATGCATCAGGAAAAGGTTAACACATTAAGAAACAGTTGTTGTTAGGTATTGTTTACATAGAAACCATCTATCAAGACCAACAGGATGCTAGAAGCACCAGAGTCAAGGTTACAGTGACTCATGTTCCACCTACATTTATATGACAACTGCAGTATAATGGACAAGGGTGAATGAACGTGGCCAGCAGAACTATTTTTTGTTGATAAGGATGACACTGTGAACCATCGTGGAAGCACATTCTGTTGTGGAAGTAATTGCATGAAATCAGTGTGGCTTCATCAAAAGGTTTACAAACTCCAGAGGCAGAGCACTGCCATTCAAAGAACACCCCACAGAAATGTTGTGTGTTGTATATTATGCCCCCTATAGACGGTATATATGATGCACAGTGTGGTTGTGCACAAAATACTGTACAGCAACTCATGTTTGATTGTTTACTACTCAACAAGACACTGTGCTGTAGGCAGCAGATACAGCACAGCTGGAACAGTACGTTGCTGTTTTCAGAGCAAGAAGAGTATAGGTAAAGGTGTATACAAATCAACAGACAAGAGTCAAACATACAGAATACATACTATTAACATGATGAAAATTTAGGAGGATCATTCCCATTAATTTCAATCTGGCTCATTTCCTGTGAATGTGGCTATGGTGTCTGTAAGTGTCATGTTGGCTTCGCACCCTTCACCTCTGTTGTAGAGATTCGGTGAAGTCACACAAACAGCTTGTGAATTCCAGTCAGCAGAGATTTTTTCCCCATGAATCATTTTAAACATGTTTCCGACTAAAGATAAACACCGAAATTAGTCTAAATGCTGTTCACAAGCTGTTTGGTTGTTCCCAAATCTCTTCAATGAAGAAGAAGAGTGCAAAGTTAGCATTCCACTTAAAGCCGCGATATCTACTGTTGAGAGGTCCAGTGTAAATGGGCAGTGCAGCAGGTTAAAAGAGGCTGGAGTTCTTCCTTAAGCAGGCAGATAAGCAGGTTTTCTATAGCATAATTTACGTGTAAATGTGGCACAGAAATCTTTTAAATTTTGAAGAATTTGTGAGAGTTAGAGGTGATTACTGTAGGTTTTGAGGTACTTTACTTTCGTATTTCCATTTCTTCCACTCCTGCTTCACCAGCAGTTTAACAACTACAGTAGCAAGTCAGCATAATTTTCACTTTTGATGATTTTAGTGTATTCTGCTGGTAATACTTTGATATTTTTAAGTAAAACATCAGAGCAGGTTGTTAACTTGCAATACAAAAGTATTTCTTCAATGTGATATTACTACTAGTTACTTTCCTACTGCTTCTAACAGTAACCACAGCACAATGCAGCGTAAGTACACGTGGACCTAAATTTACAACCAGAGGGCCTCATGTCATTAGTCCATCTCTGTGGCAGCCCTGAGCAACCTGAAGGGGAACCCAGGGGCAACTGTAACTTTGTAGACGTCAATGCAGTTGCCATGGTTAAGGCTCGTCTCCTTTGAGGACAGACAAGAAACTGCAGGCAGCATCCTGTCACACTCACCTGCCTTCAAGTGTGTGTTACTGTGTTATTATGAGTAAACAAGCAGCTGGTTCAGATACACTGTCATGTACATAAAGGAGAGCCTGGAAATTTGGCTGCAGGTGTCCTTTCCTCTTATCCACTGAGTGTTGGGTAAGAACATTTGCTCTTAGATTACATACATATTAAAGTGTCTTAATCAAAAGTAAAGATTTTGTATGAAAGTATTTAGTTCTGCAGTATAAACTAAAATGGCCAGACAATAAAATGGTTAAATCCGTTTTACTTTGTAATGTTTCAGTGTCATGCACTGCTCTGTCCATCCTGTGGATCAAAATCTTCCTGAGTCTGCTCAATAAGAGCAGCAGCAAGCATCCCAGAATTATATGTGTATGCCAATATAGAGGTGGCAGATGTTTATAGTTATTATGACAAGAGCAAGTCAGGCAGTCAGGTGACGCTAAAACACACCAATAAAGTCAAGAGGAGGTCAGGGTAGATGGAGCAGTCAATACAACTTCAGAGAAAAATCTCCAATACTCTCTCTGTTTATTGATTAAATCCTTAAAAACTTGTCCCTGTGTATCAAAATGATTTGTTTACACATTTTTTCATTAAAATAATCCATTCTGGCCTTAAATGTAACTCTGCCTCTCTCTTCATCCATCCTTCTCAGCTCACTGCTGCTCACCTACAACTCTACTAAAACTCTGTTTATCACGACCCCACGCTGCAAAATGGGACTAATTCTGAAGAATGATGATACAGAAAGCCCCACTCTGCAGTTTGACAGAACTGTTTCAGTAGATTTGTCATGTATGAAACCCCAGCTGTATGAATCCATGTTTTTGAGACAGTCACCAGCACACTGCAGTTTCAAGGTGAAAATGCTTAGCCATGGTGATGACTGCTTATTTTATTAATGATGTGTATTCTGTGGTAACAAGATTTTTTTTAAATGAAAACAACTTGATTTTCAACAGAGAGGGTCTTTACTTTTTCTGTTGACCATTTGTTGTTGGTTTGTTTGATATTTTTATTTCCTGGCTGTTACTTACTGTAACAATGTAGTCTGATCTTTAAGTAATTGATGCCAAGTCAATTACAAATGCAAAAATCTGTCCAACCTTGACCGTAGTGTGATCACAACATTAACCATATTTGTGATTCATAAATGTATCCAATCGTAGTGTCTGAGTTTTTGGATATATAAAACAAAAAGATCAGACGTGTTTAACCAAAGCTCTGTAAAACCTCTAACCTCTATATATCTATATATCATCAGTTATGACCATTGTAACACATCATTACACATCGTGTAATGAATATAATATAGTGATTATATAATGAAGTGAAATACTGGATGCAAATCAGCAGATAGTTTCAGATTTTGTTGTTTATTTTTGTCACTAATTTCTGTGTTTACTGCATCAAAGCTGTCGGTGTTTATTTTATTCAGACTTTGTCTGCTGGAGAATAACTCTAACTAAATGAGACAGAAACAGATGCTACAAAATGTATGTAACGGAGTGTGTGACATGTGAGAGAGTTAAGATGTCACAGCACAAATTAGTTTTTTTGTTATACTTGACATTTGCAACCCTGCTGCAAAAGTCTCATTTTTAACAGCAACTGCTATATATGTTATACATGTTCCACCAACTCTATAATATGGATTGTTGTTCAGTTCTTCTGCCTCGTTAAAAGCATCATTACCAGCTCTTAGATCAGCTTCACTGCAGAGGTTTCAGTGAACAGTTCAGGTGACCGCTGGTTTCAGTTACTGTGTTTCATGGCTAACTGTAAATTTAACGCTGATTAACGCTGGGTTAGATTGCACTGTTCTCCACTCAGTGTGGCTTAGATAATTGTGAGACGTTACGTCCCACACCTGTCTCAGGACACATGCACACGTTGCAGTGCTCCTCAGAGTTCATGGCCTCAGTCGTAGAGTTAAGCCTTTGTTATGAGTTCTTAGATCCTTTAAAACTTCCTTGGTCTTATGAAGGTTTAACCAGCTGGGTGGAAGAGAAAAGAATTAGAGGGTAAGAGATGGAAGTGAAAGACGAGTCTAAAGAATTATTCCCATGACTGTTTTGTTTTTCCATGAGACCTGTTTTGTGCGTTCAACTGGTTGTGCGTCTGGATGCGTTCAGCTCTGATTCTCCTCACTGAGTCTGTTATATGGTGTGTGTGTGGGTGTGTGTGAACACCTACGCACATATGTGTGTTTGTGCAGGGTGTGAAAACGGTGGCTGTGTAGGGTTGCAGAAGGAGGTCCATTACGTCACCATGGCAGCCGGCCTTAATTACAGCTAACTATAGACAGAGCAGAGGGAGCAGAACAGAGAGGGAGAGAGACGAAGCAATGAGTGTAATTAAAAAGTCTATTTGAAAGCGTGAGATTATTACATCGGTGAGGTTTGTGTAATGGCTTGTACAATACTCTAATTCATACGTCTCATTTTACGCATGCAAACGCTAAATGTGACAGAGCCTCACGTTTGTGTGCCTCTGCTGAATAAACCGAGTATATTGAAGTGTCCTGTTGGCCTAATTGAAGGTAAAGCCATCTGCAGTGTTGGTCAGGGGGAAAAAGTCTGTTTTTGTGTGTGTGGTCATTTTTTGAATACACATCTGCGCATGTGTTTAGTTATTCTAACATTTTGGACCATTGAATTTAAGTGCTGTTAGTGTTTATTTGCCAGTGTACTGGCTGTACAGACATTTGCCAGTAATTAGAATGTGTGTGAGTGTGTGTATGTCAGAGTGTGGTTTTCACAGATGTAACTAAAGAGTAAAGAGCAGTTAATCAGCCTATTATTTCCTTCATTAATTATGAATCGTATGAATCACAAAAAATGCCAAATACTGTTTTCAAAAATTCAGTGTGTCATTTAAAATGGTTAACGTAGTCTGATGAATAGTCTGATAATCAGTCTAAATTTCCAATTAGTTGTGTAGCTGATTTGTGATTGTTCTGTCCAGCCAATCAGTCTGTCTTGCAGGGCTGTAGTTGACCAAAGATAACCTTGTTTGACTGAAATCATACCTCATCAACCTATTGATTGGTCCCTAGGAAAAGACAGCATCTTCAGGTTATTTCCAGATGAACTAAATGGGCCATAGTCAGCGGTTCTCTCCACCAGCCTTATTAACCTACATGAATTATAAATCAACATTTAAAAAATGGTGTTTACAGCATATTACAGTATTTAAATGTTATTATTTTATACTGAATTGTTGACAGAAGACTCAAAGCAGACCAGTGTGCACCTGCCCATATTGTTATGATTTTTCAAAACAGAACTACATCAACTGGTGATTCCAGCACAAGAACTGTTCAGGACTACAACACAGACAAGCTAGCTGCCATCAGTTTGAATAAAATACCATCACACGGACGACTTGACATTAGTTTGGAGCCGATTCTGAGAAACATTCAGCAAATGTTCGATAAGTTAGACCTTGCAGTCTCCATGAGGTTAGGTAAGTTCAACATTATGAACACTTGGCATGTTAACAAGTGGTCTGTTCCTCCCACCAAGAGAGGCTGTTGATGTGATGCTTCTAACTATATGAAAGTAACATCAGCAGTCGTCAAACCAATGTGAGTTTGGTCAGATGAAACACGTCAACCATAACTGTATCTCGTCATGTTGTTTGTAAAAAGAAAACAGTATGTTTTTTGAACCAGATAAACTGAAATGCAGGTGTTAAAGCAACCTTTGACCAGCTCTGGTTATGTATTAAAACTGATTTAGTATTCCCCAGCATCAAAGATCTAAAGACTGATTACATATTCACTGTAGAACTGATCAGTATTATTCTGGTTGTATAAAGCCTGAATGGAAATTTAAAGAGACATCTACTTTAACATCTGAGGTCATGTTATTTTTTAAGATAATCCTTTTAACCGCGTTCCAAGTGTCAGTGAAGTTTTTTTCTTAACCAGGCATGGCTGCCTTTTAAGACTCGTATCTGTGAACCCTCTTCTCAAACTTGGGTACAGCCACGCGCACACACACCTGACGATAATGCTCACACATTGTCAGCAGTGACATTTTGCTTTTTTGTTAGTCTTTCTAATTAGCAGTCTCTTCCGCTCGCCTGGTGTAGTGTCGGCCAATCGGCGGAGCCCGCTCATTACCCAGGGTTTATTTCAGGGTCTTTGTCAAATGAAGAGTGAAAGTGACAGCTCAATCTAACCTCAGCAATAAGCCTCGCATGGCCGCCTCCTCACTGCTGCGAGAGGATTCAACTTGGCTATCATCGAGGGCCACACAGGATGGTGCTCTGAAGCTAATTGAAATGCCACCTTGTTCTTTCCTTTCATGTCTTTTCTTTCTTCATGTCCCTCTTTCTTCTTCCTTAGTTCTGGATGTCTGCCCTGGCCACCACCATCCCTGTGCCCTGCGGAGCCTTCATGCCAGTATTTGTCATTGGTAAGAAGCAAATGGCCACGTGTGTGCAAGTGTATTAGAACAGTGACAGCAGATGTGTCTCTAAGAGAGAAGTGTTATTTAAGAACATTCATGCCACGTGTGCAGGATGGGAAAAACTTTTCTCATTCTGACTTTGAATAGTTCAGGCATTTTTTCATCAGCCCCAGTGTATGGAGTTAAACTGGTGTGCTAATACTTGAATACAATCTCTCAAGAATCAAACAAAACTGATAAATTGCTAGTTACTAGAAAAGAAAACATCATAATAAGTAGTCATTTAATGATGACTTTCAATAATGTGACATTGTTTTAGGCTTCATCAGCCAGGCCAACTAAAGCCAACATATTAATATTTTGAGAATATAAGTTTCAGCGCCGCCTCCTCCATAGAATGTACTGTACAGCTCATTTCAACCCAGCCCTGAGTCATGATGTTGTCCTGGCAAAGCAAAAGAGGCAGATTCAGTAATTATCCCCACAGGTTTAGCGAGCAGTTGACAGGGTAAAGGAAAGCACAGAAACTAGTATTTTTAGTGATACAGGGTTTTTTTCGAGTTCCGTGTGAACCTTTGAGGGTTAGTAGGTATGATCTGTCAGCATACAGTGAAGGTAATGGCTCTGTTTTACCTTATTTGACACAACTCTATGTATTTCCTGTTGTTTTGGACCAGTTGGTAAACAAAAATATGGCACTGGCTAAAATCACTTTGAGTTGCACCAAAAATGATTCTGTGATAATGAGGCATTACAATGCCTTCTGGTTTGCACTGGAGCCAGTCAGAAGCTGCTTTGAACTTTTCGATTTTGGAGACAGAATCTTCCAAATAAGGATGCTCTGGAAATATGCCCTGCTACCTGAGGGGCAGTGGGAATGCTGGCCAATCCACACTTGGACTAATGTTAATGACTTTAGCTACACTGTGCAGCATGGCAGGAATCAAATACAAACATGCCATGTTTTATCACCTGTTTAACTCTGAATGGGACTATAATTTACCAAATGAACATCAGGCTGTATTGAAGGAGATCGGAAACTAGCGGTTGACATTTTCCTACTGAGACCATAAACTCATTAGGATAATGTTTACTGGGGTAATACATCAAATGACAAATCATCTCCTCATACACTGCTACACAATCAAACTTCTCTTTCCAATCAGAGGAGTTCCCTGCTGGCTGTTCTAAAGAATGCAGATTTAAGGTGCTTCTGCATTTTCTTCATTTGTCAGAGCCAGTTCTTTACGTAAAACGTCTTAACCGTAAATGCTGTCTGTCAAAGAAGGAAACAAAAAAATGCCTTATTCTATAAACAGAAGTTCCAACAGTTCAGGAGCTGTACAGAGGAGATATCGAAACCGTTTATGAGCTTTCACCTCGAATTAATGGAGCTGTAATTTCCTAAATGACCACCTGCACGCTTGCCAGAGGGCCTAAATTTAAAATAAAAAATAAAAATAAATAAATAAAGAGACATTGTAGTATTTCTAGAGAGAAGCTGAAGCTGAAGAAGCTGCCTTTTGAATGGGAGTCAGTTGGAGCCAGGGCTCTCCTGAAGCTCTTATTGGGCACACGTTCAAAAAACGTAATGCTGGAGTACTGGAAAAATACGTGTCAGCAGCTCGTTGCAAAAATGAGACCTATGGCAGAATGATTTTTGGCTTTCTTTCCTGAGGAGAAAATGCAGTGCTGTTGAGGCTAGTGTTGTTAATTACTGGCTCCAGTTGATGAAAAGCCCAGCATTGATTGTGAGTTTCTGTTTCTTTCTGTGTGTGTTTGCATTTCAGGGGCAGCCTTTGGTCGTCTGGTTGGAGAGAGCATGGCAGCTTGGTTCCCAGATGGCATTCACACAGATGGTACCATCTACCCCATAGTGCCTGGAGGCTACGCTGTCGTGGGTAAGGCACATTCCTGCTTTGTACTGTTCACCGTTATTGTCCACTCGTCTAAGTATAATGTTTTCTAATGTGCTTTATTGCTGCAAAAAACTATTATTTTGGCACCTGCAGAATCCTGCTTCTAAAGGATTCAGTCTTTGTGAGACGGATGCTGTATGCAGAACTTTATTTGCTTACTTCTCATTAGGTTTCTGTGAAGTATCGCTGCTTCTGCTTTTACTTTTCTACCCACTACTAATAGAAAACGAATCAAGTGAAATATTTCCTACAGCCCAGTGCCTCGATTTACAGCTCCAAGTTAAGCCTCTAAATGGACCCTGATGAAGCCGGACATGGGATATGATCAGACTTAAACACTTGAGACAGAATCGAGTTGCAGTTACAAGATCACTAGGATAAACTTCACAAAGACAACGCCTGCAAAGCAGCTCAGACACCAGCTGACAAAACAGCAAACTATCACAGTGTGTTTACATCCCACCAGATAGCCTGGACTTCAGAAATGCAGCTGATTGAGTAATCAAAAGTCTGGTTAAGAAATAGACATTGTGTTGTTGCCTCATGGAACTAAAGTAAATGACAAAGGCATATTTTTGAATGGAGTTTGAATAACATACATGAATAAATCATTTAAACGTATGGTAAGAGAATATATATATATATATATATATATATATATATATATATAAATCATGCATCAATCTCTTCAGTTATGGACTCATTTTACTTTCCAGTTTTTCCTCTGTTTCACTCCATTTTACACTCATTCTGTATGTATTTTCAGTTTGTCCACGTCTTTAATTCTTTCTATATTTCCAGTCAGATGATGTGGACAGCTCATCTTCTTTGCTTAGTCTGACAGATCTCAAAAATCTCCCACTCTAGTTTCAGACTGTTATTATTTTTTCTTCTTCCTCCTTGGTGGCAAAGTTGTCGGTTGTAAGTCAGCTCTTTTAGTAGCTTTTTCATTGTGAAATCTTTAACGTCCTGAAAATAATTTATTTTTTACATGGAAGCAACTTCAGGCAATGTACTGTAGATTATCAGTAAAGGGCGGATCATTTATTTCTGTTTATTTTCCCCCTGTTCCTTCGAATTTCTGTTTTTACTGTGTTCTAATGTCTAGAAATGAAATGCAGCAAACACTGACAGTAGCTTTCAGCTGGAGTAGACACATCTGTCTCGCTATAAAATGACAACTAATATATCCGTTTAATGCTGGACACAAGGCGTGACAGAGGATGATGCGGAAATGGTTAAATGAGAGATAATTATTAATTACTGTATGTAGCTGAATAGAGAAATTCTATCCCTCTGAACTTCAAGCAGTTTATAGGTGTTTCTTGCTCACATTTTTCCTCAGTGTGGCATCATTTTTCTTTGCCCCTTATTACCAATACTGAAAATACTGGTTGCCCCACATGCTTTAGATAGTCTACTATTTACATTTACTCTGCACATGAGCTCTAGGAGGATGTTTCACCATGCTGAATGCAACCTGCTCCTCTGTACACCGTCTTCGAGCCATGCTGCATTTACATTACTGGTCAGCTGTGTTGTATTTTCCTCTCAATCTCTCAGTCTGTTTCCATACTTTTCAAACTGTCCTGTCTATTATGTGTACATACACCAAATATTCACAAAGGTTTTTCTTTTTTTTGCCTGAGTCACATTTGGCCTCTTGGTTTCACCCTGGAGCACAGAATTCTTTGTTCTCCACATGGGAGGGTGCAAACAGTTTATTTTTGACAAATTTCTGCTTGTTAAATGAGACATAGAATAAAATATCGGGATTTTAGACGTGTATTTGGTCAATGTTCCGCCTGGAACGGCACGTCACACAGTATTAGCTCTAGGACCATCTAAAAGTTTGACATCCAGTGAGTCTTTCTGTTCTTGCAGTTCCTGGCTCTAATAAACAATGTGATTTTGGCAGTTTTTTAAAGATAACCTGCCTTTCAAACCCGTCTGCCACTGCACATACAATATACATATACAATCCCTCAGAAATGCAGCGGTGCTACTTGTTGACAGCCGTGCTGATTATGCCGCTGTTGCAGATTGGTGGCGGCTGTTTTTCTGGGCCTGCTGATGTTGTTGTTGTGGTGCACTGTAGCTGATGACTCAGCCCTTTACAGGCCTGACACTCTGATGAGCCTCTTTCATCTCACGGCGGGGCTGGCTTTAAGGACTAAATGTTAGGATGGGCAGAGAGAGCAGCAGCATTTATCTGAGGGGGATAGGCAGACATACAGGGGCTTAATTAAGTTACGAGAAAGAACAATGAAAACCTGCCTTTAGACTCTCTCTCACCCACCATCTGTGTCTCTCTGCTCTGCTCTGCTCTCCTCTCCCTTCTCTTTTTATTTTAATGCTTTCATTCTCTACTGTTTTTTCCCAGTGTTCATCTCATTCTTTGAATTGGACTCATCCATTTTCTCTGTTTGTATGAAGGCTCACCAAGGCCCATGCTGCTCTGTCTGCTTTGATGCAGCTTTTATATTGCGATTTTCCTGACGTTTTATTGGGAAAAAAAGATTTGGAAATATTGAGGTTCCTGTTTGGATTGAATTAGCTGAATAAGTCGATTTTTGCCTCGTGGGCATATAAGAGGAGATTGTGTGGAGAAGAATGTGAATTTAGTTTTCTGGGCTCAGAGTGGATGAAGGTGAGAATGTTGGTCTGGTCAAGGAAACCAATAACAGGATGGTGACTCAGACTCGGAGCTGAAGTATGTGGATTGGATCAACAATGTTATATATATATACAGCATATTGTATTTATGACCTGAACCTCAAATATTCTACTACTGAACAGATTTTGACTAATATTGATATCCAGTACTTTTTCACATGCTGATAGTAGTTTAGCTGAAAAGTATGGACACCTACAGTGTGCAACTTGAAAAATGATAAAGATGCTTTTATTATGGTGTGATAGTTAATGACCTATCAATAACCTAGCTCTAGTCAGTGGTATACCTTACAGCAGTCTCTAAGATGCCAGAGTCATGACGTCACACATTCTTAATGTTAGTGAAGTAGAAGACGCACTGCACTCTGAGTGACAGTATGAAAACGTCCTGAAAAATTAGGAGGCTCCAGGAAGCAGCTGTGCATTGCACTTGAACACATGTGGGAAACTAAACAGATGTACATTTGCTAATACATTTACTTTATTCTAAAATAGACAACAATTTACTCAATAATAATTATCATGCTGTATTGTAGGAGACTTGAAACTAGTGGTGGAGTCCTTAAACTTGTTATGAAAATGTTTACTGAGGTAATGAGAAGCCCCTGAGTGCAGTGTGCAGTTCAGGGCGGAGCTCAACATGGGGGGGGGGGCACGGCACTAAACGTTTGACTCCACCCATGTCAACATTCCATAAACCAATAGCGTTCAGTCTTCATACATACAACTTTACTTCATTTTGCAATGGTTTGGTGGCAATCTAAACCCTCACCCTAACCCTACAGGAACATGTGCATCTAATGCAATTCAGAGTGGAACCACATACAGAGCCAACTGACTCTGGTAGGAGCATAAGATGATGCTCGTTTTTACATGCAGGCAATGTACCCTTGGGTGGAGTCAAATTTTGTGGGTGGAGTCAAATGTTAGATTCAGCCAATAGTATGCCGACTTTGCGCAACGTTGAGCTCCACCCCGAACTGCACACTGCAGTCAGGGGTACTTGGAGGTAACAGATGGAGTAAGAAGTAGGGTCACTTTCTCACAGACTTCTACATAATCAGACTTTCTGGTTTTAAGGCGCTTCCGCGTTGATTTCACTTTTCAGAGGCTACATCCATCTTTTATATGCAGTCTACGGTTCTCACCACTCGTCAAGTACCAGCTGGTGCTTTCCTCCCTCCAGCCTCAGAGGGCAGTAATGCAGCCATTGTGGGTTGGTGCACCACAATGGCAAAGTAGAAGATGCATGAGGAAACTGCTATACTGAAAGTGTCAGAAAAAATGGTTTCCCCGGGTTTTCTGTGGGACCTCAGATGACTTTCTCCAGTACAGTGGCTGGAACAGTTTGGACTGAAGTTTGAAGGAAAAAACGTTTCATTACCAATACCAGTAAAATAGAAGTCATTTGAAATTGCACCTAATAATTTACTATGAGGTTAAGTTTGAAACGAATCAGTTGATTTCTGTTTCCAGAAAAGGCTGCTTTGCTGCATAGTGAGGTTTAAATTTGATAAATATCAACAACCAGTCAGTTATTGAGTTGTTGGAATTGATCAACAGTCATCTCTATTTTATGCCAGAGAGCAGTAAAAATATGTTTTATTGCTTTTTACAATCATGTTAGTATTAAACTGTCTCTCATTTTGATGGATGATGCCCTTGAAACCCCCCTTCAACCCCCCAAAGACCCGTTTGGAAGTCCCACCTTGAAAACCACTGATCTGAACAATTGCTTCCAAACACCATCTCTCTGTTGTTTTGCTCACCCCGCTGTCCTCTCCCCACCCAAAGGTGCTGCAGCCTTGTCGGGAGCGGTCACCCACACGGTTTCCACTGCAGTCATCGTGTTTGAGCTGACTGGCCAGATCTCCCACATCCTGCCGGTGATGATAGCCGTGATCCTGGCCAACGCCGTGGCCCAGTCCCTGCAGCCGTCGCTCTACGACTCCATCATCAGGATCAAGAAGCTGCCCTACCTCCCAGAGCTGGGCTGGGGTCACCACGAGTACGTACAGTTTGTTCCCTCTAACACTCCACTACGAGCACACATAACATTACACATATTAGATTTTTCAGCAGCAAATGATTTGAAATGCCGAACAAACAAAATCTATTAAACAATACATTATGAATAGAAGAAAGACAAATTAAGGCATTACAGGATGTGCAAACAACATTAAGCTAAGCTGAAAAATGAAAACATATTTTGTTTACATTTTTTCCCCAAGAAATCATGTTTTAAATCCTTGAGAAATGATTAAAAATGCATAAGACAGGATTTTTTCATTGTACTTCAACCCTTTGAGGCTCTAAAGCTCATTATACATAACACATTAGGCAGAAACTGTTGCAGACGGGTTTTAATAATAATAATAATAATTTAACCTTTATTAATCCCCGTAGGGAAATTCAATTCTGCATTTAACTCATCCCACACACATTGGGCAATGTAAAGCGTCTTTGAATGCCCAGAAAAGCACAATATAAAACCAGTGCATTATTATTATTATTATTGGGAGCAGAGGGCTGCCGTGGTGCAGCGCCCGGGGAGCAGTCAGGAGTTAAGGGCCGTGCTCAGGGGCCCAACGGTGGCCGCAGTGGGGGTTCAATCCACCGACCCTCTGATTGACAGCCCAGGGCTTAACCACTGCCTGTCCTATTTTGTGGATGCAATTTTTTCGATATTACATGCACAAAGCACCTTCATTTTTCTGCATCAAAATGTTAATAGATCCAACAAAACTGTGTGTGTCCTGTACAGACATATTTGATATTTTGGGAAATACACTTACTCACTTTGGTGATGAGAAGCCCAATTACTCTTTCATCCCTACTCAGTGAATAAAAGCCAGCAGTCCATTAGCTCAGCCTTGCACAAAGTGGGATTAAACAAACAAAGTGGAAATATTTAAGCTTTAGAATGTGTTGAAAAAGGCTGATTTTGTGCCTCGGTAGAGCCGGGCTAGCTGTACTTCCTTTGTTCCATAGTCAGCATTTGTGCATATCAGAATGCTGACATTTAGCCTTTAACTTATTTGCATGATAATGATGTGTTACTGGGGAACAACTTTTAGCATGTTAGTCTAGATGGACACCAGTATCACTGGCAAAATAACACAACTGTATATGCAGTAGGTGGTTTGTTGTTTTGTAACCTGGGCCTAATGGGAGCACAGCTACAGTTTTAAGTATAACTTTGAATTTGATGCAGTAGACTGAAGTTGTTCAGGCAGAGATTTCTCATGTTCTCAAATTCCTCACAGTACATTACAAGCAGGGCCATTTTAACTTACATGAACCTCATGATCCTTTGGAATTTCACTGCACTGACTGCAAATGTTGCTACTTGTCACTTTGGTCATGAATAATAGAGTGTTGGATACAATTAAGTATAGAATTGCACATTTATCGCATATAGTTTACAGAATATTATAGATTGATGACTAAACTGACAGAAAGGTTGAACTGAGAGAAAAATTGACAATTATGAATCTGTTTGCTACTTCAGCACCACGGACAGCGCCATGGATTTACACAGCACATTTAGCCTGGTGATATTTCAGAGCCAGGGCTGGGGCCATAGATTTTAACTTGGACCAGCTGTAGTCAGATAGAAGATCAATGAGTCAGGCAGACCAGACTAATATATTCAGCTAAACAACTGCTCTGCTCCTGCACTGCCTCAACTACTAGGAGATGGAGAAGGAGGATGCCAGGGTAATATGGTGGATGGCAATCCAAGTTGTCCCTTAATGTTACGTAGCTTTTGTAAAGTTCCATTAGAGCAAGATCAACATGATTTACATCCACTATGCATAACTTTTGTTTCAATTAACTGATTATTGATTGATAACAATTATTGATTTCAAAAATTAGTCAAACTTGCGTCCCTAATCTCCTGCCAGCAGTTGTGCTCTCTCTCTCTGTTACACATCTGTGTGACAGTGGACGTTAATAATTGATTGGGCTCAAGTTTGTGCTGATAGCAATCAGTTTTAAAAAAGCCTTGATCGAGTATTAAAGCCCCTGTCGTATAAATATTTAGTTTACCAGTCAATGTCGCAGTGCTGCAGTCCAATCAATTTAATTTACATTTTAAAGTCTTCGTTTGCTCAGCAGGTATTACTTCCATTTATTCACATAATGACTTGGATACTGTGTGTGTGTGTGTGTGTGTGTGTGTGTGTGTGTGTGTGTGTGTGTGTGTGTGTGTGTGTGTGTGTGTGTGTCACCAGTCTCAATCTTTTTCTTTAATAGGTGCTTTAAAACTGACTGCACTGTGTTTCATACTGGTTTGAAATACTGCTTTCAGTTTAGGTATTTGAACACCACACAGCACACCTATGTAGATCAAAATTTGCTTTACAAAAAAGACAATGAGGGTGGAGGCGCCTGGCTCAATAGTAATATGGCTATTAATTGCCTTCATACTCATTAATAATTTATACCAACCACACAATGGTGAATGGGATTACCAGCTGCTTGGTGTCCTTAGAGTGCTGTGGTTCCATACAGCACCACTTTTCATTTAATTGTTTGGAACCGATTATTGTTATGGATGCTGGCAAATCATTAGGTGGAGATAATAGTTCGGATGCATCATTCACAAATTGGGAGTAATGAGAAAAAATTTTATTTCATCCTCCATCTGTTCATCATTTTCCGTAGCCATCCCCTGAAGAGTTTCGTTGTGTCTGTCTCTGCTACGTGGATCCTTCGCGTTCTACGTCAGCTCCCCAGTTGACCCACGCTGTCCATCTCTTTGTTATCTAGTCCTCTCTCACTTTATCTCTGATGCTCTTTTCTCCTCTGTCTTCTTATTATCTGCTGTGACATTATGGCCTCTCCGTGGCATCCTCACGCTCCTGTCCTGTGTGTGTGTTAGTGTCTATACGTGTGTGTGTGTGTGTGTGTGTGTGTGTGCGCGCGCCTGTGTGTGTGTGTGTCTATGTGTGTCAGGCGTGGTAAGAAGGACTCTGTGTGTAATGTGAGCTGTTGTCAGTGGGCAGTTGCGTAGTTGGTCATTTTCTTTTCCCTGATTACATAATGGAGCAAACACACGGACACATGCACAGGACTGTCCACCACAACCAGCAATGGTTAGTGATGTGGTATTAGAGAGCAGACACACTTTCTTTAAAGGATATTTATTTATTTATTCTTACAACTAGGTCTTAACCAATTAGTTATATTAGTTATAACAGCTGTGATAACACTGTACTCACCATGTTAACAGGTGAGATCTGAGAACACAGCATCATCACTAAAAACAGGTCTGACTGGGCCAAAAACTCAAGAGGTCAGCTGATGTTACACATGCAACACAGCTGAGATGTACTGTACAACAAAGCTGAGTCCTCTGTCTAGTGAGAGCTGGACACTTTGATAGCCAGCCTCCAAGAAGTTTCTAAATAAGTGTTTGATGCTTTGCTCTTACTCTTCTATTTAAAACACACTGGTTCCTACTGTACACAGACATGATCTGTGTTTAGCCAAAAAAATACCACATATGATGAACAGTAAACAATCAGGGCTTAATGAAGCCCTCTGAGTCCACCCACTGTCGCTGTCTGTGTAGTGTGCTTCTGCCAACAAGTTGCTCTGAGCAGGCTGAAACCCAAGCTAAGGGAATGATTAAAAAAACTGTGGCTTGACTCTGAAAACTGCATTTACTAGGACTAAATGATTTGAGGAAAATGTCTAATTGTATTTATTATAACAGATATTGCAATGTGCTTTGTGATATAATGTTTAAAAGCCAAGCTTTAGTTCAGTATTCCCTTAATGGTAGATTTAAAACTTGTGAATGAGCATTACCATATGAGATGATATGAAATGCATGACTGTCACTCAAGGAGGACATGGGAGTTTGTAAAATCATTGACATTTTAACCGTTGAGCAGAGGCACTCCAAAATGTATAAGGTGAGGCTATTAGAGCATAAGAATGGGTTTATCTCAGGCAAACCACAACGTGCTGGATGAACCATGTAGTATAGATTGATCAATAGTATGTTATGATCTAACACTAATGGGCTCTGTCTGTGGCATAACCAGTTACTGCAGCAAGTCTACAATAGATTGTGAGTTAAACAGTTAATCTGCATGTCTCTCGTGCTGCGTCTCATCAGTTAACATGTTTTTAATTGAATAGATTGTTATAAGAGCAAATAGATGATTAACAATCAATTGTTAACATCCCTACCAAAAATACTTCTGATAAAGAATTCAACTCTGTTTTTCACTGTGGCTTCTTCCTGACTTCACTGTGGACTCTTTACTGCCTCCTGAGGCAGGGAACAGAAACACAGAGTGCCCCTATAGCTGCCACAAATGATGTTCTTCCCTGCAGGCCACCATTAAACAATAACCTGTTTTAAAAAAACAAATAAATAAAACAAGGTGTTTACTCTTTGTTATGAATGTTTTATATTTATGAAGGTTTTATGTTTGTAAATCTTTCTCATACCTTTGAAAAGCTGAAGCAGGAGCATGTGGGTGGCGCCATCAAGGAAACCACTAATGCACATGTGCAGTGGGCCACACTTTATAGAAGCAAACATGGAAGCTAGAAAACTCTTTTGGCTCAGCGGCCAGGCAACCAACATTCACTGAAGTGTCACATTTTGTGTCTGGTGTCCAGTTATTATAATACATTCAAGCCCTGCAGCTGCAGTGGGTGGTTTGCTCCAGCAACCAAAAAGGGGCACCAGTGAGTCCATTCCACATGCTTTCACAAGCAACACGTTAATGAGAGAGTTTGCCACACGCTAATCTGCTGTACTTACCGTGCACACCTTTTTTTGGCACATTCAGGGATTATTGGCAACATTTCATGTGCTGTAACTGTTGGTTTACCTCCAAAGAAAGTACTTTAGGTAATCTTGATAAAGTGCAACACCTGAATTACTACTGCATGGAATCTGACATGCCAACAATTGCAAAAATCTACAATCTACAAAAATCTGGTTCTGAACTACAAAAATCAGATCCACGTTGTAAAATAAACCACATTTTCTTTTATCTTTACTTTTTTACTCGTGTGCATGCACCATTAATGCAGCATGATATGGAGACGATCATTAATCAGAACACTATATCATCATTTACTTTAGTGATGGGCACAAAATGTACAAATGTTGTAAAAGTTGCGTGAGTTATTAAGAAAGTGTCAGAAAGCCCGTGGATGTGTTTATGTTTAAGTGTGTGTGAAAGTGAAAATAAAGTACGACATGATCATCTATCATAAAAAATATTCAATTTTCTCAGCATAATGACACGTTTCAAGATGTTAAAAGTTGCTGAGGCATAACGATGATTGAGAAACTGTCAGGAATCCCCCCCTCTGTCTGTGTGTGTGTGTGTGTGTGTGTGTGTGTTAGCGTATAAACATTCAGCACACACACACACAACCAACATGGATCAAAATGTAACTTTTTTGAATCATCTTCCTTTAATTAGACATAGGCTACCATGAACTTGAGTTGAAAGATCCTATGTTCCTCCATCCATCATTCACTTTTTCTTTTTACCCCTTTCTGCCTCTTACCTCACCTTCACTCCGGTCTTCAGCTGTGTGTGTCTCCATGTGTGTGTGTGTGTGTGTGTGTGTGTTGTAATACTGCAGCATACGAGAGTGGTGAAGGACGCAGCTTTTGGGGGTGGAGAGGGGATGAGGCACTGTAGGTAACATAGCCCCCTCCAAGCTGAATGTGTTTTTCACTCTAACTGGAAATTATCCATCTCACTCCCACGCAACTGCCACCCCCGCTCTCTCTCTCTCTCTCTCTCTCTCTCTCTCTCTCTCTCTCTCTCTCACACAGACACACACACACACACATATGCAGGAACGCTTGTGTAACGCCTGCAGTGCAACACACGCATATGATAGCATGTGCATTTGCTCATAGCCCACACGGACATGGAGAGAATTGGATTTCTTATCTTTTATTTCTGTACAGCTTTTGTAGATATGAACACACACACCGATCACATGCTGTATTTTTTTCTACTACAGACATGCTTTTATAATCGTGCCCAGTAGCACATATGAAACTGTTTCCTTGTCTTCTCTCCCTCTTTTATTCAGACCAGTCTGTTGTCTTCTTTCTTGAGGGATCCATCTTCAGCATTGGACTGGCATTTAAAAGAAAGTGTGGGAACAATTACATAACATCACTTCCTGGGTGTGTGTGTGTGTGTGTGTGTGTGTGTGTGTGTGTGTGTGTGTGTGCAAAGTCGTTTGTTTCTCTCTCTCTGTCACTTTGTGTTTCTTAACATTTCGTAATAGCCAATTATATTCTGTTGAATAGTCTACAGTGGGCCGTCGTCTCTGCTCCTCTGACAGGAAGCAAAGCCACAGGAGATGATCGTATTTTCTCCAGAACATTACAACCATCCTTTTATTGGCTTTAACACCTCCCCCTCACATCTACACCCCCAGTCATACACACACATATTAGCAGCCAAAGCCTCTCCGCTCTGCTCTGGACAATATGGATGATCTGTGAAGCCTGGATTTATAGTCCTATAAGTCTGTTTATCTTGGCTCATATCTATAAATCGGGCCTTAATGCAAGATAGCTCAAACTGATCAGATGTATTGCCCAGCCTTCATGGGGTAGGAAGGTTCAGTTAAAAGGAAACCAATCAGATTTCATCAACCGCCTTTGATATCTCAGGGGAAATTAGGCCTGGCAGCAGTTGTGGCCAGTTCAGAGGCATGCGTTACATTATTCTCTCAGATCCGCTGTCAAATTAAAAAAGGTTGCTAGTGCACCACAGAGAAGAAGAAGCTTCCTTTAAGCGTGAATTTTTGTAAGAGTTTTTTTTTGCTCATCTTTTTAGTAGAACCCATTGATGATTCAACCTTCATCCAGCTGATGACATCTGTTTCATTTGTCGGTGATGACAGGAGGTATTTAGTAGGGAAAATATTCAGCGGTGCCCAAAACTTGATGTATTTTCTATTTAGAATTTTGTTCATAGTGAAACAGAGAAAAATGAGAAGCATGAATGTGCAGTGGCTCTAGAAACACTAAGAACAGCAGCTGTAGAAGTTCCTTCTTGTTCAGTAGAACATCCAATAGAAAGATTTTGGTCTTTACTGTTTAAGTGACAGGTACTCTAAAAAATGAACAGCTGGCTATAAAGATTAAGACCAAAGTCAAAGAGGGGGCCATGAAGATCAAAACAAATAAAGGGTTGGTTCACTCCGAATGCAAAAAATGCCTCCCCACCAGCCACTTCACACACACCTTTTCAGCTACTTGTTAAAACAAACATCTTATCAGCCAACCATGTAGCAGGAACTCCATGCATGTAGGCATGTAGGTGTGGTTGAGAGGATCTGCTGTAGTTTGAACTACGCCTTAAAATGGGGGAAGAAAGACTTTGAACATGACACGGCTGTTGGTACCAGATGGACTGGATTGAGTATTTCAGGAACAGTGACCTACTGCGGTTTTCATGTGCGACCACACAACAGTGGGAGACAGAGCAAACTTAACACTCTTTTACAGTTAGGGTAAGATTTGAAACATTCGACAGCAAGATCTCGTTCCAACAATAGTGTCCCTGTTACTTTAAAAAGCCCACTTATCTCTCGACAAACTCGTGCGTCATGCTTCTGTCAAAAGAAATTCTAGTGAACAAATGAAAGCTGCTGTCAGTAATGCCATTTTCCTATGCAGTGAGCACCACAGACAAGGTTTGGTTCACCGACATTGTGTACAAGTGGATGCAAGTATCTCAAAACCTAGACAAGTACACCCAACAGGGTCTGCATGGTTAGATACAAGGTCAAACAATGATGTTCATATTTAAATAGTTTAGAGCTCCATAATTTGTATCCAATGCTAATGAAGGAAGTTGTGTGCCCCATATATACTAAGGTGAAAGTAAAGGTGTCAGTATGCTTCAAAGAAAGTGCATCGGAAAATGTGTGTAACTCCTTACCCACATGCTACACAACTGTGCATGGTTCCCATTGTAGACTTAATGTATTGTATTGTATTATTTTTACCCAGAATTAAACATGCCAACACTTGAATGGCTGTACAACATTCACCTCCAGATAGGGTCAGGATTAGCTGTACAAACTTGTTGTTTCAAGCATACCCCAGCTTTTAGAATGAGGAGCCTGTGGTACTATAAGGGTATTGAGCCAGCCTGAATTTCACGCTAGTCCAAAATTCCTTAACTTTAGTTAAAAAGAAAAATCGTGGAAAGAATTGTGAAAACATTGCCCCTGGATCTAAAAGCATGTTGCCATTGATCGGGGGTTTTGTCTAATCTTCAATGTCTTTGTCCTATAGGATTTATTTAGAGGAATAATACACCACTTACAATGTGGGGAAACTGACCCTTTATTGCTTTTACTAGGGAAGATTTAACACATTCTCTTGTTGCTTGTTGTAGCACTTAAAGAGAGTGTGTAGAGAATCTTTCTCCACTTCACTGGTGCCTTTCATTTTCCTAAGAGGGTTCCCAGGCTAACTTTGTGCATTATACTTGTTGAAATGGAGGTGGTGGAGTATGGTCATCCATTTAACTTTGCATTTCAAGTGAGGTCAGTGTATTGAGTTGTCACCACAAGAAGGAGTGGAAGGTTGGCCGGAACCTGTGTCCTGGCACGGCTGCGGGACTTGGCAGCAGAAACCATTGAGCGACTGCTGTTGTGTTTGCAGGTTTTGGCAAGCTCAAGCAGGAAGAGAAATCCGAGTGTTTATGACTGGTGTACTGGGGCGTACGATTCTGCTGAGGCAAGATCTGCTCACGCAATGTCACCCACTTCCCCTGCCATACACACAGCCACGATGCGCTAACATCCGGATGACGTGTCCACAGAGAAGGGTGTTATTGGTTTGACCGGTCAGCTGAAAGAAGGATGTGCTGGCAGTGTTATCTGTGAAGGGGAGCGGTGTTAGATCTGAACGTTTTCATGAAAACCATAGTGGGCAGTTCATCAAAAACAACAACTGCCAAAGCATTATAGGAAATGCAAAATTGTACAAGTCAGCAAGTTCAGACCATTCAGGGAAATGTTATTGAATATTTTAATGGATCGATCTTTCTTCTCACTTTTTTCTCCACTTACTCACTCTCATCTCCATGACCACGTGATAAATTCTCCCATCATCTTCCTCCTTTCATTTATTTTTCTCTTCTCCCTTTTCTCATTCCAGGAAATATAACATTCGAGTGGAGGACATTATGGTGCGGGACGTGCGGTACATCACACTCAACTGCTGCTACCGAGACCTGCATAATGTCCTGCTGACGGGACACCTCAAGACCCTGGCACTGGTGGAATCAGCTGGTGAGACAAGAACACTCACACACATGCATCCAGTGCACAGAGGAGAGAAGAGTATTACTAATGATCTGTAACATGGTTAGACATTAAGATTGTAGTTTTCATACAGAGTGGTAACTCACTGAATCTGTATGTACAGTATATATACATCACACACTCTCTCATTTCTGACATGACTGTAGCCTAATGCTTAATCACTGCACTAACCTTCCTGTACAAGAAGCCATACATCACTGTATTGATCCTTCCCCACAATCATAAACATGATCTGCTGTGTGCAGGGGCTGACGACAAAGCTGATAAGTGCATACAGTTATAAACAAAAGCAGCATACATATGCAAGTATTAAATGAATGTGCACGTACCTAGATTGAAGTAATTTAATCTCAAGTAGTTTACAAATGTCATATTATTTAAAATGTCTGTTTCTAGGCTACAAAATAGTCTAAACTTAAAGTCCATGTGCTTGCCTGTTCTGTTTCCATTATTCTGATTGCTTTTGCATCTTCTCATCAGTTTCAGCTAAAAAGTTTAGCTCAACAGTTTGCTGTTGACCCTGAAAATAGTCGTTGATAAAACTGTCTCAAGTGAAGATGCAAATTCGCTCAAGGCTCTTTTGTGAATCTGCATGTGTTTTAATCATACAGTGACAAGAAGAAGGAGAGAGACTGAAGGGAAATAATGGGAACTAGAGTTTCTGCTGAATTTGAGTTCAGTCAGAGGCTGAGCTGAACACACACACACAAAACTCACACTTCCACAGATATCTGTTGTTTGCTATCTAACAGCTACTGTCAGCACTGGGTAAACAGGCTTTGTTTGAGCAGAGCAGTACAGCCTGCAGAACAGGTCAGTGGTCAAACTCAGGCAATTGACAGTGTGTTGACATTAAAGCTGCACTAATTTTAACTTTATATGCACAGTGGTTCATATGACTATGTCTAATAAACCAACAAAAAGATGTATCACACAACTCTCCAGTTCCTATTAGTTCAGCAGAGCATCTTAGAGTCTCTTAGTTTACTATTTTGTTTTTTTGGCCCACAACTCCATGATTGACAACACTTAGGGCAGGCAACTGTTCTCAGCAAAAAGATCTCATTAAATACATCAATATGCCTTTAAGAGATGGTCGTTTCTCTAAGGAGTTGGAGACCAAAACAGAGCTAAAAGCAGAGTGAAAACTGGACTTCAATTCATCAAGTTGTTACAAGCATAACTACAAATGAATGCTAATGCTGGGAATGTCTTTTCCAAAAATGGTCAAATGAACAAATAGTCAACAGCCAACATTGTACAATTTCTGTTAGCAGAACAGGTCTAGTGATGCAGCTTCAATCCTCAAATATAGTCCAATACTTTGTACTTGTTCCAGTGCACATAATCAGAGTTCTGTAAATACTAAAACAACTAGAGAAAACACACAATTTGTTAGTCATATATTTTTAGATAGTTAAGCTTCTATCAGACATTAGTATATTTAAGTGATCCATAACAGTTGATTCTGGACTGCCAGCTTTTGTAGGCTTGAATCTGTGGCTTTAATGTGTTACAATAGGGAGAGAAAGTGTAATGTTCTAAGCACCCACCAGTGTGAAAACAACAAGAAGACACAATATTAATAAATCTGTGTTTACAGTCACAAATCCTGTGTGAACACAGTGTGATATTTCCTATGTCTGATGTGTCATTGATGTCATTGTGTGATTCTGCTGATACTGTTGGACTGTGTGTCCCTTTGTGTCAGTACCAAAAACAAATCCCTACGACCTTGGTGCCATGCTCATTAGAGTGATTGATTGATTGACAAACCTGCCTGGGTACAGCTTGATGCTGGCCACCTCACTGAAGTGCAGATTTGGTATTCCACTGCTGTTTCAATTATGCAATCGTGCAGGAACAATTAGCTGCGGCATTTAACCAAATACATAATCAGCACGTACTGTCACAAAGGCAATTACTTAAAGCAAGCAAGCTGCCACCCACACACTTGTTAATACACATTCACTGCATTCTGGGCTCTTTTATGTAACTCAGCTGAGCTCTCTGCAGTGATGCAACATGTTTTTGGGATCTCTGCAGTCTGCTCACTCTTCCCTCCTGAAACAAGTTTTGCTGTCTTGTCTCACCCTCCCTTCCCCGTTTCCTTCTCGTGCTTTTTACTTACTCCCCCTCCAAAAACTGCCTTCCTCCCCTTGTATCTTCTTTTTTCCCCTCTTTTTCTCACCTCTTCCCTCCGTCTGCCTCCTCTCCCAGAGTCAATGATCCTGTTGGGCTCCATCGAGCGTGCTCAGCTCCAGTCGCTGCTCTCACAGCAGCTCGGTCGGCCCAGACGACTGGAGTACATCCGGGAGCGAGCAGTCGCGGAGAAGAAACGTCTGTCTGTTGTGTCAAACCCAGGCAGCGAGGACGGCAGCCAGCGGGCCAGTCAGGAGGTCCGCTTCCAGGTGAGAGGTCACTGCAGATGGATAGGAACACCTTGGGCAATAACATCATTTACATGTTGCTGACAGTGCAAAGTTAATCATTAGCACTGTGTGCAACCAGGAAACTGTGCTCATAGCAATAATGGTAATCAAGTGGAAGACTGTGACACTAGCTGTCAAAGATGATTGCCTGTCTTCTGCAGAAGAACATGGCTTCCAAAATGGAAGATTAGACCCCTTTATTTTAAAAGGCAAAGAAAAGCAGAGCAGCAGAGTTCACATGACAGGTTAAACATCGAGAGCATGTCCAGTCTTTGAAACGTACAGCAAAGAGATAAACCAACATTTTCACTTGAGAAACAAGTTCAGGACTTTTTTACCTAAATGAATAAACTTTTAAGTTTTGACAGTACATACTGAGAATTGATTTTTGAGGGTACAAAGACAAGAAGACAAGACTGACGACAAGATTAAAATCTTTGTATTTCCACCTTTAGCTTTGATGAGACTTTCGGTCCCCTTCAGATAAATTTCGTAAAAGCAAATTTCTGGAGAGATTCTTCCATTCTGCTGTTCTTCAGAGACTTTTTTAGCTGCTCTTTGCTGGAGGGCTTGTGTTGTTCTACCATTTCTCTTTAAAATACTACAAAAGTCTTCTATTGCATTCAGGTCAGGTGACATACTTGTCCGCGTCATGGTTTTTACTTTTTTCTTTAGAAACTCTTTGCAATTTGGCGGTGTGTGTTGAATCATGATGAAGCTGTGATTTTTCTCTGCTGCCAACCTTCTACAGACTGGAAGTCATCTTGTTAGCCAGTATTTTGGTACATCGACAGAAATTCACGGTGCCTTCTATCATAAATGTCATCTCACCAACACATTTTTCACTCATACAGCCCCATTATCACCACACTCCTACCTCCATGCTTCACTGTTAGGACTATGCATTCACTGTGGTAGTCCTGGCCACATTCATTCCAAACGTGCTGGACCTCATCTGAGTTGGACTAATTCACCTTTGTCTGATGTGGCTAAATAATTAACCCTTAATATTCATCAGTCTTTGTTAGGAAAGTTCACTCTTGCAGTTTTGTTCTAAACAGGAAGCAATTTTTTTTCTATGACACCATCCATAGAGGTTCATGTTATGCAACATTCTACTCACAGAAACTTCCATTTTCATTGGTATCTCCTGTGCCAAGTATGAAGCATCTGCTTGTCTATTTTTCAAAGCTAAATTTAGGAGGACTGTCACTGCGGCACTGATCAGTGGTAGTATAGTTTATGCTGATTTTTAGTTGGTCTTCCTAAATCCTTTTACATCTCTAAGGAGTCTCACAATCACATTTTTTTAATTTTTATGTGGAGCCCTGTGGACAGAGACAGTTTATAGGTTCAAGTTTGAGAATGTTGTAGTGGTCATTTTATAAACATGAAAATCAGAAGTTCACACTTTTGTTTCTGTGATCAAAGGTTTTTTAACTGCTATGTCATTGATCACAGGTGTATTTACCTCTGTTGCATTGAATTTCTACTTTAATGCCTGCATTTTCAATATTGTCCTTCTAAAGATGTTGTTTTTGATTGTTCAGAAGAAGAAATACCCCACTGTTCAACTTAGAAATGATTCATTTACTGTGAGGTGATACAGTTTTGAATCATTTGATAGAGTGGTATTGCACAGAACTGTGCATGTCTGTTGTTGTTTAAATTGATTCCAGGTCTTGTACCGCAGTGCTCAAACTGTTGATTTATCTCTTTTTAATGTATTCATTCCTCTTTCATCAGTTTGCAGCAAGTGGCTGAATAGAATGCCCTCAGGCAAGGATGTGGAAGTGAGAGGAAGGAGCGTGTTTGAGAGAAATGCTCATTTACCTTATCGCTTTTCTCTTTCCTTCACTTGTCTGACTTCATGCCTTCTTTCCACCTCTATCACTCGCTTAATGCAACGAATCTGAGAAACACTCCTGAGAATTCTCTTACAAAAGACAATGTTGTAGAGAAAATACATTCAACATAAGAAAACAGCCAGGCCACTGCAACGGCTGCCCCTGCACAGTATTACAATACGGTAACAATATAAAAGCTAATGTCAGCTTAGCATATCAGGAGAATGAATGCATTTACAAATGGGCAACTTTACAGAATTATAGCTGAATATGTATTTTTTAGCTAGTTTCACACAGCATCTGATGAGCGATGCTTTGAAACAAGTTTTCTCCCACTTCAGAAAATCATTAACATCGCTGAGCAAAAGTGTTTTTTAGGTCATGGAAATGGCAGCATGGAAAGTCATTGAAGTCATGAAATTTTACATCAAGGCCAACACTCCAGCTGGTTTCCTTTCTCTATCTCTCTACGTTTTCTTTTAGTTTCGTCTCTCTCCCCCTTTTGATTAGCCTCCATCTCATCACCTCGCAGAAGTACATCCATTTGTCTAATGAGTCTGCGGAAAGCGAAAGAGGGATTGATCTCTTAAGCAGGATTGGGAGTTTTGAGTGCTGTTTCTTATCTTTGTGTGTGTGTGTGTGTGTGTGTGTGTTTGTATGTGTGTGTGTCAGCAGATCTCTACTGAGGAGTCATCCTTCAGTCCGACTCGTCCAGTACCTCAGAAGCCTCTCAAACCTGCTCTGAAGAGACCCTCTGTGGTGGAGAGACCCACCGAGCTCCCTACCAGTAAGAAACACACTTGCCTGCACAAACAATTGCAGACCACGGAGTTTCCAAACAGTAGACTGATGAGGCAATCAAAACGAAAAGGAATAGGATATTTAATAGATCCGGAAGGAGTGTGGGTAATGGCCTCTCTGTCTCTAAACTCACATAACACTAATAGCACCTCTTAGTCTCTCTCTGTCTTTCTGCTGCTCTCTCTCTCTTTATCCGTTCCTTATATGATGAAGAAGCTATTTTAGAACTCACTGACTACAGTTGTTTTAATTGAAACACACCCCAACAAAACGCTGATTATAAGAATGCTTCTCTACTTTGTTTCAAGACAGTGCACCTTTTGAGTTATAGACATAATGAAGTAATAATTAAACCTATAAAGCTAGAAGTTACAGCAAATATAACCATAATGCGTTATTCAATGTGGTACATAAATAGATAAAAGATGGTCATAGCCTCCAGTCAACACAGAAGTGCCTTAAACCTGCGTTCTTTCTAACAGCCAGCAGGGGGCGACTCCTCTGGTTCAAGAAGTTTACAGAGGCCCGTTTAATAGTGGTTTTGATGCATCTGTCAGAGCCCATTTTGTCGTCTCAAAAGCTGCTAACGTGGCAGAATACATGAGAAATGGTTTGTACATAACTGCTTAGTATTTTATAATCAAGGAAGTTGCTTGTTATAAAAAAGAGTACTTAAATGAATAGATGACATGAAGGTCATCACTGTAATAGTACTACAGAGGAAAAGAGAGAGATCAGCATACAAAGAAGTCAGTAATAAAGTTCAGTACAGTTTCACGTGTTGTGTTACTGTTGTCTTTCAGACTTTGTTTTGGCCTGAGAGCGTGTTGAATTCTCAGTGTTTGAGTTTTCTTTTAGTGATGACCATGGTTTCTATGTTTCGTAGTGTTGTCCCATCTACCTGTGCTTGTTGGCAGAGAGGACACAGTCTGTTTTCTCTGGTTTGTTATGTTCACCAGTCTCAAAGGCCTGACTTTGGACAGTCAGTCTGTTTTTTTGTCCTTTAGGTGGCTTACATGTTCTCACTGTTAGTGTTGCCTGTTTAGTTCTCAATGGGATTGGCGTTTGCTTTGTTTTTGTCATAGATGTTCACTGTTTGATGTGTGTTTTTGGCTGTTTTTGGTAGGTCATATTGTGTAGAGTTGCATTGAGACCATGTACTGTTGTAGCTTTGGGAACTAATTAAGCTGTAACCTGGGGCTTCACATAACCTCAACCATGTCTGGCTTTTAGTCAAGGTTATTTTTTAAATAACAGACATGAGAAAGAAAAAGCTTGATTATTCCTCATTTTTATACCCTGATTGGTAGGTGAGAGTTCTAAGTGGTCTTGGGATAGACATTAATATGATTTTTTTTATGACTGGTTCACATGCGTTTTATTTTTTTGATTAATCTCAAGTCAAATATTGTTGTAGGAGTTCAGCGGTAAATTAGTTGTACTGCTTTAAGATCTTTGAAGGATTTTATTACATTTTTTCAACCTAATTGAACTCAAGTATTGATCTGATTCAATGTGGAATGGATTGTTGGTCTTGAATTTTGAAAATGTGTTCACTCGCAGGTTTTCTTCAGGTGTTTTTTTCATTTCACAAAGTCCTCTGAATGTATTGGAAAAACCATGTAGGATACTGAGCATTTTGTTAATAAGCCCTAATTACATAGTGCCCATGGGCCAGTGAAGTGTAGTTAGGCAGCACCTCGTCCTTGGTCAGCCATCACAGAAACTATATGGCCCAACCTTAATGCCGCCATCAGTTTCCGCCATCACCATGACACTTTAAGTAGAGCATTTTTCCTGCTCTCTCAGTGTGCCTGCCATTCGGGATGAGCATGAAAACGAACGTGTGTTCGGAGTCTGGGCCAGTAAGAACCACCTGGACCGTCCCAGCCATGAGCCGAACATCTTTTCTGGCGGAAACCCTGAGTTTGCATGTCACCGACTTGGGGTCATCCTTCACCCTCTAAAATGATCCCACACTTTGGATTTCCTGCCTGATTTATTAGACTACTATCTAATAATTAAAGGGAGCAGTGACTGACTGTGGGACTCAATGTTGCCACTTCCTGTGGAATTAGAGTTGTATTTTTGTCTGCAACCAGTTGACCAAAATCTGGTCCACCATTAGACCGACAAATAAATTATGATCTCGTCTAGATTTTGAAGCCAGGTTTTCATTCAAATGTTGTGCAATTTTTAACAGATTTTTGAGAAAGTCTGCAAAACGCAATTAATGCTGGTCCCAATTCACTACTGCTGTGTGAATATTAGGAGATAAACAGCTGGTGAGGCTTCATTTCCAGTGAAGTGTTATTAAACCATTACAGAAAAAGGGGGAATGTGATGGTGCAAATCAAAGAGCAGCGGTAAAACTGCAAAGAGCGAACAGATTTTTGGATAATTTTTGTAATGAGAATGTGGTATTTCTGTTTGTTTTGTTGGTTCCCTTATGAGTCAATACGGATCTGTTCTCATCTGCTGCTATTTTATGTCTCTCAAGACATTTTGTGTTTCGCTTTTATCAATACTCTACTCTCTCTAAGATGTTTTAGGAGTTTCTGCAGTTCCACTGAGGGTTTTTTTAATACACAAATTGAAAATGCGCATAAAAACTGGTGGGTTGAAACATGTCTACAGTGGAGTTGGACTGCTGCTTAGACGGGATCTGTAAGATGAGGTCTACTTACAGCATGCACATAATTAGAGAGAATCTAACATTCTTTGTCTCCGTCTCTCTTGCAGGCCCACATGATAATTCAGGCATTGCATTGAAGAACCTGTTCTGCGCCAGTCCAGACACAGAAGGCCTGGAGGTGAGAGAACCATGTCCTCGAATACACCCAACAGCCACGCCACCATCACACACACAGACACACACGGTGGCTCACATCCTGTCGTTCACACATTCTGCACACCCACATGGTCCTATGCTATCTCTCACATACAGTCCTTCACGCTCTACAGTACAGTACCTCCCACACAGTCACACACTTATGCAGAACACACACTAAGTATCTCTGGCAGCCTCAATATAAAACCTCTCACTTTGTCTCAGCTTTGCATCCTGTAAAGCTTTGAAGGAAAAGTCTTGACTCCTGCACCACCCTGCTAATGGCCTGTTTCATAGAAAGGACTTTTCAGTTCGTTTTCTCCAGACATTTCAGTGACGTTTACTCAAGTCCAAGTGGGACTGCAAAGAAGGTGTTTTTTTAAGTCAAAGTGACGCTGAGGTTGTTGTTAACATTGTATGCTTGTCTCTGGTCGCCCCGAAAGAAAAACAACAATGTGGAGAGCCCCACGTCTCCTGAGCACAGGAGGCCATCCAAACGAGTCCGGATATCCGTCGTGGTAAGAGCCACCGATCTGGGCTACCCAAATGCCTGGAATCCGCCGGCAACAGGTTCATCAGCCAATCAACCGATTGTCACCCCACCATTCCATGTCAGGGCTAATCACAAATGCCGATGGACTGAGATCTGGGTCAGGCTCAGCCAAAGCCCGAGTCTGAGTCATCGTGCCTAAAAGTGTCGAACACCCACTTCTCTTCTTCCAACCTGTAACCCAGAGTACTGACCTTTCACTGCCTCTAGATGCTGATGTTATTGGCTAAGTCTAGGATCCATTCAGCTTAACCAGTTTCCATTGGTCTGTTGGTCAGTAGCAGTTATAAAGAACACTTGACCACTGACATACCACTATTGCTTGATTGCTGATGCCAGCTATGCAACATGCACCTTCAGTTGGCTACAAAGAGCATCTTTGGGACATGCAGCTCAGTCAGATAGTTCCTGATTTATATCACATGACTGTTGGTCACAACTGAGTCACAAATGGCTTCACGGCTGCATCGAGGGGTTCAGGATCTAGTGCAAATCTTTTTTCTTTCTTTTCTTTAATAAGGCATGTAGAATGAAGTAATTTTGATGACATAATGATTTTAACTTAAATTCAGCTAATGTTCCCAACTGAACGCCATTTTACTTTTAATTACCATTGTTGAAGAACTTATAATTCTTTTTGTTTTTACAGTGTCTGGCTCCTTAAAATTGATAACATTCCTTTCAAACCCACCAGAAATTTTAGGGTTAAGATTCTTATTTCATATTATTGTCTTTATTATTATTCATTTTTTGGGCCCAGCATAAACATTTCTTTAATTGCATTGAATTAAACTTGGTCCTTTTTCTTATAGAACTATAGTTATGTAGGTGTTATTTTTGAAAGCTACTTCTGCATTTAATTTGGTTGTTTTTAAATTCCATAAGAGCCTCACAAAGGCAGTTATCTCAGAATTACAGATACTCACATAAAACTGCTTTCCCATTATGGCCCAGCTACCATGTTACAGTGAAGACATAGTGGAGCAGTGGTCAAGTGTTCTACAGAGACGAGAGTGTTCAATCAAGCATGCTGTGCTGTCCATCATCAGCTGTGTCATCCGAGGTGTCCAATCAGTGACCGCCTCCCAGAGCAGGCCCCGCCCTGTTCCTGGAGTGACCCTCAATCCCTTGTCATTTTGTTGTAACTGATTGCAAAGCTGTGGTCCCCCATGTGTTTAATGTTGAGGGGAGGGGGAGGGTGGAGGCGTGCTGGGGCGAATTCCTCTGTGCATGCACCGTTAAATATCAGGATAGGAGCGTCATATCTCTTCATTAGGATAAGGCAGGCACTTGAATGATAGCGTTCCAGCTGCAGCTCAAATGAAATGATGATTCATGACAAGTCCTAGGAAGTATTGGAAAATATTACTACAAACTGGGATGTAGCCTGCTGTCCAATTACTCCAGCGATGATGCATGTCAATCAATGAAACAAGCGTCAGACTATGAATTGAGAGAAATGATTCCACAATCACCCAGCATTGCATGACAAATGGTCAGACAACATATATTTCTAAAAATCAAACACTGTTAAGCATCACGTAATCATGCATTTTTACAGAACACATTCACATTTATCAATCTATTAGCATCAGTGATTCCTTCTTAATTTAGCCTTTCTCATATTAAGTTGTCAGATTGTTTTTCACTCATCTCAGATAATGTCCTTTCATTCACTAGGAGCCACCACCCAGCCTAAAGAGTTTCTCTGGGGTGAGCATGTTGTCCACTTTTCTTAGACACTTTTTTTCTCTGCTTTAATCCAGTGTTAAGTAGCAAGGGCAGATATCAACTTTCAATTCAACAATTGCTTACCAATTCACACAGTGGATCTTTGGCATGGATACTTCTGTGTCATCCAGAAATCACAGAAGCCAGTGTTAGCCATCCGACGAGAGAAATGTAGCTCGTTAAGCTACACCAACAACGCAAAAGTAGTTTACTACATCAGATTTTATTTTTACATGCAATTTTATTTATTTGTTGCTAACAGACGGTGAAAAACATGTTGCTAGGTCATATGTAGCTGCTGGATTTGTACCATATTTTAAAAAGAGATGGGTGTAGCCTCCAGGTCTGAAAAGTGAAGTCAATGCTGAAGTGACTTCAACATGCATTATCTCTAACAGCCACCAGGGGGCGAGTCATCTTGTTGCAAAAAGAAGTTAGCTTGAGAGAATGATCCTACTTCTCACTTGATTTATTACCGCAGTAAACATTTTCCTAATGAGTTATTGGTCTCAATCACTACTTTCAAGTCTTCGTCAATACAACATGATGTTCATTTTGTAATTTATGGCCTCATTTTGAGTACAATAGATGATAAAGACTGTTTTAGGGCGGGGCTACCTTTTGACAGACATGTCGCTATCATATCGCCGTGCGTTGTGTCCTGGAGTTCTCACTCAGATCTACTTATCGCTCGTAATATCCAGTTTCAAAAGATCAAGATACAGCCAAGCTCAAACACAAGACTTCAAAACAACCGTCCACAAACTAATGGGTAATGCCAGTGTGGCTACATCTGTGCAATCAGTTTATGAATGGTATGTGATGTCATGGTCACACAGAAGGGCTTCTGTCAGTTACACATGTATGTGTGTGTAGTACTGTCCTCATATATTATCCTTAAGATTTTTTTCCACTTCATTGAATTTAGTCAGAGCCTTCACAGTTGTGAGCATTTATACTTGCATGCTGGTGTGTTGTGTGCGAGGTAGTAGTACCGTTTCTATGCCTCTATGTTGACTTTCTTTGTGTACTTGAAACAGACGATCAGAACAGCATGGGTCACATTGGAGTTGGAGTTAGACAACAGTTACTTTTAGAGAAAATAGAACAACATGGAAAAGACAGGAGTCAGAACCAACTGAGTCTGTACGCAGACTGGCAGTGCTATGAAAATTAGAAAATGGCATATGGCTGCATTGGTACAAAACTATTATTATTACTATGGAGTTTACATTATGAGCAAATCAGATAGAATACAGCCTGTTACATATCACATATTTAGTTTCACTGATACATTATCTTTGCACAAATCAATATGCTGTTTATTTACGCCATATTAGCAATTACCAACTGGACCAGTCACAATTGTTTTGTGTCAGGTTACAGTGTAGATTTAACACAGGAGCATGAGTCAAACTTTATTTCAGACTCCTTGTGCTTGTCAGTTCAGAAATGCTAAGGGAAATGTAGCTTGTGTGGATGCTACCTACCGCAGTACTTGATCAATGAAAGAGCTTCACTACTGAAAAGCTGTTTGCGTCAGAAAACAGCGCCGTTACCTCCACGCTGCTGAGAAGTTAAACTAGTCGTGCCATTAATTGTAGCAACACTGATAGAAACAGAAGTCTTGTTTTGACCGTTTAGTATACAATACATCAATTAAACACAAGATTTCTAGTTTTTATTTTCAGACAGCTTCAAAATTTATCATTTGTAATTTGATATATTAAGCTGAGTACGTTTATTAATGTTAGATAACCTACTTTTTAAAATATGATACACATAAATTACCACAAACCAGATATATTCAAAGATAGGTGTCTCAGAAGCTACAGCATAGCACAGTAGGTGACTCTTTGGTTTATTTACCAAGGCTGAGTTACTACCTCTATGTATCCAATACAAGATCCCACAATTCTTCCTTCAGATTCTCCGATTATTGTGTTAGTGTAACTCTATTAGCACAATTAATGATTTAGACTTGAGGCACCGCAAGGCCTCCATTAGTTTCACATGTCAGTGATAATTATAGAAGTCTGTACACATTTTCAATCATTCAGAAGCACAGAGCAGTGTCATATCATTTTTCATCTGTAGCTTCAGGGTCTGTGTGTAACCACATGGTATACAGCTGATAAATTACACTGTGAGCAATTTTGTTGATAAGTAAGGAAAAAACACTGACAGCATTGTGTTCTTAAATCATGCGCTGTTGCCATCAAATTTGTCTCAATGGCTCTCAAAGGGCTTTCAACCCAAGCAACATATCCAGTGGGATTTTTTTAATATCCGGTTCTGTTCTGATATTACTTCTTTCAGCTATGAAATACCACAAAAAACAGTCCCAAAATCCAGCACTTTGGTTCCTTAGCACAGTCCGTGCTGCGCAATTACACAGCAGAAGTCAGACCCGCCTCGAGGAACTTAGCGAAAAGTACAAAATTAGCAACAGAGGAGGCGCGCTGGGAGTGTTTTTTCATTTGGTGGCGTAAAATGTGAACCCCGAGGCGTGTATTTCACACCATGACACCTCAGCGCTCCTGTTGAGCTGTGTGGCAGCAAAAGACCACGGAGACTGCGACACACAGGAAGAACTTTAGTTTGAGGTGAATGACGAAACACATTTCTTCAACTGTTGTAATGAAACAGATTAATCAAAACAAAACATACCGGTTTCACACATTTACAGCAGAACTGCTCATTACATGCTCTGTCTGTCTTTGAGGCAATCGCTGTGCAAGATCGCAGCACGTCTGCACTCCGGCTGTTTGAAATCACATTGATTGTCCTGACGGGGTGCTGCATTAAAGGTCACAATTTCAAAAACTTCCAGAAGTCATCAGTGCTACACCACTGTTTTCATTTCAGTGAAGTTTGAATCTTGTTATTGATTCACCACAGCATTTTGCATTATTCCTGTGAAATGACATATTTGGTTAAGCCTATTAGTTGTACAGTTGGGCTTCTAAGAGTCCTGTCGGGGTTTTTATGGCACCTCCAGCAAATTACCCCCATCCCTGTTCAAACAAGAAGGAGAAGAAGAAGGATCTTATGCCATTTGCAGCTATTTCAGAGGTTATTTGAGCTTTCTCCTGCTGTTTAAAAATCCATTTAAAAAAAACTGAATGTTGGACCACAAACAAACAAACAGTTGTTAAAAACTCTAAGGTCACCAGACAGCATCCTTCTGACCTGGAATCACAGGATCATTAGATTATATGTTTGATTTCTAAACTAAAACCTGGCCCACATGTGTTGAGTGTTTACTAAAGGGTTTAAAATGTTTGATTAAGCTAGAATTTAATACACTGAGTATTTAGATTATTCTGTACTGTGTAGACATCTCAAAGTAGTTTGAGTTTAGGGATGACACTGTGTAGTCAGTGTGTACTGCAGGCTGTGTTTATTCTGACTGATGGTGTGTTCAGGACTTGCTGTCATTGAGGGTCTATAATGACTAGAAAAGAAGTGTAACTACAATTACACACACTTGGGTGCTAGTCACACTTTTCTAATGTGTGTGAGGTTTTTCTGGGGGGGATTTGAACATAAGTGTTCATTATTTCTAAACATATTAAATCCTGTTCACATTATAAAAGAATATTTTTAGTGCAAGCACAGTGTAGGCATTCACATAATTAGTTTCATGTTTTGTATTTATTTAAAGTATCCTAAAGTTAAGCCAGGTTCAAACTCTGTTTTAATTGTATTTACTCACTGAAATAGCTCTAAACATATCCCTAAATCCTAACTATGAGTGACTCTTCATTCTGTCTTTACGCAGGCTACTGTCCGATGGTAAAAGTGTACCTACAGGCTGAGAGGTTGCCTGCAGACAAGACTCAGGGTTGAAAAAATACATCAAACTCCTTTGTTTGGTTTTTCATTTAATAGAAAATAACTAACATTTTGTCTATTATTTTCAGACAGTATCCTCAGAAGTAATCAGATTTTAAAAGTTTAAAAGTTAAGAACCTGCTCTGACTCTCATGACCATACAAAACACCAGAAGCACTTTTCTGGTCTGGTAAGTTTTAATCTATTTTAATAGAGGCAAAGGCAGAATTTGTCCTGCGTCTCTCTCAAAGACAAATACAAGAGTGACACCTCATTTAGAGTAAGACGGTGAACAAAGAACTCTTCTTCATTGGCTTGTTTTGAATAGTTTGACAAATGTAACCTCTGAATTCTTCTTAACCTCATCAGAAACTCTCAGTCTATAGTCTATACATTAACAAAGCAGCTTCCTCAGACTGGAGCCCTGTTCCTCTGTTTGATCCTGCATAATTGTATATAAAACAAAATAGGTAAACATATAAGTAATTAAGTTTTTTCACACAGTGCTTTACATACAATATGTGTCTGTCAGGCTCTTAATCAACAAAATCTGATTCAGATCTCAAACCAAACCAGGCCCTTTATGCACCCAAAACCTTTTACATAACAAAGAAATGAAAATGTGCAGCTTAAATGTGAAACTGTTGGGCCACCTGCCATGTAGAACATCTTTTTCAAAATAAATAGCCAACTGAGGCATTTGAATAGCCTCAGGGGACACATTTAATGAAGACTATGTTAAATGTTCCTGTTTAATGCCGTACTGATACTTCTCGAAAGCGTTGGACATTAACTGGTGGACACCAGTCAGGTTTCCAATAGTCCTCTTCCGCCACTGCTGGTTCTAATTTAATAAAGTCCAGTGATTTGTTAAGTGTGCCCATGAGGAGCATATTGTGTGGTCAGTGCTGAGACAGATGGTACATTGTTAGTGCAGTGGATTTTTGGATGTGTTAAGTGGGCCTAGAAGCATGTTAGTCATTATTGCCTTGCAGTGAGCTAATTAGTAATGAACCCCTGTTGTATACACACAAGTGTGGGCATTTACAGTAAACTAAGCCTGTGGGACTGTTTCCCCTGTCATCACGAGTTATTATTAACAGTTAACAGTGATGACACGTGAGTTAACAGTGTGCACGTGACAGATCTCTGCTGATCGCAGCACTGCTCAGTATCCGCTGAGGTTCTGTGGGCCCAAGCAGGAATATGGACAAATGACTTTCTCTCTTTTTTTTCTTTCTTCCTCTCACGATTTCTTTGTTAGACCCCCGTGGCAGAGGAGAGATCAGGTTATTGCTTCCCCCCTCCCCTTCCAGCAGCTCCTCGCGTACACTTCTTTCATTCTGTGTTTCTGGCTCCGGTTTAATCTTCGCAGCTCCGTTTCACACTCCTGGTCCATCTTTACGACAGGTCCAAAGCCCTTCTCCTCTTTTTGTATCTCTGCCATCTGTCCACGCCTCCCCTCGACCCTCGCCACCCCCTCCTCTCCACCCTTCTATCTTGGCTGTAAAATATTGATGCAGGGTAAATGACATCAGTAGCCTGTTTCAGAGAAATGATGCCGCCCAGCCTCTCACTCTCTCCTCGCTGTTTTTCTCATTATTTTCCCTCTTGCGTCCTCCGAATGCCACCATGCGTTATTTATGATAGCTGAGGGGCTCAAGTTTTTTTTTGCCACCTCACTTCTCCCTATTTATTTCTCTGAGTTTTTTTCTTCTGTTTGAAAAATGTGTGCTTCTCTGTGCTGACATATATACACCTGCATGAGAACACACATGACACAAACCACAAAACAAGTTGCTTTAAATTGAACTGAATAGTTGGTAGAGAAACGTGTGTCCTCTATGCTTGTCTAACTCTGTTGTGTGTGTGTGATGAGCCTGCTTCCAGCTTCCCACCTAAATTGAATTCTGAGTAGCTGTTGGACTGTTCACACTGCAATGCATCAGTATCAGTGGAGAAGGAGAGAAAAGAAGAAAAGAAACTGGCTAAAACTTTTTTATTGTTTAGAGGATGAGCGTATTAGCAGTGGCTCACCTTTGACAGCACATCATACAGCCTGTTACAGCTCTAATGGCTGTAATTTGTAATGTAAAGATTGATGTAAAAAGAAGCGCAAATGATTTGAGAGGAATCAGTTGATCTACGCAGTTATACCGAGCGAACAAAAGCAGGATTTAACAACTGGTTTGGCATGATTATCTAACATTATTATGAAAAATACCTGCTGAATTTTGCCATTATCTTTGATGCAGGGAGATAATGAGCTAGGTCACTGTGACATCTGGAGCCTCCAACTGCTGTGGCCAATTACGCGCATCTCAGTGTTTGGGCATCCAGCTGCACAAAACTTGGGGACATTCCATTATAAATGCAGTTTAAAAAGAAGTTGCAAATTCTGCCGTTCTACAGTTCAGACCTCAGCTGAAATATGTTTTGGTTACATCGGCATAAACATGGAAATTGATGGTGTGGTTACCAGGAACCAGTTGAATTTCAGACTTGGTCTAGTTATAATGTAAGCTTTTGTTAGGTGGAGATTCACGCTGTATGAAATTGAAAGGATTTACTTCTTATGTAGTTAGTTTCTGAATATTTATACTTACTGAAGGCCTGGTATAAATGTTGTGTTGCTAACTTACAAAGCTATCACTGCCTGATATACAACATTTTAATGTTTTAATGTGAAGTGTGAATGCAGTAGAATATAATATAACAGAATATAATATAATGTCAATGTGACAACATATTTGTGACATCCCTAAATCTGAGACATATTTCTCCATGTGTGCATTTATTAACAAATCAAAGTCATTCCAGTTTGCTAGTTAATGTATCTCTAGAACTATTATATTACAGCTTGTGATACCACCATGACTGTTTACATTGTCAATTTTGATGATACAGTATTACAGTTTCTTAGTAACTGGTTACACATGCTAAGTTATGAGTTTTGGTTAGGTTATGATGTAAGTATAGGCTATTAGATTTATGCACTAAAACGGATTTCCCATCACAAACTCGTATTTGTGTGAAGATAGTTGTCGGTAAACTTTATCAACTATCCGTGTCCCTTTGCAGCTGTTGCTTCGGTATCTGATCAAACAATTGTTATCTTGCTAATATAGCAAAATTGAGGAATAAAGAGGTAATGAGAGAGTTCACCTGAAAAGTGTTGCTCACTACAAAAACAGAACCACAACAGGACTAGCTAAGTGACCAAATAGGGGTCAGTAGGTTAGCAGAATCAGAGACTTTACACTGATTTCAAACTATATTTTGCTAGTTTTAATGTGCAACACACATAATAAATTATCAGTTTGAAACTGTCTTATCCAGTAGTTATATGTACTGAAGAGAGAGATTGCTGATCCAGCCCAGTCTAGATGAGTTGGGCTGAAGGATGTGTGTCGTCGGAGGATAAAACAGGGCTATTCAATGTGTAGTAGTAGGAACAGCAGTCCACAGAGTCAACACAGACAGTTTTGTGATAGAAAGTGGACTCAGGCCGACATATTCCTCAAGACAGTTCATACAATGATTAACTTTATTAAACACTAAGCTTAGTTTTGAGAAGGAAAGTAATGATTGATTTCAAGAACTAGCTGGTAATAAAAAAAGTTTTTTTAAAAATACGTCTCTTGGAATATTTGGTAACATAAGAAAAAAAAGTCTCACTTTTGTGATGATCTGTCTGACTGAAATCCTTCTCATCCATAAAACACACAGTGAGTACAGTACGGTACAGTACAGGGAACAGTTTTTCTAGAATGTTGAAATAAAGCCATAATTAATTTAGTCATCAGGGTCCAGTGTTAGTGCTTTCTGAATGGGTTCAGTGGAAGCCAGTTCTAAGTTTGTATTACAAAGACACTGACTCCATTAAAGTTGTCCTTCAGGCATCTGATAGCAGGAATATTCAGGGGACAGGATGAAGTTTTCATTTCCTGAATAATTTCAGACAACACAGCGGAGAGGGTAAACTTATCTGGAGAGGATGAGTGTGACACACTGACTGTAATTTGTTTGGAGAGTCGACTGATCTGATGCTTGATATCAGATACTTTCAGTGTGCAAAATTTGGTGCAGGTGTCAGAGCATCAGTGGAGCTCCTCGTCCACAATATTAAAAACAACTTTCATTCAGATACTCTCATGTGTCCGAAGCATAGCCAGGAATCATTAGGCTTCCTCCTGAACATTAAGGTTGGTCACCACCTAGCCTTTATAGGATGATGAATCCTTAAGATTTACTACTCACCATTCCACTACTTTCCCAAAGCTCTTGCCACTGCATCACAGCCCAGCGTCTCTATTGTTCACACTACTGTAGTTTGAACAAAGTCATTAATGATGTTACTTCACAATTGCGTTAAAGTCTCTGCAGTCTAATCAGATACGGCAGTAATGGAATTTGAGAGCAATAAGCAAAAGTGGGCATCAGCAGCAAGGAAATCAACAGCTAATTGATAAGTAATTATTGTTGTAGTGTTTTCCTTTCACCCTATTTAGTTTATGGTGCAGCCAGAACAGCACTTGGAGAAACAATCGACTTCACTACAGTGAGAGATAAACGTGATTGCGTCTTTTGTCATCACTATACCAACTGAGAAAGCCATTCAGAGGACAGAGAGCAGCAGACTCCTAATGATCAGCATGGCTTTAAGATGCAAGACCGGCAAGAAAACATGCAGAAGGTTGTAACCTTGCATGAGGAGCTGAAGTGAGCAGCAGTACATCCATCCATTCATCCATTAGCTATAGCTGCTGTATCCTGTCGAGGGTCGAGGGGGCTGGAGCTGGAGCTCTGCGTGGGATGGTTTTCATAATCCTTCTACTGCTGGATTTCTGCTCCTGCAAACATTCCTGTCTACACAATATAATACCAGTTCAACTGATTTTGTGTTTTCTTCCGTCCTGCAGGGAAAACATGTTGTTTTACAGTGTAGTACTGATAATGAGATGCATACCCATCAGTATTATTGTGGCAAAATTACAAATACATTCATAAGAAATTATTAATCCAAGACAGAAAGTACACTTTTCATACATTTCTCAATCGTGTTTTGTCCAACATGTGCAGGAAGACGTGTTTTATCTTTGAATGAGAGCTTAGTTACACCACTGAGAACAGAACAGGCATGTTGCCTCAACCCCACAGTGGCAGATTTGTGCTCTTTGTATATCAACCTTTTAAACATTTGTTGCAACAAAGTCAGTTTTTTTCCATTGTTGTCAGATGTGTCTTGACAATCTCGCTTTTGGATTGTTAAAATTTGGTTGAAAATTCGTTTCAGCGTCTTTTGTTGACTCTACCCCTTTGCTTGTGGTAAATCCAGGGACCTGCAGTTTATTTTTTGACCGCCTGCTGAAAAGTTAAAACCAATTACTCCCCTGAGATCTGCAGTCCTCTAGCTGGAGCTGACACCGGGTGAAAAGCTGTCCTTCCCAGAGCAAACACAGAGAGACAGACAGTCATGCATGCTCACACTTCTGGCTAGTTTAGAATTTAGAAAGAAACGCTGGGGACGAGGTCACTGTGACAATTGTACCAGATTTCAGCGCAACAGTTTGTGCAAAACTTCCGTGTGTCCCAGGAGTCATTCCAATGCATCTGCGATCAGACCAGGGACGTCCTGGCAAAAAAGGACACAAATTACCACTGTGTCCCTTTCCATCATTAATCATTGGTGTCCCACCAGTAGTGCGATCACAGATGTGTCCAGGCAACAGGCAAACTCCACCTTGCAATCAGCCTTAAGACCATCTATAAAGATAAGGATAGATATTATCAACTTACTGCTATGTAATCGATGCAAGCATAGTTGTTTTATGGTGACACAATGGCATGGCTCTAACTTGGATCCTTGCCAATGGAAGAGCAAACGGGGTTCTTAGGAGGTGCGAGATTTGAACCAACTAAGCACCAGCACCAGAGCCTGGTTCTTCTTGGTGGAAAAGAGGTACAGAGGCCCCAGTCGACCAGCAAGTTCGAGCGTCAACCTGTTTGATGTGAGGTGACAGTGCTAATGTTAGGTTTAAAACCTGAAAATACACACAGCACAGGAAGGAAGACAGCACTCACGAGCTGTGTCACCCTGCAGAATACCAACAGAGGGAAGTTGTTGAAAAAGATCCAAAATTACAATGAGTTGATCTCTGATATCTGACTTCAAGAGCTCATCAGCTAAAGGTTTGGGTTATCAAATTGTTTAGATGACACATTTTCTGGTTTACCGCTGCTGCTGTCTGACCATGTAGATAGCCATGACTTCCCCAGGTTTTGACTTAACCATTTCTTTTGCCACACCAACACAATGGAGGTGAATGGACTTAAGTTTGTCTTCTTCAAAGCACAAAAAATGTGCATTTGAAAAACTTTAGACATCCCCAGATTAATGGCCTCATTGTGAACCGTTTTTTCTGGAGCTACTCTTTACCACTCATAGAACTCATAGATATCTGTGACAGTGGGCCCAACACTGCAATGCTTGAGAAAACGTAGTTTCATTTCTCCACTTCCCTGTCATGGCCCATTCCCACTGATTGGGTGATGACTGTGTGGAAGTAAAGATGGATTGCTGTACTGTGGAAAGAGGGAGGGAGCGGAAGAGCAATGGGCCTTTCTAATCTTTGGTCACAGAAACAGCACAGCAAGCAGTATGGTTTCATCGTCCCATTGTCAGCACTCTGGAATCTAACTGCCTCTCACACACATCTGCACACACACACACACACACACACAAAGTCACGCACTCACATGCCCATTCAAATCTCATTTGAATATGCCCACGCAGCTTCTCTGATTTCACTGTCGCTCACATGTAGAGTCGCAAAGTTTACTCTCCCACTTCACACACTTCTGTATAACTTATGTATCCAGAAGCAGAGATTTGCTCTCTTAATAGAGCAGCTAATCTTTCTAAAAGCACCTACTTTGCATGCACAGTCCCACCTCTCTGTTTCAGAAAACAAACCTTACTCTGCAAACACACACACACACACACACACACTGAATCTCCCCATCTCCCTTTATTTTACTTTTTTCCCCTGGCACCACAGTGTGTCTTGGCGACATTCAGAGTGCCCTTGTGTTGTGAGACAAGCAGAATGATCAGTGAGACAGCAGAGATAAAGTGCTGTAGGTGTGTGCGTGTATGTATGTGTGTGTGTGTGTGTGCATGCATGTGTGTGTGTTTGAGTGTTTGAGTGCTTAAGTATGCATTTGTTTTGTCTCATAAACTCCAGGCACGTCTGGCCTTTGCTTGCATAATGCTACAGTAGGGCACCTCTTTCTACCCCACGGCAACAGTTGCTAGGGTTACCGACAGGTCGGCCACCACAGCGATGAGGATAAATGAGCTCAGGGCTCCCATCAGCCCCTGGGTCACACTCACCCTGCCTTTCTTTATCTTTCTCTCACACGCGTATGTTTTCCTGCATTCAGTACTGTGAAAGAAAATACCTGTACTCAAGCACATGACTAAACACTTTGAAATTGCATTTCACAGCCCATCACACACACACAGATGCATACATACCCTGCAGCAACATCCTCACCCACTCGGTTGTAGGTGTCCATCACCTGGACCTCTGTAGTGTTCTCAGTGCTGCTCTGCACAGCACAGGGTTGCTAGTTTGACTCTGACTTGTCGGAGAGTGTCTGATGCGTCAGTTATGAGCCGTGAGCCCTGAGCACGCTGCGGATCCATCATTATAATGATCATCTGCTCTGACATCTCATACATCACATCCCCCGCACTCATTAAATGTACTGTAGTCGCTCCTTTAGTCACTCATCCCATTTCTGTCCATCTGTCTCGAGACAGCGGCGCAGTATAACACTTATGATGTGATGCATGGGCGATTATGTGTGTCATTTTGCCTTCTGTGCACAGATGTAGTGAAGAGGGTACAGTTGAAAAGTACAAGTAAATGTTTATAGAGATATTAACCCCTCTGGATGCATTTGTTTATCCACCATTTGTTTACCATTGCTTGTGTATTTGTGGCAAACACATTGGGTTTCCTCTTGTTGTTGTGTTTAGTCTGCACACTGATGATGTTTGTTTTCTGTTCTGACTGTTCTCGTATTGCTTCTCTTCTGCAGGATGATGGAGACGTGGAAGACGACATGACCATTAGAGAGGTAAGACACACAGTCAGACACACAGGTCTACTGCTCACACACAGCTTTCACAACCAACGAGTGGACACTGATGGTCATTTAGCCAGTCAGAAGCACCCCCAGGTGTAAGAGTCCTTCAGTCTGCTCGTGAGTCCTCCAGTCTCAAAGTGTAAAGCAACACTTCAGTATTTTTTCAATTTTTCATCTCAAACTCTGTTGCAAGTCTATAAGCGCAGTTATGAAGGCCTCAGTGACCTCATGACCCCATGATGGTTTAACCCTCTGAACCCCAAGCTTCTTCTGGGTGGCTTTTGCTCCTGTCATGTTTTTACTGAGTGTGATCTTGTATTTCATTACTCTTTGCTGCCTAGAAGTAGAGAGAACCCCAAAATATGCCTTATAGCACCATAAATCATAAAACAAGAGAAAACAAGTGTTGAATTTCTTTGATTATGTATTTAACAAGAATTGACAAAGCATGAAATCAACAGTTTTCCAAGTGTCAACAGGTGGTTCCACCAGCAATGGATATTTTACTATTTACATTTCTACCACTCTGTTTGTCACTCTACTCTACACATCAGCTCTACAGAGATGTTTCACCATGCTGAATGGATCTTCCAACAGCTTGCTCCTCTCAGTGCTGTTTTTGAGTCATGCTGCATTTATTTCATTTATCAACTATGTTTTAACCTCCTCTCTATCCCTCCATGTAAACATGTCTGCTGGTCACAGCTGAGTGAATCAGCCTCTCATTTGTGCTGAGGAACGCAGAATGTTTTTTTTTTTCACCGGATCCAGTGCAAGTGGTTTATATTTGGAGAAGCATGTAGAAGACAGAGATTTTTATTAAATATCAAAATTGTAAGATTAGATGTGATTATTTTTCCTAGCAGAGGTGCAAGTCACACATGATATATTCAAGGACCATTGCAAAGTTGAAAGCTAATTGATAATTAAATGGTGCCTGCTGCTTTGGGGGTTCAGCAGGTTAAAAGCTTTTGAAAACACCAACAATTAAAGTCTGGTGCCGGCACTGTATCCCTTTGTGTCATGACAACACTACTTTTAACCGTTTAATGTAAAGGGCTGGCTTTTTTCTGTATTCTTCTTCTCTAATCCCATGAAAACACCAAAACCTGCAGACTGTATGTTAAAGACCAACACTGCATCAGTCTGTCTGTTCCTAGAACAGCTGGTCACTGAAGTTATGCCAAAGCTTTTTGTTGTTGCTGGTAACTATTTTAAGTGGTGGAATTATCTCTATCTTTTGTGCTCTAGTAAGGATTTCCAGTGGCAGGAAAGCGGAAGATTGAGCATTTTAATGAAAGAACATGCCACTCTGTGTAACAGTAGCTCATTGATACACAACAGTGAAGCTCCATGACCCAGAGAATTAAGCTCTATCAGGTTTTGTATATACAAATGAAACTTGCTAGTAGAATCAGTTCCACTATCAAATACATTTGATCAGACTGGTCTTCAGAAACCTACATTTGTCTGACTGGAATCTGGGCTTGTGTTGGATGACATTGCAGTCTGACAGAGTCGGCTTTTCAGATTTCTCAATATCTCCAGACGGCCTGATCACCCTGGAGTCTTATATTTTTGGATATGACATCATTCATAATTCATCCATCAACAGCACCTCTCATTTCCTCTCTGTCAGCCGCACATTTCTCACACTTTTCCTCTCCGTCCACTCTTTTTTCTCCCAGAATCACTTATGGTTCACCTCTCATACATCTGCCGTGTCATCGCTTCTGTCTCCGTCTCCCTTCCCTGCTCGCCGTTCACCCTTTTCATCGTCCATCGTTGTGGGTCTCATATGATTTATAGAGGCATTCAGTGCAGCGTCTGGTCCATTGATTGTCTATCAGAGAGATGTGATTTGTCAGGTTGTGGTTTGGGATTATTTGATGCCTTTGCCTGCTGATTAGTTACTGACACTGCTCATAAAGACGTCATCTGTTAAAAGCATCTAATGTGTATCCTGTCACTGCAAAGTTTTATAGTAGGACAGTCAAAATAATAAAAAGCTTGGCCAATAAGGTCAGGCTTTAACGCTGGAAATCAACTGTTTATTAACTGTTAAAGTCAAGCCTGTGTCATGTAACTTTCACTGGATATGATGCCGTTTGTTTGGTTGCCTGTTTATTAACTGATCGATACCATACTGGATATTAAAAGTCTTTATATACTGCAGAGGCATTTCTCTTGTCTTCCTTCTTTTGTTTGCAAATCTTGAGTGATTCCAAAAATCTGTGTGATTTGCAGATTGCAGAGTGGGAAGAGAAGCAACTTGATGAGCAGGTCAACTTCAACAACTGCAAGATCGACCCCGCCCCGTTCCAGCTGGTGGAGCGCACATCGCTGCATAAGGTCTGATTGGAAATACAGCCGCTTCAGCCTCTGTGTTTCTGTCATACTGGAGCACACATCACTGTCTTTGCTACTCTGTGCGTTCTTAGTATTCTGTTAGTTGGTCAGTAAGTCACAAAAATCTGCCTTCGCTCTGGGATGTTTATTAATTGATTTAGGAAATGCAAGGTTTTTAGTGTAGTTTAAAAACAAGATAATTTGAAATGCTATGCAGAAGAGCAAAAAGCCTGAGAGCATTAACTGATTAAAAAACAAATAGGATTCATGAATGAAAATATAAAATAATAAATGTACATATATTATTTACATAAGCAATGTAATGCAATTTATGAAAAAATAGCCCCAGGTTTAGTAACAGGTAACAGCAAATAAACGTTTTTAGCCTTGATATAAAAAATGGAATACTGGTGCAGATCACACGTTTCCTGGGAGTTTGTCTCAGATATCTGATGCAGAAAAACTGATCTCTGCTTCTTCATGCTCAATTTATCATCCCTGATAACCTGACAGGACTGGGTGGTCCACATATTAGTAACAAGTGTAGATTCTGTTATTTAAATAAGGTTTTTTGGAGACACTAAAAGACATGTAAGACAGTATATAAAACTTACATACTGTCGTCGTTGAGCCCACTGAAGAAAAAAAACATGGACACGTTTATATTTTGTGATTTGTATGATGCAAATACTATGACTACATGGACCAATTGTAAATTGACTGATATTCTTTTATCAGTTTGCCATCCAGATAGTTATGTTCTGACATTTTGTTCCATACTCTGATCTTGAAAAGAAAGAAGAGGCCCCAGAATGGAGCCTTGTGGAACTCCATGGAATATTACTCTCGAATATGCAGCTACAGGTTGACATTAAGTTGTCCAAGTACAATTTACATGATCACAAGTATACACAGAAAAAAATCCTTCTACTAATAATTAAGAAGAAGAACATTTCCATGGCATACGCTAAAAGGTATAAGTTCTGTTTGTATACACTGGTCACACAGCTTACTGACACTCTTAATGAGATGGAATTTACTTTTTTAAAGGAGAATGTAGCAATACACCACAGAGCTGGGTAAAAGAAACAAGTCTGTCGGCACAGACAATTAACCTGTTAACCCTGACCAATGTAAAAGAAGTGGAAAAACCTTTTTAGACCTTTTCAATTAATTTGGACATTTATGGCATTTTGCTCTAAAAGAGCCGTTAGTTACTCTTATGCCATCCTTTTAAGTGCCCCAGACAACTTATTTAACCAGCTTTTGGTTTGACCGATGGGGTCTTACTTAAACACACTGTTATACTTACAGCAGAATTTCCATTTTTCATTTGCTTCTGTGCACAGGTTAAAGTGGAAACGGCTTACTTTGAAACTGTTGAGTTGCAAAAGAAGTACTTCTGTGCACTGGTCAGGATCTATCCACTTTATAATTACAGTCTGATGACTGTTAATCAAATCTGATCAAAGCACTGATGATGGTAAATAAATACCAAAACTTAAAGGTTCAAATGAAAGTTTCCTTTGCAGACTCTAGTATGTAGTACAGCTGTCTGTTCAACAATTGAGCTGTGTCTTTATCAATGTAACATTTAATAGTACCAGCAGTAGGCGTGTGTGTATGTGCCCAAGAGTGCTGGAGTCCTGTGGGTGAAAAAGTGGGAGGCAAAAGGTTAATAGAAGGTTCAATGACTTGGAAACTAATAAATTACATGTCAAGCATTTGTTTTCTCAATGAGCAAATATCCATTATACCAGACTTATAGTTATTTAAGAGTCAATGCAAGGCCAGCTTCATTCCCCCAATGCAGACAGACGCACTTGAAAAGTGAACTGCCACAAATTCCAATACTCCAGATACTCTCGGTGCTCCTGTGGTGTGTAGTGACATTGAAGGAGCACACAAACAATGCAAAAGAACACACACACACACACACACACATACACACACACACTCAAGCCAAGGATCTTCCCTACTGAGTGAAGGAGAAAGTGAGAGTGCAGCGTAAAGAAAGGGTCTTTAGCTCTTCAGAGCTTGTGTTGATTTAGTTTCCTTGCTGCGGCCCATTCATACACCCTGGAAGAGGCTCTGTCTTCAACACACTCACACAAGTGTAGCATCCACACACCCACACAAACACATTTCAGTGTTGAAACACTCACTTCCTACCAAGCACACACACACACACACCAACTGTAGCCTGCCACTGGCTGTGGCAGCGCCTAATGTCCTCCATTCATAATGCTACCTTCTCTCTCCCCTGCCTCCCTCCCTCCCCCCTTGTCCTCTGGGCACTCTGTGAATAGTCTTTAAACATTTAAGAGAGGGATCCTGCACCAATCCATCTCGGTCCCCTCCCTCCACTGCACACTGCCAAAAGCCAATACCACGCACAATCTCCCTCAGCATATTAAACACCGCCCGCTGCCACTGCCGTATACATGTGTGTGTGTATGTGTGTGTGCAGTTATTCTCTCTCTGCTTACCATTTATCCCAAGCTGTTTACTCTTGTTGCTGTTGTGTGTTTGTCTGTAGGCAGTTTTGTAACGGACAAATCTGTTACTTGGCCTATTTACATGACATGACCGTTCTGGGGTTTTGGCCCAGGGCTGCTGTCGGTTCATTTGAGGTAGTGGCTCAAACAGGACTCAAAGCAAGCCACACTTCCAGGATTTTAATCAAGGAAAAGAACTCTTCAAGCCATTATTATAGGCTGCCATCATTACAAAGTTAGAATAAAAGGCTTGATTCATCCACATTACAAAAACATACAAATGACTAACAGTGTTGAATAAGCACCAAGTATCTTGGTGAGGTGTTGGTCCACTATGAACCTCCAGAGCAGCTTCAATACTCAACTGGGGGGATGATGTTTCTATGTTTCTTCTCTTATTTGATGTTTTGACAGTGACAGTGTAGAGAGCTGTCTGGCTCATCACTCCCAAATGTTCATCTTCATGTAACTGAGCTCAGTCCTCTGAAGCCGGCTAGTTAACCAGTTGCTTAGCTGTGCATTGTGTTTGTGTTGTGTTGAGTGCAAGAATGATGGAAGAGCCAGTTGATATATCAGGACTCTTCTGCCACCACCTCAGTACAGTAGAGGGGAATGAGATGTCATTTTTTGGTACAGAAAGCATTGAAAAATGTGCGTTTAAAAATCCTGCTGAGATTGTTTTTGTGGAAATGATACTGGATAACTCACAGACCTCAATGTCAACAGACTTCCTGCAGATAGTCTTTTGAAGGTTGTTTTGGGACATGCTGACGTCACATAGTTGAAGTCTTGTTTTCTTTACTGTTATTTTTAAAAGAGAGAGAGAGAGAGGGAGCCTAAGGTTGCTTCATCTAATTGCTTACTTTCTTAAGATTTTTAAAAATGGAAGGAAATCGCAGAAAATTGAGAGTAGCTGCAGATTGACGAATTGATTAACCATTACTTGTGTCATTGTATTTGATTGGTGGTTAAAATCTCATCAGGGATACATATTAATAATTGTGATGCCATATTTTAGTCTCTGGTACTGGCAAATCTACATTTTTCCATACCACTATTTCCACTGTGTGATTAAAGAGGATGAGCACTGAGTGTGACTTTTTGGCACTCTGGAGGCTGCTGATCACATTACTGTGCTGCTGATCAATTGATAGTAAAATGCTATTTGCAGCACCTTTAATCAGTGAATAGCAGTTTAAATAGCCATGAATGGGTTGAAACGGAGGTGAGCTCATTCTGTCCCCGGAGAAGCTACAACATCTTCCTGTGGGGAAACTCTTTGACGGATTACATTACGGTTAGCCGTGGCCTAAAAGCACTTTACAGTCTTTTCCTTGGCACCGCTTCGGTTTGCTTGGCACAGTGGGATCAATTTCAAACCTCCCCAATGCCCACTCTGGCTTAGGAGAAAGTCCCATTAAACACTAAGAGGGTCTAGAACAAAAAGTCCTGTTGGCATCAATTCTGCAACCTTTCTGATCCACAGCACACACTCCTCTGTAACTCTATGACCACAGATAAGATTAAATGAAACTTTAATGATCTTCGTGTGGAAATTGAGTCATTGCATGGGCAAATATAGCGCTAATAGGGCAGAGAGTGAAAATATAGCAAAATAGGGTCACAGAAACAAATGAAACTAGCATTTCTAACAATATAAAAGTTAAACAACAAAGTAAAAATGTGAGAATAAAGACTATGGTTGACACTAATAGCACATAATGACAACCTTATTATCCACAGAACATTTAAACACTGGTGTTTTGGTTTTTGGAATGCATAAAAATGAGTCATCATGTTTTAGAGAGAAATAAACCTGAAACATCACACAAAAACAGTTGCTTAGTTGCCAGTCCTCCTCTGTGAGGAGGATATTGAGTATTATTATGCAGTATGTTGACTCAACAGCTGATTTGAAATGGGAATATCTGGATTCACCAGTTTAAAGCCTGTAACCTAAGTAACATAAATGATTAAATTGACTTCAAAATCATTATTTGAACATGGTCTTATACGTCTTAAAGTCAAGAGACTCAGCAGTCTAACACGTTCAACCTGTTTTTGACCCCATTCATGAGACAGCTGTCGCAGGTTAATGTGTGTCATCACCATTCAGAGACTCCAGTCGGCGGCTAAAGTTAGACACACAGCACAGCTAAACCACATATTTTTAGAGTCAACCATATTAAGTCCAGTTAGTCCAAAATGTTTAAACTGGCAGTTGTGGGAAGAAGAAGCAAGTTGTAAAACAGCATTAACATAATCTCAGCTGAGTAGGTTACAAACTTGTTAACAGATACTGTAGTTCTAACACTCAGTTGGAGTTGTGCATCCATCTGTTCTGTCCTTGTAGCTCTGATTAGGTCTCCACCAACTCCTAAAGGGAAGAACTGAGACTCTTTAGCTGGGAAATGTTCTCTAGCAAGTTGCTAACTTTGCCTGTCATTACCATTTGAGGTAGACTGCAGCGGAGAGTTAGAGCTATCTGACTGAAAACTGCTGCTTGTTACATCTCGCAAAGACACAGATGACAGCAGAGAAAGTGACCCAGAACAATACATTTACAGACAGTGAAGGTATCACAACACAGTGGGGACTACAGAGTGATAACTCTCTGTGTATCCACTCCTCTCCTCTAATACAGAAGTTTTCTGTATCAGAGGAGAAGCAGAGAAGAAGAGACTTGCTCTGTGTTCAGTCGCAAAGTTACCAAAGGAGGAGTTGTGAGCCCTGATCTAACATTCACAGCTCATTATTAGCTGTTTGATAATGTGGTTCAGCTGAAGGCTCATGTTAGCTATGATTTCTAAACTACCGTTGTTAAGAGCACTTCATAAACACATTTCTGTTACTTCAGAGTCTCTTACTGATTCGAGCATGTATGACTTAATTACTCCAATATCACAACTTGACATTGTGTAGTGCAGAGTAATGTGGAGTATAATTACAGTTACACTCACTAAAAGAGACACTTGTTCACCAAACCCCAGCAGCCGCTGAGCAGCACTGAATCCAGGTCTTAGGAGAGTCGTGAAACTACGTGGGGTGAACCACAATGAACCATTAACATAAACATTTTGATTTTATGTACTTTAGTTATTTTGCAGTGGCACTGTTCTCATCTTACTCCCTGTGTTTGTGTTTGAGTTGCTGTTAAACCTCTAGTTTGTGTACTCAATTATTTACTGCTAATAAAGACCTTTAGCTCAACACACTGTTCCTTACAGCCATACGTCCGAGATAGTGAAGGCTTTTCTATCTGCAGTGTTTTGAACTGAGCAGACTGCTTACAGTCTGTTATTTCCAGTCGGTAAACAGCTATTTAGCAGTGTAATTTTTTTCTTTTTTAAAAAAGCAACTGGAGCACTCTGTATATCACAGAGCCACATTTCCCAAAGTGATGGTATCCATTCAGCTGAACATTTGACTAGTTGAATAAATCCACTGTGAATGAAGTTGTTGGTATTGGATAATTACCATCAGTGGTGCATTTCTCTTACTGAGCATAATTTTCTATTTTAAGTGAGAAGTCAGTAAAGGGCTGTCTCTGGTTTGTACTGCTGATTATTTCTAACCCTGCTCTGTTTTTCTGCAGACCCACACCATCTTCTCCCTGCTGGGCCTCGACCACGCCTACGTCACCAGCATCGGACGCCTCATCGGGGTGGTTTCCCTCAAAGAGGTGAGAGTCTCCGACCTAAAAACATACACCTTTGTGCTAGCATTTTGTAGCTTTTGTTTTTACCTAATTATTGTACATTTTCACTTAGTTAGGTGTTTAATAGTTTCGTATCTGCTGAAGTTTTTCTCACAATCATTTTTTTGTAAATTTCTTCGACAAAAAAACCCCAAGTGAAGTCGTGACTGTCATCATTTACATAGGCAGCATGTTCACTGCTTTCATAACTAAAACCACTGTCAATATCATCAGGAGTGCTGTCACCATGCTGTGCACACACACACACACACGCACACACACAAAGACATTTCAGTCATCATTAATGATTCCTCCTCTCTCTGCCTGTTATATACTGTGACAGACAAAAGGCTGCTTAATATTGCTGTCTCTATCTATTGTCTCTCTGTCAGTTCTCGGCCCCCCTCCCTCTCTTTCCATCTCTCCTGCCTCACAAACAACTGAAAACCCCTCGCTCTTTGTGAATTGGCCAGGAAGTGGAGAGAGGATTGCTGCTAAGTGCAGTGCTGCTTGCCTGTCCCTGACATTTACGCTTTTTTGTTCTGCGTTCCACCAGCAGACAAAAAGACCCCAGCCAAGCCAGATAAAGCCCAGCCTCTCCCAGTCTGGCTGTCTGTCACACAGACACGCTGTTATATCACAGCCTCTCTGGTCCATATGGAACAGAAGAATCACAGGGATGTTTGTCTACGTTTTCATACTGCATTATTTCCACCCCACAGCATGCAGACAGTATTCTTTTCAATGCTGCCACAGGATCTGTAGCACCCAAATCCTTCACCCTATCAGCCAAATGACAAACTTGGCCTGGCCAAACAGAAAATTCAGTAATACTCTCTCCCTCAGAGAGCAGAGAGAGATGGGATGAAAGAGACTGTGGAGAATCATACCAAACTTTCAAACAGCTCCAATGTGTTTAGAAGACTGAATAATGTGAGGTCATGAAAATCCAGTACATTCATACCCATAAAAATACAACATTTTAATGTTTTCCTCTGTTAGTAAATGGAAATGTATGTTTTGTTTTCTGGACCAAAAGACTGAGTACCTTATGCCTTTACACAAATGAGCATGTTGTAAATGAAAGTGAACTAAAACCAAAGACAACATCAGCCACAACATCATGACCACTGACAGATGAAGTGAATAACATTGATCATATTGGTACTATGTGGTGTTCTGATGGAAAACCTTGGATTTTAACATCCATGTTGATGAGACTTAGACACCCAAATAAACATTGTCCCAGAACAAACACACTCCCTCATGTAAATGGAAATCCCAAATGTCACTGGCCTACCCCCGCAGGAAAATGCACCCCACCACTATATTGCAGGAACCCTGCAATAAAGCATGATAAACAATACCTAAATGATGGTGTCACAAGAATAAAATAGACAAGCAGTGTATGTTTTAGGTGGGACTGCCTTGTGATTGACCAGTTGCTCACATATCAGCATGTATAGTGTCCTCAGGTTTTCACTCAGATTCACCCTTTGCTTGTTATATCTGGCTTCAAAACATTAGTCAATAAACTTTCAAGTGTAAGCAGTTAGCGTAAAGTAATTGATAAATGATTGAAATTTAATTTACAGCATGGTATAGTGTATAGTTGTAGTTTGGCAATGAGGGCTGCAGAGATAAATAAATCTACAGTGATTATTCTGTGAAATGTTTCAGCAAGCAGCAGATATCCGAGTCACGCCCTCTGACCATGATCTTTCTATTACTTTTTGGAGAAGAGATACTGTTCTGAAATTGAAAACAACTGGAGGATATAAACTACTGACATGATCTTGCACCATAGTCAAGGCCAGTGTAGAGTCAGGGTTAGCAGTTGTGTTCCCGCAAGGGCCTTGTCTTCCAATACTGTCTGCAGCCGAGCATAATAAAACACCGTACCTAAATTCACAATTTACTTTAGCCACTTAGATCCTTACTTTACTCACAAACATCCATTTTGGGGCTCAGGTGTGAGTAGAGCCCAAGATTTGTCATAAGCAAATGCAGACCCTTGAGGTTTGGAGCTTGTAGCCCTGAAGTTGGGGTTAGTTGAAGCATAAAAGGCATCCAGTTCATTCCGTATGAAATCAACCAAACCTGAAAAAAGTTTTTCTGTACAATAACTTTATTATATTTGAAGAAGCCATGCAAAAAAATTGCCTTCATACTATGAATATTTACAGAGTTACAAGCCCTCCAAGTACATGGCAGGAGATCGAAACTTCTCACTTTTTAATTTGCAGTATTTTTCTGGCATTTTGAGCCCTCATTACTTAATATGTGAAGGAGATAGCCACATCAACTTCTCAAGGCTGCCAGACGCATGTGAGCTCTGCAGCCAAATCAATTTTACATCCACTCCAAATGTCACAATCTAAAGCCCAAATCTGTTTTTGAGCATCACTATCTTGGAATATATCATAGGTTCAATGGCAAGACTGCATCAGTTTAATGTTGTGACATAAAGTCACTGGAACCAGTATTGGTACCCTGTGTGTGTTATCTGTGCTCTGATGATTCACCAGGGGAAAACTTTTAAAAATGTATTTGGATAAACTTTTAAGGCTCATATCAGCATGTGTGATAGGTGGTTGATCTAAACAAGTTATAGCAAACGAAAGATCGTTTGTACCTACATTTTGATGCCAGGCTCATCTTTTACCATAATTCCTTCTGTGTCAAATCAGTTTTGTAATCTGAGCATATTTAGATTCATGGAATGACCCATAGGCAGCTTTATTGAGGTCTCACCTTCCTGGGTTTTGGCTCTTTGTGTCTTCACTTCTAACTGTCTTTCTTTCTTCATTCAGCTTCGCAAAGCCATCGAGGGCTCAGTGACGGTGAAAGGTGTGAAGGTTCGTCCGCCTCTTGCCAGCTTCCGTGACAGCGGCACCAGCAGCAGTGAGAATGAGGCCACTGAGCTCCACAAGCTGTGGGATCGCCACAAGAGCATGTCGCTGCCGCGTGAACACACCCCATCCGAGTCTGACGAGAAGTCTCAGTGAGGAAAAGTCGAGGAGGAAGAAGAGCAGGTGGAGGAAGAGGAGGAAGAGGAAGCGTTGAGGTCTTTAATCTCCCAAAGCCACAAAAATGCAAAATTCCTCAGGGCTTAGGATCAATATTTAATTCTGGAAAGAGTTCTACTGGTACGCCAGCCTCCTCCTCACCTCCCTCCTCATCTGCTCCTCTGCCTCCCCCTCCACCTCCTCCTTTGCTTCACGGACCACCCAGTGCTTTCTCCAGGAGTCTTGCACTGACCCAGCCAGACACTCCATGGGGGAGTGGAACACAACTCAGCCTGTGCCCTGCTCTCCATTTACCCTTGGGAACCCACAGCAGAGAGAATGTGGATTTGGGGGAAAAAGAAGAAAAGATGCACGTTGGTTGAGTCCAACAGGAAACTGGGACTGGGTGGGGATCTTTTAAAAAGGGATGTTTTTTTAGACTTTATTTAGCTTGTGTATCTTTAGAATTGGGATCAAAGTTTGGACCTGCAAAAGCTATCTTTTGAATGAGTCTTCCACTTCAGTAGAGAAATTCATCAGCGATGACAAGGAAGAATACTGTAATGTATGCGTGGACTGGAAGTGTGAGTGTATGGAATGAGAAAATGTGAGAGTGCATGAAGAAGGAGGTAGCAAACGACTATTTCTTATAGGATTTTTTTATTGCCTTTAGAACAAGTTGCAGTCTTTGTTTTCCTGCTTGAATCATTTTATTTCTGACTGATCAGGTGGTCTGGGTTTGACTGGAATCTGTCATTTCTTTGTAAATTACACTACAGTTTGTCCCACTGACAAGCAATGGACTCATTAGGAGACAGATGCCTTAGTTTTCTGTATCTTCCATCTTTTCCTCTCTATGTTCATCTCTTCACTGCGAGTCTTAATGGTCAGGTTGAGAGTACAGCCTATGCAAGTAGACATGCCGGTTGGCAGCGATGGAGGCACCTGTAGCCCTTTCATAACACACACTCCTTTCATACTGTAGCTACAGTCTTGCATAACGCAAGGCAGACGCATAGAAACGCACACAAACAAGCTGCAGCGATGCACTCCGCGAGGTTTTCTCCTTCGCTAAATATAGCCCTTAATAAGCGTTCCAGAGAAGGCTGAGGCGGATGGAGAGGGCAGGAAGCGAGGGGAAGGAGGGAGGACGAGCAGGGAGCAAATGGATGGCTGAAAGAATGAAGACATCATTACTTAACCAGCTGCTCTGGGCCCTCTCATCAATCTGCCTTTGATTGCCATGTTAGCTAACCTCCATTACTTTGTATCTGAGACACAACCCCAGCAGCTGTATGATGTAACGGTCCACAGGGTCGGGCAACACATCCAGCAGTCGGTGGCGACGTGTGAGCAGAATCAGCTTGATTAATGCAGAGCGATCGTTTGAGTGAACTGAAGAATCATCTGGTGTGATTAAGCAGCTAAAGGAAATCCATAAGTGACCAACAGGGAACACTGGAAGATGTACTTTAATCATTTGATATCTAGCTAGTTTACCAGCCACATCATTAGTAAATCATCGGTGCTGCTTCTACCAGCAACAGATTGAACCTGCAGCTTGTGGCAGTGATGTTGAACTGCAGCATGGTTTCTGATTTCTGACCTGACAGATAATGTAAAGTACTTAGTCTTTAATAATTCATAGCTGACATAAAGCTTCAGGCTCTCTGCTCATCAACAAAAAACACTCCTTTGTTTTGTCTTTCTTCCAACCCTCCATCTGTCCCACCTTCATTTTTACTTATCTTGGCCAAACCACCTTTAAAACTACTCCTTTTTTACCGTAATGTCCTCTGAGACCAGGTGAGGGTGACCACTACTTCTTCACACAGAAATACAGTCTGGATGCCTTAACTACGCCCTCACACACTCCCAGCTTCACCTCCATGTACGATGCATTGCATGGATTTTATTTTGTCGGGTGGCGTCTTGTCTTGAATTTATCCTGCACACGGCGGAACAGCATGGCTTTGCATGAGAGAGTGCATGTGGGGTTTGTTTTATATGACGAAAATGTACCAAAAACAAAAGCTAGACAGAAGTGAATACAGGACGAGTGAATGATGTCTCAGTTTGCCATCTTGTGCCTGTATTTTCTTACCTTCTATGGCATCTTCCACTCATCCAGTGAGCTTTATTCGTTGCCTGATTTTCAACTGGGGATGGAATCTTTAGGTTAGCAAACGTATACTTACAGATTAATATATTTAATATCATTCTTGTAATATAAAATCATAATTTAATGTCTTAACCAATCCTTACTTGTCGTCTATTCTCTGTTTTATATTTGTTGTCGCATTTGATGATTTTGAAGTTGATTATCTCGCTGTTCTTTATGTTTTTTTATCTTTTAACATGCTGTCTGAAACATTTCGACTATTGTAGACGTTTATATATAAAATAACACTAATAACTGGGTGATGGCTCGCGATGGCGGCCTGATGGGAAAACGGAACAAATGTAAAAGTTAATGTTGAAGGGACCAGCATGTGGTCTGCTGTTCAGATGTTCATTCCATAAGTGCCTCCTCTACTTTATCAGCGGAATAAGCAATCGACACCAGAGCTGGTTTTCTAGTCATGTAGACGAGGCACTTTTCACACGCACGCAAATATGTAAGTGGATGATGTTTCAGCGCAGTGTGCAATTATCACCATGGCAACCTGTTGCCTCCCCCCCATCTCCTCCATATCTGCTCGCCCCAGGGACTGACTGAGATCCACTGATTTGGTTCTGTTCATTTGTTTGTGCTTTTCATCGATTTTCATTATGTTGCCTTCCGCCTTTCCCCCTCCACCAGCATTTCAGAATGTTTTATCTCATTTGCTAGCAGACACATACAGACCGAGGTAGATGCATATTTATTAGTCGTTATTAATCACAGTAGGAGATGTACATTTTTTTTCATTCTTTTTACAGATGATCTACTTGTGGGTAATCAGTTTGTGCAATAACAGTTGTTCATCTCACTTTGTAACCCAGTTTTAATTGATGACATGAATGCAAGATAACCTTATTTTTGTAAAGAAACCTGAAAAGTGTAAAAAGATGTATGTATATGAGGAGAACCGACGCTCACACGGGAGCTTGTGTGCGATGAAGTGATGTTGGAATGACGGTTTAGAGGGGAGGGTTTCCCAAAAGCTTCTGGGAGCTCACACTGAAGGCTCAGTAGAATCAGCGTTGAAATATTTAAGCCACTGTTTGCACCTTGAGGTCTTTGTTGAAGAAGAAAAATGGCTTCGATTCTTTACTTTGGCTTTTGGGAAACCTTCACCGTTTGCTCTTAAAAGGCTCTGTGGTGAATCCTGCTGCATGGACTTTTAAGCACTGACAATGGGTCAGTTATATCTCGCTCCCCTCGAACCTCTCCTTCAGTCTGAGGGGCTTTGATAAGACCAGATCCTCACATCAGCTGCTGAGGGTTATCTTTTATTCACTCCTTAGGGCTCTTAGGGACTGTACATTGTATATACTGGAGGCCTCCACTACGGCGAACCCCGAGGGCCAAACCAGACGGAGCTGAACAAAATCCAGAGCTATTTTTCACACCGAAAAATGAAATATTGTTTTTGTATATCAGTGATGAATAAATGAGATTTTAACAAACAAGCTTTTTGTTGGAGAGAAGTTTGTGTGATTTTCAACTCGCAGGATTTCAGTTATTCTGCAGCTGCGCTTCTTTCCTGTCTGTCCTCTTCTTTCCCTTCAGGAACAGCTGGGAAGCACCTGGAGCGTTGTTTTTGTCTTTGGCTGATACTCCCAGTGGGAAAGCAAACACATCGATGCCACAATAATGCTCAGATTAGTTCATTTTGTCCCAAATCTTTTTATAGCTCAGAGTCGGTGTTTGTTCCTGACTCTGCGTTTTGATGGGATGAGAGATCCTCCATAAATACTCACTGCTGTCTGCATTTCTACCCAAAGATCCAACCTGTCCTAATCTAGCTCATTACATCACACAACAGAACATTTCACGATGAGAAAAAATAATGTTAAAGACATTACTACAGTTTGATCAAATTTTAAAATGTCTCCTGTACAGCAGCGAGGACAGTTTCGTTTACATACAAACAAGAAATCAGCTTGTATCTCTGAGGAGAAGGAGGACCTGTTAGTACAAACACTAGTGCAGCAGAACTGGAAGCATTATTGTCTTTTTACGCAACACATTCTGCTTTCTAGTTAAAACTTCACCAGCAACCATTTGTAGAACCATTCATCTTATGCTGTCTGTACCTAATGTAGCCTTGAGCACAGATGAGCAGCATTATACAGAGGTTTAAAACGTTCACTTCTAACCCCAGCCCCTACGTTTTTTGCAGTGTCAAATTTCATTTTAATCTTCAGATCCAACTGACTGGAGTCTTCCTCCTTCTTCATTACAAGTAACAAGTAGTAACAAGCCAGCGAAAGTATATGTACTGCATCAGCACTTATAGGGTCTTCTTCATTTCTACTTTTGTGCTCACTTATTTTTTTAAATTTTTTTTGTTTGCACTTCCTATGATCCATATTAACAGCTGGTGTGTTTGTTCCAGCTTCAAACCAACACTCCAGCCATATCAGTACAATGCACACACACACACAGACAATGGTGTCAACCCACTGTACACCAATGCTTAGACCCCGTCTAAACTCTCAATCTTTCATCTCTGTTGATTTGCTCCCAGGTATTTTTTGCAGAGCTTAGTAGCAAATAAGAAATTAGGTTAAATGGCTTGACCTTTCCAACAATGCCAGTTGTGCAACAAAGTGTTGGTGAGAAGACTAATGTTGAGTTTAGGTCAGATTCAATCTTAGTTATGGCTTCACACAGCTCAGCATCCATCTCCACATTCATTACTCTGGATAGAATAGCTTATGGACTCATCAGTGCACACACTTTCCTCTGAAAGTATTGGAACAGTGAGGCCAGATCCTTTATTTTTGCTGTAGACTGAAAACATTTGGGTTTGACATCAAAAGATGAACATGAGACAAGAGATTAACATTTCAGCTCTTATTTCCAGGTGTTTACATCTGGATCTGATACACAACGAGAAGATAGCACCTTTTGTTTGAATCCACTCATCTTCCATGTGAGTAAAAGTATTGGAACATGTGATTGACAGGTGTGTTTTGTTGCCCTGGTGTGTCCTATTACATTGATTATTCAAACAATAAACAGCGTTGAATGTCTACGTTCAGTTTTAGATTTTGGTTCAGCCTGTGCAGACTGCACTTAAAGTTAGAGGTGTGACCAACATGAAAACCAGAGAGCTGTCTATGGGTGAAAAACAAGCAATTGTGAAGCTGAGAGTGGATGGAAAATCAATCAGAGCCATTGCACAGACATTGACCACAGCCAGTACAAGCATTTGGAATGTCCTGAAGAAGAAAGAAACCACTGGTGTACCAAGTAAAAGATACCAAACAGGTAGACCAAGGAAAACAGCAGCAGCTGATGACAGAAACATTGTGAGAGCTGTAAAGAAAGACCCTAAAACAACTGGTAGGGACATCAGCAGCAACCTCCAGAGAACAGGAGTGAAGGTATCACAATCTACTGTTAGCAGAAGACTTCATGAACAAAAGTACAGAGGCTACATCAGAAGATGCAAACCACTCATTAGCAAGAAGAACAGGAAGGTCAGGCTGCAATTTATCAAAACGACGAGCCTCAGGAAGTTTGATGGACTGATGAGACAAAGATGAACCTTTACCAAAGTGATGGAAAGGCTGAAGTCTGGAGGAAGAAAGGATCATGATCCCAAACATACAGGCTCATCTGTGAAACACAGTGGAGGTGATGTCATGGCTTGGGCTTGCATGGCTTCTCCTGGGACGGGCTCATTAATCTTCATGGATGATGTAAAACATGATGGCTGCAGCAAAATGAACTCAGAAGTCAACAGAAACATTTCGTCTGCCAGTTTAAAGAAGGATGAAACCAAACTGACTGGGAGATCCTTCATGGGGCAGCAAGATAATGACCCAAACACACTGTCAGAACAACAAAGGAGTTCATCAGGGCCAGGAAGTGGAAGGTTTTAGACTGGCCAAGTCCACCTCCAGACTTAAACCCTATAGAGCATGCATTTACTGAGACTGAAGGGAGAGTAGCCCCAAAACAAACAACTGAAAGAGGCTGCGGTGAAAGCCTGGAAAAGCATCACAAAAGAAGAATACCAGGGTTTGGTGACGTCAGTGGGTCACAGGATTGATGCAGGTATTGCAAGCAAAGGATTTGCAATTAAATCTTAGTCTTATTCACTTGAATCTATTTTAACTTTTAACTGTTCCAGTACTTTTGCTCTTCTAAAAATCTGGTGTTCCGTTCCCAATAATGCTATCTTCTAAGTTGTGTTTTAGATCCAGATGTAAACACCTGGAAATAAAAGCTGAAATGTTGATCTCTAGTCTCATATTTATCTGTTGATGTCAAACCCAAATGTTTTCAATCTACAGCAAAAATAAAGGAACTGGCCTCACTGTTCCAATACTTTTAGAGGGGAGTGTAGATATGGAACACCGGAGTTTCGTAATGATGCTTGTCGCACTTATACATACGTCTGTACATAATAACATTATGAAGACAGATGTAACCTCTGTGAAGTCATATCTTTGCTCATTTTTTCACTTTGCTACTTCTGCTGCTTTCTGAAGACGGTCTCCTTACACAGTTATTAGAAAATATCTCCACTGCCAGGATTTTATGTTAAGATTCATGTAGAAAAAAATGTATTACCTTGATAATGAGGATAATAAAGAAAAGCTTGTGAGTATCATATCAGATCATTTAGGATCTGCACATCCTCGACTGCTCTGAAAAAACAAGACAGAGCATATATGACGAGTATAATGACATGATAAGAGCTTGAAGTAGTGAGATTACCCTGAAAGTAGCCTCAAGCCTGTTAAAACCACTCATGGGTGAAGTGAGTAACATTGGTCATCTCATCACAATATACAATGTTCTGCTGGGAAAACTTGGATCCTGGCATTCATGTGGATGCTACTTTCACATGTACTACGTAATAAAACATTGTTGCTGATGCAGCACTACTCACCCCTGCATGGTAACAGCACCACTACCGGGGGCCCCAGCAGGACAATGCACCCGTCACACTACAAGACCTGCTCAGGAACAGCTTGAGGAAGACAAAAAAGAGCCCAAGGCAGTGACCTAGCCTTCAAACTCCACAGATTCCAGTCTTATCAGCATCTAACCAATACATGGAGGCCCCATCCAGCACCTGCAGGATCTAAAGGATCTGCTGCCAGAGTCCCAGTCCCAGATACCACAACACCCCTCCAGAGGTTCAGTGTCCATGTCACCAAGATTCACAGCTGTTTCAATTGCATGTGGTCCAGACCTCCACAGTATTAACAGGTGGTTTTAACGTTGTGACTGGTGGATCAGCCAGAATAGTAAGAACTAAATCACAGTCTCATTAACAGCCTGTGTCACTCAGCCTCAACAGCGCTGAGTTCCAGAGCTCGCTTATCTTTCTAACTGTGATGGTGCAGAGCGTCTGAGCTGCTGCAGCTGAGGGTGAAGAGACTCGGCCTGTGGTCACAACCAGCAGCTGTCCAATACTGTAGCATGATGCAGCTTTTCTCTGTGGATCAGAACAGATGCAAAAGTAATTAGAAGAAGTAACAGTATGCAAATAACATGGTAATTCTTCCAGACCGGTGTAAATGATGGCAAAACTTTCATTTTATCTGTGACACTGAACAAACTTGTGTCCAGATTCATTGTCTGGATCCTCGTATGCTATGTCAAATGGATGTCACGGATGAGAGCGTTTACAACTTTTTAACATTTCCAGCTGTGTGATTGCAGGGTTAAAATACTGTGCAGTAGCTATATACAGAGGTTATATCCATCACATTTGCATTTAATTACCTGTAATGACAGACTTTGGGTCATGGGAGGTTTTTCCAGGCACTTACATATTACTACGTGCAAAATTATATGTATCAGTGCTTCCAGAAAAATCCTGTGTATCTCCATTATACTGTCTGATGGGTGCTGACATGAATGTACGAGTCAGAAAGACATAAAGGAGGGGGAAGCGGCTCCACAATGATTCCACTCTGCAGGTACATCATGGTATGGAACCTACTGATAGTAAAGAGCTGTAAACTTGAAGAATCTAGAGATATCACAGTCAGTTAAACACGTTAATTCCAGTAAAACAACTCTAAACTCGACTAAAACAGCCCCCTAGTTCTGCTTCTCCACCGGGACTGTTCATTGCAACAGTTGCCTCAGTAATGAACTACACACTTCTGTCGTGCATTTGTTTCTCATCAGTGTTTTCATTCCCTCTCCTTCTGGTGCTTGTGTACACACACACACACACACACACACAGACTACTCTTTCTTGATTCTGTTGTTTTGCTGTTTGTGAAAGTGAGGAGAGCATCTGGACTGTAATGGGTGGAGGGTGCTGTGGTAAAAGCTTAATGAGCATAACGAGTTCATTCGTTAAGTAGGCTGCAGCTCTGTCCCTTAGTGAGTTGGAGTCGGGAGCACCAGACCTTCTCTGGAGAGATGAGAGCCTGCTGACGTACGCGTCTGTGTATATGCGTGTGTGGACATTTTTAAGCCTCCGCTGCAGTTTGTAGCTCCCATATAATCTGTAATCCACCTTAGTCTGACTGCAACTTTATATGAGCAGTGATGTGACACCAGCAGTGCAGCTGCGTTACTTATCAGAGTGTGATCAACGCCACAGACACAGAAGGTTAGGAATGAGTTAGAACTAAAGGAAAGCTGTGCAGTATGTCTTCTCATTAACACTGTTCATGTGCATTGGGTGATGAATAGGGTTAGAAGCACTTGAGTGGACGGCCATCTGTCCGCGCTGACGCCACCCTCCTCCTGATGAATATTAAATAAGTTGTCGCTCCAAAGCCGTCCTGCTGCTCCCACTGACTGCTGCAGTGTAGGAAGTACCTGCCGCCCTGGAGACTGATGGATGGAATCACTGGGAAGAGGTGCAGACAGGCCTTTGGAGAAAACCGCAGAGACATGATGTAATTCAAACCATCAAAAAAAAGCATATCTAGCTGCATCTCCAACCCTAGAATCAGCTGGTTAGCTACACTATGTGATTATGTGCTAACATTAGCATTAGTGCTAATAGATGATGAAGTTACTGTTAAGGCTTTTTGGACGAGTCTGCAGATCTGAATGATGAAATGAATGGTGTAACCAATAGAAATGGAGCAACATTACAGAAGTTGAACATAAGTTGCAAAACAAAAACGATAAAATAAAATATATAAAAACCCTTTCTTAAAAGTCTGGGAGAAACAAAAGTTGTCATTAACTGTAAAATACTTTCAAATTCAGGCAGAACTGTGGGGATCTGGTTTGTCTGCAACAGTGTTTGGCTGGATGGTACATGTCAAAGTGTCAAAACAACATGAATGTCAGGACCCAAGATTGTAATGTAACAAGACGACCAGTGTTACTCACTTCACCTGTCAGTGGATTTAATGTTGTGGCTGTCAGTGTGTATTATTTAACTCTGTTTTCTGGCCTGCGCCCATCATGCTTGCTTCTGGTAGCTGTTTTCAGGAAAGTAAATAAATAAAGCAAAAAACAACCCTCGAAAAACAACGAACATAAATAAAACTAAGCAAAACTTAAATCCTACTTGCACAACTTCATCACATCAACAACACCAACATAGGTACAAAGAAGCTGGTGGAGACCCAAACAGAGTGTGAAGGAGAACATTGGAATTAAATTACATGGTCAGAAACATCATTAAAGACCCCATTTAGTGGAAAGCAGTTTTTTTGTTTTGGGTTTTTTTTTTCTTTGTTTTGTTTTGTTTACCTTACCTTACCTTAATGTTTTCATGTGATGTTTTATATGCTGGAAGACATATTATGAGCAAAATAAGCCACTGCAGTGTACTGGTGACACAGATTCATACTTTCATAGTTTCATACTTAAAAAAAACCCTGAGGAACCAAGCCTGTTAACTTTCTGGAACTTTCTGTTTCGTTATCCTTCTTCATGATTGGTTTTTGACCATGCATGTCTGAATTGCTCCAGTATTACAGTTTGCCATTTAGAAGGGTTCAGTAGGAGTTTGAGCAGAGTCATGGGTGAGCTGGTGTGCTGAGCTGCAGCAAGTAGAAGAGGTCTGAGTGAAGAAAGAGGCAGGGACTTGACAGATCTTCACACTGTAGAGGAAGCAATGATAAAGTTACATCAAAGTCATTTTAAGGTAGGAAAGGATTATTTTCATGGGGAAAATTAATGTAACTTAGATACACAGAGCAGAGTTTTTCTGGGTTAAGTCGGTGGCTGGAGGAGGACTGTAAATCTTCTATCATGTGTTCAGTGTGCAAACCCAGTCGCCAGCTGTAAAAGTAATATGTTACTTGTGTTCATAGCTTATTTTACTGCCTCTGAGTGGTTAAAAAATCAATTACAATTAATGGAGCTTTAAGTTATCATGTTTTTTTGCATAAGCATAAACCACGAGTTCTGTGTAAATGAAGAGCCTTCTGGAAGAGATTTTTTGTCCGTATTTTATGTTGTGTTTGATTTATGCCCGTCTGTGCTTCATCCATGCTACGGTCAAACTGTCATGAGCTCATAGATCAGAGTGTGAATCAGAGCCAGACCCATGATGAAGTCGGACATTTATTGGTGAGGTTTATGGTCCAGGGACTCAGGCTTCCCCACAGGTTTTGTAATTCAAAGGTGTGTATGTGCAGACACAGGTGGAGGAGATGAGTGATGGCAGGCATGAGATTTCACTTATTTCCATTATTATCAGTGGCTCGAGGCAAGTGGTCAGAGCTGGAGCTGCTGACAGTCAAAAACACACTGTGAAATTAAACCTGGAGACTGGCTTTCCTTTGAGCTCTTTTTATTGGTTTATTTTTTAACAAAAACAGACACACCATGGCGAAACACAAAGAGCAATCATTAGTAAGGTGAAATGTTTGACATCATGTAAAACACAAAATGAAAAGAAGTTACTTTACAGTATCAAGGCCTGTCGGTCCCTTAGATCCATGACTTTGATTCATGCTAAGGAAGGTGTTTCCCCTCTTTGATGTCCTACAAGACCAGAACACCACCAAAATCATTCATATCAATATTATTAATCAGTGATCATTATTGATATTAGATATCATTGCAAAACCTCACTGACAACAATATATAAAGAAATAATTATAAAATAATGTCAGTTAAGCTGCCGTATGAAGCTCTATGAGGACACAGGTCAAAGATGTGCTTCGCTGCGGTAGGTGGGGACAACCAACGGCTCCCGTCCAGCAGCCGTCCGACGAACACTGACGACCAGAGTCCCGTCAGGATTGAGGGTCCCACTGATGGACAGGGGGTCCATATCCTCTGGGAACAGGGACTTATGGGTAAATGTGTCACTGACACTTCCATCATCCATAACCTGAAAGACAGAGGCAGAAAGTCAGAAGGGAGAAGGAGGGATTGAAGTGTGCTGATGGTGAGGGATAAACAGGCAAGAAAAGATGATGAAAAGAAAGGTCACAGAGCACCGCAGGATGGGAGGAGAAAGTGAGAAGAGCAACAGGGCCGAGGAGGACGACAGGGTGAGAAAAGAGGGTGAGAAGCAGTGAAAGAGAAAGAGGCAAAGAGGTCAGCACTGCCTCTTTGGTGAAGAGAGAGAGCGGGTGGGGGAACAGGGACGAAAGAAGAAAATGAACACTGACTAGATCTCTCTGAAGATGATTTTTTGCTGTTACAGGGCTTCAAGGCGAGTTGAACGGTTGTGGATTTTTGCCAATTTGTCTGCTGACCCCTGTTAAAAGATCATCCTGCAGTGCAGCAGAGGCTCTTCCTGCTTCTTCCTATAGTCTCCCACCTTTTAAACATGATTAATGTCAGACTGTGAGGGAAGGCAGAGAGTAAGAAGGCAGGACGGACAGCCAGCTACAGCTCGTCTGCAGATCAGCTGAGAGAACATGTTTGACATGATGGATTCATCATTCCCTGTGAATTTACTGTGGAGCCCATCCATCACTGTTGGTTTATGAGGAGACACTAATGTTGTCTTATTATCTGCAGTGGCATGTACAGGACAGCTGCTAATGATATTTTCATTATTGATTAACTCAGTGGTTCCAACCGTTTTTGGCTGGAGACATTAATAATGTCCACTTATGGTGCTGAGTGTTGGTGGTGGCAACTAACTATGTACATTTACTCCAGTTTGAGGAGCTACTTTATTTGAATATTTTCAGCTGTTTTACAGCTGCATTCTTTGATAATTACACTACACTGACAGTGAAATACTACACTTTTGTTGAATTAACTTAAGAAAATTAAAGGAAAATCCCTCCTAATCCCCCCTACTAGGGGGAATTTGTGGCTCTACTTTGCTGTGGGAGAATTTTGCTGCCATGGTTTGGGTCAACTTGCCCCCTTAGAGGGACGAGTCACTGCAGATCAATATAAAGTTGTTCTGAGTAATCACTTTTATCCTGTGGTGAATCATTTCCTCATGGGAGTGGTCTCCACCAGGATGATAAAGCCTCCATCCAAAGAGCACAAGGGGTCATTAAATGGTTTGATGAAAATGATGGGAATCATATGCTGAGACCTTCAGTCACCAGATCTATGACAGATTCTGGACTGACGTATTAGACTGCACTCGGTTGTTAGCACCGTCACCTCACAGCTAGAAAGTCCCTGGTTCACGTCGTGGCCTGGGATCTTTCTGTGTGGAGTTTGCATGTTCTCCCTGCGTGGTTTCTCACCGGGTTCTCCCACAGACCAAAGACATGCTGAAATTAATTGGTGATTCTAGATTGTCTATAGGTGTGAATGAGAGTGTGCTTGGTTGTCTGTCTCTATATGT